>CM061747.1:51919910-52519910 GCA_030979885.1 Lolium multiflorum | reverse complement strand
CTCCGAGAACGCCGAGCCCTCCTACGACTACACCGTCACGTACCCCGACGTTTCCTCCAGCACATACATGGAACCGGGTCGTTCTTCGTCATATTACGAAGACACCACTTCATGGGGACCGTGGGAATGAACTCCACTTAGGCCAAAAGCCTAAGCTTGGGGGGAGGTATACCGGCATCACTCATTCTTTGCATATTATGATTGCTGGATACTTGTACATATTTGTTTAGTCTCTAGAGTGGTTTTCTAATGAGAGGGAGATGATATTTGGGGAAGTGCTGTCCAAAAACAGATTCTGTGCTGTTACCAAAAAAATTCGTACGCACAGCCAGAACGTTATTTTGAGTTGCCAATTTTTGAGCATGTGCCCCAGGTTGTTATCTAACTTTCATTAGTTGAACACTTTTTGGTCTGAGCAATGGAAGATTTTTGTTAATTTCGATTTCTGTACTGCTGTCAGGATTTGGCAGATTTCTGTCATCCTGCTTTTCTGTGTTTCTGTTAGTTTGCATTCTTTTGTTTTCGCTTTGTTTCTTTCCTAAAACACAAAAAGACCAAAAATATTTCTGTTGTTTCTCTTCACCATTTGTTTATTTGGTTCCTTGCTCTTAGTTTACTTTATTTGCTATCGTTGGTTTGCTATGAGAAAACCCAAAAAGATTTTGCTTTGTTTGCTTGTTTTCTTTCGTTCTTGTTTCTAATTCGAAAACACCAAAAATATTTGCTGTTCTTCTTTGGTTTGTAAAGTTCATCATGAGTTCAATGGTCTTCGGTGGCTGGAGCGTGGTTTTCATTTCATATTATCCAAGCTACACAAGTGAAAAGGCAATAATGACGATCTACGACAATCTGATTGTGGTGAGAGGCTGGTATGAACTCTATTTGCTTTCATTTTTGTACATATACTCATCCATATGAGCATGCTTAGTTGGTTCATGTGAGGTATATGTTATTTGAGAAAGTCTAGTAGTTCATGATCTCTCATGTTTAGTTCCAATTTATTAATATGAGTAGCATGTCATGGATGTTTGCTTGCATTGTTTTATTCATAAGTAAGTATGGCATTGTGGTATCCTCCTCTGAATAATTCATTTATATCGACTTGGCACATGCTCATGCATGCATATGACTGAACAAAAAGTCAATTAAGCCTCGATGATTTATATTGCTTCAGAGTTCTTGTATCACTTTTATGCCTCCGTTAATTTATTTTGCCGCAAGCATGATTATGACAGTTACTGCTCTCTTGATTTGTCGCTCCCTAGTCTTTTGCTAGCCTTCACTTGTACTGAGCGGTGACGCCGCTCGTGCTTCCAAACACCTGAAAACCAAGTTGTTCCAAAAGTGTCCACCATAAATACCTATGCATGGCATTTCAAACCATTCCAAGTAAATTCTCATGCGTTACCTTTAAAACTTTCAAAATGCTTCTCAATTTGTGTTAATGTTTCATAGATCATGAGGAAGTATGTGGTGTTTAGCTTTCAACCTTGTCATTTACTTTTGACGGATTCTCATATGGACTAGTGGCACATCCGCTTATCCAATAATTTTGCAAAAAGAGCTGGCAATGGGATTCCCAGTCCCGAATTAATTAACTTAAATAGACACTCCTCCATGGTTTGTGATTGTTGGACGGCACCCGAAGGATTCGGTTAGCCATGGCTTGTGTAAGCAAAGGTTGGGGGAGTGTCATCATCATAATAAAACTTAAATAAAAAGGCACTCCTTCATGGTATGAGATTGGCAGGCACCCGAGGATTCGGTTAGCCATGGTTTGTGTAAGAAAGGTTGGAAGGAGTGCCACCCAAAAATAAATTAAATGGGAGCCGCTCTTGTGAGTCTGGTTGATGAGGTAGTTAGTGTACCCATTACCATTCGTTGACAACAACAAACACCTCTCAAAACAATTTTACTCTTGCTTTACAAATGAAAAGCTCTAGCGCATGTTAATCCCTGCTTCCCTCTGTGAAGGGTCAATCTTTTACTTTTATGTTGTGTCTCCATTCTTTCTTTGAGCACTGTCTTGAGAGCACAACTGTCATTCTTAGTATAATATGCTTGTCTCAAAATATGATTGATTGTGGTATAACTTTGATGTTTTTATCTTTGACAATCACTACTTCTAGTCTTTCTATGAACTCCAGAGGTGCCTCGGCATTTATGTTTTGCCGATCAAATACGGGCAAGCGAGATACCACTTTATCATATTCTCTTATGAACATTGCAATCCTGCTTATATACATGATTCATGGTGCTTATTATTAATTGTTGGTACCTCTCCATGATTGACATAGCTGTTGGATGATCTTATTTGCATGTGTCTCATTATGAACTGCTTAAGTATTAGCCATAGCATGAGAATATATACATCATATGAGCAAATGTGTTCGTGAAAGTTCTTTTATCGCTCAGTTGTTAACTGAATTGCTTGAGGACAAGCAATAAGCTAAGCTTGGGGGAGTTGATACGTCCAAAACGTATCTACTTTCCCGAACACTTTTGCTATTGTTTTGCTTCTAATTTGTGTATTTTGGATACAACTAACACGGACTAACGCTGTTTTCAGCAATTGCTCTGGTGTCTCGTTTTTGTGCAGAAATCCAACTTTCGGGAAAATCCTCGGAATTTCTTCAGATGGCCCTATTTTACCAAAATATTGACGGAGCCAGAAGGGCAAAGGAGGTGGAGGCCCGAGGGCCCCACACCATATGGCGGCGCGGCCCAGGGGGGGCCCGCGCGGCCCTATGGTGTGGCCCCCTCGGCTGGCCTCCGACGCCCCCTTCGGACTACTTATCGGGTTCGACCTAAAAACGCACGGGGAGAAGTCGACATCAGAAACCCTCCAGAGAGCCGCCACATCGCGAAACTCCGTCGCGGGAGTCAGAAGTCTCCGTTCTGGCACTCCGCCGGGACGGGGAATTGGAGGAGATCTTCACCGCCATCACCGCCAACGCCTCTCCATCGACCAGCCATGTTTCCCCCATCCATGTGTGAGTAATTCCCCCGCTGTAGGCTGAAGGGGATGGTAGGGATTGGATGAGATTGGTCATGTAATAGTCATAAGATTGTTAGGGCATAGTGCCTAGTATCCGTAGATGTCACTTTTATGATATTGTTGCAACTTGTTATGCTTAATGCTTGTCACTAGGGCCCGAGTGCCATGATCTCAGATCTGAACATGTTATTGATTCATGAAGATATTCGTTGTTTATGATCTTACCTATAAGTTGTATACACATGTCGCTGTCCGGAACCAATGGCCCCGAAGTGACAAGAATCGGGACAACCGGAGGGGATGGTAGTGATGTGAGGATCACATGTGTTCACGGAGTGTTAATGCTTTGCTCCGGTACTCTATTAAAAGGAGTACCTTAATATCCAGTAGTTTCCCTAGAGGCCCGGCTGCCACCGGCTGGTAGGACAAAAGATGTTGTGCAAGTTTCTCATTGCGAGCACGTACGACTATATATGGAACACATGCCTATTGATTGATTAGTACTTGGATACCGTTTTATTATTATCTGCAAATGCCCATGCTTTGATTGTTACATGAGTTTCTCTCATCCATGCAACGCCCGTTAAATCCGTCCCTGTGCCTATTTTAATCCTGCTGTTTACTATAATCACTATCTGTCTTTATTTCGCCGTTATTTCGCTATTCCTACGCTATAAAACTCGTATGATAAACTCTTGCGAGCAAGTCTGTTTCCAGTGTGCAGCTGAATTGACAACTCCGCTGTTAAGGCTTACAAGTATTCTTTGTCTCCCCTTGTGTCGAATCAATAAATTGGGTAATACTTCCCTCGAAGACTGCGATCCCCTATACTTGTGGGTCATCACTCTCCCCCGCCTTTCCCTCGGTCAATTCGTGAGATCGGGCAACACACGTGGCCTTAGGCCTCATCAGAATCTCCGTTTGTTTACTGTTTTGTTGCATGTTTACTCGCTGCCATATTTTATTCAGATTGCTATTACCACTCATATACATCCATACTACTTGTATTTCACTATCTCTTCGCCGAACTAGTGCACCTATACATCTGACAAGTGTATTTGGTGTGTTGGGGACACAAGAGACTTCTTGCTTTGTGATTGCAGGGTTGCTTGAGAGGGATATCTTTGACCTCTTCCTCCCTGAGTTCGATAAACCTTGGGTGATAAACTTAAGGGAAACTTGCTGCTGTTCTACAAACCTCTGCTCTTGGAGGCCCAACACTGTCTACAAGAATAGAAGCACCCGTAGACATCAGTAGGGAAGTTATCATATAAGATGGTTTGCAGTGTGGAAGTATCTCTCTTTAGTTTGTTCTCTATGTATCCCTTGGTGTGAGTTATCGTTATGGAATATTAATGAGAAGTTTTATCATTTACTTTTGCACACCTTATTTTAGTTTGCAATTTCTGTTATATGATTGATCTTGTTGTTAGTATTGATATCACTTTGGGAGCATCAAGTAAATATATTTGGTTTTGGCAAACTTAGCATTGGTCAATAGCAACAATACTTTGAGTTCTAAGTAGAAAAGAGGGAAGTACATGTAGATATATTATTTCATTATCTTTCTTTCTTGTTAGCTAATGAGTTTAGTATTCTGAAGTTAAAATTGCTTGTGCTTACAAGGAAGATGCATGATTGTTTCTATCACATGTATATTTGTTTGTTTCCTCAACTCTTATGCTTGCTAATCAACCTTGCTAGCCAAAGACCTGTACTGAGAGGGAATGCTTCTCATACATCCAAAACCTTAAACCAAACCCATGCCATTTGTGTCCACCATAACTACCTACTATGTGGTATTTTGTGCCACTCCAAGTAAATATTTCATGTGCTACCTTTAAACAATTCAAAAGTTATTATCTCCTAATTGTGTCAATGTTTTATAACTCATGAGGAAGTATGTGGTGTTTTATCTTTCAATCTTGTTGGGCGGACTTTCACCAATGGACTAGTGGCATATACATCCGCTTGTCCAATAATTCTGCAAAAAGAGCTGGCAACGGGGTTCCCAGCCCCAATTAATAACTTTTATTAATAATTCTCTTCACATGTTTTTCCCTGATTTATCAGTAAGCAACTTAATTTTGAAATAGACACTCCTCCATGGTATGTGAAATGTTGGAAGGCACCCGAGGATTCGGTTAGCCATGGCTTGTGAAAGCAAAGGTTGGGGGAGTGTCATCCATAAATAAAACTAAAGTACATGTGTAAACAAAAGAGAAGAGGGATGATCTACCTTGCTGGTAGAGATAACGTCCTTCATGGGAGCCGCTCTTGAAAGTCTGTTTGACAAGGGGGTTAGAGTGCCCACTACCATTCGTTGACAACAACAAACACCTCTCAAAACCTTACTTTTATGCTCCTCTTATGATTTCAAAACTTGAAAAGCTCTAGCACATGATTTAATCCCTGCTTCCCTCTGCGAAGGGCCTATCTTTTACTTTTATGTTGAGTCAGTAAACCTATTTCCCTCTATCTCAAGCAAGCAATTGAGTTGTTGTGATCCAACCATTTATATTGTGATCTATTTAATCATGCCTTTTATTCTTCCTTGTTTAGTACAAATTTTATCTGAATGAATATGACTTTGAAGGCTATCAATGATTATGAGGAGATTGTTATGATTGAGGATGTAAGTTCTGCCATATAAGTTCTAATATAAAGGCTTTGCTCGAAAGATAAGTACAATCTGTTAATAGTTCTTTGACCAAGAACAAAGTTTGCCATAACCAATTATGATTTCCTATGCACCTTTATTTGTGATTTCTCTTTACTTATTTCAAGTTGAGTTATATGAGGAAGTTGTCTACTAAAATGTCTTGTGTGAATTAATAAATGTGATGCTTCTTGTCCGTATTTTATTTATCGACTTTTCACTCCATAAACATGTGGTCTTGTTTACTGAGTTCAGTTTCGCTTGGGGACAAGCGAGGTCTAAGCTTGGGGGAGTTGATACGTCCATTTTGCATCACTATTTTATATCATAATTTACTGTTATTCATTGATATATTTCATATTTAGAGATGATACTTATGTTATTTCACCTATTTTGCATGTTTCATGATTATTGGAGAATTATTCACCGGAGTCAGAATTCTGCTGGAAAAAGCACCGTCAGGATACAATATTTCTGAAGATCAACAATTGACGGAAAATACACCGAAGCTCCTATTTTCCATGACGGAGCCAGCCAAAAGGGGAGACCGAGGAGGGCCGCCATGGGCCCCCCATAGGCCGGCGTGGGATCCACCCTGGCCGCGCCGCCATGTGGGGAGGGGGCCCATGACCCGCCTCGGCCATATCTCCTTCGCGTACTTCTTATCCCGAGAACCCTAAGGTACTAGGAGGTATCGAGAATAGACACAGCCGCCTCTGCGGGGCGGAAAACACCAGAGAGAAAAGAGCTCTCCGGCAGGCAGAAATCTGCCGGGGAAATTCCCTCCCGGAAGGGGGAAATCGTCGCCATCGTCACCGACATCGAGCTGGACTTCATTGGGATCATCATCATCATCATCTCCACCATCGACATCGTCATCTCCACCGCTACAGCTCGTCTCCGTTGTAACATCTTGGGTTGAATCTTGGTTATTTCATAGGGGAAACTCTCCCGGTATTGATTACTACTTGTTATTGATGCTATTGAGTGAAACCGTTGAATCAAAGTTTATGTTCAGATTGTTATCCATCATCATATCACCTCTGATCATGTTCCATATGATGTCTTGTGAGTAGTTCGTTTAGTTCTTGAGGACATGGGTGAAGTCTAAATGTTAGTAGTGAACTATGTTGAGTAATATTTAATGGTTTGATATTTAAGTTGTGGTGTTATTCTTCTAGTGGTGTCATGTGAACGTTGACTACATGATACTTCACCTTTATGGGCCTAGGGAAACGCATCTTGTATTCGTTTTCTAATTGTGGGGTTGCCGGAGTGACAACAACCTGAACCCCCGTTGGTATATCGATGCAGGAGGGATAGCAGGATCTCAGAGTTTAAGGCTGTGGTTAGATTTATCTTAATTACTTTCTTGTATTTGCGGATGCTTGCAAGGGGTTTAATCACAAGTATGTATTAGTCCTAGGAAGGGCGGTGCATTAGCATAGGTTCACCCACACAACACTTATCAAAACAATGAAGATTAATCAACTATATGAAGCGAAAGCACTAGACTAAATTCCCGTGTGTCCTCAAGAACGTTTGGTCATTATAAGTAAACAAACCGGCTTGTCCTTTGTGCTAAAAAGGATTGGGCCACTCGCTGCAATTATTACTCTCGCATTTTACTTACTTCTACTTTATTTATCTGCTATATCAAAACCCCCTGAAAACTTGTCTGTGAGCATTTACAGTGAATCCTTCATCGAAACTGCTTGTCAACACCTTCTGCTCCTCGTTGGGTTCGACACTCTTATTTATCGAAAGTACTACGATACACCCCCTATACTTGTGGGTCATCACTTGCATACATCGATGATAAGTTGCTCCTGCATTTTTCAACCCGTAAGTCATGACGTTGTAACAGAAAACGCCGTGTGGGGTGATGAATGCGGTCAGCTCCTGGTCCTCCTTCTTGAGCTTGATCTGATTGTACCCGGAGTATGCATCGAGAAAAGAGAGACGATCACATCCCGCTGTGGAATCGACTATCTGATCGATTCGAGGTAAGGGGAAGTGATCTTTAGGGCAATGCTTGTTGAGGCTCGTGTAATCGACACACATTCGAAGGGCGGTTGTGTCTTTCTTCGGTACCATGACTGGATTGGCTACCCACTCGGCTTCCTTGAGCTCCCAAATGAATCCGTCCTTGCGGAGCCGACTGACTTCTTCGCCGATGGCCCTTCTCTTCGGCTATAAAAACCGGCGCATCGACTGTTGTACTGGTTTGGCTTTTGGATCAACATTGAGGGCGTGCTCAGCGAGTTCCCTGGGAATACCTGGCATGTCGGATGACTCCCATGCAAATATTTCCCAGCGCTCACGGAGGAACTCGATGAGCGCGCTTTCCTATGCGACAGTGAGATCTGCCGAAGTATTGACTGTTTTCTTCGGGTCAGAGGGATGCACCTGCTGCTTCTTTGCTTCTTTCGCGACGTTGAATTCATCAGATCTTACGTTGCGATTATCTGCTGGTGGCTGTGCGTGGTCTGTGACAGCATCAACTGCATTGAGTTCTTCCCTTGCCCCAAATTTCTTGGCGATCTTTTGGAAATCTCTGTCGCAGCTATCTGAGCGGGAGAAGCTTCCATGGATGGTTAATGCCGTCCCGTTATTGCCTGGCATCTTCAACTTCAGGTACGCGTAATGGGGGACTGCCATAAACTTAGCAAACGCTGGTCTACCGAGGATGGCATGGTACTGAGATTCCCAATCAACCACTTCGAACTCGACTTTTTTCCTTTCTGAAGTTGCTAGGTGTGCCAAAAACTACATCTAGAGATATTTTACCGAGGGAATAAGCGGGTCGAGTCGGTATGATGCCATGGAATCCAGTGTCGGACTCCTTTAGCATGTCGACTGTGAGGCCCATTGCCTTCATCGTGCTGGCAAATAGCAGGTTCAGACCACTTCCTCCATCCATAAACACCTTGCTCATGTTATATCCTCCAATCTGTGCTTCAAGAACCAGGGCAGCGTGGCCGGGCCTTGGGACGGCCTTCGGGTGGTCCGCCTTGCTAAACGATATGCTTTGGTCTGACCAGTCGATGTATTCGGGTGTGTCGACCATGGCAACTTCTGCGTACTTCATTTCCCGAGAAAACTTCTTGACTTCTCTCTTCGAAAAACTGGTTTTATGGATCATGTTGACTTGTCCGCGAGATTCAGGAAACACCTCAGCTGGTGTGTACTGGTCCCCTCCCGCAGGTACGTATGGTTCTGGCACATATGGCTCTGGCACGTATGGTTCTGGTTGATAACTGTAGGATGCCGCTCTTCTCTCCATCGTGTGGACTCTTGCCGTGGCTTCAGCCCTAAGGTCGTCGCAGAACTGCCGAATCTCGAGGAACTGTCGACAGTTCCTGAGAAAATGACTGGATTTCTCGAGGCAATCCTTTGGATCAATGTAAGAGTGCAAGTAACACGGTGCTTCAAGTTGCTCCGTGGCTGATAGGTACGGGGTGCGAAGGCGATTCTTGCTCAATTGCGCGTTATGGCATCCTCGCTCGCACTGTCGAGGGCGAGCCGCGATTCGCTCTTTTTCTTCGCGGCGTGAGTCCCTTCGTCTTTTCCTTTGCTCCTCTACGGCGTCGAAGCTGCTTCAGCTGCCCTTTCCGGCGCTCCTGGATAGGGCCGCCAAGGCCGCTGCTGGCGTGATATCTCCTAGAGCCGAAGTTCTTGGGCTTGATGCGTTTGAACTAGGGAGGCGAAGAAACCCTCTGGAATCGATGATGAAGTGAACACCACCGAAAGTAGTATCCATGTTTCCGCGTGATTCTTCGGGGGTCGAACGCGACGCCTCGGCGTGCAGCACGAACTCGAGTGATCCACAGCGAACCGAATCCCTCCGTTTTGATGGTGTTGGTGACTCCAGCGTGAACGCTGCACGTGACTGGTACTGCCGATGACCTGTCTTCTGCCGACAGATTTCCCACAGACGGCACCAATTGACGAGGGTGCTCCTCGACAATGCCATCCGATTGGGGCTTAGGGTTGACGGAATCCTGTAAGCTGACACGAGACATCGGTTAACAGACAAGAGGGGAGAGCAATTACCCAGGTTCAGGGCCCTCGATGAGGTAACACCCCTACGTCCTGCCTGTCTGATCTTGATTATGAAAATATCGGGTTACAATGGGGTGCCGAAGGTTTCGGCTGTGTTCTCGTCGAGAGGCTAAGTGCTACGGCGACCTAGCTCTGGACTTGTGGTGGCTAAAGTTGCTAAGATTGATTGTGGCCCCGGCAGCCCCTCTCTGCCCTTATAGGAGGCCAGGTCTCATGGGCCTCCAGTTGGGCTATACAGGGTAGGACAATATCAGTTACCCGAAGGGTAATGCCCACGTCAACCAGCTTAATTATCTTAGTTTAGATAATGGTCATATGTGGGCCAATTAGGATTTTTAATAAATCGAGTTAGTTTTGGTTTGGGCCTGTCCAAACCAAGTTAGAGAGGCCCACTAGGGCTGGCCGGTCAGCGGTCACCACACCCTCATATAAGGTGGAGGGGCGGCTAGGGTTAGGGATAGACAAGTTTAGACTAAAGATTAGGGTTTTCCCCATTGCGTGTGTTCACGTGTATCATCCCTCCGGGGGTACGGCGCTGCCGTTTATCTATTATATCCGCTGCGAAGGTTCTTGTGTTCATCAAGGATTGTCTAGCTCTTGGTTTGAGGCGTATCGTTCGTCGATCCGTTGCTTGCTGGATTCGTTCCCTCTTCTCCAGGCTGCGTTCATCGCGTTGTTGGGAGGATTCTCTACCCCAGGTTCTCGCTGTGAAAGATCGGGCAACAATCTAGGTGGATCTGCTGGGATTCCCTTATCATGTGGTATCAGATTTCTGGGTTGCTCACGGCGAGGTTTTGTTGATCGATCTCTTTGATCGGTTCGGTGATTGCTCTAGATCGGAGGAGTTTGGCTCTCGGTCGAAGGAGGTTGGTTGGAGGAAGTTTGGAGTTGTTTGGGGCAGTTTCTCCATTGTTTTGGGCTGTTTCGGCGGCCAGAATCGCGAATTTCGAGTTGGAATCGGGAAGAGGATGGCTTTCGGACCCGTCCGGCGCACCCGGTCGACCGGCTCCACACCGGGCCCGGCCCACCCGGTCGACCGGCCCCACAACCGGCCGGCCCGGCCAAACCGGTCCACAACTGTGCCAACCGGGAGGTCCGGGCTTCGAGTTAGCCGTTGACAATGGTCAAACCGGCCGGTGGACCGGACGGTCACCAGCCCGGTCAAACCGGTTGCTGGGCCGGATCGGCCGGCCACCAGCCCAGTTCAACCGGCTCCTGGGCCGGCTCGGCTGGTTTTTTCTCCTGTGCAACATATAGACTCATTTTTCTGTTTCTCCGACGATGCTGGCTACTGCTGCTGTTGTTTCTTCTGTTTCATTTCCGACGGTGCTAGCTGATGCTACTGCTGTTGTTGCTTCGTGGACAGATGATGTGCTGGGCGTACGGTGTTTGCGTGGTCCGGTTATGTCTTCAATGATTACCTTGATATCCGGAAGGGAGTACCGCGTCCCGTGTCAGAACTGAAGTGGTATTTACGTCATGACGCGACAATTGAGCAGTATGAGGATTGGGAGAAGTACATGGAATTGGGTTTCCAACGATGTCGCCGATACAAAGGGAAGTTCACTGGTTATGATGCATACGTTCTCGCTCACCGGCGTGTGGATGAGGAGTTGGACATATATTGGTGTAATGCAGTTGATAGAGGCGAGTATGCTTATACTTGGGCGGACTTCAAAATTATTCTTCGTGGTGGTTTCGGGTTACCATTGGAGGATCATGAGCAGCCGTCCGGCGTTGTGCATGCAAAGAGGAAAGTGGACAAGTGCATAGTTCCTATTCCGGAGATTGTTCCACTACCAACAATCACTAAGGATGAGGTGATATCTTCAGAGGAGAGGAAACCTGGCTCTGATACCAAGAGCACTACTGTGACTGTTGAGGAGGATGTACCATTGAGCGGGCTGAATATGCAACTCAAGAAGGTACAAGATGATGCTTGCAAGGCAGTTGACAAGGTTCAGCGGTGGAGTTTGTTTCAGACTCAGTGCATTATCAAGGGCAAGGCTTGCAAGTTGATGATTGATGGTGGTAGCTGTACTAATGGCATTAGCAAGGCGATGGTGGCAGCATTGGGGTTGTCTACATGGCGTCTTCCTGAACCTAAACGTCTTGAGTGGTTGAATAGCTGTGGTATGCTGAAGATTACTCACAAGGTGCCATTTACAGTTGATGATTATGTTGATGAGATCGAGTGCGATGTGTTGCCATTGGAGGTGTGTGGATTGCTACTTGGGCGTCCTTGGCAGTATGATCGCAATGTGACACATGCTGGGAGAGCAAATACATATTCTTTTATGCATGGTGGCAAACAGCGGACTTTGAAGCCTATGGGTGATGATCATATCAAGTCCGATGTGGAGTTAGTGGTGCGTAAGGAGAAGTTGCACAAGCCTAAAGTGCAGCATGAGGTGCATGATGTTCCGAGCATTGATGTTGGTGATGTTTCAGCCATGCCTGTAGATGACAAGCCAGTTCTTGTTGGTGACAAGCCGGATGAAGCTAATCCTATTGTTGATGAAGATGTTGCAGCATGTGCTACAGTTCCAGTTTGTGTTGATGTCAGTACACAGACTGATGATGGGTGCGCTGATGGTGTTTCAGTGCATATGGCGCAGATGCGCGTGGGAGGAGTGGGAGGCGAGCGCGTCAGTGGAGACAGTGGGCAGCGGCACTACCGTGCTAGGAGTACTGCAGTCCAGTTTTCCGCGACACCGCGGATGCATCGAGGCAAGGATGGACGTGTGAGACATCTATGTGGCCCAGGAATTACACATCTTGTGCAGGGTCATGTGCAGCGACACAAGGGTCCATCAAAACCTCGCAAGAAGAAGGAATTGGCGCCGAAGTCCAAGCTCATGTGGAGAAGAAAGGAGGCGCCAAGTGCTGTATCAAGTCAAGCAGGCCGCGAGGGAGGATGTGGTGTGGAAGGCAAGCAAGACTTGAGGACGGCGAGGACGTGTCATGTTCATATCACGTCACCTTTTCCAGAAGACCCTCACGCGTTGGGAACAACGCTTCTTGAAGGGGGGGGGATGATATGGGCATGGAGGCTGATACGTCTCCGACGTATCGATAATTTCTTATGTTCCATGCTACTTTATTGATGATACCTACATGTTTTATGCACACTTTATGTCATATTCGTGCATTTTCTGAACTAACCTATTAACAAGATGCCGAAGTGCCGCCTGTTTTGGTTTCAGAAATCCTAGTAACGAAATATTCTCGAATTGGACGAAATCAACGCCTGTTCCTATTTTTCCCGAAGCATCCGAACACCCGAGAGCCGCAGGAGGGCCATGTGGGCCCCATGATAGGGTGGCGCGGCTGGGCCCTGGCCGCCACCTATGGTGTCGTCGCCCCTTCGACCCTCCGAGGCTGCCCTTTCGCCTATATAAAGCCCCTGCGTCGAAAACCCTTAAGGAAGAAGCCACGGACGAGAAAGTTCCAGAGCCGCCGCCATCGCGAAGCCAAGATCTGGGGACAGGAGTCTCTGTTCCGGCACCCCGCCGAGCGGGGAAGTGCCGGCTTCTCCATCGACACAGCCATCTCTCCGACGTATCGATAATTTCTTATGTTCCATGCCACTTTATTGATGATACCTACATGTTTTATGCACATTATATGTCATATTTATGCATTTTGGAACTAACCTATTAACAAGATGCCGAAGAGCCAGGTTTCTGCTGTTTTTGGTTTCAAATCCTAGTAAGGAAATATTCTAATTGGACGAAATCTTCGCCCAGTCCTATTTTTGCACGAAGCTTCCAGAAGACCGAAGAGATAACGAAGTGGGGCCACGAGGTGGCCAGACCACAGGGCGGCGCGGCTGGCCCCGGCCGCGCGGCCTGTCATCCGGGCCCTCGTGAGCCCCCGACCTACCCTTCCGCCTACAAATAGCCTCCGTCGCGAAAACCCCCAGAGAGCCACGATACGGAAAACCTTCCAGACGCCGCCGCCGCGAATCCCATCTCGGGGGATTCAGGAGATCGCTCCGCACCCTGCCGAGAGGGGATTCATCTCCGGAGGACTCTTCATCGCCATGATCGCCTCCGGAGTGATGAGTGAGTAGTTCACCCCTGGACCATGGGTCCATAGCAGTAGCTAGATGGTCGTCTTCTCCTTGTTGTGCTTCATTGTTGGATCTTGTGAGCTGCCTAACATGATCAAGATCATCTATCCGTAATACTATATGTTGTGTTTGTCGGGATCCGATGGATAGAGAATACTATGTTATGGTGATTATCAATCTATTGTTTATGTGTTGTTTATGATCTTGCATGCTCTCCGTTATTAGTAGAGGCTCTGGCCAAGTTTTTGCTCTTAACTCCAAGAGGGAGTATTTATGCTCGATAGTGGGTTCATGCCTTCATTGACACCTGGGATCGTGACAGAGGTTCTAAGGTTGTGATGTGCTGTTGCCACTAGGGATAAAACATTGATGCTATGTCTAAGGATGTAGTTGTCGATTACATTACGCACCATACTTAATGCAATTGTCTGTTGCTTAGCAACTTAATACTGAATGGGGTTCGGATGATAACCTGAAGGTGGACTTTTTAGGCATAGATGCAGTTGGATGGCGGTCTATGTACTTTGTCGTAATGCCCAATTAAATCTCACTATATTTATCATATCATGTATATGCATTGTTATGCCCTTCTCTATTTGTCAATTGCCCGACTGTAATTTGTTCACCCAACATGCTTTTATCTTATGGGAGAGACACCTCTAGTGAACTGTGGACCCCGGTCCTATTCTTTACATAGCATACAATCTACTGCAATTGTGTTTTACTGTTTTCTTTGCAAACATCTTCCACTCGATACGTTTAATCCTTTGTTAAGCCGGTGAGATTGACAACCTCACTGTTTCGTTGGGGCAAAGTACTTTGGTTTTGTTGTGCAGATTCCGCGTTGGCGCCGGAATCCCTGGTGTTGCGCCGCATCACATTTCGCGACCATCAACCTTCAACGTGCTTCTTGGCTCCTCCTGGTTCGATCAACCTTGGTTTCTTTCTGAGGGAAAACTTGCCACGTGCGCATCATACCTTCCTCTTGGGGTTCCCAACGGACGTGTACATCTACGCGCATCAAGCCTTTCTGGGCGCCGTTGCCGGGGAGATCAAGACACGCTGCAAGGGGAGTCTCCACTTCTCAATCTCTTTACTTTTTTTTTGTCTTGCTTTATTTTATTTACTACTTTGTTTGCTGCACCTAAATAAAACACAAAAAAATTAGTTGCTAGTTTTACTTTATTTACTGTCTTGTTTTCTTTATATCAAAAACACAAAAAAATTAGTTACTTGCATTTAATTTATTTTGTTATCATGTCTAGTCCTGTACTTGTTTTTATTTTCACTAGTTAAGCTTAATGGAAAACAACAAAAAAATTAGAGATCTTTATGAACTTTATCTTGAATTGGGACATGATGTGTTTGAAGAGAAAATTAAAAAACCCATGGAACTTTGTTTGCAAAATAGTTGTAGCAATGTTATTAGCATGAACTCTTTGAACACCATTATTGCTAAAGCTATGGAAGAATTTAAGCTTGGGGAAGCTGGTTGTGATATTTTTAGTCCCCCAAGCATGGAGGAGAAAATTTACTTTGATGATACTTTACCTCCTATATATGATGCTTGCAATGATGAATATGATATTTTCAGTCCACCTACTATTGAGGAGAAAATTAATTATGATTCAAATATGCCTCCTATATATGATGATTATGGTGATGAGAATAATAGTGATAGCTATTTTGTTGAATTTGCTCCCACTACAACTAATAAAATTGATTATGCTTATGTGGAGAGTAATAATTTTATGCATGTGGCTCATGACAAGAATGTTTTATGTGATAGTTATATTGTTGAGTTTGTTCATGATGCTACTGAAAATTATTATGAGAGAGGGAAACATGGTTATATGCATCTTAATAATATTAAGTTTCCACTCTTTATGTTGAGAATCTTGAAATTGCACTTGTGTTGCTTTTCTATGCTTGTCACTTTGTTCTTCATGAATTTATTTGTGTACAAGATTCCTTTTCATAGGAAGTGGGTTAGGTTTAAATGTGTTTTGAATTTGCTTCTTGATGCTCTCTTTTGCTTCAACTCTTATTTATTGCGAGAGTATCATTAAAATTACGAGCCCATCTTAATGGCTATAAAGAAAGAACTTCTTGGGAGATAACCCATGTGTTTATTTTGCTACTGTATTGTTGAGTCTTGGAAGTTGTTTACTACTGTAGCAACCTCTCCTTATCATGTTTTTGTGCCAAGTAAAGTTTCTATGTCGAAGTTGATGTTATATTTGGGATCGCTGCGCAGAAACAGCATTGCTGTCTGTCACGAATCTGGGCACAAGTCTCAAGAAAATTCAAAACATCTGCCAATTTACGAGCGTGATCCTCAGATATGTACGCAACTTTCATTAGTTTTGAGTTTTTCTATTTGAGCAAGTCTGGTGCCAGCTTTAAATTCGTCTTTACGGACTGTTCTGTTTTTGATTCTGCCTTTTTTCGCATTGCCTCTTTGCTATTGGATTCATTTCTTTGATCCATTAATGTCCAGTAGCTTTATGCAATGTCCAGAAGTGTAAATAATGATTGTGTCACCTCTGAATGTGTGAATTATTAATTGTGCACTAACCCTCTAATGAGTTTGCTTGAAGTTTGGTGTGAAGGAAGTTTTCAAGGGTCAAGAGAGGAGAATGATATACTATGATCAAGAGGAGTGAAAGCTCTAAGCTTGGGGATGCCCCCGTGGTTCACCCCTGCATATTTTAAGAAGACTCAAGCATCTAAGCTTGGGGATGCCCAAGGCATCCCCTTCTTCATCGACAACATCATCAGGTTCCTCCCCTGAAACTATATTTTTATTCAATCACATCTTGTGTTCTTTATTTGGAGCGTCGGTTTGTTTTTGTTTTTGTTTTTGTTTGAATAAAATGGATCCTAGCATTCACTTTGTGGGAGAGACACGCTCCGCTGTTGCATATGGACAAATATGTCCTTAGGCTTTACTCATAATGTTCAAGGCGAAGTTTCTTCTTCGTTAAATTGTTATATGGTTGGAATTGAAAAATGCTACATGTAGTAATTCTAAAATGTCTTGGATAATGTGATACTTGGCAATTGTTGTGCTCATGTTTAAGCTCTTGCATCATATGCTTTGCACCCATTAATGAAGAAATACATAGAGCTTGCTAAAATTTGATTTGCATATTTGGTCTCTCTAAGGTCTAGATAATATCTAGTATTGAGTTTTGAATAACAAGGAAGACGGTGTAGAGTCTTATAATGTTTACAATATGTCTTTTATGTGAGTTTTGCTGCACCTGTTCATCCTTGAGTTTGCTTCAAATAACCTTGCTAGCCTAAACCTTGTATCGAGAGGGAATACTTCTCATGCATCCAAAATCCTTGAGCCAACCACTATGCCATTTGTGTCCACCATACCTACCTACTACATGGTATTTCTCCGCCATTCCGAAGTAAATTGCTTGAGTGCTACCTTTAAAATTCCATCATTCACCTTTGCAATATATAGCTGTTATCACCAGAATTTGACCGAGTCAGAGGTGGGCCGCGATCAAGATGGACGTGAAGATTGTACATGGAAGAAATACGTGAATCGGCCTTTTATACCAAGTTGGGCTAAACTGCCCATGTATCTGTAACATATTAGATCGTATCTTAGTTTAGAAGTTAGAGTTTTACCCGTGCACGGTTTGGTGTACGCCCACATTAGAAAGTCCCCTGGACTATAAATATGTATCTAGGGTTTATGGAATAAACAACAACCAACGTTCACCACAAACCAATCTCGGCGCATCGCCAACCCCTTCGTCTCGAGGGTTTCTCCGGTAAGCACCATGCTGCCTAGATCGCATCTCGCGATCTAGGCAGCACGAGCCTGCCTACGTTGTTCATGCGTTGCTCGTGGCCTTTTTGATGGCGAGCAACATAGTTATCTTAGATGTGTTAGGGTTAGCATTGTTCTTAGTATCATATGCTGTCGTAGTGCAACCCTTGCGCATCTAGCCGTCCTTGTACCTCATCATGGGTGCAGGGGCGGCACCCCGCTTGATCGTTATTTAGTAGATCTGATCCGTTACGATTGCTCCTTGATTCATCAAGGATTAGTTTAATATCTGCAATAGTTAGGCCTTACAAAGGGTTGGAGGATCCAGCGGCACTTAGGGTGTAGTTTGCTGCCCCTAGACAGGATGTTCCGAGGATCAACCTAGTGTTGGTTTTTAGGCCTTGTCTAGGGTTGGCTTACGATCACCGTGCGTGAGCGCGAGGCCCAATCGTGAGTAGGATGATCCGATTATGCGGTGAAAACCCCAAATCGTCGTGGATCTCATATGCTTTATCTTGATCAAGCAGGACCACCATATATTCGGCCACCTTGGACGAATCATGGGTGGATCGGCTCCATGAGCCGATTCACGGATAACCTGAGAGCCGATCGAGGCTCGTATTTAACGTGTACGTGTGTGCCCTGCAGGAAACTAAGCGAGGCATCATCCACACCTTCCTGACCAGGTATAGGTCAGGTGGCACGCCCTTGCAGCATCGGCGCGCGACCAGGAGGCTTTGCGGGCCGTCGCTCTGAGGGACGGGGCCAGCCGCAGCCCTAGTTGTTCCCGGCTCTACGGTTGACCAGTCACTGCCCGCCGGTGGGTTTCGACGTCAACACATTCTGGCACGCCCGGTGGGACCATCCTCAACATCAACCACATCGCCGTCTACATCGGAGATGGCGGAAGAAACTCCGGTCACTTACGAGGAGCTCAATGGCGAGCTCAAGAAGAAGTATGACGAGGTCAAAGCCTTCCTCGAAGCCGACCTCATCGGCTCTTTCCACAGACCCGTTCCCATGGCATCAGATGGAAGGGGTTCTCACCTGAAGGCGCGCTTGATGGAGTGGACCTATCCACCCCGTCAGAAGAACGCACCAGGTCGCTGCGTCAGGAGATCAACTTCATGGTGGCTCATTCTCTGCACCGCCATTCTGAGAGCCTGGTGAATACGTTGGAGCGCGTCGCTCTGCGCGTGATCCAGGAGATCATGAGCCGCCAGTACTCTCCGTCAGGACCAGCTCTAGGGACTCACCAAGGAGAAGTGCCACTCCAGTCCCGTCCACCGCTGCCGTTCGCGTTGGCAGCGCCCGAAGCGCCGAACTCATCGGCCTACGTCGTCTACAAGATTGGTGGTGACCCCAGTGACTACCAATTCCTACATGACGCGCCCAAGGAGATCCCGCACGGATACGCATGTGCATACGTGCCGACTGCAACACCTGGGCACTCTCGAACCAGGTTACAACAGCGGGGACTTCTGGAACAACTGGAGGAACGTCGGAGGCAGACCCCGAGAAGCAGACGTGGCTAGCTAAATACGCCACCCCGACAAAACTCCAGAGCCCAGCTCCTGCAGTTGGCTCAGAACCGGAAAAACAAGCATGGCTGGTTAAGTACGCCACCCCGGCGAATCTTCAAGGTTCGGCACCTTCAGCCATCACCGCGGATCAGATTTGTACGATTCTGAAAGATCAGTTCGGCATGATGCCGAAAAGGAAGACGGTCGGCTATACCAAGCCGTACCCCAACGAGTACGAATTGATCCCGCTACCACCCAAGTATCGGCTCCCGGACTTCACAAAGTTCAGCGGATCAGATGGTTCCAGCTCCATCGAGCATGTGAGCCGATATTTGGCACAGCTGGGCATGATCTCAGCGTCAGACGAGCTGCGTGTGAGGTACTTCTCAGTCCCTCACAGGATCGGCTTTCGGTGGTATCACTGCCACCGAATTCAGTCCAGACTTGGAAGCAGTTGGAAGAACGGTTCCATGAGCAATATCACTCAGAGGCTTCCGAGGCTGGCATTGCCGATTTGGCACAAGTACGACAGAAGCGCGGGGAAACAGTGTCGGAATACATCCAGCGCTTCAGGACCGTTAGGAACCGATGCTATTCGGTTCACGTAAGCGAAAAAGAAGCAGTCGAGTTGGCGGTGGTGGGTCTATCATCATCGATCAAGGACGTGGCCTCCCAAGCGGACTACCCTTCATTAGCACACATGGTGCAGAAGCTGTCAGCGTATGAACAGCGCCACCCAGATGTCTACCAGGACAAATTCAAGCGCGTGGTGACCATGGTTGACGCAGGCGAAGATGAAGGTGCTACGGGAGAACAAGAGGTCGCAGTGGCTGAGTGGACTCGAGCGGCAGGCCCAGTAACCTGCAAATGGGTGAAGCCACCAGGGCCTCCAAGAGGGTTCGACTTCGACGTGACGAAAACCGAGCAGATTTTCGATCTCTTACTCGCGGAGAAGCACATAAAGATACCCGAAGGCCACAAGGTCCCTACGATGCAAGAGCTGAACGGAAAGCCATACTGCAAGTGGCATAACACGTTCACCCACACCACTAACGACTGCAGGGTGTGGCGTCAGCAGATCCAAATGGCAATAGAAAATGGGCGACTAATTTTTAACCAGTACGCCATGAAGGTCGACACACACCCCTTCCCCGCCGTCAACATGGTGGAGTTCACCCACCTCGGAGGGTGCCAGCCAGATTTCTCAGCCAACATCAACATGGTAGAGCTTGGACACCCCTCTGAGAAGGGCGGGGATGAGGACTGCTACTCATAGCAAAGACACAGAGGAGGCCGCTCCATGCGATCGGCTCCGTCAAGATGGCCAGCGCTACGTCACAGAGGGAGAAGTGAAGAACATAAGATATCAACGACCCTCTCTCTGATCACCTCCTCAACAAGTATGTGAGTCGGTATGACCAACGCCGGCGACACGGCGACGATGATGAAAGAGATCGTCTGGCCAGAAACAGAAGGCATCGTCGGCATAATCACGATGAGGAGCGACAGAGCGCCACGCCAGGGAGCAAGACGACACGGGCAGGCATTGGGACTGCCCCTTCTTCAGACACTGCTGGATTCAGGAATGAGCCGATTACCAACAATCGGCAACTGCCCAGAATGCAACCAGAAAGAAGGAGGCAGCCAACGTGTCTGTGTTCGAGCGCTTAGGGCCTCTCCCACCACGGCAGACGTGCTGAGACCCTCGGTTGGAAGATCTCGAGGATTCGGAAGACGAGGGGGAAGACGAAGAAGACAGGTACCACCGTCCAAGGTGGTGCCCTGATGGTCTCAGCCATTCACAAAAGCGCAGGGTTCAGCGATTGCGCGGTCTGGAGGAAGCCGAAAGGTTATACTTGCATACGCTGAGGAAGGCACGACCTGATCTGGCTGCAAAGTCCAGAGGACCCTGGATGAGGAGGGACTGCCGCAAAGAAAAGAGTGGCGCCCCAAGCAAAGGAAAGCCGATGAGGAAACATCGGCTGGCACAAACATGGTGCTCGTTCGTCCGGCGAAGTGTAGAGCTCCACGATCACACGGCACCCGAGGTGGACACCAGCAAGCGCTCCAACGTGATAAAGTCGAGATTGGGCTGGTTTTATCCACCGACATGGACGAGTAGCAAGACTACGTCAATAAGCAAAGGTGGCGAGGCTGATCCTTGCGATCGGCCCCCCAAAAACATGGTGAAGGGACATTACAAAACCTTCACCGAGCAAGCAACGTGGAGGCCGATTCCAGCAATCGGCCAAAATTATCCTCACCATCTATTTTGCCTGGGATCAACGTTTGACCCAACAGGGACTGAAGAGCCGATACCATCAATTCTCTTGACAGAATCGGCTCGGGGGGCACCTAGGTGGATAAAACATGAGGATATGAGATAATACTATCAAGTATGGGGGCCGATACACAAATCGGCCTAAAAATTTAAATTTTTACAGCCGATGCAAGGGCATCGACTTTAGAATTGATAAGTAGCCGATGCGCAGCCATCGACTCAAGAGGAATAACTGTTACGATCAGGGTCAAGAGCACGAAGGGGATTTTAATGGAAGAACTCCTCAATGGGGTATTTAATGGAAGAACTCTTCCCAGCAGCCTGGACGTGCAGATCAGGTCAAGGATGGATCGCATTAGATCCGCCAAAGGAAAGGAGCCGATCTGACCAGCAGGGCGCTAGGAGCGGACTGAAGAAACTCGGGGGGCAGCTCACCTTGAAGGCTCTCTGCTCTGGGAAGCCGATTTATTTGCAAATCGGCTGGCTCTGCATGATCAAGCCCAGGCTAATTCAGCTAATTTGCGCGTCCTCGTTTCTGTTTTTGCCTTGGCTAAGACTCGGGGGCGACAGGCCTGGTAGATGTTCTATTGAGGAGCCGATTGGGGTACCATCGGCTGATCTTTCGTCGCAACCTTCTTCGCAAAATGATGAGCGCTCGCTGAAACCGGTAGGGGGAATTTTAAGGGCTCTCCTGGAGATCCCACAGTATCTACCGGAAAGAGAATCATCAGTTGAAGGATGGAAGGGTAAAGGTCGAAGGACCGATGCGTTGCTATCGGCTCGTTACGCATTGGCAAAGGGGACGAATCGGCAAGATCAGTATGAGAGGGAATCGGCTAAGATAAGCTAAAAGGAATCGGCAAAATCAGATTGGGGAAAGTTCTTTATTGAGAGATTTCTTACATAGAAGAGCTGATTGCCCTCAAAAGGGAGTACTAAGGGGGTACATTGCCCCGTCTACTTCTACGGATCCTATGCTAAGGGCCCTATCTACGGGCCATTGCTGCCCTCGTCGTCGCCGTCATCGCCGCTGTCGGCGCTGCTCCCGGCCGGCTCGTCGTCGCTGCTCCAGCGGCCGCCGGCAGGACCTTCATTGTCCTCATCTTCCTCGTCGTCGTCGTCGTCGTCGCTGTCGAAGTCACTCAGATTCCCCGGCCAGGGGCAATGGCGCTTGGCCGGCGGCTCGTCGGGGAAGCTGTCGTCGTCGTCGTCCTCCTCTTCCTCCTCCTTCACCTCCTCGGAGGTGGCCCCATCCCAGGGAAAGCGATCATCCTCGCTTTCTTCCACCGCTTCCTTGTCGACGAGGAAGCGGAGATCGCTCTCCCCATCAGTCAGGGACTTGTCGTCCTCTGACCAGATGGAAAAATCATGGCTGGGCTCATTCCCGGCCTCGATGGCGCGGCGAGTGTTGGCCGCATGGACCTCCGCTGGGTTCCACTCCGGCGTCGGCTCGCGGGAAGAGGAGGACTCGATGGGAAAGCCCGATGAGGCGGAGGAAGAAGAGGACATGGTGGCGCAGGAGGGTTTTTGGAGTGCTAATGCGGAGGAGATGCAGGAATAAACTGTGCGGAGTGGTTAAATAAAGGGGATATAGTGGAAGTTTAATGCCACAACAGTTTCCGAGGAGGTGGTGCCTAAAAAAAAAACTGCCAGGTCACGTGGAGAAGTTGAGAAGGCAGGGCATCATGATGACGGATACTGCAACGGTTCTGCCACGACATGACCCGACGAAAGAAGAGCATAATGATTTTGGAAATGTCATTTCCAAAACCAGGGGGGCATGTGTTATCACCAGAATTTGACCGAGTCAGAGGTGGGCCGCGATCAAGATGGACGTGAAGATTGTACATGGAAGAAATACGTGAATCGGCCTTTTATACCAAGTTGGGCTAAACTGCCCATGTATCTGTAACATATTAGATCGTATCTTAGTTTAGAAGTTAGAGTTTTACCCGTGCACGGTTTGGTGTACGCCCACATTAGAAAGTCCCCTGGACTATAAATATGTATCTAGGGTTTATGGAATAAACAACAACCAACGTTCACCACAAACCAATCTCGGCGCATCGCCAACCCCTTCGTCTCGAGGGTTTCTCCGGTAAGCACCATGCTGCCTAGATCGCATCGCGATCTAGGCAGCACGAGCCTGCCTACGTTGTTCATGCGTTGCTCGTGCTGAAGCCTTTTTGATGGCGAGCAACGTAGTTATCTTAGATGTGTTAGGGTTAGCATTGTTCTTAGTATCATATGCTGTCGTAGTGCAACCCTTGCGCATCTAGCCGTCCTTGTACCTCATCATGGGTGCAGGGGCGGCACCCCGCTTGATCGTTATTTAGTAGATCTGATCCGTTACGATTGCTCCTTGATTCATCAAGGATTAGTTTAATATCTACAATAGTTAGGCCTTACAAAGGGTTGGAGGATCCAGCGGCACGTAGGGTGTAGTTTGCTGCCCCTAGACAGGATGTTCCGAGGATCAACCTAGTGTTGGTTTTTAGGCCTTGTCTAGGGTTGGCTTACGATCACCGTGCGTGAGCGCGAGGCCCAATCGTGAGTAGGATGATCCGATTATGCGGTGAAAACCCCAAATCGTCGTGGATCTCATATGCTTTATCTTGATCAAGCAGGACCACCATATATTCGGCCACCTTGGACGAATCATGGGTGGATCGGCTCCATGAGCCGATTCACAGGATAACCTGAGAGCCGATCGAGGCTCGTATTTAACGTGTACGTGTGTGCCCTGCAGGAAACTAAGCGAGGCATCATCCACACCTTCCTGACAGGTATAGGTTAGGTGGCACGCCCTTGCAATTTGCATCGGCGCGCGACCAGGAGGCTTTGCGGGCCGTCGCTCTGAGGGACTGGGGCCAGCCGCAGCCCTAGTTGTTCCCGGCTCTACGGTGTTGACCAGTCACTGCCCGCCGGTGGGTTTCTGACGTCAACAATAGCTTATGGGACAAAATAGCCTTAAAAACTATCGTAGTATTGAATATGTACTTATGCACTTTATCTTTTATTAAGTTGCTTGTTGTGCGATAACCATGCTTCTGGGAACGCCATCAACTATTGTTGAATATCATGTGAGTTGCTATGCATGTCCGTCTTGTCTGAAGGATCTATCATTTTAGTGGTTGGAGTATGCAAAATTGTTAGAGAAGAACATTGGGCCGCTAACTAAAGCCATGAATCATGGTTGAAGTTTCAGTTTTGGACATATATCCTCAATCTCATATGAGAATAATAATCATTGCTACATGCTTATGCATTTAAGAGGAGCCCATTATCTGTTGTCCATGTTGTCCCGGTATGGATGTCTAAGTTGAGAATAATCAAAAGCGAGAAATCCAAAATGCGAGCATTCTCCTTAGACCTTTGTACATGCGCGGGAGGTACCCCTTTGTGACACTTGGTTGAAACATGGCATGCAAAGATCCGGTAGTCCAAGCTAAGTAGGACAAGGTGCGGGCACTATTAGTACACTATGCATGAGGCTTGCAACTTGTAAGATATAATTTTCATAACTCATATGCTTTATTACTACCGTTGACAAAATTGTTTCATGTTTTCAAAATAAAAGCTCTAGCACAAATACAACAATCGATGCTTTCCTCTTTGAAGGACCATTCTTTTACTTTTATTGTTGAGTCAGTTTACCTATCTCCCTCCACCTTAAGAAGCAAACACTTGTGTGAACTGTGCATTGATTCCTACATACTTGCATATTGCACTTGTTATATTACTTTATGTTGACAATATCCATGGGATATACATGTTATAAGTTGAAAGCAACCGCTGAAACTTAATCTTCCTATGTGTTGCTTCAACACCTTTACTTTGATTTATTGCTTTATGAGTTAACTCTTATGCAAGACTTATTGATGCTTGTCTTGAAGTACTATTCATGAAAAGTCTTTGTCATATGATTCACTTGTTTACTCATGTCATTACCTTTGTTTTGATCGCTGCATTCATTACATATGTTTACAAATAGTATGATCAAGATTATGATGGCATGTCACTTCAGAAATTATCTTTGTTATCGTTTTACCTGCTCGGGACGAGCAGAACTAAGCTTGGCTGATACGTCTCCGACGTATCGATAATTTCTTATGTTCCATGCCACTTTATTGATGATACCTACATGTTTTATGCACATTATATGTCATATTTATGCATTTTCTCGAACTAACCTATTAACAAGATGCCGAAGAGCCAGTTGTTGTTTTCTGCTGTTTTTGGTTTCAGAAATCCTAGTAAGGAAATATTCTCGGAATTGCGAAATCTTCGCCCAGGGTCCTATTTTTGCACGAAGCTTTAGAGACCGAAGAGATAACGAAGTGGGGCCACGAGGTGGCCAGACCACGTGGCGGCGCAGCTGGCCCCGGCCGCGCCCTGTCATCCGGGCCCGTGAGCCCCCGACCTACCCTTCCGCCTACAAATAGCCTCCGTCGCGAAACCCCAGTACAGAGCCACGATACGGAAAACCTTCCGAGACGCGCCGCCGCGAATCCCATCTCGGGGGATTCAGAGATCGCCCAGCACCGCCGGAGAGGGATTCATATCCCGGAGGACTCTTCATCGCCATGATCGCCTCCGGAGTGATGAGTGAGTAGTTCACCCCTGGACCATGGGTCCATAGCAGTAGCTAGATGGTCGTCTTCTCCTTGTTGTGCTTCATTGTTGGATCTTGTGAGCTGCCTAACATGATCAAGATCATCTATCTGTAATACTATATGTTGTTTTTGTCGGGATCCGATGGATAGAGAATACTATGTTATGGTGATTATCAATCTATTGTTTATGTGTTGTTTATGATCTTGCATGCTCTCCGTTATTAGTAGAGGCTCTGGCCAAGTTTTTGCTCTTAACTCCAAGAGGGAGTATTTATGCTCGATAGTGGGTTCATGCCTTCATTGACACCTGGGATCGTGACAATAGGTTCTAAGTTTGTGATGTGCTGTTGCCACTAGGGATAAAACATTGATGCTATGTCTAAGGATGTAGTTGTCGATTACATTACGCACCATACTTAATGCAATTGTCTCGTTGCTTAGCAACTTAATACGAATGGCGTTCGATGATAACCTGAAGGTGGACTTTTTAGGCATAGATGCTTGGATGGCGGTCTATGTACTTTGTCGTAATGCCCAATTAAATCTCACTATATTTATCATATCATGTATATGCATTGTTATGCCCTTCTCTATTTGTCAATTGCCCGACTGTAATTTGTTCACCCAACATGCTTTTATCTTATGGGAGAGACACCTCTAGTGAACTGTGGACCCCGGTCCTATTCTTTACATAGCATACAATCTACTGCAATTGTGTTTTACTGTTTTCTTTGCAAACATCTTCCACTCGATACGTTTAATCCTTTGTTACAAGAGCCGGTGAGATTGACAACCTCACTGTTTCGTTGGGGCAAAGTACTTTGGTTTTGTTGTGCAGATTCCACGTTGGCGCCGGAATCCGGTGTTGCGCCGCATCACATTTCGCGACCATCAACCTTCAACGTGCTTCTTGGCTCCTCCCGGTTCGATCAACCTTGGTTTCTTTCAGAGGGAAAACTTGCCACCGTGCGCATCATACCTTCCTCTTGGGGTTCCCAACGGACGTGTACATCTACGCGCATCAACCGCTGCCATCTCCACCGCCATCTTCATCACCGCTGCTGCTCCCATGAAGAGGGAGTAGTTCTCCATCGAGGCTCGGGGCTGTACCGGTAGCTATGTGGTTCATCTCTCTCCTATGTACTTCAATACAATAATCTCATGAGCTGCCTTACATGATTGAGATTCATATGATGATGCTTGTAATCTAGATGTCATTGTGCTAGTCAAGTGAGTTTTACTTATGTGATCTCCGGAGACTCCTTGTCCCACGTGTGTAAAGGTGACAGTGTGTGCACCGTGTGGGTCTCTTAGGCTATATTTCACAGAATACTTATTCACTGTTATGAATGGCATAGTGAAGTGCTTATTTATATCTCTTTATGATTGCAATGTATTTTGTATCACAATTTATCTATGTGCTACTCTAGCAATGTTATTAAAGTAGTTTTATTCCTCCTGCACGATGTAATGGTGACAGTGTGTGCATCCGTGTTAGTACTTGGTTTATGCTATGATCATGATCTCTTGTAGATTGCGAAGTTAACTATTGCTATGATAGTATTGATGTGTATTATTCCTCCTACATAAGCATGAAGGTGACAGTGTGCATGCTACGTTAGTACTTGGTTTAGTCGTATTGATCTATCTTACACTCTAAGGTTATTTAAATATGAACATTTAATTGTGGAGCTTGTTAACTCCGGCATTGAGGGTTCGTGTAATCCTACGCAATGTGTTCATCATCCAACAAGAGAGTGTAGAGTATGCATTTATCTATTCTGTTATGTGATCAATGTTGAGAGTGTCCACTAGTGAAAGTCTAATCCCTAGGCCTTGTTCCTAAATACGCTATCACGCTTTGTTTTCGAATTACTACGTTTGCTATTACGCTTGTTTACTTTCTACAATATTACTACCATCAACTGCACGCCAGCGAGCTATTTTCGGCGTACTAATGCTCATACTTATTCATACCACCTGTATTTCACTATCTCTTCGCCGAACTAGTGCACCTATTAGGTGTGTTGGGGACACAAGAGACTTCTTGCTTTGTGGTTGCAGGGTTGCATGAGAGGGATAT
The DNA here is from genome assembly GCA_030979885.1 of Lolium multiflorum. Lineage (NCBI taxonomy): Eukaryota > Viridiplantae > Streptophyta > Magnoliopsida > Poales > Poaceae > Lolium > Lolium multiflorum. The sequence continues at coordinate 52,491,817 of CM061747.1, read as the reverse complement.
CTTTGACCTCTTCCTCCCCGAGTTCGATAAACCTTGGGTAATCCACTTAAGGGAAACTTGCTGCTGTTCTACAAACCTCTGCTCTTGGAGGCCCAACACTGTCTACAAGAATAGAAGCACCCGTAGACATCAAGCACTTTTCGGCGCCGTTGCCGGGGAGGAAAGGTAAAAGGCACTCATACTTCGGTTCCAGGTAACAGTACTTTTCGGCGCCATTGTGTGTGTGCTCGAAGCTATTTCCTTTAGACTCTGCAATTGCGACATTTGGTTTCTTGTTTACACTAGTTAGGCATAATGGACAACAATGAGCTTCTTATTCTATTTCCTGATTTAAGACATGGATGGTTTGATGCGAAAATTAAAAACCCATGGAACATATTAATATGAATGCTTTGAACACTATTGTTGCTAATGCTATGGAAAATTCTAAGCTTGGGGAAGCTGGTTTTGATGAGCATGATATTTTTAGTCCCCCAAGCATTGAGGAGAAAATTTACTTTGATGATACTTTGCCTCCCATTTATGATGATTATAATGATAGTAGTCTTTTGTTACCACCTGTTATGGAGGATAAATTTGATTATGATTACAATATACCTCCTATATTTGATAGCTACTTTGTTGAATTTGCTCCCACTACAATTAATAAGAATGACTATGCTTATGTTGGGAGTAGTAATTATTTTATGCATGAGACTCATGATAAGAATGCTTTAAGTGATAGTTATATTGTTGAGTTTGCTCATGATGCTACTGAAAGTTATTATGAGAGAGGAAAATATGGTTGTAGAAATTTTCATGTTACTAAAATGCCTCTCTATGTGCTGAAATTTTTGAAGCTACACTTGTTTTATCTTCCTATGCTTGTTACTTTGCTCTTCATGAACTTGTTTATTTACAAGATTCCTATGCATAGGAAGCATGTTAGACTTAAATGTGTTTTGAATTTGCCTCTTGATGCTCTCTTTTGCTTCAACTTCTATTTCTTGCGAGTGCATCATTAAAACTGCCGAGCCCATCTTAATGGCTATAAAGAAAGAACTTCTTGGGAGATAACCCATGTGTTTTTTTTACTACAGTACTTTGTTTTATATTTGTGTCTTGGAAGTTGTTACTACTGTAGCAACCTCTCCTTATCATGTTTTTGTGCCAAGTAAAGTTTCTATGTTAAAGTTGATGTTATATTTGGGATCGCTGCAGAAACAGCATTGTTGTCTGTCACAAATTTTGGCACAAGTCTCTGTAGAAAATTCGAAAAAATCTGTCAATTTACGAGCGTGATTCCCAGATATGTACGCAACTTTCATTAGTTTTGAGTTTTTCCATTTGAGCAAGTCTGGTGCCATTTTAAAATTCGTCTTTACGAACTGTTCTGTTTTGACAGATTCTGCCTTTTATTTCGCATTGCCTCTTTTGCTATGTTGGATGAATTTCTTTGATCCATTAATGGCCAGTAGCTTTATGCAATGTCCAGAAGTGTAAAGAATGATTGTGTCACCTCTGAACATGTAAATTTTTATTGTGCACTAACCCTCTAATGAGTTTGCTTGAAGTTTGGTGTGAAGGAAGTTTTCAAGGGTCAAGAGAGGAGTATGATATACTATGATCAAGAGGAGTGAAAGCTCTAAGCTTGGGGATGCCCCCCGCCGCATATTCTAAGAAGACTCAAGCGTCTAAGCTTGGGGATGCCCAAGGCATCCCCTTCTTCATCGACAAAGTATCAGGTTCCTTCTCTTGAAACTATATTTTTATTCGTTCACATCTTATGTATTTTACTTGGAGCGTCTGTGTGCTTTTATTTTTGTTTTGTTATTTTCATTCTCTGAATAAGTTCATCCTTGTGTGGGAGAGACACGCTCCGCTGGTTCATATGAACACATGTGTTCTTAGCTTTTAATGTTCATGGCGAAGGTTGAAACTGCTTCGTTAATTGTTATATGGTTGGAACAGAAAATGCTACATGTAGTAATTGGTAAAATGTCTTGGATAATGTGATACTTGGCAATTGTTGTGCTCATGTTTAAGCTCTTGCATCATATACTTTGCACCCATTAATGAAGAAATACATAGAGCTTGCTAAAATTTGGTTTGCATATTTGGTCTCTCTAAAGTCTAGATAATTTCTAGTATTGAGTTTTGAACAACAAGGAAGACGGTGTAGAGTCTTATAATGTTTACAATATGTCTTTTATGTGAGTTTTGCTGCACCAGTTCATCCTTGTGTTTGTTTCAAATAACCTTGCTAGCCTAAGCCTTGTATCGAGAGGGATTACTTCTCATGCATCCAAAATCCTTGAGCCAACCACTATGCCATTTGTGTCCACCATACCTACCTACTACATGGTATTTCTCCGCCATTCCAAAGTAAATTGCTTGAGTGCTACCTTTAAATAATTCAAAATTTATCACCTCTTATTTGTGTCAATGTTTTATAGCTCATGAGGAAGTATGTGGTGTTTTATCTTTCGATCTTGTCATTTACTTTTGACAGACTTTCACAATGGACTAGTGGCTTGATCCGCTTATCCAATAATTTTGCAAAAAGAGCTGGCAATGAGGTTCCCAGCCTCAATTAATTAACTTGCATTAATAATTCTCTTCACATGTTTTGCTCTGATCTATCAGTAAGCAACTTAAATTTGCAAATAGACACTCCTCCATGGTATGTGAATGTTGGAAGGCACCCGAGATTCGGTTAGCCATGGCTTGTGTAAGCAAAAGGTTGGGAGGAGTGTCATCCATAAATAAATAAAAACTAAACTAAAGTACATGTGTAAACAAAAGAGAAGAGGGATGATCTACCTTGCTGGTAGAGATAACGTCCTTCATGGGAGCCGCTCTTGAAAGTCTGGTTGATGAGGTAGTTAGAGTGCCCACTACCATTCGTTGACAACAACAAACACCTCTCAAAATTTTACTTTTATGCTCTCTTTATGTTTTCAAAACCAAAGCTCTAGCACAAATATAGCAATCGATGCTTTCCTCTTTGAAGGACCTTTCTTTTACTTTTATGTTGAGTCAGTTCACCTATCTCTCTCCACCTCAAGAAGCAAACACTTGTGTGAACTGTGCATTGATTCCTACATACTTGCATATTGCATTTGTTATATTGCTCTATGTTGACAATTATCCATGAGATATACATGTTACAAGTTGAAAGCAACCGCTGAAACTTAATCTTCCATTGTGTTGCTTCAATACCTCTACTTTGAATTATTGCTTTATGAGTTAACTTTTATGCAAGACTTATTGATGCCTGTCTTGAAAGTGCTATTCATGAAAAGTCTTTGCTTTATGATTCACTTGTTTACTCATGTCATTACCATTGTTTTGATCGCTGCATTCATTACATATGTTTACAATATGATCAAGTTTATGATGGCATGTCACTTAAGAAATTATCTTTGTTATCGCTTTACCTGCTCGGGACGAGCAGAACTAAGCTTGGGGATGCTGATACGTCTCCGACGTATCGATAATTTCTTATGTTCCATGCTACTTTATTGATGATACCTACATGTTTTATGCACACTTTATGTCATATTCGTGCATTTTCTGGAACTAACCTATTAACAAGATGCCGAAGCGCCTCCTGCTGTTTTTGGTTTCAGAAATCCTAGTAACGAAATATTCTCGGAATTGGACGAAATCAACGCCCAGTGTTCCTATTTTGCCCGGAAGCATCCAACACCCGAGAGCCGCCGAGGAGGGCCTGGGCCCAGATGATAGGTGGCGCGGCCTGGGCCCTGGCCGCGCCAGCCTATGGTGTCGTCGCCCCTTCGACCCTCCCTGCCCTTTCGCCTATATAAAGCCCCCGTCGAAAACCCTTAAGGAAGAAGCCACGGTACGAGAAAGTTCCGAGCCGCCGCCATCGCGAAGCCAAGATCTGGGGATAGGAGTCTCTGTTCCGGCACCCTGCCGAGCGGGGAAGTGCCCCGGAAGGCTTCTCCATCGACACCGCTGCCATCTCCACCGCCGTCTTCATCATCGCTGCTCCCATGAAGAGGGAGTAGTTCTCCATCGAGGCTCGGGTGTACCGGTAGCTATGTGGTTCATCTCTCTCCTATGTACTTCAATACAATAATCTCATGAGCTGCCTTACATGATTGAGATTCATATGATGATGCTTGTAATCTAGATGTCATTGTGCTAGTCAAGTGAGTTTTACTTATGTGATCTCCGGAGACTCCTTGTCCCACGTGTGTAAAGGTGACAGTGTGTGCACCGTGTGGGTCTCTTAGGCTATATTTCACAGAATACTTATTCACTGTTATGAATGGCATAGTGAAGTGCTTATTTATATCTCTTTATGATTGCAATGTATTTTGTATCACAATTTATCTATGTGCTACTCTAGCAATGTTATTAAAGTAGTTTTATTCCTCCCGCACGATGTAATGGTGACAGTGTGTGCATCCGTGTTAGTACTTGGTTTATGCTATGATCATGATCTCTTGTAGATTGCGAAGTTAACTATTGCTATGATAGTATTGATGTGTATTATTCCTCCTACATAAGCATGAAGGTGACAGTGTGCATGCTACGTTAGTACTTGGTTTAGTCGTATTGATCTATCTTACACTCTAAGGTTATTTAAATATGAACATTTTATTGTGGAGCTTGTTAACTCCGGCATTGAGGGTTCGTGTAATCCTACGCAATGTGTTCATCATCCAACAAGAGAGTGTAGAGTATGCATTTATCTATTCTGTTATGTGATCAATGTTGAGAGTGTCCACTAGTGAAAGTCTAATCCCTAGGCCTTGTTCCTAAATACGCTATCACTGCTTGTTACTGTTTTACGAATTACTACTGTTGCGTTACTACTGCTTGTTTACTTCTACAATATTACTACCATCAACTGCACGCCACAGCTATTTTTCTGGCGCCGTACTACGCTCATACTTATTCATACCACCGTATTTCACTATCTCTTCGAACTAGTGCACCTATTAGGTGTGTTGGGGACACAAGAGACTTCTTGCTTTGTGGTTGCAGGGTTGCATGAGAGGGATATCTTTGACCTCTTCCTCCCTGAGTTCGATAAACCTTGGGTAATCCACTTAAGGGAAACTTGGCTGTTCTACAAACCTCTGGAGGCCCAACACTGTCTAAAGGAATACAAGCATGGAGGCCTATGTGGAGCCCAGATTCAGGACTCCACCAGCTTAATTATCTTAGTTTAGGTAATGGTCATATGTGGGCCAATTAGGGTTTTTAATAAATCGAGTTAGTGTTGGTTTGGGCCTGTCCAAACCAAGTTAGAGAGGCCCACTAGGGCTGGCCGGTCACCACACCCTCATATAAGGTGGAGGGGCGGCTAGGGTTAGGATAGACAAGATTAGACTAAAGATTAGGGTTTTCCCCATTGCGTGTGTTCACGTGTATCATCCCTCCGGGGGTACGGCGCTGCCGTTTATCTATTATATCCGCTGCGAAGGTTCTTGTGTTCATCAAGGATTGTCTAGCTCTTGGTTTGAGGCGTATCGTTCATCGATCCGTTGCTTGCTGGATTCGTTCCCTCTTCTCCAGGCTGCGTTCATCGCGTTGTTGGGAGGATTCTCTACCCCAGGTTCTCGCTGTGAAAGATCGGGCAACAATCTAGGTGGATCTGCTGGGATTCCCCTTATCACCTTGGTGGAATTGAAGTAGCTCATCAAGTCAAGCGCTATAAACTTCAATGTGACCTTTGCTAAAACCTTGTTTTGGGTAAAGATGATTTGATCTAAGGGGTTAGATCAAATGGAACTAAAACCAACACAATAACATATTAATCAAGGATCAATTGCTTGATCTTCTAAAAGATCATAATATGGTAATCCTTGCCATAACATATGAACATCTATTCAATTGCAAATCAAGTAACAATAAAATGGAGAAATCATTCTTGACTTATCTTTTCCTTAAACTAATCCTTGTTCCTACCATGAACCTCATGGTATTCATTTTACTTTATTCTTGGAAACATGACAAGGAGATCAACCCTAGAAGTACTTAATCTTCTCTATTCCAAATTATTATACATAAAACCTAGAGAGGTGAGAGTTCTATATTATTTATTAGAAAAGAAATGATAAACCTTGAGGCAAACCTTGGATATATATATATCCATATGATCCCAACATCATCCTCAAGAGGAACCCTAGGATATTATTCAAGACATTCCCCAGAGAAAGAAACCATTTATGTTAAACATAGATATTGATGATCACATCATTCTCTATTGAGCCTAACCTTAGATTAGTATTAAAGTCCTTCCCAAATAAGAGAGACCATTCATACCAATCCTAGCTTTACCTATTTAAGAATAGGACGCGTCTAGCGGGCGGCCGCGTGCTCGTTTGTAATGTCTAGCATATCCTCCATATTAGAAAAGTTTTTCCTCCATTCATAAAAACAGAAAGATTCCACGGTTAGTTCGTTGCTTTGCTGTTTTTTCTTTCCTAAACGTGCATGCAACGGGTAGGCCAGCTAGATATTGTAGATCTATTTCAAAAAGCTATAGCTTTTAAACCGTGTATCGAAATTATGATTCGTTTTCACATTTGGAATCCTTGTGACAAGATCTTCAAAACTAGATGTCGCTTGCATATATTTTGACAAAAAAATTAAGAAGCAACTTTGGTGCGCTTCAAAGCAACTTAGGTGAGCGACTAAGCAATTTTGGTACGCGACGAAAAAAGATTTAAAACAATGGTAGATAACTTCGCAACAATAGTTGACATCGTTACAACAAATAAATGCAACTTTGCATGTTCACAAATAACGATAGATTGCAGTGGCATGCAACTATACAATAACGATACACAACTTAGAAAACAACCACAAAAGCAATGAGCAAGTTCACGATAATAGTAAAGAAACTTTAGTGCAGTTGTAGGTACCCTTCATTGCAGTGGTAGGCAACTTGACAAATAAAAAGGTAGCCAACTTCGGTGCACCAAAGTAGTGTAGACGGACATCAAAGTTGCCAGTTGGGCACTGTCAACACTAGAGTTGCACACCAAGGCACCAAAGTTACTCTGTCAGACACCAAGAATGTGCCGCAAGCACCAAAGTTGCTCTGCCCGGCAGCAAAGTTGCTCTGTCGGGTTCCGAAGTTGCTCTGCTGGGCATCAAAGTTGTTCCGTTGGGTTCCGAAGTTGCTATGTCTAGCATCAAAGTTGCTCTATCCGGCAACAAAGTTGCTCCATCGGGTTTCGAAGTTTCTCTGCTGGGCAGCAAAGTTGCTCCATCGGGTTCTGAAAGTTGCTCAGTCGGGTCCCAAAGTTGCTCTGTTGGGCAGCAAAGTTGCTCCGTCGGGTTATGAATTTGCTCTGATGGGCAGCAAAGTTGCAAAGCAGGCTTGAGATTACCTGTAACATCCCAAATTTTAAAACAAAGAGAAAATGAATTTCCCTTTTTCCAAAAATGAGAACCAACAAAAACTTTTCCTGAATAAGGTGCTATGCATAATACTTGTGCTTGATAATTGTGTTATTACCATAATGCTTATGTGAACTACCTTGAAATATTCCAAAACCCTAAACCTCACCCCTCTTGTCACCATTCAATATAAAATAAATTAAAAAGAAAGGCATATGTAAGCCTATGGCTATAATTGCAAATAATCAACTATGCTATGTTCTAATCTTATTAGAAGGTTTGCAACACCCCCACAACACTAACCTGTGGTTTATCAACTAAATCCAATGTGAAACACAAATAAAATAAAACTTGCATAGAGGCATATGTGGCACATAGCCACAATACCAAATTTTGACCTAAACCATTAGACTTGGCTCCAATGGTTTAAAATCCTTCCTAAACCTAATCTAACACTTCATGAACTCAAAACCAAGACCTTTGGTTAAAGAAAAGAAAAATAAAATAAAAACATAAAATGCACCTATGTGCTTATGGTCAATTTTGCAAATCTTTAACCTAGACCATTGTGGCTTGTCCCATTGGCTGGAAATGGTTACTAAACACTTATTAACACATTTGGAATCAAAGAAACTCAAATCAAATATGAAATCAAAATGAGCTTACATACACTAATTGTCAAAATTGACAATTTTAATATCATACCCACTTTGAGCCCTTTTATTAGGAGATTCTCAAACCAAACCCTCTCAACTCTTTGCACCTCATCCAAGAACTCATCAAGATGAACATTTTTCGTGTTGACCACATTGACCAAATCAATGACCATTGCTCACCATAGTCAAGCCAAAATGCCACTTTAACACAAATTTTAGATTCCCTCAACTTTTGGAATTTTCACAAACCACCTCTGAATTTCAAACCAAGATTACCAATGAGTGCCAAACATTATTTAGAACTCATCCATGAAGAAACCTAGCAAAAGTTACCCACACATGAGGTTTTTACCCAAGAATCCAATAGTTACTATAAGGTACACCTACTCTCAACCACTATTCCTACCTCACTCTCTCTCTCTTTGAGCTCATCCATAGTACCACTAGTACCACACAACCACTCTCATGACATCACTTAGCTTTGACATCATCACCATGAACCAAGACAAGCCAAGGACATGGCCTATATCACACACACTTTTGCATAAGTCAAATGTGCCAACCCTACTTCTCTCTCCCCATGCCCACCATGTCTAGGAGATGTCGCTCACTCCTCTGAACACCACCCTACCAAAGTTGACCCAAGCAAACACTTGCACACCTCAAGGCCACACCATGCCACTCACATAGTCACCACCTTGTCACCACCTACCCATGGCTCTTTTTCCTCCCTCTCTCCATGTCATTTACACTCCCCTTGACCCTAGTCAACTACTAGACACGACCATGAGACAACAAGAGCAAGTGGATGACCACAACACTCATACCATGTACTTGATCACCAACCCGAGGACATCTCTCTCTCCGTGCATGCACACTCCATCCCAGCCTCTCTCCCTGCGCCACCATCCCTCTCTCCTTCCAGAACACCCACTAGACACGACCATTGACCCTCTCCCGCGCCAGGACGCTGCCATGACGTGGGAATGCCGATGTTGGCCATGTCCTAGCATGCCCTGTACACGACGCCATCGACTCCACCACTGTGCACGCGTCCTCCTCTACCCCTACCTCTCTGCTGACGCCATAGCACTGATCGGAGAAGCCTGCACACGACACACCCGCGACGTCGCCACCATGCCGGCCATGCCGCGCCCCTCTCCCCTGGACACTATATAAACTCCCCTACTCGCCTTGGATAGCACCACAACACCCAACAGCTTCACTCCCTCCCTCCTAGCTCCTCACTTCTCCCTCCTCGCAGCTCACCGGCGCCAACAAGCTCGCCGACGGCCACACCAAAAGCCGCCCAAATTTTCATCACCATAGCCACCAAGCCCTACACCATTTTGAAGCCCTTGGAAAGCCCTATCCAACGAACCCAACCCCGCCGTGATCCGTGCCCTGAGGTGAGAGTTATGGCCCCCGCAAGCTAGCAGCGTCGGGAGGAACACGACGGCCCAGTGCCGTCGGATCCCGATCCAACGTCCCACGCTCCCCGCGCGTGCCCGACGTGCATGCGCCATGCACGCCAGGCCCGGGCAGCAGCTGGGCCGGCCCAACTCCGTTCCCGCCCACCGTTTAAATTCAAATTCGTTTTATTTATTTCCTGTGATATTTGCTCTCAGATGCTTTGCTAAATAGTTAATAACTACAAATCTGCTCAGTCAATTTTGATAAATTTTATATATTTAGAAAGCTCATGAAAGGCTCCATCCAACCACACTGGATTCAAATCAATATATGTTGTAGAGTTTGAATAGTAAAAATAACAAGTCAGAGAGTTTTCAGAATTCAAATAAATTTATAAAATCAACCATAATGAATTTTGAGGTGATTAAAATTCTCATAATTCATATTTCAAATACTCTAATTGTTTATGCAAAAATATGATAGGGGTACTGTATATGATCATGGGCTAGATTCAAATAGTGGCTATGTGGCCATTTCTAGCTCATTTAAATTATGTCAAAACTAGTATTTAATTATATGAGGTATAGCATCTCATTTAAATCATTATTCCAAGTAATTCAATGTAAGGTGATGACACATGTCTTCATGACCCCTTATATTTTTATTTGAGAATATTAAATCATTGCCATTGTAGTATTCAAATTGTTCCAACTATGTATTAAATCATATGAGAGGTTTTCTTCTCATTTAAATCTTGTCTCAAGTAATTCTACATGAAGTAGAGACCATGGTCTATTAACTCTCATATTGAATTTTTTGATGATATTAAATCATTACTATGTTAGGATTAAATTGCATGAGGTGCATCACCTCATTTAAATCATTTTCCCAAATGATGATTATGAAGTGTTGACCTTGGTCAACATGAGTTCATATACTATCATATGAGTAAATTAAATCTTAACAAGATTCAATGAGAGGAAATTATTTCTCCAAAGAATTAAATAGAAACCCTAATCAATATTTATAATGAGAGGAAATTATTTTTCTTAACAAGAAAACAAAGTCAACCAAAATAATAATAATGTTGTGATGCTAGACTAGCTTGTGTGATTAGTCTAGCACTTAAGTATTGTTTGGTGATTGTATCCTCGTATTCGTTTATAGACGCTAGTACCGGAGACTATCAAGAGGAGGAGGTTTTCTACCAAGAGGAAGAAGAAGAGAACTTTGATCACGACACCAACCAAGGCAAGCTAATATTCTTGCAAAGTGCAAAGCTCTACTAGAGCAAGGCACACTCACCCATTTACTTTATGCTTCATGATCCCATCCCAAGTTTTATTCTTACAAGATTTTACTTTGATTATTATAACTTGCTTTTATAGTTAACTTTGGTCTAGAGATAGAGTACTACAAGAGTATCAAAGTTAGCCTAGAACAATCAAAGCTGGTTAGCCCCCCCCCCTCATGACTAGTTGCTAGTGCTAATAAATAAAATTGACTACTTTAGATGGGAACATGTGAAATGACATGACTTTAAAAACCTTGGAAGGAGGAGTCATTCTATTGAAAGATTTTGAAGGTGAATGTGACTTGTGAATGACATGGTGAATTTTACAAAAACTGATGGTTGGGTTCGGATGCGATACCATTCCAATTTTAGAGTACCCCCACAATACCTGATTATGGGTAAGAGTTTAACTAGAAATTTATGTGCTTTAGTATGGGTTCCCTCTAAACAAGCGTCATAGGGGTTATGCCGAGGCTGCCTCCGTTGAAATGTGAACTGATGTGAAATGACGTGAATGAGGTGAATTGTCCGGCCCAAGCCCTGTGCAGTTCCCAGACTGACGATTTGTCTTCACTGGGAGGCCAAGCTCATGGGGAGAGGTGCCTATACTAGGGTATGTAAGTGAAAGGTTATGGTTGGTAGTCCGCACATGTAGTGTGATAAATCAGGGCCAGTTAACCCTGACGGATTATTGCAAATGTTGTGGCACAAGTGTACGACCTCTGCAGAGTGTAGAACTATTCGAATAGTCGTGTCCACGGTTACGGACGGTTGGAAAGGCCATACTGTTCCGTCATCAGAACTTTTCAAAAATGTGATATGTGAAGGGTGACTTGTGACTTGAACTTGAAAGGTGAATGGTGAATTTGACTTGAATCACAACAGAGTTGTGGGAATGACACTAATGTTCCTACTTGAGTTAGTTAGCAAATGAAGAGGCTTTTATTAAATGTTTGTGAACTAAAATTGGCTTTATGCAAATAAACTTAGAGCTTAGCACCCCCTTACTATAGTTGATAGTGCTTACACTAGTATTAGTTTGCGAGTTTAAAGTACTTATGGCTTTGTCCCTGGCTATTCAAATGGCCAGACTATGAAGAGGAACAGCAGTACGAGGAAGATGGACAGCAGGACATCTACGACAACTAGGACCACTCCGACGTCAACTGTTCCTGGAGCAGATGGACCACGACCGTTACTTCGCTCCGCTATGTGTTTTGTAATAGGATCTCTAGATCCACTATGTTGTATTAAGACTGGATCATGTGATCCCTCTATGTAAGACGATTATGTGTTGTAATAAATGATGTTCTGTGATATCAATCTATTATGTCTCGCAAAAACAATATTCCTGGGATTGCGATGTACGGCATAATAGGCATCTGGACTTAAAAATCCGGGTGTTGACGTTACCTCCCCAAAAGTTGCAGACCTGAAATGAACGCCACGGCATAGCATGGCGCGATGGTCTGGACGGCAAGGTCACCCCTGATGTGGGAGATGTGGCCGAATCGGATGGCCTCCGGCTGCACCCGCTGGGCCTTGAACAGGTCGCACTTATTGCCTATGTTTTTGGAGGCACATACCCGGCGGCCGCCGACGGAGCTCATGGAGGCGATGGTCGACAGGGGCGGAGGGAGGACTACGACTACCGTCTACTGCAGTGTTACCCATGTCCAAGGCAGCCCCAGCTCTGAATCAATCGGGCCTGAAGGACCGTGGCGGTGGGAGTAGCGTCATGAAGGCCTTCACGGCCACCACCTCTCACCCGCTCACGCCCAAGCTATTCCCCCTCTCCTCCTCCACCTTGCACTAACGAAAAGCATTATAGGCAACTTAGCAACGACGAAAAGCAACAATTGCAACAAAGTTGCTAGGATGACTCGGCCGACATGAGCGGGAGAACGACTGACTCGACCGACGTGGGGGTGTTTCGGAAAGTAAAGCTCGCTATGCTTGAGCCATTAAATGTGGGGCGAGCATACTTACAACTGTGCTCATTAGTGGCGAGGGCTTGGATGGCTTGATCGGCAACATTGTTGCTGCGACCGACTAGGGCCAAACCTTGTGAACTACTACCTCTGGTCCGATTTAATCAACGCAAAATGTATGTAAAGTTGCACTGTTTCAGCTGTACTCTCGCGTCAATTAATAACGACTGGAGGGAGTACATCATGGGTGCGGCCAAAGACCTAGAGTTGCTCGTATCATTTTTTCTGGTGCATTAGGAGTTGTTGCTGCAACTGTTGTGAAGCCTACCATCGTTGTGAATCTAGTGTTTTCGTTGCACATCAAAGTTGCTTTGCCGCACACCAAAGTTGTTTTGTTGCACAACAAAGTTGCTCCGTCGCGCATCAAAGTTACTTGTTAAAAAAATTCATCGAAACATATGAAAATATGGTCTAGTTTTGAAGCTCTCGTCGTGGGGATTCTAGAAGTGAAAACAGATTGTAATTTCGTTTTCAAAAAACTACATGTGTTATCAGCTAGCCTACCACGAGGACACACGGTTTAACAGCCATGGGCGGAGCCACCACCGGGTCGAGGAGGGTCAGTCGACCCGGCTCAGAAATTGGGGAAGAATAATCGACCCTAAGGCATCTCCAACGGGCGACGCATTTCGGACGCCTAAAAGTGGTCGCGAGCGTCCGTTTGCATCGCTCCGCGGACATATTTTGTTCGCGCGTCCGTTTGCGTCTAGGTGTGCCTTATCGGGGTGACCCATTTTTTAACATTTGCAACATATATAGAAAGCATAGAAACCTAGTACATTCAAACTATACAAAGTAGTTCTAGAAGCCTAAACTACTTGCTGCCTGACGGGCCGGCCCCGTCGTTGCGTCGCTCCCTCGTCTGCTTCTCCGCTGCCTCCCATGCGGCCGCTAGGGCTCGATGCGCTGCAGCGTCCTCTAGCAGGCACTGCCGCAACCTCGCGTAGGCGGCGTTGTCCTTGAGCGTCTCGAAGGACTCGACTATAGCCCTCTGCTCCGCCGCCTTCTCCTCTGGGGTAGGCGCATCAGGGTCATCGAAATACCATGATATGTCGGAGTAGGAGTCCTCTGCGGCTGCGGCGGCCGCCACCCTGCGCTGTTCCATCTCGGCGTCGACCGCCGCATGGGCCGCCCGCTCCTCCTCTGCTTCCTTCTCCGCTTCAGCCAGGGCCTCGGCGTCCCTGACCAGGTCGAGGAGGTCGGTGCTGTCGTCGCTGTTTTGGTGGCCCGCCGCCTTTCCCCGCCGGCCCACCACCGCCTTTCCTCGCTGGCCCGCCGCCGCCGCCTTCGTCTGCAGTCGCCTCCCCCTGCTCAACGCATCAGCTCGTCCCCATCTCCGACTCCAATCTCCTGGCCTCTGCTCGGCCGGTCGGCCCTGCCCGTCTGCCCCCAGCTCGGCTTGTCCCCGGCTGCCTTCGATGGACGCCGACGAGGAGGCAACTTAATGGTATGATACTATCTTATCAAAATATAGCTCTATTTTGGTGTTCTTGTTTTTTATAATCATTTTGTTGTTGTACTTGATGAAATATGCAAATTGAATCTGCTTGGACCTCTTTTATTGAATACATTTGCTCTTTTCTTGAATACATTTGCTCTTTTCTGTAAAAAAAATTTAGAGCTTGGTTTCGACCCCCTCAGTTCAATTCCTGGCTCCGCCACTGTTAACAGCTGATGTGTACTGCGTTCGCCCGGGGCTTCGGTTTGGCACGCGCCCGCCGGGAAGAATTCAGGTCTTTTCTGACAGGATTCACAACAATTATGCAAAGTTAATGTCAAAAAATTATGACAGTTTGCCTAAAACACAACTTTGTTTGAACTCAGTCTAGCACTGCCTTAAATACTTGTAATCACGAGTGATCAGAACTCTTATACTAGGTCGTCAAACAGATTTTGAACTGTTGTTATGTCATCCTTTCTCTTGCATAAATGGCATAGCACGAGCACCCGCTCTCCAACCCGCACACGCTCGAGCGTGTGTACAGTTGATCACCAAGATCTGGATCATATTGAATGGAATCGTACTCCAAGTCGTACTGCAGCTGCAGCTAGGGCTAGTCGTTGACTAGGTCGCCCGAGACCGATCAACACTGGCATTTTTCAGCATACCATCTTCTGAGCACATCTTTGGGGTCTGATTGGTTGCTTCCACCAAAAAATCTTCGTTTTCGGTTTTGGCCCACTAGATGTTGTATGAGGTGAAACGAAGCTTGGATCAGTGTGTACACTAGTACACTACGTTTGGATCCCAACAAAATTTAATGGTGCAGTTTTATGATAGGCAACAATCTCCGATATGTTGGTTGACGAAGGAACAACCGGCTGTTTGATTTTGTGCTAACCAGCGATGCCGTTACCTTCCTCTTCAAATGATGCTCTCACCACTAACTAGCCATTACGATCCAGAACATAGCAGAGTAAGCACACATGACAGACATGATCAAAAGCAAGGAAGACCAAACTACATATACGCATTGTCAGGACAACATATAACACCTTGATCAAAAGCAAGGACGTTCCAGGGGCATAGAAGCCCGTCGAACTCCTTCATCAAAAGCCACGGTCATTGTCTTAACATCATTGGTTTACCAATAAAAAGTACCACTAAAACTAGCCGAACTCTCATCGCTGCCGGAGAGAAGACGCCGCGACTGTTGTGGGAGGAGCAGACCCGGGACGCCCCCGCAGAGGTGAAAGTGACCAACACCGAGAGCAACCTCGTCACCCACACGAAAACAAGGTCAAACACTCTCGATGTTGTAGAATTCTCGGATACGTCTCCCCGACTTCCATCGCTTCATCGCGCCCTTCGTGATCCACCGAGAGCACCTTGGGCCGCCGCCCCGACAAACCACCGCTCACTCTTGAGCTGCAGCGTCGCACGACCTAGCTGTATGCAACCCAAGATGCACAAAGAAAGTACCTGCACACCATGGCCGCCACACCACATCCGAGGCTGGTGCCTCGACATTGTGCAAACCGCCCTCTCTAGGACATGTCAGCCGAGTCGACAACCCCTCTGCACACATAGCTCGAGATTATCACCCATGCCATGCAAGACACTGCACCACACCATAGAGCCATCACCGCATCGCTTCCCAAGGCCGCCGCCGCGGCGCACAAAATCCATAGGTAGTACTCCCAGAAAGAACTCCTGGGAGGACAAGCTAAATTTTTCTAGGGAACATCCACATTTTCGCAGATCATCTAAACACACCAGTATCTCTTAGACAACATAATAGACAGGGACAAGTATCTCTTAGGCAACATAGCAAACAAGGACATAGAAATCTTTAGACAGCCATAACATATCTTATTTGCTGAACATGTGTATGTATAGAAACTCTTATTTTCAAGAGATACTTGGTTGGAATTTATGAGGGCTCCCTCATTTTTTAATTTCTTCCATTTGACTACCGGTAGTTATTATTTCATATATTTTCGATAAGGGGACTGTTTCATGACAAATGTGAGAGGGAGGATATATAAATAAATCTATCACACTAGCACACACATGTTAGAAAAAACTACTCAACAGTATAATTAATCATTTCCAACTTTCAAATCCAAGTGGTCATTCTTATATATATTGGAGGCTTCAAATTTGTATATCTTATAAGACTTGTTTCCCCTAGCTACCGCCAAGATTTGAACCAATTGAGTGGAACTATACTCAAGTCGTAAGATAAAAACTAATAAATATAGAAACGTGTATTTCTTTAATAAAAATTATATATGCAATAATCTCAATTTATTACCATTCGAATGAAATTTGTGAACACATCTTTGATCTCTCTTCTTCGTACACATTTTCTACGATCAACTTTTGCGAAATACCCTCATGAAACAATAACTTTATCAAACAATATTTATATATAGTCAGTTAATTTCTTGTTTCTCCCCTTCCATGATTCAACAGACTCGGAAGCGATCTGAAGCCACGTTATTCTAATTTTGCATCAACCTCTGGCTATGACTACCCGATGGTAGGATGAACAAAAGAGCCTACAAGTTGGCCTTGACTAGGTTTCTCAGTTGTGGAAACGCATGCCGAAGATGGAGGCGGTGTCTGAGATCAGAGATGTCATGCATTGCAACCACAAAAACTAAGTACTGAGCAAACGATCAGCTCAGAGACAAAGGTTTAGCCTGCGCGTACTTAAATTGCACATTTTCTTTCTTTATGAAAAGAGGCACCGGTGAATGCATGAACCAATCAATCAAATATTATATGGTAAACTCGTACACATGTTGACTGTATCTACAAGTGAAAGTCACAGAGTTTACAAGTAGGAATCCAGATCCTCTATTCTCTAACAAAGAACCCTAGCTAGGAGCAGCGACAATCTAACAAAAGCAGCCGCGGACATCATCGGCAGTCCTCCCGGAACCAATGCTTCTCGAGCGCCTCTGCTGCGGTGAGCCGCTTCGCTGGGTTGCTCTCCAGGAGCCCGCTGAGCACCTCGAAGCCGGCGGACGACAGCATCCAGAAGGGGAACCGGCGCCGAAGAGGATCCCCGAGTAGCTTCGTCTTCAACTCTGCCTCTATCCTCGCCAGCTTCGACTTGTTTTGTCCGGGCAGCTTCGACTTCCACTCTGCCGCTATCCCCGGGTACCCAGCCCAGTCCTTGATCTTCTTACTCTTAGGGTCGACGACGCGGAACACTTTGCTCATGATCTTTTCTTCTGAGTCGTCGGGGCCGAAGATGGGCATGCCGGTGCCCGCGAGGAGGTCGGCCATTATGCATCCGAGCCCCCACGTGTCGACGCGCTCGTCGTACTCGCACGAGTGCAGGAGGAGCTCCGGCGCGCTGTACGCTGTTGCAATGGTCACCTCCAACTGCTTCGAGCCCCGCTCTTTCTTCCGGGAGATGCCGAAGCCTCCGATCTTGTAGACGATGGCGTCCTCCTTGAGCTTGCCGTCTTGGATCATTGCCCCCTTCTTGTTCTTGGGCCTCCTCTCCGTCTTGTCCTCCGTGCCATCGTCGAGGATCACGTTCTCAGGCCTGATGTCGAGGTGCATGATGCCCGTGCCGTGCACGGAGTTGACCCCCTCCAGGAGCTCCTTCATGATCCGGCACACCTCGGCCTCGGAGAACCGACGACGACGATGGGCACGGCGCTGCATGTAGCCGCGTAGGTTGAGGCGGCCAGCGTACTCCATGATGAGGAAGGAGTCATCGGAATTGACTTTGGGGACGACTTTATCCAGGAGCTTCACGACGGAGGGGATGCCATCGCACGTCCTCAGGCACCTGCACTCCCGCCAGACCTCTTGAAGGCCGGAAAAGATTAGGTCGTCGCCGGCGTCGATCCCGGTCCTGAGCACGGCTCGGTTCCCTTGGTGTCCCATTGCCCGCCGTTCATGCCCAGCCTCTCCAGCGGCTCGTACCGCGCCATGTACTTGGGCCAGACAGCCTGATTCCGGTGGCCGCCGCCGCTCCCACTCGTGGAAGCAGCCATCGCAGTCGCAGCACGAGACGATTCGATTCGCGTTGGTTCAATCGCCGCGGAAGAAACAATCGCAACAACTTGAGCTTCCAACGCAGCTAGTTTAGTGCCCCTTATGTAGGCGCACGGAAAACGCAGACCCGTCCCACGCCTAGCTACGTACCTGGCCTGGAGCCCTGGACTCCAACTTCTGCTCCGACTCGGAGTCAAAACCGATTCGTAACCCACAAACTATTCATGTGTACACGTCCGGATCGAAAGCGTGGACTGCACGCGTGCCTGGAGTCCAGCTCGTACTCCATCTCCGAGCTTGACCCCCCAGAAACTATTTCATGGCTTTTTTTCTTGACAGGATTCACAACAATTATGCAAAGTTAATGTAGTAAAAAAATTATGCAGAGTTTTCCTTAAACGCAACTTTATCAATCTTTCCCAGAAAAAAACCATGAAATAGTTTCTGGGGGGTCTCATCATTTTAGGCTCGGAGTTGGAGTACGAGCTGGACTCCAGGCACGCGTGCAGTCCACGCTTTCGATCCGGACGTGTGTGTACATGAACAGTTCTGGGTGTTACTAATGTGATCGGTTTTGACTCCGAGTCGGAGCAGAAGTTGAGTCCAGGCCAGGTATCTAGGCGTGCAGTCTACGTTTTCCCGGCGCCTACATAAGTAAACTAGCTCAAGTGCTCAACTCGTTGCGCTTATTCCTTCCACGGCGACTGAACCAGCGCGAATCGAATCGTCTCGTGCTGCGACTGCGATGGCGGCTTCCACGACCACGAGTAGGAGCGGCGGCGACCACCGGAATCAGGCTGTCTGGCCTAAGTACATGGCGCGGTACGAGCCGCTGGAGAGGCTGGGCGCGGGCATGAACGGCGAGGTGTTCAAGGCGTGGGACACCAAGGAGAACCGGATCGTCGCCGTGAAGCGGCTCAGCGGGACAGGGATCGACGCCGGCGACGACTTAATCTTTTCCGGCCTTCAGGAGGTCTGGCGGGAGTGCAGGTGTCTCAGGACGTGCCAGGACATCCCCTCCGTCGTGAAGCTCCTGGATAAAGTCGTCCCCAAGGTCAATTCGGACGACTCCTTCCTCGTCATGGAATACGCCGGCCGCCTCAACCTACGCGGCTACATGCTGCGTCGTGCCCATCGTCGTCGACGGTTCTCCGAGGCCGAGGTGTGCCGGATCATGAAGGTGCTCCTGGAGGGGGTCAACTCCGTGCACGCCACAGGCATCATGCACCTGGACATCAGGCCCGAGAACATCATCCTCGACGATGGCACCGAGGACAGGATGGAGAGGAGGCCCAAGAAAGGAACGATCCAAGATAGCGAGCTCAAGGACGACAACATCGTCTACAAGATTGGAGGCTTCGGGATCTCCCGGAGGAAAGACCAGGGCCCGAAGCAGCCGGAGGTGACAATTGCGACAGCATACAGCGCGCCGGAGCTCCTCCTGCACTCGTGCGAGTACGACGAGCGCGCGGACACGTGGGGGCTCGGATGCATAATGGCCGACCTCCTCTCGGGCACCGGCTTGCCCACCTTCGGCCCCGACGACTCGGAAGAAAAGATCATGAGCAAAGTGTTCCGCGTCGTCGACCCTAAGTGTAAGAAGATCAAGGACTGGGTTGGTTACTCGGGGATAGCCGCAGAGTGGAAGTCGAAACTACCCGGAAAAAACAAGCCGAGGATAGCGGCAGGGTTGAAGACGAAGATACTCGGGGATCCACTTCGGCGCCGGTTCCCCTTCTGGAGGCTGTCGTCCGCCGGCTTCGAGGTGCTCAGCGGGCTCCTGGAGAGTAACCCGGCGAAGCGCCTCACCGCAGCTGAGGCGCTCGACAAGCCTTGGTTCCAGTAGAACTGTCGGTGACGGCGTAGGTTTGGGGCTGCTTTTGTTAGATTGTCTCGCTCCTAGCTAGGCTTCTTTGTCGGAGAAGAAAAGAGGATCTCGATCCCCACTTGTAAACCATGTGTACGCATGTGATACAATCAATATATGTGCTAGTTTACTTTATGATATTCAGATATTGATTGGTTGGTTCATGCATGTATTTACCAGTTCACTTTTGTAGGCCATCGGGTAGTCATAGCCAGAGGTTGATGCAAAATAATAATAATGTTGCTTCAGATCACTTCCGAGTCTGTTGAATCATGGAAGGGGAAAGACAAGAAATTAACTGACTATACATAAATATTGTTTGATAAAGTTATTGTTTCACGAGGGTATTTCGCAAAAGTTGATTGTAGAAAATGTCTACGAAGAAGATCAACAATGTATTCATAAATTTCATACGAATGGTAATAGATTGAAATTATTGCATATATTATTTTTATTAAATAAATACATATTTATATATTTGTTAACTTTTATCTTACCACTGGAGTACAGTTCCACTCAATTGGTTCAAATCTTGGTGGTAGCTAGGGGAAAAGTCTTATAAGATATACAAATTCGAAGCCTCCAGTATAAGAATATGGCCACTTGGATTTGAAAGTTGGAAATGGTTAATTATACGTACTGTTGAGTAGTGTTTTCTAACATGTGTATGCTAGTGTGACAGATTCATTTATCTTCCCTCTTGCATTTCTCATGAAACAGATCCTTTTCATATGTAGTCAAATGGAAGAAATTTAAAAAAGCCAGGGAAGCCCTCATAAATTCCAACCAAGTATCTCTTGAAAATAAGAGTGTTTATACATACACATTTTCAGCAATAAGATGTGTTATGGCTGTCTAAAGATTTCTATGTCCTTGTTTGCTATGTTGCCTGACTAAGAGTTACTTGTCCCTGTCTATTATGTTGTCTAAGAGATACTGGTTTGTTTAGATGGTCTGAGAAAATGTGGATGTTCCCTAGAAAATTTTAGCTTGTCCTCCCAGGAGTTCTTTCTGGGAGTACTACCTTTGGATTTTGTGCGCCGAGGCGGCGGCCATGGGAAGCGTTGCGGTGACGGCTCTATGGTCTGGTGCACTGTCTTGCATGGTTTGGGTGACAATCTCGAGCTATGTGTGCAAAGGGGTTGTCGACTCGGCTGACGCGTCCTAGAGAGGGCGGTTTGCAGTATGTCGAGGCGGCGGCCTCGAATGTGGTGTGGCGGTCGTGGTGTGCAGGTAGTTTCTCTGTGCGGCTTGGATTGCAGACAACTAGGTCATGCATCGTTGCAGTTCGAGAGTTAGCGGTGGTTTGTTGGGGTGGCGGCCCCGAAAGGTGCTCTCCGTGGATTGCGAAGGGCGCGATAGAGCGATGGAAGTCGGGGCGACGGCTCCGAGAGTTCTACAACATCGTGAGTGTTTGACCTTGTTTCGTCTGGGTGACGAGGTTGCTCTCGGTGTTGGTCGCTTTTGCTGGCGGGGGGGTGGGGTCTTGTGGAGCGCAGGTCACTTTCACCTCTGCGGGGGCGTCAGGTCTGCTCCTCCCACAACAATCGGGACGTCTTCTCTCCGGCAACGATGAGAGTCCGGCTAGTTTTAATGGCACTTTCTAGTGGTGAACCAGTGATGTTAAGACAATGACCGTGGCTTTTGATGAAGGAGTTCGACGAGCTTCTATGCCCCTGGAAACTTTTGATCAAGGTGTTATATGTTGCCCTGACAATGCTTATATGTAGTTAGCTCTTCCTTGCTTTTGATCATGTTTGCCATGTGTGCTTACTCTGCTATATTTTGGATCGTAACGGCTAGTTAGTGGTGAGAGAGCCATTTGAAGAGGGAGGTAACGACATCACTGGTTAGCACAAAGCAAAACAGCCGGTTCTTCCCTCGTCAGCCAACATATCGAAGATTGTTGCCTACCAATTAAACTGCACCATGAAATTTTGTTGTGATCCAAACGTAGTGTAACCCAAGCTTCATTTCACCTCATACAACCTAGCGGGCCAAAGCTTTTTCGGTGCCACCAACCAATCAGACCCCAAAGATGTACTCAGAAGATGGTATGCTGAAAAATGCCACAGTGTTGATTGGTCTCGGGCGACCTAGGCAACGACTAACCCTAGCTGCAGCTGCAATACGACTGGAGTACGATTCCATTCAATATGATCCAGATCTTGGTGATCAACTGTACACACGGTCGAGCGTGTGCGGGTGCTCGTGCTATGCCATTTGTGCAAGAGAAAGGATGACATAACAAGAGCTCAAAATCTGTTTGACGACCTAGTATAAGAGTTCTGAACTCGCGATTACAAGTATTTAAGGCATTACTAGACTGAGTTAATAAACTCGATTATTATCGATCCAGATTTTTTTTTGGCAAGAGGACAGTGAGAAAAAGAAATATCGATTGGTTAAATGGAGTATAGTTTGTAGTCCCAAAGAGCAAGGAGGGCTTGGAGTTCATGACCTGGAAGTCAAGAATTCAGCACTTCTAGGTAAATGGTTGTTTAAGCTTCTTACCGAGGATGGGATATGGCAAACTATTATTACGAGAAAGTATTTGGGCTCGAAGACATTATCCCAAGTGGTCCAGGGGATTCACACTTCTGGGCTGGACTCATGGCGGCAAAGAATATCTTCTTCTGCCATGGTACTTTCTTGATTAAGAATGGGGCACAGATACGGTTCTGGGAGGACACTTGGCTAGACAATGCACCCTTAAGTGAACAGTATCCTGCTTTGTATAATATTGTTCGTCGCAAAAGTGATACCATTACTACGGTGATGGCTACCTCACCGCCGAATGTGACGTTCAGAAGAGTTTTACTTGGGCAAAGGCTGTTAGCATGGAATACCCTGACTCACCGGCTAGGTGATATACAACTATCACCTGAACCGGATGAATTCAGTTGGAATCTCAATGCAGATGGCTCTTTCACGGTAAAATCATTATACAATGCGATTCTTCGTTCTGATATACCAGTTGATAATAGTAAGAAAATTTGAAAGATGAAGATACCATTAAAAATAATTTTTTTTGGATGGTACCTTCGTCGAGGAGTTATCCTCACCAAGGATAATCTTGTTAAGCGAAACTGGCATGGAAGTACACGGTGTGTTTTCTGTCAACAGGACGAAACGATTAAACACTTGTTCTTCAAGTGCCAATTTGCAAAATCTATATGGTCAGTCATCCAAGTACCGTCTACCCTGTTTCCCCCGACTAGTGTGGCCAATGTCTTCGGCAATTGGTTACATGGTGTCGATTCAAGGTTCAAGTTGCTTCTTAGGGTGGGGGCGCTGGCAGTCATCTGGGCGCTATGGCTAAGTAGAAATGACAAGATTTTTAATGACAAAAATTGTTCCCTGTTGCAGGTTATATACAGATGCACGTCTATTCTCCGTTCGTGGTTACCTCTTCAGCGAGTGGAGAACCGCGACCTGTTTACGGAGGTCTGTACACGGTTGGAGGCTACGGCGAGGGATACTTTTTCCCAACATGGGTGACAGCATAGTCTACGGATTGAAGCTCCATCTACACCTTAGGCGTTTTATATTTCATCGTTCCGATATGTATTTCGCCTAGATTTGTTTTTATCAGATTGTTCTCTTGGACCTATAAACGGCTGTGTGCATCCTGGTTATGCAGAGGCTGGATGTAATTGCTTATCAAAGTAATAAATCATCCTTTATCGAAAAAAAAACTAGACTGAGTTAAAACAAAGTTGTGTTTTAGGCAAGCTCTGCATAATTTTTTTGACATTAACTTTGCATAATTGTTGTGAATCCTGTCAGAAAAAAACCATGAAATAGTTTTTGGGGGGGCTCATCAGTTTAGGATCGGAGTTGGAGTACGAGCTGGACTCCAGGCATGCGTGTAGTCCATGTTTTCGATCCGGACGTGTGTGTACATGAACAGTTCTGGGTATTACGAATGTGATCGGTTTTGACTCCGAGTCGGAGCAGAAGTTGGAGTCCAGGCCAGGTATCTAGGCGTGCAGTCTACGTTTTCCGGGCGCTACATTTACCGGAGCTCAAGTGCTCAACTCGTTGCGCTTATTCCTTCCACGAAGACTGAACCAGCGCGAATCAAATTGTCTCGTACTGCGAGTGCGATGGCTTCCACGAGTAGGAGCGGCGGCCGCCACCGGAATCAGGCTGTCTGGCCTGACTACATGGCGCGGTAACGAGCCGCTAGAGAGGCTGGGCGCGGGCATGAACGGCGAGGTGTTCAAGGCGTGGGACACCAAGGAGAACCGAGTCGTCGCCGTGAAGCGGCTCAGCGGCACCGGGACCACCGGCGGCGACGACTTAATCTTTTCCGGCCTTCAGGAGGTCTGGCGGGAGTGCAGGTGTCTGAGGACGTGCGACGGCATCCCCTCGGTCGTGAAGCTCCTGGACAAAGTCGTCCCCAAGGTCAATTCCGACGACTCCTTCCTCGTCATGGAGTACGCCGGCCGCCTCAACCTACGCGGCTACATGCAGCGCCGTGCCCGTCGTCGTCGTCGGTTCTCCGAGGCCGAGGTGTGCCGGATCATGAAGGCGCTCCTGGAGGGGGTCAGCTCCGTGCACGGTACCGGTATCATGCACCTGGACATCAGGCCCGAGAACGTCATCCTCGACGACGGCACGGAGGACAAGACGGAGAGGAGGCCCAAGAACAAGAAGGGGGCGAACCAAGACGGCGAGCTCAAGGAGGACGCCATCGTCTACAAGATCGGAGGCTTCGGCATCTCCCGGAAGAAAGAGCAGGGCTCGAAGCAGTCGGAGGTGACCATTGCGACAGCGTACAGCGCGCCGGAGCTCCTCCTGCACTCGTGCGAGTACGACGAGCGCGTGGACGCGTGGGGGCTGGGATGCATAATGGCAGACCTCCTCTCGGGCACCGGCATGCCCACCTTCGGCCCCGACGACTCGGAAGAAAAGATCATGAGCAAAGTATTCCGTGTCGTCGACCCTAAATGTAAGAAGATCAAGGACTGGGCTGGGTACTCGGGGATAGCCGCAGAGTGGAAGTTGAAGCTACCCGGAAAATACAAGCCGAGGATAACGGCAGGGTTGAAGACGAAGATACTCGGGGATCCTCTTCGGCGCCGGTTCCCCTTCTGGAGGCTGTCGTCCGCCGGCTTCGAGGTGCTCAGCGGGCTCCTGGAGAGCAACCCGGCGAAGCGGCTTACTGCAGCGGAGGCGCTCGACAAGCCTTGGTTCCAGTAGAACTGTCTCGGTGACGGCGTGAGTTTGGGGCTGCTTTTGTTAGATTGTCGCGCTCATAGCTAGGGTTCTTAGTTTGAGAATAGATAAAGGCTCTGGATCCCTACATGTAAACTCTGTGTACGCATGTGATACGATCAATATATGTACTAGTTTACGTTATGATATTCAGATATTGATTGATCGGTTCATGGCTGCATTTACCAGTTCCCTTTTGTTCATCCTACCGTCGGGCAGTCATAGACAGAGGTTGATGCAAAATAAGAACAACGTGGCTTCAGATCCTTCCGAGTCTGTTGAATCCTGGAAGGGGAGACACAAGAAATTAACTGACTATACATTAATACATATACATATATATTGTTTGATAAAGTTATTGTTTCACGAGGGTATTTCGCAAAAGTTGATTGTAGAAAATGTCTACGAAGAAGAGAGATCGAAGATGTGTTCACAAATTTCATACAAATTGAGATTATTGCATATATCATTTTTATTAAAGACATACATATTTTTATATTTATTAACGTTTATCTTACGACTTGAGTACAGTTACACTCAATTGGTTCATATCTTGGTGGTAGCTAAGGGAAACAAGTCTCATAAGATATACAAATTCGAAGCCTCCAGTATAAGAATGGCCACTTGGATTTGAAATTGGAAATGATTAATTATACTGTTGAGTAGTTTTTTCTAAAGTACATGTAAACTAACTTTCCCCTCGGGTCGCCTCGCGCGGGCGGCTCCAGGGGCGACCAAACCCTAGGCAGGAAACCACACCCAAATCTCCCCTCCCCTAGCCGCTGCCGCCGCCGGAGCTGGCGGTGGCGACCGTGCCCGGCCGTTGTAGGCGGCGGGCGAGAGCTGCGCGCCCCGACGGGTCCCCTACGCGCGGAGGCGGGACGTCACCAGGGCGGCGCGGGTGGTGGCTGTGTCCGGCGGCGCGTCCTGGCGGCGCTTGCCGGCGCACGACAAGGGGCGTGGAGGTGCGGAGGAGGAGGATCTCAGCGAGGGGGGCAGCAGGCTGCGGCATGGAGCGACGGCGCGAGCTGGTGGCGGCGGCGCGAGTCCAAGGTGGTCGTGGCGGCGGCGAGGAGGCTCGGCCAGGAAGAGTCCAGGCGAGCAGAGGCCAGCCGCTTGACGGTGCGGGCGTGCGTCGGCTACCCCCGGTGGCGACCGGCGGGGAGGCTGGAGGAGTGGGCGCGAGCCCTATCTGGGCTTCTGCGGGTCCAATCTAGGCTAGCAGGCCCGGATCTGGCTGGTGGTAGGAGTTGCTGCTGTGGGCTATCTGCCTGGAGTTGGCGACAGCCTCGGCGGGCCGGTTCTGCCCCATGCCGGTGGAGAGGGAGGCTGTCTTTTCCTTGCTGAGTCGGAGTTGGAGGTGGAAGATGGACCATGTCCTCGACCGTGTGGTGTGTCGGAGTCCACAGATCTGCGACAACAACGGGCAGGAGCTGCGGTGACGGTGGCGTGAGGCTTCTTGGACGGCGTGGTCCAACCCTCGAAGGTGCGGTATGCGCGATGGCACGGATGAAAATCTCGCCCGATCTTGGTCGGGCCGGCGGCGACGGCACCCACGGGTGTCGTTTTTTCCTCGTTGGAGGCGTCGCCGAGGGGCTTCGACATCTTCTGCGCTCTCTCGTGGTGTTGGTGTTGACTCCGGGCGAAAGCCTAGATTCGGAGTTGGATCGGCATGATAGCAGCGTCCTCGGCGTCGTTCCTCTGTTGGGAGTATCGTGTTTGGAGACACGGTTTTGAGGTCCTAGGTTGCGCTCCTCCGGTGCTCGTCGCTGCCCAAGGCTGTTCTTCAGGGGCGCTATGGACACCATCATCGGTGAGTCCTTGATCAGGCTTCCTGGGGTTGTCCGAGTCCCGCCGTCTATCTCTTCAGATGGTGCGTCGACAAAGAGTGTCCTTTTTGAAGGGTTTGTTCTTCGGAAGCGTTCGATGTTGGTCGTGACGCGGCTTTGTAGTTTAGCTTAGGTCAGGCTCTTCTAGGTTTTGTTGGTGTTGTGTCTGTGGTGGTTGTCTTCGGACTAGCCGGTGTGAAGTGGAGTGAGTTTGTGCTACGCTCGTTGTTTGCAGCGAGTTGTAGACTTCTTGTATTCAAATTTCTGCCTTCTATAAAGATATGGTACGCCTTCGGCGTACTCGCGAAAAAAAAGTAGTTTTTTCTAACATGTTTATGCTAGTGTGATAGATTCATTTATCTTCCCTCTTGCATTTCTCATGAAACAGACCCTTTATCGAAAATATATGTAATAATAACTATGGTAGTCAAAAGGAAGGAATTAAAAAAATGCGTGAAGCCCCCATAAATTCCAACCAAGTATCTCTTGAAAATAAAGAGTTTCTATACAAACACATTGTCAGCCAGAAACTCAATTCGGCTCCCGGGTGCGTATGATCCCTCTACAATAAAAACATATTTCCAAGTGTTAAAAAATTTTGACAAAAAATTTACATGTACATCTCCATAACATATGTGTATTCGTCAAGTTTCACGAAAAAATGATATTTTTTGTAGTCTAAGCGAAAAAGAGAAAATTTATCTTGTGACAAGTCTTTGTTTCAGCACCGAATTTTGTCTTTTTTACACACGCCACATGACATGTCGATTTTTCATGAAACGACTTTGTGAGCGCGTAGCACATGAAGATGTATGTGCGAAATTTTTGTTTCAATTTTTTTGACATTTTAAAATGTGTCTAACATGTATTTCAAGATAAAGGGAGCATACGCTCCCATGTGCCAAAACATCACTCCCTCAGCCAGCAAATAATATGTGTTGTGGTCTTCGTAACAAAATAAGCCGAAGCTAGAGCCCAATATAAGAAACTGAAGGAGGTTGCATCCACAGGGATGCAGACTATTTGCTAGTTGGATATTAGAATTTGTGACAGTGCATGAATACCCATCCAAGATGGTAACAACCGAGTAGCTACACATGTTTAGTGTATTCACGACATTGTGATTATAGTCCCACCAGTATTGATTTTCCGTGACCATATCAGCAATGATAAATTATTATTTTTAGGTAATAGATAGATAGAATAGCAACTCTCCTGGCGTTTGCACCTCATGGTGCACACAACCAATTATTGCAATGTTCAGGTTCAACAAAGTCTCAAAACAAAAGCTAAAAGGTTAAAAGCAGCAGAAACCAATACCCTGAAAAATCAGGAGATAAGCACGTTGTACTATCATATGAGTGACCTGCTTATGGTAATAGACAACATTATTTCTACACCTAATGACCTGAACACAACTTAACAGAGCACTAAGTACCTATAACAAAGAGTTCAGACTTCCAACAGGGGAGGCGTGGGAGAATTGGACAATATTATTTAACCCTATTGTTGATTTTAGGGAAATGCAACTATGTGATACCATCAAATTATATGAAAAAGATTCGCTCTAATAATAAAATACTGAATTTAAGCAATCTAGAAGCAACACTGTGTAATATGACAATTAAAAAATAGAAAACTAAAGTGGTACATAGAAAAAATGATATATCCCGAAGTTCAAATCCTTATAGGACACTAATCTCTGTGGCAAATCAAGTCCACATGATCCCAAGGATCTTGCTTCATGTCCTTGATCTTTCCGAACAAAGCACAAATTCCTCCACTACACTACAACAAGGTAGACAGGCCCTATATATCGTTTTAAACGTCGATCGGTTCCCAGGAAGCAATCAACAATCCATCTAATTCTTCTCTCACTAAGGCGCGCGGCCGGCGCGTACGTACCTGACTGCTTGGGTGTAAGCAGGGAAACCGTTAAGTACGTCCTCCTCAGTCAATCATATCAGATCAATCAAATGAACGAAAAATCTAATCAGATCCCGTGAACAGAATCACATGTGTGCTTACGAATCTACAAAACAGCTACACTAGAGTACGTGCTAGCTCTACTCCCTACCGAAACGAAGAAAACGAAAAGAAGGAGCTAGCTACAGAGTGGCCGCCGGAAGACCTTCTGCACGCACGCAGCCACCAATCAAAGGACGAGCTACCACAAGATCGAGAAGAAAAGAAAGATATGGATAGTTTACCGGCCTGCTGGATCGATCCATCGAGAGAAGAGCGAGCTCACCGCCGACAAAAGCATGTCGTCGTGCCATGCCTCCCAAATCCATCTCGGAGCAGAGCGGCCTCTCCTCTCCTCTCCTCTCCTCTCCTCGACGAGTAAAGAGTCAAAGTCTAAGTCGTCACACACGACGCACGCGTTGGTTCAACCCCTGCTACTACTTATAGAGAACGATTTGCCAGGTTTGAAAGTGGTTTGAATTTTGCAGAGGAAAGAAACTTATGGCGGGAAAAAGACCAAATTTTCGGACCTCTGCTTTCCTCGTCATCGTTGATTGCTGGGAGATCAAGATGGAGAGCTGGCGCTAGGATCCGCAATCATGGATGGCGAGGCAGGTGGAAACTAAACGTCCAAGGGTAATGCCCATGCATGGTGCCCTTGATGATTTCTTTCCATACTATTACCTGATGGCACAAATCATGACCTATAAAGTCAAAGCACCATACACTATGTGGGCTGTGCTACTTTTTTATTAGACGCGTCTGTAGGTAGTGAATCAGTCCTCCCTAATTTTCGTTTACTATTATACGGATAGGAATTGGTAGAGACAAAATCTAGTGAACCATAGGAAGTGAATCACTCCTCGCTGATTTCCTTCTTTTTTTAGGGTACTCCTCGCTGATTTCGGTTTGATGGTATCACGGATAGCAATTGATACGGCTAAATCTTCTTTCCTGCTGGCTCCAAATAGTACTTGCCATAGGTTTAATGAATCTAGACATATCTCCTTTCCTCGTTAATTGCTATGAGATCCATGAGGTGCCGGGTGGATGCCAAATTAGACGCTCAGGCATTAATGCACATGCATGACAAATCGTGTTGATTTCTTTCCCTCATATTAATTGATGATTGCGGAGGACTCTCCAAGTACACAATCCAAGGAGTGAATCACATCTTCCCTGATCATTGTCCTGTAATCTGTACATCTAAGTTTTATCTTTACTGTTACATCACGGGTAGGAATCGGTACGGCTGAATCTACTATCCGCTGGCTCTAAATACTTGCCACAGTTTTATTTAACCCGTTGTCTCTAAATACTTGTTATGAATTTAACGAATCTAGACATATCTTAGCCTACATTTTGCCTAAATCATCACCCGTGACGCACGTGTTGGCTAAACCCTGACTCCGACTTATAGAGTATGATTCGACCAGTTTTTGGAGTGGTTCGAATTTTACGGAGGAAAAAAAGGTGAAGCGGGAACAAGACTAAATTTTTGGACTTCTCCTTTCCTGTTAATTGCTGGGAGAGATGAAGGCATGGGAGATCGATGAGGTGCCGAATGGAAGCCAAATTAAACACCCATGCATTAATAGGCATGCGTTGATTTTTTTCCTTGACTAACAGTGTCTATACTCTGGACTACCAAAGCATTATAAATATAAGGTAACTTGCCCGGGAAAAGTGACATTTAGCACGGGTCCAATAATTTGATCGATACGACCTGTACTTTTTTCTTCAATTGTGGAAAACCCGGGACAAGAAGTAGTAGGATTGGTTCTCATAATTATCACATAATAAAAAAATCATCGATTTTTTTCTTTTTTTTCTTGTGGAGTAAATCACGACCAGTAAAATAGGAGAGCACCGTACCCACCGCATCCTATGTGCTACTCTGCTGGCACGCGAAACCATATGAAGTGAATCACATTCCTCCATGATTTTCGTTACTATTATCACAGATAGGAATTGGTATCATAGCGCGGCGGGATGAAGAGCGCACGCGCAGCAACCGTTGCGTTGCCGTCGTCGGCGCCGCCGCTAGGGTTTGGCGGGGGTGCGGCGGAAGTGGCGGCGGCGGAGGGTGGGACGGAGTAGGGAGGGGTGCCGGAGGGGTCCTCCATCGTCGGGATTTCACCGGCGGCGCGCGGAGACGACGGATTGGGCGCTCGGGCGGCGAGGCGGAAGAGGAAGTTTCAGCGCGGGGGATTTTTCGCGCTTGGACGAGCGATGCCGCGCGCTGTAGCCGATGCGCCAGATATGCCGCTCCGGATTGTGCAAAACGCCGCACGCCCTAAAAAATTTACAGCGCCGCGCCATTTACCGCTCCTACTGGAGCGCGACATTCTGCCCCGCGCGCGCTATATCGGACGTTTTTATGCCGCGCGGCCTATATAGCGCGCCTGTTGGAGATGCTCTTAGACCTTTGATATGCACTAGAACACGAACAAGTGTGGAAACTTCCTCTCTCAGCATAATCAACTTGTATATAAAACAAGAGGTAGAGATATTTCTAATACAAGCAAACTTTCATAAAAAGATTCCTCAACATACACTTTGCAATAGAAAAAAATAAACTTGTATCAAAATTTCTTCAAATTCATTTAGTGCCTCGCATTTGGTTCACAACATACATACACGTAAAACTGAAGCAGCCAGCTACTAGTAGACAAAAATGAGTAAACCTGGAGCAATTTCTCTAACACCGGCAAGACACAAATAAATCCTCCCAGCATACACTGGCCATTAGCAATCAGTAAAAAAAAAGAAATAACAAAGTGTCGTTAAGCTAAGTATCCAGTAAACCACCGCCTCACCACACGAAACAGCTGATGCACTAGTTTTGGTTACAGGAAACACCACCGGGGTCTACACAATAATAACGGCAATTCATCCGGTGCCAGCAACAACATCCAACACACTAGCCAAGATGAAAAAAAGCATAACCTCATTCCTACGCAGACCCTCTTCTCACCTTTCCATGGTCCCCAGCTCCAAGACACCACACACATTTACGTTTCCACCTTTGCGTTCGTCAGCTCCACTGGTCGCCGTGCCTTCATTCCGTCCTCTGCAGCAACACGGGAAGGATTTCCAATTATTTACATGACAAGTAGAATCCATTTGAACCAAACTCATCACATCCCAGTTACATAATAAGTAACAGTATTTTCCTAGGAAAAAAAATTAAGTAACACAACAATGTACAAACGTCACTACTACAGATGACTCACCAGTGTTGTACAAGATCTCAACAGAATTCATGAACTCCATGGGAAAATGGTTGAAGCTGCTGTCTAGAAAGACTTCAATATTTCAATAGTCCAGTCCACTTAATCGAATTTAATCTCCAGGTAATTGCAAAGGCATGCAATAGTCATCAATGTTGCGTCAACCCCAACAAGCAAAACTAATCTTTACAAGCATGAAAATAGTCGCAACAAGAGTTCCAGCTTTGCCAATTCAGTGACATGTAAACTTATTTCTCCATCTTACATTGCTTTATTCAAATAAAAAACAAGACCAACACTGGCTCTGTTTGCTAAACATGCAATCTCAGGTTTCCAAAAGCAAAACCATACCTCATAATTTCGCCAGATCCGATACTTGGGGACACCTAATAGCTTGAACATAATTGGTGAAAGTACTACTAATGATTAATGCAACTTGCATGCCACAAACCTGGAGGGATACATATGCAACAAAAGTTAATGCATTTTACAAATTGATAAAACTGAGTTTAGCTTTGTAAAAAGCTAGCCATTGGGCATCTTTAAAACAAGCTTGAAGCGCCTCATCAATGGTATCCACCATCTCTAGACTTGGTCATCCATGGTATCCACCATCTCAACTTAGCGACAAGGAAACATGCATATGGATCGCGACTTGGGAAACCAATGATTAGAGAACTGGATTGTTCTTACCTGAGGTGGATGCTTGGACAACATGTCAGAGTGGCAACACTGTCACAAGTTTGCGCCGGGGAGGGGAGGACCTTCGGCCTCCCAGCCATAAGCCAGACATGATCTTCCAAACGAGGTCCCAGAACTAGAGGTCGCAGCAGATGTCCTCGATGACGAGCTGCACGAAAAAATCGATAGATAATCAAATAAGATTTCTTCAATGCCGTTGATAACCAGCTGCGCAAAATCGATCATGACATGGTAACAGAAAACAAGTGTTGGCTGCCTTCTGCTACCTTTGTTCATCCGTAACAGTTCATCGCGTAATTCTCTGTCGAAGGCACTTCAATGGGCCAACCATAGACAGTGGCTGATGAGCATTAGCTGCAGAGATCATATGAGAGGTGTTCAGCATCTAGATGATGATACTTACTGATGTACTAACAACAAGAAATGAGGACAAGTCATCTAGTGGTAAATTTCACTCCAGAAGCAAGGAATTGGCTAATGCAACACATCAACATAGACTGACTGTTATAAAATATCAACAGAGTTCCATGTTTCGATCACTTTTAGCATAGGAAATCAAGGGTAACATAATCAATCAATGATGAAGCAACATCAGAAATATTATCTATATAATCTCATAGGCATCCAGTTATGTAGTAAATCACAGTATTTTAGAAACCAAAGGAAGGCTGGGTGTTATGACCGGCACGGTCTATCACAGGAGGAGGCCCATTAGACAGGCCTAGTTAGGGGCTTAGCCCAATTAGCAGATTTCTCTTATATAAGCAAGTTGTAATCGACCAGAATCATTAAGCAATAAACTCATAAGTTATTGCCGACTCCCAGGGGAGTCGGATCCTAAACCCTAGCCGCCGCCGCCTTGCTCCTGCGCCACGCCGCCCAAGCTCGCCACGGCACCCGCTTGTCGCCGGCCACGCCTCCCTCCTCTCCAACCTCGATTCCTTCCCTACAATCTACGCCCTAGGCCCAGTAGGCTACTCGCTCCTACCACTGGGACAGAGCTCAAGTAACACTTGATTAACAACCTCAGTGCTATTTCATCGTCCTTCTAACTAAATTAGATTATCAATTTTCAGAAATATAAAATCATAATAACTAAGAATTCAAGTGTATGAATGCCAAGTAAATAAGAGAACTTACGGATCGGATAGTAAAACTACAACCAGTAGAAGTTTGCTTATTTAGCAGGCTTAAAAAGTACATATAGACATAACTTGTTGATATCAAACTTTTGCGGACGATCTTAGTGCACATGCTACTTTTTCTAAGTAACCCACTTAACTGTCCCGAGCTAATCATCGTGCTACAAGTAAAATATATAACATATTCAGTCAGGCAAATTGCCATTATCTAAACACAAGGAATCCAAGCTGATGTAATATTACACTATGACTTCCACGATACATGAAAAGGCAGAATGAATGATAATAGTGACACGGCAAATGAAGCTACAAACAACTAACACGCAGGTTTTCAATCACTTTGACGTATTTGGTTGTTTCAAGTAGCAAAACATATTGCTTGAGCATGGCACTGAACAAACAAACGGCGCCCTGAGACTGTAACATATGTGCAAAGATTGGAAGATCACTAAGGAAAATGATGCCATTGAACTGAAGGTGAACCAGTAGCTCACCGAAGAGCATGTAGACGAGGCTTAACATCACCGCCAATCATAGAGCACATGGGAGCCGGAAAACTGAAGGTGGACTAGTTGTTTACCGGAGAGCGTGTAGTCGAGGCTGAACATCACCGCTGCCAAGCTGAGGAGGTAGTCCAAGCAGAGGGTCCAAATCAAGCACACATCCTATCAAGCTAGAGATAAAAGAAAAGTGAGCAGTGTCGAACTTCGAACGATCTACTCTCCTTTGTTCGCTTCATCCTTTCCTGTGACATACCAAACCTGAATTACCTATGAAGAAACAGTTCATGTCAAACCGGGCTAGTTGCTTTCTAATAATGATAATCTGAAGAAATGAATATACAATGCCACTTTACTCTGCCAACAAATGAATATGAAGAAAGATAAAATAAAATTCATTTTTCATGGACATAAGTTTCTTTCAACTTTGAAAAATTACTATGGTTTTGACAGCAACAATCATATCAAGTGTTTGGGTGATGTTGATGCCAACTAAGTTGTTTTAATGTTGATTTAAGCACTGCAATATCCCCAATTCGGACAATCCACTTAGTTTGAAAAAATAGAAAATGTAGATGAAAGCTAAAGTTATTTTGTACTATGGATGCTTCTGGAGATGCTCAGATATTTATAAGAAGAGAAATTAAGCTGTGCCATTGAGAACAAAACCAGACTTTCAACTATCATGCATAGCAGATAGATAAGATAGTATATGTGCAGTTACCATGGACAAAAACTGCGTTGACAAGAATGGTATACAAGATCATTAAGACAAGTGTCATAAAGATAAAACATGGTGATTATATACAACAAACTATGTGTATGCAAGTAACAGCCAATCAACCATATGCAGCCTTTCAACCAAAAGTCTAATCAAATAAGAAATGAAACAGGAAGCGCATACTTTTCTATAAAATCCACGTGATCTGTTAGAAACTTGCAAGTTAGATACTCATCATGTTGCCATGAACAGAACTCCCAAGACAAAATATGCATACACAATCAGCAGATAAAAATAATTCTTTGTTGGCCCTCATTTGTAACATCCAGATATCCAAAAATGATCCAGGAGAAAAAAAGAACACCCAAAAGATGTTCAGGCATGGGCAAGCTACTACAAATAGTCAACTAGGGAGTGAATATTATTCTCAGATACCCCTCAGTGTGACATGTTGGTACTCATAGCTGCTCTTCAGAACATAAATTTTCTCATTACATAAGTCTAAATGAGAATTGCACTACAAATTTAACGCCACACTAGTGTTGGCAATGTTTCATGATTTCAAAGAAATAATAATCAATTTGTACTGCAGCTACCAAAGAATAACCATTCAACTCTAGCAAGACAAGTAAGACTATCAATATACATATCTATAAGATCCATCCACATCAAGAAAAAATCTCAAGCTACAGAGTCACAACCCATCAATAACCTGACTTTGATTAACAACAGAACAAAACTTGGATCAGACCTAGGAGGCAAGAATTTAAACCTTCTGATGGCTGAAGCACCTTGATAAAGCCAGACATCATTAAAATAGGGTCATCCTCTCAGTTGTCGGTCCGTGATGTGGGAAGGCCTGAGTAGAAGGGCACGTGGCGTAGCAGCACCACTAGAAGCTCGCTACCATTGTCCTGAGGCTCGCTGCTGTGCAATGAGTTTTTTGGGCTTGGTTTTCCTAACTTCCTTTTCACCTTCTCGGCGTCACGTGTGAGCTAGTCGATCAGCTTGGTGCTTATCTGGATCATGTACTCACTCATGACAGACAAGAATCCTGAAATATCATCAGGAGTAAAAGTAAGGCATTAACAACAAAATCAAAATACGATCGGACAAATAAAATGCAGGACAAGAGGAACGTGAGTTAGCACATAAGCAGACAGTTCCAAGTTTTAGATTCATCCAAATACCTGAAATTACTGATACCTATGTTATTCCTTATAAACTTTCAAGATGCTCAGTTGGTTAAGCTAGATGCTAATGTTAATTTATCAGCCCAGATCAGAGGGATTAATTTCACAGCTGACACCAACACTAACAAAAGCAGCTGCATATGACAGTTCTGGTGCGGCTGTGCCAAAGCTGATCAGACTTCGAGAATAGCACACATATTGTTGACAACAGCTAGAGTAAAAGTGGGAAATGTGCAATAATTGAAACTACATGAATGCTTGAAATCCTTAGTTATAGCAAGCCCCAAAAAATAATAATTGAGGTACCAGCGAACAAGGACCCTAAGTGCAACTGCTAAGATCAAAGATCCATGTTGATTCAAGGGCCTCGATAATTGTAAGCTTCAAGACATCAGTAGAACATGTCTAAAAAATATTTGATGCTTAACTTGTTCAGCACATGGTCCAATCAGAAAAGCATTCCATCCCAGGTAATAAAAGATCACACACTTTCTGCTGCACCCAGCCAATGGATGTATACCCCTGACACCCATCAGAAAAAGCATGCCACCTGGCATGATCTGGCATCCAAGGCTCCCTTCAAGCCACATCAGGGGCATACTGCTCCGCTTCCACTACCTTCGACACCTACGAAATGCAGAGGGAAAATCATCATTAAGAGCTTAGGTGTTGAGCTCGGTCATTATTCATTTAACAGTTTAGTAACAAACTTATACTGCAAGATCGAGGCGAGAATAGATAAAGCCAACAGAGACCATAAGCACACAACTGGATCCTTATCTAACAAAAGTCAAAATCCTTAACTAAATTAAGCTCAAATATGCAGACACGGTTGATTATGAGATAGGACAATACCAATATATAGCCATTTAATTTATGAAATGTGGAATTGCCTATATTTCATAGAAGCTTTACGCCACTACTGAAACGAATAAAGTCAGGAGATGAGATCACCATCCCAGACATGTGGTGCGGGTTCCTTGTCCCACTTCTAGTATTTTGCTTCAGTCATGTCTTGTGTAGCAAGCACGTAAGACTTGGGCATATACAGAAAATTCGAGTCAAGCAACTTCTCAATCTTCTTTTTCCCGTATTCCAACAATTTCTTCTTGGATACGCCTCTTCTCTCGCCACAAGGCTCCATCCTCTTCTCCAGAACCATCAACTGCTAATTCAACTTCCTAATTGTTCTCGAAGCATATCAAACACAAAGGAGATAAATTTTGACTTAGCATGTGTGCCAGTTGCGTGAGCTAAATGAAGGGGACATAATCACCATTTCATCATACCATCTTAACCAGCAGCATAGACAAGTCATCAACAGACAAACGGATAGGAAGAATGCTATACTACAATAACCATGAGAGGATCATGCAGGAAATTCATGTACGGCTAAGTCAATTCTAGCTACAAGATAGATGGCAAGCAAGGAGCTACATTGCCACAGCTACAAGAAACTGTGCACACTAAGCAGTTAAACAGAGAGAGAAAAGGAATTCGCCCTATCCCCTCCAGAGCAGCCCTCTAAAGAACTAGCCAGCTAACAGTGGAGAAAATCAGAAAAATGATATCAGTCTCCGAGCAGCACACCAACTCTTCCAAGAGAAACAGAGGTAAAGAGTAACCTGCCACATTCCTCGTCTAAACTATTACTACTTCTATAATAGTAAAAAATCAGACAACAATCAAACAGAAAGAACCACAAACCAAGAAAACAACTTAGATCGATGCCTCACTAAATATCATTTTGCCCATGAGATGGGCCAGCAAACAAATAGATATTAGTTTGAACGTAGAAAATAAAAGAACAAATAAACAGTGAAGCCAAAGCAAAAAAGACCAAAAAAGGGGAGTAAAATAAGCTACTTCATCTGATAACAAGCAGCAATACCTGAACATCAGTTGACAAAATCTCCATCCAGTCCTGGAAAAGTGGCCAGACAACCGTGTAACTAGGAAGATATAAATCTCCGAGCAGCAAAACGACTCGGATGACAAGAGAAATATAGGCTGGAGGTGTAACCTCCCACTTTACTAGGCTAAATTCTCATTACCTATACTTCTAGCCTAATCTGAAAGCAATCAAAAGCAAGAACTATAAACATAGAAGGAACTATGGGGTTCAGTTAAAAACATTCTCCCAAGAGAAGACCAATTAAGAAGTTAAACGGTGTTTCAAGCACTCAAACGAATTCAGCTGAAACACAAAGCATTACCAAAGACTGCACAACAACATAAACATACTTACTTTCAAGGTAAATGTGGCTAGGGAATATGTCAAAGACTTCAAATAGTAGATCTTAAGAATACTAGCTAGGGAACATGTCAATCAATAAAGACAAAATTTATGACGCAACATATCAGTTATACACAAGAGTGGATTTGTTTAGTTGGGTAAAAATATCATCATCCAGACAAGAAAAATGTTACAGTTTGTCATACATATCAATCTTCAGAATACTGGAACATCGCAAGCTCTTTCCAAGAGATCATGACATACACGTCCAGACAACATAAAGCATAAAATAAAATCGTTTCATGTACCTATGCAGAAACTTGCAGTGGCAATCACTCTTAATGGTGTTGTTGATGAACCTTTTTGGAGTCCTGGTCTCTCCACGATCTTGGTTCTTGAATACAACATCATCATCCTACCTGCAAAGGAAACATGAAAAGAACATTATTAAGCGTATCCTCATCTCTTTCTATTTAATCCTTTTGAGCTCTGCGATTAGAGCCTCAGTGTCATCATCGTCATTGTTGCATGGAAGTTGCAATTTGATGAGTAAGAACTGGAATAAACTGGGATAATCAGTTCAACTAAAAAGGGCCCAAATACAAAACCATGTACAAAAATAATTCAAGACCCTCAACTAAATTTCAAGACAATTGTGCACCATTCTTTTGGCCGTTTTACAATTTTGTCTAAACACGTCCCGACTAGAACGAACTAAGCATGCTTGAGAGTTTATTAATATGTTACCAATACCAAAGTTTATGGTAGATAGCACAAACAGAACAGTTTCCGCCCCAAACCACGAAGCAATTTATTAATTCAGCTAGACGATGTAAAAGTTAATCCCGTCCATGCAACAGCAAGCAGAGTCTCATCAACACTTTGGAGAAGTATGGTTTATTAATTACTGAGCAAGAAGTAAACAGGCCTTTCATCATCACTTATGGCATCCACGTCAGAGTCAGATGCATCAATTTCCCATGAAACTATCTTATCCTCATCTCGTTTGAACCTGTGATTGCCAACCGAGTAAATATTCATGCTGCTTTGAACATAAACAAGCACTTAACAGGTTTTGCAATAGCATTAATTACTTTCACCAACACTCAAAGAGCAGGCCCGATCTTTTTCATCGGTAAATCTCGTCTTGCAAGAAAAAATAGGTTTCATTTATCAATTATGATTCAAAGGTACAAGGCAACAACAGAAGTCAAACATCCCATCACAGGAGAGAAGTTATGCTTATGGCAAGCCCGATATCTACAGACAAGGGAGAAAGCGCACATATATATGGACCCGGAGGTATTACCAACATAGGACTTATCCTTGGATGAGAAGTGATTGCATTCACGCTCCTCAAGTTCATCCCTGAGATTCCTCTTATGTACCTCCTCTTGAGTTTGTTGTCCCTCTGTCTGCACATGAGAGTGAGAAGGTCAGTATTTATTGAGAGGAAGATACCACAAAAAATATCATAAGTGCCAACCAATTTTATTCAGGACTATCAAGGTCAACAAGTAAAATAAT
Source organism: Lolium multiflorum (assembly GCA_030979885.1). Classification (NCBI taxonomy): domain Eukaryota; kingdom Viridiplantae; phylum Streptophyta; class Magnoliopsida; order Poales; family Poaceae; genus Lolium; species Lolium multiflorum. Next base: position 52,451,496 of record CM061747.1, on the reverse strand, counting down.
AATGTAAAATTAGAGAGTTAGTTAGCTTTATGTGGTGCTATTGATTTTGGTTAACTAATAAAGAACACATGAGAAACATATGAAGCATGATAAAGCAAATTTGTGTAGTGGAGCAGCAACACTGCTATGTGACGGCAAATCTGTCATTCGCTAAAGAAAAACTTGCGCAGATATAGTAATTGGAGCCACACAAACAATCTTAAAACCTAGCCAATTGATACCTAATTATCCCCCATTAAATTCTGCACCAACTGAAGCTAACATGAGCAACTAAAAACGACAAAAGAGATATGTTTTCTCCAACAGATTGGTGGACTGATCCACTTAATCATGAGACCATACACGCATTAGATATAGCATATCGACATCCATACAACTTCTATACTTTTTTCTTACCGTGAGAATATAAGCCCCAAAGCTATTTTTCTGGACATATACACTAATATAAAAAGAACGAGAGGGGTTGGATCCATATAACATCTATCACACGATTTCCCGCATATAACACTTTAGAGTTCTCCAATGATGCATCAGTTTAAGTTGTACCCTCGTAATCATCACCCTTAATCAACTAAATCTAACAATTAGGATTAGCATAATGTAGTACCAATTTCCACACCCCACGCCCATGCCATTTGCCACCAATCCCCCGCCCGCACAGATTGTCCAAAAACTGCAGCATCCAGTCGAAAAATAGAATAACCGCCCATCATCGAGAGCAGGACCACGCCGCCGCCTCCCGATTCCTGACCATATTTTTCACCGCGCCGCCCCAGGCGTCCCGTCGCGCACTGCCAGCCCCGCAAGGTTCTCTGAATGTCACCCAGTCCAGTCTGCAGTCATCCTTGTAGAGGCGAGGTTTTTGCTGTGGAGAGGCACGCAGCCACCACCAACCGACAAGGTGACAATGACCCGAAGAAGGCCAAGCTGCACACGAGGCACCACTCGCCGATCGCATCTAAGAAGCCGACAGATCTCATGGTTCTCTCTTGATGTCCATCAGGAAATAATCTCTCAAATTTGTTCTCGACAAACACAAGGATATGAAACGTGGAGACACCGAAGTGGGTGAGATTGTGAAAACATTCACCAATGTATTTGCTGGGTTTTAATAATCAGAAGACACTATTCCAATGGGAGAATGCACACCATTGTCAACCTGGGTCTGTTTCACTAACTATTTAGATACACTACCACTCTTTGGTGCTTACTCATGTTTATACTTTCAGTAAACTATTTTTATATACATGGTTTGTATTGGCTAACTTTTTAATCACATCTCATTTGCAATAATACTGGACGCATACATAATAATGGTGTGTGATCCAACACGAAGCAAACATAAACCAATTACAGATTATGGATACATTATTTGCTGATGTCCACAAGAATTGAGAAAACATTTAAATTATGATGAAGCCTTCCATATTTGTTTTGCTAACTAGAAACCTTGGATGCGAGTAACTCGTAGCAAGTTTTTTATTGTTGGCCTCATAGTAAAGCTTGGTAGAATCCTGAGAAAGAAGGCAACTGCAATTGTAGACGAGTAAATGTTATGGGATCGACCTGTAGGGTAAACTGTAATGTGCAATGCATTATCTTATATTTTGAAGCAGAATGCTCAAAGTATAAATTATATCTATTTGTTGATCTAACATATACTAGAAATTTTGTGTCAATGATCTAGATATCAATGACCCATTCAAAGACATGTGCTTGGCATATCTATTGACTCTTCCTTTAGTCTACTTGAATAATATATGTGCACTATTGTTGTTGAGTTCATATCAGTCCAGACGCGCATTGCGCGTGCAAGATTACTAGTGTCCGTAAGGACCTGAAATTGTATCCAAAACTGAAAGTAGGCAGTGCATAAGAGCTGAATTGCATTTTGTGCAATCAGTAGCAAACCGTCTCTGTTTTCTCTACAGCAATCAATCAAAAGCAAGCCAGTATCACAAATATAATCATCGTCACTTGGGGACATTTACCACGGCCATTGCGCATCGTTGTTAGCAGTGTCCAGTGAAGTTCAGCAACATGGTATACATAGAAAGAAACGAAATTTACAAGGAATATTACGCATGAAGGATTAGGAGGAGAGGGGCCTCACCGGGCAGCTGCAGGTTGGGGAGGTGGCCGACGGCAGCGGGAACAGAGTGGTGCCAGGTGGGCGGCCACAGCTCGGGCAGGTTTTCCTGGAGGTCGCCGACGGACGGGAAAGCGACCACCATTTACTCCTCCTTGCCTCCCTGCTACGAGCTCCGCGGTGGCGGGACGCGTACGCCGTGGAGGAGGCCCTCCGACGGCCGCCGCTGATGCTGTTTGCGCCGTCGCCCACGGCTGGCGCAGCGAGGCGGAGGGGCTCCGGGATCCCAGGTCGACGGGAGGCGCCACGGCGGCGAGTAGGGTCGTGACCTGCGCCGCCACGAGGGCGCCCAATTCCATGCGCTCCGGATGGCGAGGACAAGGACCGGGCGGAGGCTGTCGACGCCGGCATCTAGGGAATCATGGTGGCGGATGGGGTATCCGGTGGCGAGGGAATCGCGTGGGTGTGGTGGGGTGGCCGGCCGGTGAACTGCGAGGCGGCGGCGGCCGATTGAGTGAGAGAGATTGATAGGAGAAAGGGGATGGATGTAAACAAACTTGAGATCATGCGTTGTGCGTTCCTTCCGTCTTCCCATGTTAATTGCCTTCCCTTTTTACTCCCAATCAGCATTTACAGGGATGGATGTATTATTACTTCGTAAAAAATAGGATTTGTTGACTCACAAAGCAGGCCAATCAGCCTATTAAACTTGTTGACTCACATATCATGGCAGCGTATCACAATTTAAGAAGGGAAGCGCTGAGCGTCCCCCGGGGGATCAAATCCCCGATCCCCCGGATCCCCAACCGTACGATGCGGTGCTAATTACCGTTAGATCTGGGTCAGCGCTCCTTGGGCGGAAAAAAAAACCAACAGAGAAAATTTCCTCCTCCCGACCCTTACGCACGACCTTGCGGGAGCGCATGTCGACTTCGGCTTTTAGCACAGTTGCTCGCGCCAGCAGCACCGCCGCCGGCGCCGGAAACACCGCCGCCGGAGCCAGCAGTAGCACTACGCCTCGCATGCAGCACCGTCGTTCTGGGTATGTAGCACCGCCGCCGGTGTGGTAGCATCGCCGCCGACCTCGTCGGCCTCCTCGCAGTACGGGGGCGCCCGATTTGTAGCAGCCGCCGCCACTTTGCAGCAACCTTCGACGCCGGTTGTAGCAAATCGCCGCCGCCATCCATCCATCGCCGCCTCTTGTAGCAGCCGCTACCACCCATTGTAGCAGCCGCCACGGCCTGTTGTAGCAGCCGCCGCCGCCTTTTAAGAGTCGCCGCTGCAGTTCGCAGCAGACGCCGCGACCCTTTGTAGCAGGCGCCGCCGCGCGCCGCCACATGTAGCAGGCGTCGCCGCCCAGCAGCCGCCGGCCACCGCCGCAGCTCGCAGCAGACGCCACGGTGCTTTGTAGCAGGTGCCGCCGCCACATGTAGCAGGCGTCGCCGCCCAGCAGCCGCCGGCCACCGCCGCAGCTCGCAGCAGACGCCACGGTGCTTTGTAGCAGGTGCCGCCGCCACATGTAGCAGCAGCCCCTGCCATTTGTAGCAGCCACCTCCGCAGCTCGCAGCAGACACCGCCGCCGCCCCAGAATCAGCGACGTAGAAGGATGCGGTGCTGAAGCTCCTCGTTGCGGCGTGGCGGCAGGCGGCGCAGGCGAGCGCTTGGGAGCTAATTAACATGCGAGATGATGGCAACGCGGCGGCGCGTCAGGCTAGAGAGGAGGGCGAAGCATACGTGCTGGAGGAACCACGGTGGAGGTGCTTGCGAGAACCATGGCGGAGCTAGGTGCTGGAGAAATCCATGGCATGTTTCGTCAAGAAGGGGAAAGGGAAAAAGGAAAGTGAGCTACGGGAGAGAAGACCGGGGAAAGGATAAGGTGGGGCGTTTTTTCCTCGCCAAGTTGGGGACACGCGTCACGCGTTCGAGCCGGAGGAACGCCAGCGTCCGATCCCCCGGACGAAGCCAAGCGTTTTCCATTTAAGAAGCAACGCAGTTATTTACAGTACATAAATCACGTAGATCACCAAGTATAGTAAATTGGGAGCACCTTGATGGCCGGGATGACTCCATCGGATTTAATTCGTCCGGTAATTGTCAAATCTTCCTCCTAGACGCTTTGCCTACCCAGGATCAATGACTTTGCGATTCGTTTTCTCTCCCCACTTAATTCCAGTAGTATTGCTAATACGGCATGCATTGGCAGATTCCATTGCTGGAGAGAAAATAAATGAAAATGTCGCTTAATTTTAGGGTTATTAATAGTATGTCCTTTGATATATTACTCTAAGACTAGTCATAGTGGGGAGTAACATAGGGTAGTAACATGGTGCATGTTACTACTCTATGTTACTACCTCCATAGTGGGTAGCTACATATATGTGGTATCATGCATGCTATATTTATTTGATTGTAGACTCATATTGTCTTGGGAAGTGTGATGTTATGGTAACATAGCTAGTTACCACCTCACTCTCTTTCTTCATTCATTGTCATGCCATGTCACCAAAATGCTTTGGGGTGTGTGATGTTACTACCTATGTTACCCCCACTATGAGCAGTCTAATACATGAAGAAGAGGAGGGAACTTGGATACCCAAACGGAGGGAGTAGCCCTTCCATGAAAAAGAGCAAGGAATCAAGCAATTACACATTTGATCAACTTATTTGAATAAATATATTTTTCCCATTCATGCAAGCACTATATGATGCGTGATTTGCTACCATGTGGTTGCATGCATATGGATCTATACTCTTAATAATAATAATAATAAACAAACTCTTTTTTGCGAGATCAGACAAACTCTTTTTTCTGAGGAGGGAGAGCAATTAAACAAACTTGAGAGAACATGGATGAGATTGAACACCACAGTCGACATCATACCACTTCCGGTGAGCCGACGATTTCATGAGAGCAAGGAGGAGAAGAATTGTTGTTGACATTGATGGTTCCATGTAGACACATGCCCTTCCCCGGTGTGCGATATCTGTTGAACCGGGCCCCGACGACTCTGACGATCAACCTAGCATGTGCAATGACACAAAAATGAGCAGCGGCATGCCCTTACAACCCTACATATCCTCGGACTCCCTAGGAATATTTGAACTAGGTTCTTAGTTGATGTTCGATGTGCAGGGAAAAATACCTTCTTTGCAGTCATCGCTTGCATGCATTGTATCCTTCGTCACATGCTTGGCATCATAAAAAAAAATGTTCTTGTACTCGCACTCTACCTCACTAACACAAAATACAGACTCAACTCCCCAAGATCAACAATTACACCCCGAGTCCGCTCATGCCCAAAAAAAACAAAGAGTGGTGAGATGCCATGCGAGATGAAGGCAACGATGAAACTTAGGGTGGGTGCCGTTGTCCGAGAAGTCCAAAAATATCTAAATATAGGCCCAAAAACCCTCCGCACTTGTTAATGTATATATAGGCAATGAACCCAAGTTCTGGAACTCTTAAAGTAAAAGTGCATATTAATTCTAGAATATTGGTGCTCTCCAATAACACCACAATGCTATAGTAGATAGGACAATACAAATGGAATTTTGGAACCTAAACTATCGGGCTTGGTTCGACTTTAACTTTAACCTATTAAATTCTTCATATTTATATCTCGAGCTATGTAAACCATTTTAATCATGATCATCGTTGGAGATGATGTATGTGAATCGGTGTTGTGCTCTTCATCGCCCTTGACAATCTTGGGTGTCGAAGCCATCACCCACCGTGCAATCATCGTCCTTAGTTTATGCCAAGGGATAGTTAATAGCTATCATTAATTTGTTACATGTTTTTGGTTTTATTATTTTATGCTTTAGAATTTATTACTATTTATTTCATGTTTCATTGAGCTTTTTATATTATGCTAGTATAAACATCGATATATCTGTCATTGGCCACATCAAGGATGACAAGATAGACATCATGCAAATCTCTGCATGTGTTGAGAACCCCTATTAACATCCTTTTATGTCAATATACACCCGAGGTCTTATACATGCATGTATTTAAGTACACACTCATATTTTGTAACTTTGGTCGATGTCATCGTCTCTAACTACGAAATTTAAGTTAAATATTAGTCCGTCACTGTCGGTGGTGGTGCATGTTAATATTGTTTTGTGCTTATATCGCAAGGCCTTTACGCCACCATCTCCAACACGTGTGTACATTGTTACCCATTGTCTCTGATGCCTTAGTTAGAGAACAATTTGGCAGTTGTGCTGAAAAGTTTATAACTTTTTTGCAATCTAGTGTTTCTGGCTGTATCACCAATAATGAGTTATACCTGTATTTTCATTGATGTCAGTCTTGTGTTGACCGCAAACCCGTCATTGTTTACATGGGCCTTATGATGTGGGCCTTAAAGACATCAGATAATTTTGCCTCTTTTCGTCTGTCTATCCCTTGGGAAGTTGGGATCTAGCCTAAGAGGAGCTAAGTTATGATCACGGTGTCCCAAGCAACGTTTTCTTGGCATCCTAGGAAGAGCCTTCAACAACATGTTGTGTTTCGACCATGGTGATGACACTTCCATGTTGCACCATCTTAGTAAGTTAATTATCTTTCGCCTTTTGCAGTAATCACTCTTGAGTGGTCCCGTAGTCTCGGGTATCTAATGCCTTTCCGTCGACACTTCTCGATAATCTTGCTATTGGTGACTACGCATTACTGAAAGGACACATGTGCCGCCTAGAGGAGGATGAATAGATGGTTTAAACTTTTATGATTTTGGGGTCCTCCTAATGCCGATCTATTGACGGTGTCTATTGGCCTAAACTACCATGCTTTGGTTCGACCTTAACTTTGACCTATGATTTTTTGCTTATTAAATCTCAAGTTATGAATAAGATTTTAATCACAATCATCGTTGGAGATGATATATGTGAATCGGTGTTATGTTCTGCATCGGCATCTCCGGTGTCAGAGCCGTCGCCCACAGTTGTCATCATCGTCCTTAGTTTATTCGAAGGGATAGTTAATAGCTATCATTTCCTTGTCACATGTTTTTTGGTTCATTATTTTATGTTTTGAGATTTATTACCTATTATTTCATGTGACATTAGGTTGGTTCTATTATGCTAGTATAAACATCGATATCTGGCCACATCAAGGATAACGAGATAGTCACCATGCAAATCTCTGCTTATTTTCAGAACCCCTATAGTCATCCTTTTTACGTCAATGTACACACGAGGTCTTATGCATGCATGTGACTAAGTACACACTCATATTTTGTAAGTTTGGTCGTGTCATCAAGTGTAACTACGAGATTTAAGTTCAATATTAGTCCACCATTGTGTTTGGTGGCGCATGTGTCCTAAAACCACTTGTAATACTTTATTTATTATATTGACAACTTTTTAAGAAGGCTTTTACTTAACCTTGTTTTGTGCTTATTTCGTAAGGCCTTTACGCCACCATCTCCAATGTGTGTGTACATTGTTAGCGCTAATGCCGAGAGCGCAAGGCCCGACAACAACTAGGTCGCGCACCCATTGTCCCCATTGCCTTGGTTGGATAGCTATTTGTGAGTTGTGCTGAAAAGTGTATAACCTTTTGTGATCTAGTGTTACTGGTTGTATCACCAATAACGAGTCATACCTATATTTTCTTTGACGTGGGTCTTGTGTTGGCTTGCGAACCCATCAATGTCTACTTTGGCCTTATGATGTGGGCCTTGAAGACATCAGATAACTTTGCCTCTTTTCGTCTATCTATCCCTTGGCATCTAGCCTAAGAGGAGCTAGGTTATGATCGCAGTGTCCCAAGCAAAGTTTTCTTGGCATCCTAGGAAGAGCCTTCAACAACACGTTGTGTTTAGACCACGGTGATGACACTTCTGTGCTGCACCATCTTAGTAAGTTATCTTTCGCCTCTCGTGGCAAGCACACTTGAGTGGTCCCGTAGTATCGGGTATCTAATGCATTTCCATCAACACTTACTGATAATCTTGCGGTTGGTGTCTACACATTACTGAAAGAAAACATATGCCGCTTAGAGGAGGGTGAATAGCTGGTTTAAAATTTTATGATATTGGTGTCCTCCTAATGTCGATCTGTCGATGATGTCTATTGGCCTAAACTACCATGCTTGGTTCGACTTTAACTTTGACCTATGAATATTTGCATATTAAATCTCAAGTTATGAAAAAGATTTTAATCACGATCATCGTTGGAGATGATATATGTGAATCGGTGTTGTGTTCTGCATCGGCCTCTCCGGTATCGAAGCCGTCGCCCACAGTTGTCATCATCATCATTAGTTTATTCGAAGGGATAGTTAATAGCTATCATTTCCCTGTCACATGTTTTTTCGGTTCATTATTTTATGCTTTGAGATTTATTACCTATTATTTCTTGTGACATTAGGTTGGTTCTATCATGCTAGTATATACATCGACATATTTTTCGTTGGCCACATCAAGAACGACGAGTAGTCACCATGCAATTCTCTACATGGTTTGAGAACCCTTTTTGTCATATCCTAGCTCTTACAGCAATGCACGCCCGAGGTCTTATGCGTTATGCGTGCATGTTGCTAAGTACACACTCATATTTTGTAAGTTTGGTCGATGTCATCGCCTCTAACTACGAGATTTAAGTTCAATATTAGTCCACCATTGTGTTTGGTGCCGCATGTGTACTAAAACCACGTGTAATACTTTATTTATTATGTTGACAACTTTTTTAGAAGGCTTAATCTTGTTTTGTGCTTATTCTGCAAGGCCTTTACGCCACCATATTCGACACGTGTGTACATTGTTAGCGCTAATACCGAGAGCGCGAGGCCCGACAACAACTAGGTCGCGCACCCATTGTCCCCGTTGCCTTAGTTGGAGAGCTATTTGTGAGTTGTGCTGAAAAGTGTATAACCTTTTGCAATTTAGTGTTTTTGGTTGGATCACCAATAATGTGTTATACATGTATTCCATTGACGTGGGTCTTGTGTTGGCCTGCGAACTTATCAATGTCTACTTTTGGCCATACGATGTGAGCCTTGAAAACATCAGATAACTTTGCCTCTTTTTGTCCCTCTATCCCTTGGGATCTAGACTAAGAGGAGCTAGGTTATGATCAGGGTGTGCCAAGCAAAGTTGTCTTGTCATCCTAGGGAGAGCCTTTAACAACATGTTATGTTTCGACCATGGTGATGACACTTCAGTGTCACACCTTCTCAGTAAGTTATCTTTCGCCTTTCTCGGGAAACACTCTAGAGTGGTCCCATAGTCTCGGGTATAAAACGCCTTTCATCTACACTTCTCGGTACTCTTGCGTTTGGTGGCGGTCTTCGTACACTCACTGGCAGCGACACTCCTAGAGCCTAGCATATTGGATCGAGGTTTCACGAGGCGTTGTTTCAATTAATAGCTTATTGGACCGCGCTTGACTTCGCATCGCCTTTTACCGGGTAACATGGGCATCACATCGATGCTTGTGGCATGGTCACGATTCTGTCGGTCCTCCGCCATCGACGGACCGCGGTTGCTTCCCTCGAGGCGTGTGTACGTAAATACTCGATAATCCACGATATACTCGGACTTGTGTGCCGCACAGATTTTTGTCGGCGAACCTTTTCGAAAAATGCCTATTGTCCCAATGGTAACGAGTGCAATGGTGTGCATATGCATATGTGCATGTTTGAAAATTTTATCATGTATTCATGTATGTGTTGGTGGTAGAAGTACCACATATAAATCACATACGGAGCTAGCTATAGTAGTGCATGCATACATCCATCGATTGGTACGCTCATTCCACTCCATAGACACGCATGTACTACTACTTGCTTAATAAATAACAAACGAGACTTGAGACGGTGTAGAGTTTTGATTTTGGAGCTGTGCGAGCGGGAAATTTCCATGCGAGGGAATTTGCATTTTGGAGCTAAATACTGTAGTACTTTAGCTTGGGCTAAGCATGATTTTTGGGCAAAATCACAGACGGGATTTTGGGCCATAATCACGGACTGAATTTTGGCCAGCCACACCATCTCCGTGACTCCGTCTTGTGGTTTCCTATGGCGCAAACCCAACTCCTTCTCGATCTCCTCTCAATATCGCCGGCCACCCACCCACACCTCCGCCGCCCCAGACCACCGGCGGCTCCTCCCCTCAACCTCTATAGCGCCCAGCTCGACCAGATAGATGCCCTCCGCCCTCTTTCTCCGCCATCTCGCCCCAGCTCCGGCGCTGCTCCGACACCGTACCTCCTGCATAATCCCTCGCCGACGCCCGTCCAATCAAGCCGGAAAATTCGCCACCGCGAAACCCTAGGTCGCCGGCCGGCCGGCCGGCGTCGTGGACGGCGCGGGCCAGGCCACGCGCGACACCTTCTCCATTGTCTTCCGGTTCCTCGCGCCGGGAGGCTGTGGCCGTGCGGATGGAGCCGTCCAGCGGCGTCGACGTCACCGGAACTTCGACCACCGCAGGTGCTTCTCGAGGTATGAGCCCTGCCCCAACCCGCAACCCCCAATCCTCTTCTCCCCAATTCTGAAAAAAATTGCATCTTGCCGATGGTTGCCTCCGTCCGCGGGATGCACTGGTAGTACAACGCAGGTAAGACCAATTCTTCGATTTACTGCACAGATGTGCAGCTGCAGGAATTCCGTTTGGGAGGAAAAAATGCATCTGCTTTGTCATGTGTGTAATCGATCAGTCAATAAATGTTCAGAGTCTTGTATTGCAACATGGACCTAATCTTTTTCATGTGTAATTGATCGAAGTGGGTTTGTGATCACAATGATGACTTGATGATTAAATCTGGTTGATGGATTCATGTGAGGATGTTTCTTGCACTATTGTGTCTCCTTCAGATGTTATAAATTTATAATAATCAAGCTAGGCATGTGTTGTTCCAGGATTTGATTGCATGAACTTTTCATGCCGTGCTCTTTGGGTTGTCATTCATTTTTTTAGCTCTGATGAGTTCCACTCTAGTTTATTTAAGATGTTTGACAGAGTGTCTATTTGGTTAGACTCGTGAGTTGCTTATTGCTGAATGAGAAGGCGGCAACCTTAGCATGGATGTTCACTCATGCCGTACAGAAACTTGCTGTCATTTTTGTATGCCTGGTTTCCATTTGGAGCTGGCCATCATGTTTTAATTCTTCTTGTGAGGAGGAGTAGATGATGGAGCCTGCAGCTGGGTGCATCTAGCAGCTGCTTTTCTAGCTTCCTAACTCTGTGTTTAATATGGTTAATTAGATTGAGTAATCCTTTTGTTTCATAAATAATAAATCTGCTAGTCTAGAGCTGAGCAGCATCATGTGTTTGTTAAACCCAGCCAGTGTTGTGGGTGGGTAGCATCATGCTCAGAGCAGTGAAGAAGATCCTGGCCCAGTACGGGAGATAATCAGCCAGCGGATCTGATACTAGCTAGCAAAATGTGAGAGATATATAGCTGAAAGTTCTGGAGCTACAAATCGTTCTTAAGGCTTGTCTAGTTTATGCAGTACCACAAATTGTTTTGTTTAGATTCTTTTTTACATAGTGAAGCAAGTAGTTCAAAATCATACACTCTGGAATATGATTACATGCGTTGTGCTTCTTTGCAGTTGTTTCCCCTGCCCATTGTCCTTGTCCGAGTTGGCGACAGGCCATGAGGCGAAGATCTGATGCACATCCATGATAGCTCTTGCCGATTCGACTATCTTCAGGTATGTAGCATCAACATTTATTGTAACTAAAAATGTTCCTGTTGGCAAGATGATATGCTCGTGCCATGTGCTAAATTAACGCAGTCTCCACTTAATACTTGTTCATGCCAGGTGCTCCGGTGGCTGTGAAACGGTATGCTGTCTCTGTATAGAGCAGTGACTTGCCTCCTTCCTCATGGTCTCCCTTGACATCCTAGACGCCCGGTGAGACATCAAGTTCTCCCTGAACCCTTAGACTGAACAAGGACTCTGCGCTAGTGGATATTTTTTTGTTGATCTTGAGCATGAATTGGTTCCCTAGTGTATGAGCTTCCGTTTGTTCTTCCAGATTTAGTGCATGGATTTGTTCTAGGTTAAATGCAAGAGTTGGTTCAGATTGGGTGGATGGTAGTTCAAATAGCCTTGTAAATCTTTTATGTGTGGCTGGCCTATAGCCATTTGACAAGTATTTTGATTGCTGCAAGGTAAAATTGTTGTTTTGATATCATTGGAACCTGGGCATACATAGGGCTGGGTGTATCAAGTTCAGAACCTGGGCGACAACACGTGTGCATAAATACATGTATGTCTGGGTTCAAGACGATTCATTCATTTCCCTTTGTCCATTGTTGTCGTTGGGATCGGTGATGGGCCATGGTAGGACAATCTGATGTGCATGCACGACAGCCGATGCTGATTCGAAAATTTCTAGGTATGTAGCCGCACCAATACATGTAAATATATTTGTTTCTGCAAGAGGATGCATTCTCATGCCATGTGTTAACTAACCCAGGTTCCACGTCATGCTGCTCCTTGACTGCAGTTTGTGGATTTTACCAAGATAAAGTTGATAGAAATGTGCCAGGCCAAGAAGGAGGAGCGATTCATGCTTGGAGCAGTGAAGAAGATCCTGGCCAAGTATATATGCAGAGATAATCAGCCAGCGGATGAGATACTAGCTCGCAATATTGAGAGGAGTTTGATTCCTTTTTTTTTCTTTGCATTTGTTTTGCCTTTGTGTTTCAATTATAGAACAATGATTAGTAATTTTTCTGTTTTGTAGGAGGAAGCATAATTGGAGGTGGCCAGGAGGTAGGAGCAGACTTCGTGTACGTCTCGGTGAGCATTCCATTTGTCCCGTCTACCTCCTTATGGTGATTTGTGGTACTGTTGAAGGTGTTGGTTGGTCTTGTAGTGAAGGAACATTTGGAATGCTCGTTGAGTTGGATTGCGTGATGCATGGTTTTTAAGGCGTCGCTTAGTCGTCGCGACGTCAAGGCGTCGTCTCCGCCTTAGATTTTCGTCTAAGGCGTCCGATTTGGTGTCTTGAGGCGTCCAGGTCGTCGCCAAGGCGGAGAAAGCGTCGCTCTAGTCGAATTTCGACGCCATGGACAAGGTCGAGCGGGAACACAGAAATTAGGCCAGATGGGAGGGAAATTGGGGGCCAGAGAGAGGGAAACTATAGAGGAAAGAGAGGAGAACAGACCAGTCACAGAATCGAATCGATTGAGTGAGAGAGAGAGGAGCTCTCTCCTTAGGCGGCCAGCTCATCCTATGCCAGATCTTGTCTCACGCGTCCAAGCCCAACAGGGAGGCGGCTGCTTCGTCGGGGACGATAGGGGAAGGTGGGAACTGGGAGGGGTCGCCGTCGCTGGGTCGCCGCCGGTTGGGTCGCCGCCGCCGGCTGGCTGCAGGGGAGGCGGCTGCAGGCTGCTTCGTCGGAAAGAGGTAGGGACGAGCGGTTGCAATGTTGCATCGTGGATTCTGGTAGGGTTAGGCACATCTGGGCTGGGCCTTATCCTAAATTGTGTTGCTGGGTTAGGCATAACTGGGCTGGGCTTCCCCTCAATAAAAAAAACTGGTCTGGGCTGGGCCTCTCCGATGGATGGCAGTCTATGAATAAGGCGTCGCCCCGCTTTGCGCTTTGAGCGCCTAGGCGTTGAGGCGCCCCCCCAGCGCCTTAAACCGCCTTAACGCCTTGAAAACCATGGCGTGATGCACTTGAACTGTTTGTGTTTAAAACAGAATCGTGGCCTGGAATGTCCAAAGACAGGCAAAAGCAATGCCAATTATTTTGAACAGTTATTAGTAGTGATTAAACTTAAATTGGTTAATGAATTAGCTAGTCGTTGCAAATATTCTGTATGGGAACCGGCCTGCATCGTATGTAATGGTATAGAAAAGTTTGTGGTCTGGCATTTGACAGTGGGCATATGTTGGCTGTTTTGGTATCCTTGGAGTCGGTCGTTCCTTTGTGTACGCTCAGTACTACTAGTCATTTATTTTTTTCCCACGACACTTATACGAATCTGATGTGTGATATGAACGTTGCAGATTGGTGGCGTTGAGGCTTTGGCACGGATTCATGTGCATTATCGATCATGAGGCTGGTGAGCAAAATCATAGGGCGACGGACCATGCATGAATGTGTGTTTTTCTGTTCCAAGCAGATGTGTTGGTTCCGACGAGTCGCCTCACCCGGTGTTGCTGTTTGTGTCGGGACTGAGTTGGTGTCCTGTGTGGTGGCAAATAAATATGGGATCTTGGAAGAAGAGTAGTGTTAGGAGTTGATTGTGACGTGGTGCTGTTGTATTTAAGTAATTTGCACGTGCTTATGCATGAGTTGAATGACACTAGCTTGAAGTTATGGTAATATACGTGACTCGAAATCATCCGATATTGTTGGATTCGATCAGTCCAAATTAAGCTGAAGCAATGCAAGAAGAAAATACATACGGGCCGTGGATCGTTTGTTGTCTCCAAAATTCCGTTGAGTAGTGTCACACAATTAGAGAAGCCAACGAGTTTTTGGCCCCACGCGCGATTTAAGTCGAATGAAAAGAAGAAAAATACCGGGCGATGGAATAGATCGATCAGTCCGGACGCGAAAAAAAAAGTCCATCGGGGTCAAAAGAAAAAAAGTACTTAGAGTAAAACGCCAGTACTATGTTGTCACAACAACGGGGCCACACGCCGCCAGCGACGACGAGTAAGAACGGATGGTCAGCCGAACTTGATGGTGAAGATTGACGCCACCTCCTGTGTTCGCCGGCTCTGCACAGGTATTACCTCCGCACGATAGAGCGGCTGCCAAACACATTGCAGCGCTACGAGAAGAGACAAGCCATAGTTGGTATTTGGGAATCTAATCCGATCTCCACCCAAAACTCATCTGTGAGTAAGTTCATTGTCCGTCATTTCTCGGTGTTGCGACACTAGACGATCTCTGGAAGTCTTATTTGGACGTTGCAACACTAGAGGATCCTTGGAGCCCACGACGGCACCTCCCCAATCGTCAGGGAAATCAAGCTAAACCAGAGATTTCTAGCTACTATAAATGCACTTGGGCGGGAGAGGGGTGCTGGTACGAGCTAGCTAGTCACACTCTGGGTGGGAATCAACTGGTGCAAGTGCATGTGATCGATCAAAACGGCCTCTTCATTCATGCTTAGCTCCATTGCAGCTAGCTAGATAGCCAAATCCTCCTTGGTTCGCCGGCTCTGCCACACCAGTATCTCCATCAAGCGAAAAAGAACGGGTCCCCATGTTTCTCTTCTAGATGATCCTGGAAGTCTTTTTTTTTTTTTTTGCGGCGCCTCCCCAATCGTCAGGGAAATCAAGGGAAACCAGAGATTTTTCTAGCTACTATAAATGCACTTGGGCGGGAGAGAGGTGCTGGTACACTTGGGCGGGAGAGAGGTGCTGGTACGAGCTAGCTAGTCACACCCTCAGCGCATGCGAGATTTGGGTGGGAATCAACTGGTGCAAGTGCATGTGATCGACCTCTTCATTCATTCTTAGCTCCATTGCAGCTAGCTTGATAGCCAAATCCTTTTGTTTTCCCTACCCAAATGCTTTTTCGCCAGACTATCAAGCAAGCAGCCACTAGCAAATCAGAATAGCAGAAATTTTCTTCTAGGGGTAAGAGGAAACCTGGGCAGATCTTTTGTCCAAGATTCTACCAATACAGCTAGCCCAAGTGGAGCATCAGCAACTGCACGTACCAAACCAACAAAGTTTCATGACTGTCCAAACTGAACAACCATAGAAAACAGGGAGATTTCTTTAAGAGAAATACATAGTTGAGCAAATTAATCAACTAAAGACTAATCATTAAGAGTAGAAAATTTTGCCAAAACTGTTGCTGTTTGGTGACATTTGGATCTCACAGCAGAAAATAAACTTCACAAATAGAACAAAGGTACATAGAGCAAAGCTCATGCAATCAATCCTGGAACACACATGACAGGACACATGCATCAGGCTTCAAAAAGTTAATCAAGTTGCTAGCTAGTGCTCAACGACCAACAGACATCCCCTTGTCCCCGGGGTCTTCCAGCTTAGCTTCCTTCCAAGCGACACATATCAGGCTCCAGCTGCGACATCTGTAACCTCCAGGAGCTGAGACATCCGTAACCTCGAACAGGAAGAAAACATAAGATGGTTAGCTGTAAAGCAGATTTAGCATATAAACAAATCAATTCGGAGGAGGCTTTGGACTAGACACGCACAACAACGGAGGGCAGCACCCGTGCATCTATCTATCTACAACAGGATACAGCACATGTTTTTGTTCACTCAAAATGCCAGGCACCACCTATGTATGAGGAATCAATTCTACATCACAGTTTTCGAGCTATTTGGGCAAGGAATATCAACAGATGGAGATTATTCTCCATGAATGGACTAAATACTGAAAGAAGTAGCAAGCCGAAAACATGTGGCACACAAGGACATGCCATTTCCATGATTGCAACTACCAATCTAAATGACAGCAAGTATATTCTTTATCAACCATTTGAATCAAAACAGGTTACTTTGTGCTAGCTACATCGCATAGAAAGAAGAAAAAAAAACACATCAATTGAATTGGCTGCATTAGCCTCGCATCACACGGGTCAACGCAAGGACAAATGTGCTGCTGCACACAACAGTAAGGTTATAAAGCTGATGATGTGGATCGTACGATTCATATCCAGCACATGCACACTACATACACACATGTAGGATATTGGCATCAACAGAAAAACATGTCTCCAGGATTGCAAATGGCTGCATGCTTTCCTGGAGAAGTGACTTGAACATGACCTGGCTACCCCATTGCATATCAAACCAATGGCATCTGGTTTCAATCGTCTGAATTTGAATTCAGTTCAAGACAAGATATGCAGGCAGCAACACCAAAGCATTACACGGAGCATCAGGACAATGTCGATGTACACGTTTTTTCGGACATCCAAACCACAGTTCAAATAACAAACAGCTTCCAGAGACAAGGGGATACTCACCCGAACAGACATCCAGACCACAGTTCAAATAACAAACAGCTTCCAGAGACAAGTGGATACTCACCCAAATAGCTTCCAGCCACGAGCACCTCCTTCCTGGACACACCCAGCTCGGTTTCTCCGTCCTGCAAATAGGATGCACAAACTTAGTGGCAGCAATGACATTATCGAAAATGGAAAAAAGAAAAGCATCCGGGTTCAGCTCCTGAACCAGGACAACAATTTAGACATGCTCATGAAATCTTGACAAGGTAAATTCGGTAGGAGACGGAGCAGGGTTGGGTTGTCGGTGGCATGTGTAGGCAAACATAGACGGCTGTGTCCTAAGAAAGAAGGGAAAATAGGCCGGGATGATGGAGACAGGACCTTGGGATTGAGAGGGAACTCCGTGCCGTGATGCATCCCGGCTAGCCGACGCCGGAAGGAGGTCCGGTGGACTGCAACAGCACCACAGGAAGATCATGGAGATGTGGCCGAAAGTGAACCCAAGCAGATGATTCGCGTTAGATCTGAGGCAAGCAAGTTATGGAGGATCGAAACTGAAAGCGAAAACAAAGTGCTACCTTTTTCGGAGTGGAGACGAGGTCGGGACCGTCGGAGCAGGGGAGGCCGCCGCCGCCGCGGCGCCGTTAAAGGAAGGAGGCCGCGGGGCAGCGCCTTGTCAGGGCAGCAGACGCGGCGGCGCCATGTCGTCCTCCCCCGCTGTTGCTTGCCCTCCTGCTATGGTTTGGTGGCAGAGTAGAGAGGATGGGCCCGTGCAGTGGGAGACTGCCGGGGACGTACGGCGGAGCACCGGCGAGCGACTGGCAGGCCGGGGTCCCGCAGAGGAAGTGCGACACGCGCCGTGGTTGTCTGCCTCCCCGGCGATGTGGCGTCGACGGTGAGGTGGCCGGCATCTAGGGTTTGTAGCGGCTCGATTTGGGGGATTGATTGGTCGAGGCTGGAGGGAGAGGGCTGCCCGCGTGCGGTGGGTGGGTGCGGAAGAGAGGTGCGTGCGTTGGAGACGAGTTGGCACAGTCCACGTTTTTCGATCGGGACGGACGTGTACTACACATGAATGTGATCGGTTTTGACCCCGAGTCGGAGCACAAGTCCGAGTCCAGCCCAGCAGGTGCGATCTACGTTTTCCCTGCGCCTACATAAGGGCCACTAAACTAGCTATCGAAGCTCAACAACTTGTTGCGATTGTTTCTTCCGCGGAGATTGAACCAGCGCGAACCGAATAGTCTCGTGCTGCGACTGCGATGGCTGCTTCCACGAGTGGGAGCGCCGGCGGCCACCGGAATCAGGCTGTCTGGCCTGCCTACATGGCGCGGTAGGAGCCGCTGGAGAGGCTGGGCGCGGGCATGAACGGCGAGGTGTTCAAGGCGTGGGACACCAAGGAGAACCGGATCGTCGCCGTGAAGCGGCTCAGCGGCACCGGGACCACCGGCGGCGACGACTTAATCTTTTCCGGCCTTCAGGAGGTCTGGCGGGAGTGCAGGTGTCTGAGGACGTGCGACGGCATCCCCTCGGTCGTGAAGCTCCTGGACAAAGTCGTCCCCAAGGTCAATTCCGACGACTCCTTCCTCGTCATGGAGTACGCCGGCCGCCTCAACCTACGCGGCTACATGCAGCGCCGTGCCCGTCGTCGTCGTCGGTTCTCCGAGGCCGAGGTGTGCCGGATCATGAAGGCGCTCCTGGAGGGGGTCAGCTCCGTGCACGGTACCGGTATCATGCACCTGGACATCAGGCCCGAGAACGTCATCCTCGACGACGGCACGGAGGACAAGACGGAGAGGAGGCCCAAGAACAAGAAGGGAGCGATGATCCAAGACGGCGAGCTCAAGGAGGACGACATCGTCTACAAGATCGGAGGCTTCGGCATCTCCCGGAAGAAAGAGCGGGGCTCGAAGCAGTCGGAGGTGACCATTGCGACAGCGTACAGCGCGCCGGAGCTCCTCCTGCACTCATGCGAGTACGACGAGCGCGCGGACACGTGGGGGCTCGGATGCATAATGGCCGACCTCCTCTCGGGCACTGGCATGCCCACCTTCGGCCCCGACGACTCGGAAGAAAAGATCATGAGCAAAGTGTTCCGCGTCGTCGACCCTAAGAGTAAGAAGATCAAGGACTGGGCTGGGTACTCCGGGATAGCCGCAGAGTGGAAGTCGAAGCTGCCGGAAAAAAACAAGCCGAAGCTGCCGAGGATAGCGGCAGGGTTGAAGACCAAGATACTCGGGGATCCTCTTCGACGCCGGTTCCCCTTCTGGAGGCTGTCGTCCGCCGGCTTCGAGGTACTCAGCGGCCTCCTGGAGAGCAACCCGGCGAAGCGGCTTACTGCAGCGGAGGCGCTCGAGAAGCCTTGGTTCCAGGAGGACTGTCAGTGACGGCCTGGATTGGTGGCTGCTTTTGTTAGATTGTCGTGCTTCTAGCTAGGGTTCTTTGTCGGAGAAGAAAAGAGGATCTCGATCCCTACTTGTAAACTCTGTGATTTTCACTTGTAGATACACTCAATATATGTGTACTAGTTTATCATATAGTACTCCGTAATATTTGATTGATTGGTTCATGCATTCACCGATTCCCAGTTTTTCATAAAGGAAGAATTTGTTGAATTTGAGTATGACCTAGCGCCCCTGCTCTCCTCTCACGCCACTCCCGCGCTCCCTCGTCGCTGTCGCTCTCCTGCCTCCCATCGTCGCGGCTTTTCTCCTCCCCCGTCGTTGTTGCTCTCCATGTCGTCTCAGTTGCAACTAGAAACGACAAGGTCAAAAGGAAACTCGAAATTATACTGAGCAGGAAGATGGTCACCATGCGTCAGTGAGATGCATGAAGGCGGAAAACCTTCCACAGGCCATGAGAGATCACTGGAAGCTGCCGAACAAAGATGCTTTCAGGTATACAGGCAAAGATTGGCTTCTGCTGTGTTTGAGCAATGCAGATGCAGAAGCCAAAGCCAACATCATCATGCTTTGTTGGAGAGCCTGGCACCTAAAAAACAACATTAATTGTGCACCAGGACGGCAAGTAAACGATTGCTAATTCGGTGGCATTCCTTCTGGCATACAACAAGTCCAGATATCTGAACCCTCCAGCAATAACTGACTGAGGCTGTGTGCCTGGGCACCACCACCTGGATGGATCAAGCTAAATACTGCGCTGACAAGCCAAGCGGCGGAGGGGCGATCGTCAGAGAGCATGAAGGTGCTGTGATAATCGTAGCTTGTTCTCCCCTGAAGAACTATCAAGTGGCAGTGGAGGCGAAAGTAAAAGCAGCGCTCATGGACATCAAACTGGAAAGCAATCGTGCTCACGACAAAATCATCCTGGAACTTGACTGTTTAGAAGCGGTGAAGGCTTTCTGCATACTGACAGATCGAAGCAGTGGGCTTATATTGAAGAAGCCAGGACACTGCTGAACAAGTTTGTTGATCACTCTGTTGATTGCAAAAAGAGAGAATGTAACAGAGCCGCTGATACACTAGCTAAGATGGCTAGATCAGCGGGTAGCTACTTATGGCTAGACATGTATCCAGATAGTGTTTGAGACATTGTGAAACAAGAATTATGCCGAAATTTTGTTAAAAGAGACCACCTGCTCTAATTCATTGACAAAAAGGACCACCTCAACCTGCGTGCACGGCACGGGCATCATGCACCTCGACATCAGGCCCGAGAACGTGATCCTCGACGACGGCACGGAGGACAGGACGGAGAGGAGGCCCAAGAACAAGAAGGGGGCGATGATCCAAGACGGCGAGCTCAAGGAGGACGCCATCGTCTATAAGATCGGAGGCTTCGGCATCTCCCGGAAGAAAGAGCAGGGCTCGAAGCAGTCGGAGGTGACCATTGCGACAGCATACAGCGCGCCGGAGCTCCTCCTGCACTCGTGCGAGTACGACGAGCGCGCGGACACGTGGGGGCTCGGATGCATAATGGCCGACCTCCTCTCGGGCACCGGCATGCCCACCTTCGGCCCCGATGACTCGGAAGAAAAGATCATGAGCAAAGTGTTCCGCGTCGTCGACCCTAAGAGTAAGAAGATCAAGGACTGGGCTGGGTACTCGGGGATAGCCGCAGAGTGGAAGTCGAAACTACCCGGAAAAAACAAGTCGAGGATAGAGGCAGGGTTGAAGACGAAGATACTCGGGGATCCTCTTCGGCGCCGGTTCCTCTTCTGGAGGCTGTCGTCCGCCGGCTTCGAGGTGCTCAGTGGGCTCCTGGAGAGCAACCCGGCGAAGCGGCTTACCGCAGCGGAGGCGCTCGAGAAGCCTTGGTTCCAGTAGAACTGTCTCGTGACGGCGTGAGTTTGGGGCTGCTTTTGTTAGATTGTCGCGCTCATAGCTAGGGTTCTTAGTTTGAGAATAGATAAAGGCTCTGGATCCCTACATGTAAACTCTGTGTACGCATGTGATACGATCAATATATGAACGCGGACGAATAGCGCCCGGGCTGGGGTGATTTGGAAATCAACATGCGGAGTGTGCGGCGATAGAGGCATGCAAGCGCATTTAATGGTGCGCGGCGGAATAAACACGGAATGAATACGCGCGTACAATACAATGGAGAGGCGGCGCGTGTACTGGATGTGCGAAGTAAATGCGTACAGGTGGTGTCGTGTGCAGTTGGGAACAGGAACATCATGGACGCGCGACGGAGGATATCGACCATGATGTTCGGCTAGTTTACCGGATCGCGTTGACAAAGAGGACTTGAATCAACGCGCGTCACCGGTAACTGCTCCTGCGCCGGTACCCTAGCTCCTTCATCCTCCAGCCCCCATCTCCCCCTCCTCCCGCGTCGCGCGCCCCCGCTAGGCTTTCTGTTCATGGCCCGGTGAATCTGCATGTGGCGGCGCTCCATCACCGCCCTGGGGCGAGGGAAGCGGGTCCCTAGTAGGATTCTTTCCTTATTGTGGTCAGTTGTTGCTGATGACCGACTTCTTCGGAGATCTGGAACCGAGGTGCAGCACTGCAGCCCCGTCCATCCAATCCTTCCTCCTCCCTGTGGAGAAATCGACCTAACATAGTTTGCCCATGTTTTCCTCACAGCTGCTGGCGCAAGTGGGGGGCGGTGGTGGTGAGGTGGAAGCAGTCGTTGGGTGTTCTTCGCTGCCCCAGGATGTTGCCGCCGCGCCGGCGACGGTTGCCGTGCGCGAGAGCACCAGTGCAGGATCAGGGGGCTCGGTTGTTTGTGCAAACTGCACGGTGCCCGGCTGCCCGCTGGCGAGCCATTACAGGCTGACGGGTCAGTCGTCAAGGCTGGCGATGTGTGCGAGCGAGCAGCGTCTCAGGCTGGAAGAGGAGGTACGATCACCCGTAGTTGGATGTTCTTTAGGTTGTGAATTATTCTAAAAAGTAAGGTAGTAATTTTTGGCAGTGGGTAGAACTGATTTGTGCGACTTTGGGATAACTGTCATGGCCTGTTTTCTAGTAGATTAGTTGCCGGTGATGCGGGGCGCCTTTGGGGATAGCTGATTGTTGCCTGAGCCTATAATTGGATGCCACCAACTGGGCTTTGTGAAAATTTCCCTATCGGAGCTAAGTTTCTTAATTGTACACTTTTTCTGCAACTAATGTTGTTACTTAGACAGTCAATTGGGAGGGGCAAGATGATGTTACAAGCTCTGAACTCTGAGCATGTGCTGATGTGTATTTATTCCCAATGTTTTGATGTGTCCGGTAAAAAGTACTCAAAAGGACCAGGAGTAACAAGTCAATACGCTGCTTGTAGAAAATGATTTATTGATCAGTTGGTACATATATATTAGCCCAGACTATACATCTGTATGCATTGGAAAACATTTGTACTAACTCCCAGAAAGGGCCAACTCTTTCACAGGAGGTAAATGTCTGTAAACATTTACTATATTTGGTGAAAACACTTGTTGAATTATAGGCTGGTACTAATAACCACCCATGTTGGAAATAAATAGATATGATGTGTTCCGTACTTGCAACTTAAAACAATATTTCTTATACATTTCCATGAGCAAATTTTTTGTAATTTGAGTAAGTAAATATCTCTATTCATAGATAGATGCATCACTCTTTTTTTTTGGAAGAACGGCATAGCCACAGATTTTGTATGTTCATTTATAGTACACCAGCAAATCGACTCAGCTGACTTGATGACTGTGTTAGCTACCATATTCAGCAATCGGCCTGGTTTAGTGATAATTGTTTTATCCATGACAGGGTTTCATGGTTGCAGTTTGAACTTAGTAGCATCTCAAAAGTCAGAGCTACTGTGTTGTAAATAGTTTACAACTTAGTTATAATGTAGTTGGTCCTTTGGTAGATATTTTTTTTTTTGAAAAGAGGGCAAAAGATTGCCCTATTCCATTAATTAAGAAAGGAGTGTGACCAAATTACAACATAGCTAGGGTTCTTAGTTTGAGAATAGATAAAGGCTCTGGATCCCTACATGTAAACTCTGTGTACGCATGTGATACGATCAATATATGTACTAGTTTACGTTATGATATTCAGATATTGATTGATCGGTTCATGGCTGCATTTACCAGTTCCCTTTTGTTCATCCTACCGTCGGGCAGTCATAGACAGAGGTTGATGCAAAATAAGAACAACGTGGCTTCAGATCCTTCCGAGTCTGTTGAATCCTGGAAGGGGAGACACAAGAAATTAACTGACTATACATTAATACATATACATATATATTGTTTGATAAAGTTATTGTTTCACGAGGGTATTTCGCAAAAGTTGATTGTAGAAAATGTCTACGAAGAAGAGAGATCGAAGATGTGTTCACAAATTTCATACAAATTGAGATTATTGCATATATCATTTTTATTAAAGACATACATATTTTTATATTTATTAACGTTTATCTTACGACTTGAGTACAGTTACACTCAATTGGTTCATATCTTGGTGGTAGCTAAGGGAAACAAGTCTCATAAGATATACAAATTCGAAGCCTCCAGTATAAGAATGGCCACTTGGATTTGAAATTGGAAATGATTAATTATACTGTTGAGTAGTTTTTTCTAAAGTACATGTAAACTAACTTTCCCCTCGGGTCGCCTCGCGCGGGCGGCTCCAGGGGCGACCAAACCCTAGGCAGGAAACCACACCCAAATCTCCCCTCCCCTAGCCGCTGCCGCCGCCGGAGCTGGCGGTGGCGACCGTGCCCGGCCGTTGTAGGCGGCGGGCGAGAGCTGCGCGCCCCGACGGGTCCCCTACGCGCGGAGGCGGGACGTCACCAGGGCGGCGCGGGTGGTGGCTGTGTCCGGCGGCGCGTCCTGGCGGCGCTTGCCGGCGCACGACAAGGGGCGTGGAGGTGCGGAGGAGGAGGATCTCAGCGAGGGGGGCAGCAGGCTGCGGCATGGAGCGACGGCGCGAGCTGGTGGCGGCGGCGCGAGTCCAAGGTGGTCGTGGCGGCGGCGAGGAGGCTCGGCCAGGAAGAGTCCAGGCGAGCAGAGGCCAGCCGCTTGACGGTGCGGGCGTGCGTCGGCTACCCCCGGTGGCGACCGGCGGGGAGGCTGGAGGAGTGGGCGCGAGCCCTATCTGGGCTTCTGCGGGTCCAATCTAGGCTAGCAGGCCCGGATCTGGCTGGTGGTAGGAGTTGCTGCTGTGGGCTATCTGCCTGGAGTTGGCGACAGCCTCGGCGGGCCGGTTCTGCCCCATGCCGGTGGAGAGGGAGGCTGTCTTTTCCTTGCTGAGTCGGAGTTGGAGGTGGAAGATGGACCATGTCCTCGACCGTGTGGTGTGTCGGAGTCCACAGATCTGCGACAACAACGGGCAGGAGCTGCGGTGACGGTGGCGTGAGGCTTCTTGGACGGCGTGGTCCAACCCTCGAAGGTGCGGTATGCGCGATGGCACGGATGAAAATCTCGCCCGATCTTGGTCGGGCCGGCGGCGACGGCACCCACGGGTGTCGTTTTTTCCTCGTTGGAGGCGTCGCCGAGGGGCTTCGACATCTTCTGCGCTCTCTCGTGGTGTTGGTGTTGACTCCGGGCGAAAGCCTAGATTCGGAGTTGGATCGGCATGATAGCAGCGTCCTCGGCGTCGTTCCTCTGTTGGGAGTATCGTGTTTGGAGACACGGTTTTGAGGTCCTAGGTTGCGCTCCTCCGGTGCTCGTCGCTGCCCAAGGCTGTTCTTCAGGGGCGCTATGGACACCATCATCGGTGAGTCCTTGATCAGGCTTCCTGGGGTTGTCCGAGTCCCGCCGTCTATCTCTTCAGATGGTGCGTCGACAAAGAGTGTCCTTTTTGAAGGGTTTGTTCTTCGGAAGCGTTCGATGTTGGTCGTGACGCGGCTTTGTAGTTTAGCTTAGGTCAGGCTCTTCTAGGTTTTGTTGGTGTTGTGTCTGTGGTGGTTGTCTTCGGACTAGCCGGTGTGAAGTGGAGTGAGTTTGTGCTACGCTCGTTGTTTGCAGCGAGTTGTAGACTTCTTGTATTCAAATTTCTGCCTTCTATAAAGATATGGTACGCCTTCGGCGTACTCGCGAAAAAAAAATAGTTTTTTCTAACATGTTTATGCTAGTGTGATAGATTCATTTATCTTCCCTCTTGCATTTCTCATGAAACAGACCCTTTATCGAAAATATATGTAATAATAACTATGGTAGTCAAAAGGAAGGAATTAAAAAAATGCGTGAAGCCCCCATAAATTCCAACCAAGTATCTCTTGAAAATAAAGAGTTTCTATACAAACACATTGTCAGCCAGAAACTCAATTCGGCTCCCGGGTGCGTATGATCCCTCTACAATAAAAACATATTTCCAAGTGTTAAAAAATTTTGACAAAAAAATTTACATGTACATCTCCATAACATATGTGTATTCGTCAAGTTTCACGAAAAAATGATATTTTTTGTAGTCTAAGCGAAAAGAGAAAATTTATCTTGTGACAAGTCTTTGTTTCAGCACCGAATTTTGTCTTTTTTACACACGCATGATGATGTCGATTTTTCATGAAACGACTTTGTGAGCGCGTAGCACATGAAGATGTATGTGCGAAATTTTTGTTTCAATTTTTTTGATTTTAAAATGTGTCTAACATGTATTTCAAGATAAAGGGAGCATACGCTCCCATGTGCCAAAACATCACTCCCTCAGCCAGCAAATAATATGTGTTGTGGTCTTCGTAACAAAATAAGCCGAAGCTAGAGCCCAATATAAGAAACTGAAGGAGGTTGCATCCACAGGGATGCAGACTATTTGCTAGTTGGATATTAGAATTTGTGACAGTGCATGAATACCCATCCAAGATGGTAACAACCGAGTAGCTACACATGTTTAGTGTATTCACGACATTGTGATTATAGTCCCACCAGTATTGATTTTCCGTGACCATATCAGCAATGATAAATTATTATTTTTAGGTAATAGATAGATAGAATAGCAACTCTCCTGGCGTTTGCACCTCATGGTGCACACAACCAATTATTGCAATGTTCAGGTTCAACAAAGTCTCAAAACAAAAGCTAAAAGGTTAAAAGCAGCAGAAACCAATACCCTGAAAAATCAGGAGATAAGCACGTTGTACTATCATATGAGTGACCTGCTTATGGTAATAGACAACATTATTTCTACACCTAATGACCTGAACACAACTTAACAGAGCACTAAGTACCTATAACAAAGAGTTCAGACTTCCAACAGGGGAGGCGTGGGAGAATTGGACAATATTATTTAACCCTATTGTTGATTTTAGGGAAATGCAACTATGTGATACCATCAAATTATATGAAAAAGATTCGCTCTAATAATAAAATACTGAATTTAAGCAATCTAGAAGCAACACTGTGTAATATGACAATTAAAAAATAGAAAACTAAAGTGGTACATAGAAAAAATGATATATCCCGAAGTTCAAATCCTTATAGGACACTAATCTCTGTGGCAAATCAAGTCCACATGATCCCAAGGATCTTGCTTCATGTCCTTGATCTTTCCGAACAAAGCACAAATTCCTCCACTACACTACAACAAGGTAGACAGGCCCTATATATCGTTTTAAACGTCGATCGGTTCCCAGGAAGCAATCAACAATCCATCTAATTCTTCTCTCACTAAGGCGCGCGGCCGGCGCGTACGTACCTGACTGCTTGGGTGTAAGCAGGGAAACCGTTAAGTACGTCCTCCTCAGTCAATCATATCAGATCAATCAAATGAACGAAAAATCTAATCAGATCCCGTGAACAGAATCACATGTGTGCTTACGAATCTACAAAACAGCTACACTAGAGTACGTGCTAGCTCTACTCCCTACCGAAACGAAGAAAACGAAAAGAAGGAGCTAGCTACAGAGTGGCCGCCGGAAGACCTTCTGCATGCACGCAGCCACCAATCAAAGGACGAGCTACCACAAGATCGAGAAGAAAAGAAAGATATGGATAGTTTACCGGCCTGCTGGATCGATCCATCGAGAGAAGAGCGAGCTCACCGCCGACAAAAGCATGTCGTCGTGCCATGCCTCCCAAATCCATCTCGGAGCAGAGCGGCCTCTCCTCTCCTCTCCTCTCCTCTCCTCGACGAGTAAAGAGTCAAAGTCTAAGTCGTCACACACGACGCACGCGTTGGTTCAACCCCTGCTACTACTTATAGAGAACGATTTGCCAGGTTTGAAAGTGGTTTGAATTTTGCAGAGGAAAGAAACTTATGGCGGGAAAAAGACCAAATTTTCGGACCTCTGCTTTCCTCGTCATCGTTGATTGCTGGGAGATCAAGATGGAGAGCTGGCGCTAGGATCCGCAATCATGGATGGCGAGGCAGGTGGAAACTAAACGTCCAAGGGTAATGCCCATGCATGGTGCCCTTGATGATTTCTTTCCATACTATTACCTGATGGCACAAATCATGACCTATAAAGTCAAAGCACCATACACTATGTGGGCTGTGCTACTTTTTTATTAGACGCGTCTGTAGGTAGTGAATCAGTCCTCCCTAATTTTCGTTTACTATTATACGGATAGGAATTGGTAGAGACAAAATCTAGTGAACCATAGGAAGTGAATCACTCCTCGCTGATTTCCTTCTTTTTTTAGGGTACTCCTCGCTGATTTCGGTTTGATGGTATCACGGATAGCAATTGATACGGCTAAATCTTCTTTCCTGCTGGCTCCAAATAGTACTTGCCATAGGTTTAATGAATCTAGACATATCTCCTTTCCTCGTTAATTGCTATGAGATCCATGAGGTGCCGGGTGGATGCCAAATTAGACGCTCAGGCATTAATGCACATGCATGACAAATCGTGTTGATTTCTTTCCCTCATATTAATTGATGATTGCGGAGGACTCTCCAAGTACACAATCCAAGGAGTGAATCACATCTTCCCTGATCATTGTCCTGTAATCTGTACATCTAAGTTTTATCTTTACTGTTACATCACGGGTAGGAATCGGTACGGCTGAATCTACTATCCGCTGGCTCTAAATACTTGCCACAGTTTTATTTAACCCGTTGTCTCTAAATACTTGTTATGAATTTAACGAATCTAGACATATCTTAGCCTACATTTTGCCTAAATCATCACCCATGACGCACGTGTTGGCTAAACCCTGACTCCGACTTATAGAGTATGATTCGACCAGTTTTTGGAGTGGTTCGAATTTTACGGAGGAAAAAAAGGTGAAGCGGGAACAAGACTAAATTTTTGGACTTCTCCTTTCCTGTTAATTGCTGGGAGAGATGAAGGCATGGGAGATCGATGAGGTGCCGAATGGAAGCCAAATTAAACACCCATGCATTAATAGGCATGCGTTGATTTTTTTCCTTGACTAACAGTGTCTATACTCTGGACTACCAAAGCATTATAAATATAAGGTAACTTGCCCGGGAAAAGTGACATTTAGCACGGGTCCAATAATTTGATCGATACGACCTGTACTTTTTTCTTCAATTGTGGAAAACCCGGGACAAGAAGTAGTAGGATTGGTTCTCATAATTATCACATAATAAAAAAATCATCGATTTTTTTCTTTTTTTTCTTGTGGAGTAAATCACGACCAGTAAAATAGGAGAGCACCGTACCCACCGCATCCTATGTGCTACTCTGCTGGCACGCGAAACCATATGAAGTGAATCACATTCCTCCATGATTTTCGTTACTATTATCACAGATAGGAATTGGTATCATAGCGCGGCGGGATGAAGAGCGCACGCGCAGCAACCGTTGCGTTGCCGTCGTCGGCGCCGCCGCTAGGGTTTGGCGGGGGTGCGGCGGAAGTGGCGGCGGCGGAGGGTGGGACGGAGTAGGGAGGGGTGCCGGAGGGGTCCTCCATCGTCGGGATTTCACCGGCGGCGCGCGGAGACGACGGATTGGGCGCTCGGGCGGCGAGGCGGAAGAGGAAGTTTCAGCGCGGGGATTTTTCGCGCTTGGACGAGCGATGCCGCGCGCTGTAGCCGATGCGCCAGATATGCCGCTCCGGATTGTGCAAAACGCCGCACGCCCTAAAAAATTTACAGCGCCGCGCCATTTACCGCTCCTACTGGAGCGCGACATTCTTTATCGCGCGCGGCCTATATAGCGCGCCTGTTGGAGATGCTCTTAGACCTTTGATATGCACTAGAACACGAACAAGTGTGGAAACTTCCTCTCTCAGCATAATCAACTTGTATATAAAACAAGAGGTAGAGATATTTCTAATACAAGCAAACTTTCATAAAAAGATTCCTCAACATACACTTTGCAATAGAAAAAAATAAACTTGTATCAAAATTTCTTCAAATTCATTTAGTGCCTCGCATTTGGTTCACAACATACATACACGTAAAACTGAAGCAGCCAGCTACTAGTAGACAAAAATGAGTAAACCTGGAGCAATTTCTCTAACACCGGCAAGACACAAATAAATCCTCCCAGCATACACTGGCCATTAGCAATCAGTAAAAAAAAAGAAATAACAAAGTGTCGTTAAGCTAAGTATCCAGTAAACCACCGCCTCACCACACGAAACAGCTGATGCACTAGTTTTGGTTACAGGAAACACCACCGGGGTCTACACAATAATAACGGCAATTCATCCGGTGCCAGCAACAACATCCAACACACTAGCCAAGATGAAAAAAAGCATAACCTCATTCCTACGCAGACCCTCTTCTCACCTTTCCATGGTCCCCAGCTCCAAGACACCACACACATTTACGTTTCCACCTTTGCGTTCGTCAGCTCCACTGGTCGCCGTGCCTTCATTCCGTCCTCTGCAGCAACACGGGAAGGATTTCCAATTATTTACATGACAAGTAGAATCCATTTGAACCAAACTCATCACATCCCAGTTACATAATAAGTAACAGTATTTTCCTAGGAAAAAAAATTAAGTAACACAACAATGTACAAACGTCACTACTACAGATGACTCACCAGTGTTGTACAAGATCTCAACAGAATTCATGAACTCCATGGGAAAATGGTTGAAGCTGCTGTCTAGAAAGACTTCAATATTTCAATAGTCCAGTCCACTTAATCGAATTTAATCTCCAGGTAATTGCAAAGGCATGCAATAGTCATCAATGTTGCGTCAACCCCAACAAGCAAAACTAATCTTTACAAGCATGAAAATAGTCGCAACAAGAGTTCCAGCTTTGCCAATTCAGTGACATGTAAACTTATTTCTCCATCTTACATTGCTTTATTCAAATAAAAAACAAGACCAACACTGGCTCTGTTTGCTAAACATGCAATCTCAGGTTTCCAAAAGCAAAACCATACCTCATAATTTCGCCAGATCCGATACTTGGGGACACCTAATAGCTTGAACATAATTGGTGAAAGTACTACTAATGATTAATGCAACTTGCATGCCACAAACCTGGAGGGATACATATGCAACAAAAGTTAATGCATTTTACAAATTGATAAAACTGAGTTTAGCTTTGTAAAAAGCTAGCCATTGGGCATCTTTAAAACAAGCTTGAAGCGCCTCATCAATGGTATCCACCATCTCTAGACTTGGTCATCCATGGTATCCACCATCTCAACTTAGCGACAAGGAAACATGCATATGGATCGCGACTTGGGAAACCAATGATTAGAGAACTGGATTGTTCTTACCTGAGGTGGATGCTTGGACAACATGTCAGAGTGGCAACACTGTCACAAGTTTGCGCCGGGGAGGGGAGGACCTTCGGCCTCCCAGCCATAAGCCAGACATGATCTTCCAAACGAGGTCCCAGAACTAGAGGTCGCAGCAGATGTCCTCGATGACGAGCTGCACGAAAAAATCGATAGATAATCAAATAAGATTTCTTCAATGCCGTTGATAACCAGCTGCGCAAAATCGATCATGACATGGTAACAGAAAACAAGTGTTGGCTGCCTTCTGCTACCTTTGTTCATCCGTAACAGTTCATCGCGTAATTCTCTGTCGAAGGCACTTCAATGGGCCAACCATAGACAGTGGCTGATGAGCATTAGCTGCAGAGATCATATGAGAGGTGTTCAGCATCTAGATGATGATACTTACTGATGTACTAACAACAAGAAATGAGGACAAGTCATCTAGTGGTAAATTTCACTCCAGAAGCAAGGAATTGGCTAATGCAACACATCAACATAGACTGACTGTTATAAAATATCAACAGAGTTCCATGTTTCGATCACTTTTAGCATAGGAAATCAAGGGTAACATAATCAATCAATGATGAAGCAACATCAGAAATATTATCTATATAATCTCATAGGCATCCAGTTATGTAGTAAATCACAGTATTTTAGAAACCAAAGGAAGGCTGGGTGTTATGACCGGCACGGTCTATCACAGGAGGAGGCCCATTAGACAGGCCTAGTTAGGGGCTTAGCCCAATTAGCAGATTTCTCTTATATAAGCAAGTTGTAATCGACCAGAATCATTAAGCAATAAACTCATAAGTTATTGCCGACTCCCAGGGGAGTCGGATCCTAAACCCTAGCCGCCGCCGCCTTGCTCCTGCGCCACGCCGCCCAAGCTCGCCACGGCACCCGCTTGTCGCCGGCCACGCCTCCCTCCTCTCCAACCTCGATTCCTTCCCTACAATCTACGCCCTAGGCCCAGTAGGCTACTCGCTCCTACCACTGGGACAGAGCTCAAGTAACACTTGATTAACAACCTCAGTGCTATTTCATCGTCCTTCTAACTAAATTAGATTATCAATTTTCAGAAATATAAAATCATAATAACTAAGAATTCAAGTGTATGAATGCCAAGTAAATAAGAGAACTTACGGATCGGATAGTAAAACTACAACCAGTAGAAGTTTGCTTATTTAGCAGGCTTAAAAAGTACATATAGACATAACTTGTTGATATCAAACTTTTGCGGACGATCTTAGTGCACATGCTACTTTTTCTAAGTAACCCACTTAACTGTCCCGAGCTAATCATCGTGCTACAAGTAAAATATATAACATATTCAGTCAGGCAAATTGCCATTATCTAAACACAAGGAATCCAAGCTGATGTAATATTACACTATGACTTCCACGATACATGAAAAGGCAGAATGAATGATAATAGTGACACGGCAAATGAAGCTACAAACAACTAACACGCAGGTTTTCAATCACTTTGACGTATTTGGTTGTTTCAAGTAGCAAAACATATTGCTTGAGCATGGCACTGAACAAACAAACGGCGCCCTGAGACTGTAACATATGTGCAAAGATTGGAAGATCACTAAGGAAAATGATGCCATTGAACTGAAGGTGAACCAGTAGCTCACCGAAGAGCATGTAGACGAGGCTTAACATCACCGCCAATCATAGAGCACATGGGAGCCGGAAAACTGAAGGTGGACTAGTTGTTTACCGGAGAGCGTGTAGTCGAGGCTGAACATCACCGCTGCCAAGCTGAGGAGGTAGTCCAAGCAGAGGGTCCAAATCAAGCACAAATCCTATCAAGCTAGAGATAAAAGAAAAGTGAGCAGTGTCGAACTTCGAACGATCTACTCTCCTTTGTTCGCTTCATCCTTTCCTGTGACATACCAAACCTGAATTACCTATGAAGAAACAGTTCATGTCAAACCGGGCTAGTTGCTTTCTAATAATGATAATCTGAAGAAATGAATATACAATGCCACTTTACTCTGCCAACAAATGAATATGAAGAAAGATAAAATAAAATTCATTTTTCATGGACATAAGTTTCTTTCAACTTTGAAAAATTACTATGGTTTTGACAGCAACAATCATATCAAGTGTTTGGGTGATGTTGATGCCAACTAAGTTGTTTTAATGTTGATTTAAGCACTGCAATATCCCCAATTCGGACAATCCACTTAGTTTGAAAAAATAGAAAATGTAGATGAAAGCTAAAGTTATTTTGTACTATGGATGCTTCTGGAGATGCTCAGATATTTATAAGAAGAGAAATTAAGCTGTGCCATTGAGAACAAAACCAGACTTTCAACTATCATGCATAGCAGATAGATAAGATAGTATATGTGCAGTTACCATGGACAAAAACTGCGTTGACAAGAATGGTATACAAGATCATTAAGACAAGTGTCATAAAGATAAAACATGGTGATTATATACAACAAACTATGTGTATGCAAGTAACAGCCAATCAACCATATGCAGCCTTTCAACCAAAAGTCTAATCAAATAAGAAATGAAACAGGAAGCGCATACTTTTCTATAAAATCCACGTGATCTGTTAGAAACTTGCAAGTTAGATACTCATCATGTTGCCATGAACAGAACTCCCAAGACAAAATATGCATACACAATCAGCAGATAAAAATAATTCTTTGTTGGCCCTCATTTGTAACATCCAGATATCCAAAAATGATCCAGGAGAAAAAAAGAACACCCAAAAGATGTTCAGGCATGGGCAAGCTACTACAAATAGTCAACTAGGGAGTGAATATTATTCTCAGATACCCCTCAGTGTGACATGTTGGTACTCATAGCTGCTCTTCAGAACATAAATTTTCTCATTACATAAGTCTAAATGAGAATTGCACTACAAATTTAACGCCACACTAGTGTTGGCAATGTTTCATGATTTCAAAGAAATAATAATCAATTTGTACTGCAGCTACCAAAGAATAACCATTCAACTCTAGCAAGACAAGTAAGACTATCAATATACATATCTATAAGATCCATCCACATCAAGAAAAAATCTCAAGCTACAGAGTCACAACCCATCAATAACCTGACTTTGATTAACAACAGAACAAAACTTGGATCAGACCTAGGAGGCAAGAATTTAAACCTTCTGATGGCTGAAGCACCTTGATAAAGCCAGACATCATTAAAATAGGGTCATCCTCTCAGTTGTCGGTCCGTGATGTGGGAAGGCCTGAGTAGAAGGGCACGTGGCGTAGCAGCACCACTAGAAGCTCGCTACCATTGTCCTGAGGCTCGCTGCTGTGCAATGAGTTTTTTGGGCTTGGTTTTCCTAACTTCCTTTTCACCTTCTCGGCGTCACGTGTGAGCTAGTCGATCAGCTTGGTGCTTATCTGGATCATGTACTCACTCATGACAGACAAGAATCCTGAAATATCATCAGGAGTAAAAGTAAGGCATTAACAACAAAATCAAAATACGATCGGACAAATAAAATGCAGGACAAGAGGAACGTGAGTTAGCACATAAGCAGACAGTTCCAAGTTTTAGATTCATCCAAATACCTGAAATTACTGATACCTATGTTATTCCTTATAAACTTTCAAGATGCTCAGTTGGTTAAGCTAGATGCTAATGTTAATTTATCAGCCCAGATCAGAGGGATTAATTTCACAGCTGACACCAACACTAACAAAAGCAGCTGCATATGACAGTTCTGGTGCGGCTGTGCCAAAGCTGATCAGACTTCGAGAATAGCACACATATTGTTGACAACAGCTAGAGTAAAAGTGGGAAATGTGCAATAATTGAAACTACATGAATGCTTGAAATCCTTAGTTATAGCAAGCCCCAAAAAATAATAATTGAGGTACCAGCGAACAAGGACCCTAAGTGCAACTGCTAAGATCAAAGATCCATGTTGATTCAAGGGCCTCGATAATTGTAAGCTTCAAGACATCAGTAGAACATGTCTAAAAAATATTTGATGCTTAACTTGTTCAGCACATGGTCCAATCAGAAAAGCATTCCATCCCAGGTAATAAAAGATCACACACTTTCTGCTGCACCCAGCCAATGGATGTATACCCCTGACACCCATCAGAAAAAGCATGCCACCTGGCATGATCTGGCATCCAAGGCTCCCTTCAAGCCACATCAGGGGCATACTGCTCCGCTTCCACTACCTTCGACACCTACGAAATGCAGAGGGAAAATCATCATTAAGAGCTTAGGTGTTGAGCTCGGTCATTATTCATTTAACAGTTTAGTAACAAACTTATACTGCAAGATCGAGGCGAGAATAGATAAAGCCAACAGAGACCATAAGCACACAACTGGATCCTTATCTAACAAAAGTCAAAATCCTTAACTAAATTAAGCTCAAATATGCAGACACGGTTGATTATGAGATAGGACAATACCAATATATAGCCATTTAATTTATGAAATGTGGAATTGCCTATATTTCATAGAAGCTTTACGCCACTACTGAAACGAATAAAGTCAGGAGATGAGATCACCATCCCAGACATGTGGTGCGGGTTCCTTGTCCCACTTCTAGTATTTTGCTTCAGTCATGTCTTGTGTAGCAAGCACGTAAGACTTGGGCATATACAGAAAATTCGAGTCAAGCAACTTCTCAATCTTCTTTTTCCCGTATTCCAACAATTTCTTCTTGGATACGCCTCTTCTCTCGCCACAAGGCTCCATCCTCTTCTCCAGAACCATCAACTGCTAATTCAACTTCCTAATTGTTCTCGAAGCATATCAAACACAAAGGAGATAAATTTTGACTTAGCATGTGTGCCAGTTGCGTGAGCTAAATGAAGGGGACATAATCACCATTTCATCATACCATCTTAACCAGCAGCATAGACAAGTCATCAACAGACAAACGGATAGGAAGAATGCTATACTACAATAACCATGAGAGGATCATGCAGGAAATTCATGTACGGCTAAGTCAATTCTAGCTACAAGATAGATGGCAAGCAAGGAGCTACATTGCCACAGCTACAAGAAACTGTGCACACTAAGCAGTTAAACAGAGAGAGAAAAGGAATTCGCCCTATCCCCTCCAGAGCAGCCCTCTAAAGAACTAGCCAGCTAACAGTGGAGAAAATCAGAAAAATGATATCAGTCTCCGAGCAGCACACCAACTCTTCCAAGAGAAACAGAGGTAAAGAGTAACCTGCCACATTCCTCGTCTAAACTATTACTACTTCTATAATAGTAAAAAATCAGACAACAATCAAACAGAAAGAACCACAAACCAAGAAAACAACTTAGATCGATGCCTCACTAAATATCATTTTGCCCATGAGATGGGCCAGCAAACAAATAGATATTAGTTTGAACGTAGAAAATAAAAGAACAAATAAACAGTGAAGCCAAAGCAAAAAAGACCAAAAAAGGGGAGTAAAATAAGCTACTTCATCTGATAACAAGCAGCAATACCTGAACATCAGTTGACAAAATCTCCATCCAGTCCTGGAAAAGTGGCCAGACAACCGTGTAACTAGGAAGATATAAATCTCCGAGCAGCAAAACGACTCGGATGACAAGAGAAATATAGGCTGGAGGTGTAACCTCCCACTTTACTAGGCTAAATTCTCATTACCTATACTTCTAGCCTAATCTGAAAGCAATCAAAAGCAAGAACTATAAACATAGAAGGAACTATGGGGTTCAGTTAAAAACATTCTCCCAAGAGAAGACCAATTAAGAAGTTAAACGGTGTTTCAAGCACTCAAACGAATTCAGCTGAAACACAAAGCATTACCAAAGACTGCACAACAACATAAACATACTTACTTTCAAGGTAAATGTGGCTAGGGAATATGTCAAAGACTTCAAATAGTAGATCTTAAGAATACTAGCTAGGGAACATGTCAATCAATAAAGACAAAATTTATGACGCAACATATCAGTTATACACAAGAGTGGATTTGTTTAGTTGGGTAAAAATATCATCATCCAGACAAGAAAAATGTTACAGTTTGTCATACATATCAATCTTCAGAATACTGGAACATCGCCAGCTCTTTCCAAGAGATCATGACATACACGTCCAGACAACATAAAGCATAAAATAAAATCGTTTCATGTACCTATGCAGAAACTTGCAGTGGCAATCACTCTTAATGGTGTTGTTGATGAACCTTTTTGGAGTCCTGGTCTCTCCACGATCTTGGTTCTTGAATACAACATCATCATCCTACCTGCAAAGGAAACATGAAAAGAACATTATTAAGCGTATCCTCATCTCTTTCTATTTAATCCTTTTGAGCTCTGCGATTAGAGCCTCAGTGTCATCATCGTCATTGTTGCATGGAAGTTGCAATTTGATGAGTAAGAACTGGAATAAACTGGGATAATCAGTTCAACTAAAAAGGGCCCAAATACAAAACCATGTACAAAAATAATTCAAGACCCTCAACTAAATTTCAAGACAATTGTGCACCATTCTTTTGGCCGTTTTACAATTTTGTCTAAACACGTCCCGACTAGAACGAACTAAGCATGCTTGAGAGTTTATTAATATGTTACCAATACCAAAGTTTATGGTAGATAGCACAAACAGAACAGTTTCCGCCCCAAACCACGAAGCAATTTATTAATTCAGCTAGACGATGTAAAAGTTAATCCCGTCCATGCAACAGCAAGCAGAGTCTCATCAACACTTTGGAGAAGTATGGTTTATTAATTACTGAGCAAGAAGTAAACAGGCCTTTCATCATCACTTATGGCATCCACGTCAGAGTCAGATGCATCAATTTCCCATGAAACTATCTTATCCTCATCTCGTTTGAACCTGTGATTGCCAACCGAGTAAATATTCATGCTGCTTTGAACATAAACAAGCACTTAACAGGTTTTGCAATAGCATTAATTACTTTCACCAACACTCAAAGAGCAGGCCCGATCTTTTTCATCGGTAAATCTCGTCTTGCAAGAAAAAATAGGTTTCATTTATCAATTATGATTCAAAGGTACAAGGCAACAACAGAAGTCAAACATCCCATCACAGGAGAGAAGTTATGCTTATGGCAAGCCCGATATCTACAGACAAGGGAGAAAGCGCACATATATATGGACCCGGAGGTATTACCAACATAGGACTTATCCTTGGATGAGAAGTGATTGCATTCACGCTCCTCAAGTTCATCCCTGAGATTCCTCTTATGTACCTCCTCTTGAGTTTGTTGTCCCTCTGTCTGCACATGAGAGTGAGAAGGTCAGTATTTATTGAGAGGAAGATACCACAAAAAATATCATAAGTGCCAACCAATTTTATTCAGGACTATCAAGGTCAACAAGTAAAATAATAATGTAAAATTAGAGAGTTAGTTAGCTTTATGTGGTGCTATTGATTTTGGTTAACTAATAAAGAACACATGAGAAACATATGAAGCATGATAAAGCAAATTTGTGTAGTGGAGCAGCAACACTGCTATGTGACGGCAAATCTGTCATTCGCTAAAGAAAAACTTGCGCAGATATAGTAATTGGAGCCACACAAACAATCTTAAAACCTAGCCAATTGATACCTAATTATCCCCCATTAAATTCTGCACCAACTGAAGCTAACATGAGCAACTAAAAACGACAAAAGAGATATGTTTTCTCCAACAGATTGGTGGACTGATCCACTTAATCATGAGACCATACACGCATTAGATATAGCATATCGACATCCATACAACTTCTATACTTTTTTCTTACCGTGAGAATATAAGCCCCAAAGCTATTTTTCTGGACATATACACTAATATAAAAAGAACGAGAGGGGTTGGATCCATATAACATCTATCACACGATTTCCCGCATATAACACTTTAGAGTTCTCCAATGATGCATCAGTTTAAGTTGTACCCTCGTAATCATCACCCTTAATCAACTAAATCTAACAATTAGGATTAGCATAATGTAGTACCAATTTCCACACCCCACGCCCATGCCATTTGCCACCAATCCCCCGCCCGCACAGATTGTCCAAAAACTGCAGCATCCAGTCGAAAAATAGAATAACCGCCCATCATCGAGAGCAGGACCACGCCGCCGCCTCCCGATTCCTGACCATATTTTTCACCGCGCCGCCCCAGGCGTCCCGTCGCGCACTGCCAGCCCCGCAAGGTTCTCTGAATGTCACCCAGTCCAGTCTGCAGTCATCCTTGTAGAGGCGAGGTTTTTGCTGTGGAGAGGCACGCAGCCACCACCAACCGACAAGGTGACAATGACCCGAAGAAGGCCAAGCTGCACACGAGGCACCACTCGCCGATCGCATCTAAGAAGCCGACAGATCTCATGGTTCTCTCTTGATGTCCATCAGGAAATAATCTCTCAAATTTGTTCTCGACAAACACAAGGATATGAAACGTGGAGACACCGAAGTGGGTGAGATTGTGAAAACATTCACCAATGTATTTGCTGGGTTTTAATAATCAGAAGACACTATTCCAATGGGAGAATGCACACCATTGTCAACCTGGGTCTGTTTCACTAACTATTTAGATACACTACCACTCTTTGGTGCTTACTCATGTTTATACTTTCAGTAAACTATTTTTATATACATGGTTTGTATTGGCTAACTTTTTAATCACATCTCATTTGCAATAATACTGGACGCATACATAATAATGGTGTGTGATCCAACACGAAGCAAACATAAACCAATTACAGATTATGGATACATTATTTGCTGATGTCCACAAGAATTGAGAAAACATTTAAATTATGATGAAGCCTTCCATATTTGTTTTGCTAACTAGAAACCTTGGATGCGAGTAACTCGTAGCAAGTTTTTTATTGTTGGCCTCATAGTAAAGCTTGGTAGAATCCTGAGAAAGAAGGCAACTGCAATTGTAGACGAGTAAATGTTATGGGATCGACCTGTAGGGTAAACTGTAATGTGCAATGCATTATCTTATATTTTGAAGCAGAATGCTCAAAGTATAAATTATATCTATTTGTTGATCTAACATATACTAGAAATTTTGTGTCAATGATCTAGATATCAATGACCCATTCAAAGACATGTGCTTGGCATATCTATTGACTCTTCCTTTAGTCTACTTGAATAATATATGTGCACTATTGTTGTTGAGTTCATATCAGTCCAGACGCGCATTGCGCGTGCAAGATTACTAGTGTCCGTAAGGACCTGAAATTGTATCCAAAACTGAAAGTAGGCAGTGCATAAGAGCTGAATTGCATTTTGTGCAATCAGTAGCAAACCGTCTCTGTTTTCTCTACAGCAATCAATCAAAAGCAAGCCAGTATCACAAATATAATCATCGTCACTTGGGGACATTTACCACGGCCATTGCGCATCGTTGTTAGCAGTGTCCAGTGAAGTTCAGCAACATGGTATACATAGAAAGAAACGAAATTTACAAGGAATATTACGCATGAAGGATTAGGAGGAGAGGGGCCTCACCGGGCAGCTGCAGGTTGGGGAGGTGGCCGACGGCAGCGGGAACAGAGTGGTGCCAGGTGGGCGGCCACAGCTCGGGCAGGTTTTCCTGGAGGTCGCCGACGGACGGGAAAGCGACCACCATTTACTCCTCCTTGCCTCCCTGCTACGAGCTCCGCGGTGGCGGGACGCGTACGCCGTGGAGGAGGCCCTCCGACGGCCGCCGCTGATGCTGTTTGCGCCGTCGCCCACGGCTGGCGCAGCGAGGCGGAGGGGCTCCGGGATCCCAGGTCGACGGGAGGCGCCACGGCGGCGAGTAGGGTCGTGACCTGCGCCGCCACGAGGGCGCCCAATTCCATGCGCTCCGGATGGCGAGGACAAGGACCGGGCGGAGGCTGTCGACGCCGGCATCTAGGGAATCATGGTGGCGGATGGGGTATCCGGTGGCGAGGGAATCGCGTGGGTGTGGTGGGGTGGCCGGCCGGTGAACTGCGAGGCGGCGGCGGCCGATTGAGTGAGAGAGATTGATAGGAGAAAGGGGATGGATGTAAACAAACTTGAGATCATGCGTTGTGCGTTCCTTCCGTCTTCCCATGTTAATTGCCTTCCCTTTTTACTCCCAATCAGCATTTACAGGGATGGATGTATTATTACTTCGTAAAAAATAGGATTTGTTGACTCACAAAGCAGGCCAATCAGCCTATTAAACTTGTTGACTCACATATCATGGCAGCGTATCACAATTTAAGAAGGGAAGCGCTGAGCGTCCCCCGGGGGATCAAATCCCCGATCCCCCGGATCCCCAACCGTACGATGCGGTGCTAATTACCGTTAGATCTGGGTCAGCGCTCCTTGGGCGGAAAAAAAAACCAACAGAGAAAATTTCCTCCTCCCGACCCTTACGCACGACCTTGCGGGAGCGCAT
Source organism: Lolium multiflorum (assembly GCA_030979885.1). Taxonomy (NCBI): domain Eukaryota; kingdom Viridiplantae; phylum Streptophyta; class Magnoliopsida; order Poales; family Poaceae; genus Lolium; species Lolium multiflorum. The sequence continues at coordinate 52,410,127 of CM061747.1, read as the reverse complement.
GTCGACTTCGGCTTTTAGCACAGTTGCTCGCGCCAGCAGCACCGCCGCCGGCGCCGGAAACACCGCCGCCGGAGCCAGCAGTAGCACTACGCCTCGCATGCAGCACCGTCGTTCTGGGTATGTAGCACCGCCGCCGGTGTGGTAGCATCGCCGCCGACCTCGTCGGCCTCCTCGCAGTACGGGGGCGCCCGATTTGTAGCAGCCGCCGCCACTTTGCAGCAACCTTCGACGCCGGTTGTAGCAAATCGCCGCCGCCATCCATCCATCGCCGCCTCTTGTAGCAGCCGCTACCACCCATTGTAGCAGCCGCCACGGCCTGTTGTAGCAGCCGCCGCCGCCTTTTAAGAGTCGCCGCTGCAGTTCGCAGCAGACGCCGCGACCCTTTGTAGCAGGCGCCGCCGCGCGCCGCCACATGTAGCAGGCGTCGCCGCCCAGCAGCCGCCGGCCACCGCCGCAGCTCGCAGCAGACGCCACGGTGCTTTGTAGCAGGTGCCGCCGCCACATGTAGCAGGCGTCGCCGCCCAGCAGCCGCCGGCCACCGCCGCAGCTCGCAGCAGACGCCACGGTGCTTTGTAGCAGGTGCCGCCGCCACATGTAGCAGCAGCCCCTGCCATTTGTAGCAGCCACCTCCGCAGCTCGCAGCAGACACCGCCGCCGCCCCAGAATCAGCGACGTAGAAGGATGCGGTGCTGAAGCTCCTCGTTGCGGCGTGGCGGCAGGCGGCGCAGGCGAGCGCTTGGGAGCTAATTAACATGCGAGATGATGGCAACGCGGCGGCGCGTCAGGCTAGAGAGGAGGGCGAAGCATACGTGCTGGAGGAACCACGGTGGAGGTGCTTGCGAGAACCATGGCGGAGCTAGGTGCTGGAGAAATCCATGGCATGTTTCGTCAAGAAGGGGAAAGGGAAAAAGGAAAGTGAGCTACGGGAGAGAAGACCGGGGAAAGGATAAGGTGGGGCGTTTTTTCCTCGCCAAGTTGGGGACACGCGTCACGCGTTCGAGCCGGAGGAACGCCAGCGTCCGATCCCCCGGACGAAGCCAAGCGTTTTCCATTTAAGAAGCAACGCAGTTATTTACAGTACATAAATCACGTAGATCACCAAGTATAGTAAATTGGGAGCACCTTGATGGCCGGGATGACTCCATCGGATTTAATTCGTCCGGTAATTGTCAAATCTTCCTCCTAGACGCTTTGCCTACCCAGGATCAATGACTTTGCGATTCGTTTTCTCTCCCCACTTAATTCCAGTAGTATTGCTAATACGGCATGCATTGGCAGATTCCATTGCTGGAGAGAAAATAAATGAAAATGTCGCTTAATTTTAGGGTTATTAATAGTATGTCCTTTGATATATTACTCTAAGACTAGTCATAGTGGGGAGTAACATAGGGTAGTAACATGGTGCATGTTACTACTCTATGTTACTACCTCCATAGTGGGTAGCTACATATATGTGGTATCATGCATGCTATATTTATTTGATTGTAGACTCATATTGTCTTGGGAAGTGTGATGTTATGGTAACATAGCTAGTTACCACCTCACTCTCTTTCTTCATTCATTGTCATGCCATGTCACCAAAATGCTTTGGGGTGTGTGATGTTACTACCTATGTTACCCCCACTATGAGCAGTCTAATACATGAAGAAGAGGAGGGAACTTGGATACCCAAACGGAGGGAGTAGCCCTTCCATGAAAAAGAGCAAGGAATCAAGCAATTACACATTTGATCAACTTATTTGAATAAATATATTTTTCCCATTCATGCAAGCACTATATGATGCGTGATTTGCTACCATGTGGTTGCATGCATATGGATCTATACTCTTAATAATAATAATAATAAACAAACTCTTTTTTGCGAGATCAGACAAACTCTTTTTTCTGAGGAGGGAGAGCAATTAAACAAACTTGAGAGAACATGGATGAGATTGAACACCACAGTCGACATCATACCACTTCCGGTGAGCCGACGATTTCATGAGAGCAAGGAGGAGAAGAATTGTTGTTGACATTGATGGTTCCATGTAGACACATGCCCTTCCCCGGTGTGCGATATCTGTTGAACCGGGCCCCGACGACTCTGACGATCAACCTAGCATGTGCAATGACACAAAAATGAGCAGCGGCATGCCCTTACAACCCTACATATCCTCGGACTCCCTAGGAATATTTGAACTAGGTTCTTAGTTGATGTTCGATGTGCAGGGAAAAATACCTTCTTTGCAGTCATCGCTTGCATGCATTGTATCCTTCGTCACATGCTTGGCATCATAAAAAAAAATGTTCTTGTACTCGCACTCTACCTCACTAACACAAAATACAGACTCAACTCCCCAAGATCAACAATTACACCCCGAGTCCGCTCATGCCCAAAAAAAACAAAGAGTGGTGAGATGCCATGCGAGATGAAGGCAACGATGAAACTTAGGGTGGGTGCCGTTGTCCGAGAAGTCCAAAAATATCTAAATATAGGCCCAAAAACCCTCCGCACTTGTTAATGTATATATAGGCAATGAACCCAAGTTCTGGAACTCTTAAAGTAAAAGTGCATATTAATTCTAGAATATTGGTGCTCTCCAATAACACCACAATGCTATAGTAGATAGGACAATACAAATGGAATTTTGGAACCTAAACTATCGGGCTTGGTTCGACTTTAACTTTAACCTATTAAATTCTTCATATTTATATCTCGAGCTATGTAAACCATTTTAATCATGATCATCGTTGGAGATGATGTATGTGAATCGGTGTTGTGCTCTTCATCGCCCTTGACAATCTTGGGTGTCGAAGCCATCACCCACCGTGCAATCATCGTCCTTAGTTTATGCCAAGGGATAGTTAATAGCTATCATTAATTTGTTACATGTTTTTGGTTTTATTATTTTATGCTTTAGAATTTATTACTATTTATTTCATGTTTCATTGAGCTTTTTATATTATGCTAGTATAAACATCGATATATCTGTCATTGGCCACATCAAGGATGACAAGATAGACATCATGCAAATCTCTGCATGTGTTGAGAACCCCTATTAACATCCTTTTATGTCAATATACACCCGAGGTCTTATACATGCATGTATTTAAGTACACACTCATATTTTGTAACTTTGGTCGATGTCATCGTCTCTAACTACGAAATTTAAGTTAAATATTAGTCCGTCACTGTCGGTGGTGGTGCATGTTAATATTGTTTTGTGCTTATATCGCAAGGCCTTTACGCCACCATCTCCAACACGTGTGTACATTGTTACCCATTGTCTCTGATGCCTTAGTTAGAGAACAATTTGGCAGTTGTGCTGAAAAGTTTATAACTTTTTTGCAATCTAGTGTTTCTGGCTGTATCACCAATAATGAGTTATACCTGTATTTTCATTGATGTCAGTCTTGTGTTGACCGCAAACCCGTCATTGTTTACATGGGCCTTATGATGTGGGCCTTAAAGACATCAGATAATTTTGCCTCTTTTCGTCTGTCTATCCCTTGGGAAGTTGGGATCTAGCCTAAGAGGAGCTAAGTTATGATCACGGTGTCCCAAGCAACGTTTTCTTGGCATCCTAGGAAGAGCCTTCAACAACATGTTGTGTTTCGACCATGGTGATGACACTTCCATGTTGCACCATCTTAGTAAGTTAATTATCTTTCGCCTTTTGCAGTAATCACTCTTGAGTGGTCCCGTAGTCTCGGGTATCTAATGCCTTTCCGTCGACACTTCTCGATAATCTTGCTATTGGTGACTACGCATTACTGAAAGGACACATGTGCCGCCTAGAGGAGGATGAATAGATGGTTTAAACTTTTATGATTTTGGGGTCCTCCTAATGCCGATCTATTGACGGTGTCTATTGGCCTAAACTACCATGCTTTGGTTCGACCTTAACTTTGACCTATGATTTTTTGCTTATTAAATCTCAAGTTATGAATAAGATTTTAATCACAATCATCGTTGGAGATGATATATGTGAATCGGTGTTATGTTCTGCATCGGCATCTCCGGTGTCAGAGCCGTCGCCCACAGTTGTCATCATCGTCCTTAGTTTATTCGAAGGGATAGTTAATAGCTATCATTTCCTTGTCACATGTTTTTTGGTTCATTATTTTATGTTTTGAGATTTATTACCTATTATTTCATGTGACATTAGGTTGGTTCTATTATGCTAGTATAAACATCGATATCTGGCCACATCAAGGATAACGAGATAGTCACCATGCAAATCTCTGCTTATTTTCAGAACCCCTATAGTCATCCTTTTTACGTCAATGTACACACGAGGTCTTATGCATGCATGTGACTAAGTACACACTCATATTTTGTAAGTTTGGTCGTGTCATCAAGTGTAACTACGAGATTTAAGTTCAATATTAGTCCACCATTGTGTTTGGTGGCGCATGTGTCCTAAAACCACTTGTAATACTTTATTTATTATATTGACAACTTTTTAAGAAGGCTTTTACTTAACCTTGTTTTGTGCTTATTTCGTAAGGCCTTTACGCCACCATCTCCAATGTGTGTGTACATTGTTAGCGCTAATGCCGAGAGCGCAAGGCCCGACAACAACTAGGTCGCGCACCCATTGTCCCCATTGCCTTGGTTGGATAGCTATTTGTGAGTTGTGCTGAAAAGTGTATAACCTTTTGTGATCTAGTGTTACTGGTTGTATCACCAATAACGAGTCATACCTATATTTTCTTTGACGTGGGTCTTGTGTTGGCTTGCGAACCCATCAATGTCTACTTTGGCCTTATGATGTGGGCCTTGAAGACATCAGATAACTTTGCCTCTTTTCGTCTATCTATCCCTTGGCATCTAGCCTAAGAGGAGCTAGGTTATGATCGCAGTGTCCCAAGCAAAGTTTTCTTGGCATCCTAGGAAGAGCCTTCAACAACACGTTGTGTTTAGACCACGGTGATGACACTTCTGTGCTGCACCATCTTAGTAAGTTATCTTTCGCCTCTCGTGGCAAGCACACTTGAGTGGTCCCGTAGTATCGGGTATCTAATGCATTTCCATCAACACTTACTGATAATCTTGCGGTTGGTGTCTACACATTACTGAAAGAAAACATATGCCGCTTAGAGGAGGGTGAATAGCTGGTTTAAAATTTTATGATATTGGTGTCCTCCTAATGTCGATCTGTCGATGATGTCTATTGGCCTAAACTACCATGCTTGGTTCGACTTTAACTTTGACCTATGAATATTTGCATATTAAATCTCAAGTTATGAAAAAGATTTTAATCACGATCATCGTTGGAGATGATATATGTGAATCGGTGTTGTGTTCTGCATCGGCCTCTCCGGTATCGAAGCCGTCGCCCACAGTTGTCATCATCATCATTAGTTTATTCGAAGGGATAGTTAATAGCTATCATTTCCCTGTCACATGTTTTTTCGGTTCATTATTTTATGCTTTGAGATTTATTACCTATTATTTCTTGTGACATTAGGTTGGTTCTATCATGCTAGTATATACATCGACATATTTTTCGTTGGCCACATCAAGAACGACGAGTAGTCACCATGCAATTCTCTACATGGTTTGAGAACCCTTTTTGTCATATCCTAGCTCTTACAGCAATGCACGCCCGAGGTCTTATGCGTTATGCGTGCATGTTGCTAAGTACACACTCATATTTTGTAAGTTTGGTCGATGTCATCGCCTCTAACTACGAGATTTAAGTTCAATATTAGTCCACCATTGTGTTTGGTGCCGCATGTGTACTAAAACCACGTGTAATACTTTATTTATTATGTTGACAACTTTTTTAGAAGGCTTAATCTTGTTTTGTGCTTATTCTGCAAGGCCTTTACGCCACCATATTCGACACGTGTGTACATTGTTAGCGCTAATACCGAGAGCGCGAGGCCCGACAACAACTAGGTCGCGCACCCATTGTCCCCGTTGCCTTAGTTGGAGAGCTATTTGTGAGTTGTGCTGAAAAGTGTATAACCTTTTGCAATTTAGTGTTTTTGGTTGGATCACCAATAATGTGTTATACATGTATTCCATTGACGTGGGTCTTGTGTTGGCCTGCGAACTTATCAATGTCTACTTTTGGCCATACGATGTGAGCCTTGAAAACATCAGATAACTTTGCCTCTTTTTGTCCCTCTATCCCTTGGGATCTAGACTAAGAGGAGCTAGGTTATGATCAGGGTGTGCCAAGCAAAGTTGTCTTGTCATCCTAGGGAGAGCCTTTAACAACATGTTATGTTTCGACCATGGTGATGACACTTCAGTGTCACACCTTCTCAGTAAGTTATCTTTCGCCTTTCTCGGGAAACACTCTAGAGTGGTCCCATAGTCTCGGGTATAAAACGCCTTTCATCTACACTTCTCGGTACTCTTGCGTTTGGTGGCGGTCTTCGTACACTCACTGGCAGCGACACTCCTAGAGCCTAGCATATTGGATCGAGGTTTCACGAGGCGTTGTTTCAATTAATAGCTTATTGGACCGCGCTTGACTTCGCATCGCCTTTTACCGGGTAACATGGGCATCACATCGATGCTTGTGGCATGGTCACGATTCTGTCGGTCCTCCGCCATCGACGGACCGCGGTTGCTTCCCTCGAGGCGTGTGTACGTAAATACTCGATAATCCACGATATACTCGGACTTGTGTGCCGCACAGATTTTTGTCGGCGAACCTTTTCGAAAAATGCCTATTGTCCCAATGGTAACGAGTGCAATGGTGTGCATATGCATATGTGCATGTTTGAAAATTTTATCATGTATTCATGTATGTGTTGGTGGTAGAAGTACCACATATAAATCACATACGGAGCTAGCTATAGTAGTGCATGCATACATCCATCGATTGGTACGCTCATTCCACTCCATAGACACGCATGTACTACTACTTGCTTAATAAATAACAAACGAGACTTGAGACGGTGTAGAGTTTTGATTTTGGAGCTGTGCGAGCGGGAAATTTCCATGCGAGGGAATTTGCATTTTGGAGCTAAATACTGTAGTACTTTAGCTTGGGCTAAGCATGATTTTTGGGCAAAATCACAGACGGGATTTTGGGCCATAATCACGGACTGAATTTTGGCCAGCCACACCATCTCCGTGACTCCGTCTTGTGGTTTCCTATGGCGCAAACCCAACTCCTTCTCGATCTCCTCTCAATATCGCCGGCCACCCACCCACACCTCCGCCGCCCCAGACCACCGGCGGCTCCTCCCCTCAACCTCTATAGCGCCCAGCTCGACCAGATAGATGCCCTCCGCCCTCTTTCTCCGCCATCTCGCCCCAGCTCCGGCGCTGCTCCGACACCGTACCTCCTGCATAATCCCTCGCCGACGCCCGTCCAATCAAGCCGGAAAATTCGCCACCGCGAAACCCTAGGTCGCCGGCCGGCCGGCCGGCGTCGTGGACGGCGCGGGCCAGGCCACGCGCGACACCTTCTCCATTGTCTTCCGGTTCCTCGCGCCGGGAGGCTGTGGCCGTGCGGATGGAGCCGTCCAGCGGCGTCGACGTCACCGGAACTTCGACCACCGCAGGTGCTTCTCGAGGTATGAGCCCTGCCCCAACCCGCAACCCCCAATCCTCTTCTCCCCAATTCTGAAAAAAATTGCATCTTGCCGATGGTTGCCTCCGTCCGCGGGATGCACTGGTAGTACAACGCAGGTAAGACCAATTCTTCGATTTACTGCACAGATGTGCAGCTGCAGGAATTCCGTTTGGGAGGAAAAAATGCATCTGCTTTGTCATGTGTGTAATCGATCAGTCAATAAATGTTCAGAGTCTTGTATTGCAACATGGACCTAATCTTTTTCATGTGTAATTGATCGAAGTGGGTTTGTGATCACAATGATGACTTGATGATTAAATCTGGTTGATGGATTCATGTGAGGATGTTTCTTGCACTATTGTGTCTCCTTCAGATGTTATAAATTTATAATAATCAAGCTAGGCATGTGTTGTTCCAGGATTTGATTGCATGAACTTTTCATGCCGTGCTCTTTGGGTTGTCATTCATTTTTTTAGCTCTGATGAGTTCCACTCTAGTTTATTTAAGATGTTTGACAGAGTGTCTATTTGGTTAGACTCGTGAGTTGCTTATTGCTGAATGAGAAGGCGGCAACCTTAGCATGGATGTTCACTCATGCCGTACAGAAACTTGCTGTCATTTTTGTATGCCTGGTTTCCATTTGGAGCTGGCCATCATGTTTTAATTCTTCTTGTGAGGAGGAGTAGATGATGGAGCCTGCAGCTGGGTGCATCTAGCAGCTGCTTTTCTAGCTTCCTAACTCTGTGTTTAATATGGTTAATTAGATTGAGTAATCCTTTTGTTTCATAAATAATAAATCTGCTAGTCTAGAGCTGAGCAGCATCATGTGTTTGTTAAACCCAGCCAGTGTTGTGGGTGGGTAGCATCATGCTCAGAGCAGTGAAGAAGATCCTGGCCCAGTACGGGAGATAATCAGCCAGCGGATCTGATACTAGCTAGCAAAATGTGAGAGATATATAGCTGAAAGTTCTGGAGCTACAAATCGTTCTTAAGGCTTGTCTAGTTTATGCAGTACCACAAATTGTTTTGTTTAGATTCTTTTTTACATAGTGAAGCAAGTAGTTCAAAATCATACACTCTGGAATATGATTACATGCGTTGTGCTTCTTTGCAGTTGTTTCCCCTGCCCATTGTCCTTGTCCGAGTTGGCGACAGGCCATGAGGCGAAGATCTGATGCACATCCATGATAGCTCTTGCCGATTCGACTATCTTCAGGTATGTAGCATCAACATTTATTGTAACTAAAAATGTTCCTGTTGGCAAGATGATATGCTCGTGCCATGTGCTAAATTAACGCAGTCTCCACTTAATACTTGTTCATGCCAGGTGCTCCGGTGGCTGTGAAACGGTATGCTGTCTCTGTATAGAGCAGTGACTTGCCTCCTTCCTCATGGTCTCCCTTGACATCCTAGACGCCCGGTGAGACATCAAGTTCTCCCTGAACCCTTAGACTGAACAAGGACTCTGCGCTAGTGGATATTTTTTTGTTGATCTTGAGCATGAATTGGTTCCCTAGTGTATGAGCTTCCGTTTGTTCTTCCAGATTTAGTGCATGGATTTGTTCTAGGTTAAATGCAAGAGTTGGTTCAGATTGGGTGGATGGTAGTTCAAATAGCCTTGTAAATCTTTTATGTGTGGCTGGCCTATAGCCATTTGACAAGTATTTTGATTGCTGCAAGGTAAAATTGTTGTTTTGATATCATTGGAACCTGGGCATACATAGGGCTGGGTGTATCAAGTTCAGAACCTGGGCGACAACACGTGTGCATAAATACATGTATGTCTGGGTTCAAGACGATTCATTCATTTCCCTTTGTCCATTGTTGTCGTTGGGATCGGTGATGGGCCATGGTAGGACAATCTGATGTGCATGCACGACAGCCGATGCTGATTCGAAAATTTCTAGGTATGTAGCCGCACCAATACATGTAAATATATTTGTTTCTGCAAGAGGATGCATTCTCATGCCATGTGTTAACTAACCCAGGTTCCACGTCATGCTGCTCCTTGACTGCAGTTTGTGGATTTTACCAAGATAAAGTTGATAGAAATGTGCCAGGCCAAGAAGGAGGAGCGATTCATGCTTGGAGCAGTGAAGAAGATCCTGGCCAAGTATATATGCAGAGATAATCAGCCAGCGGATGAGATACTAGCTCGCAATATTGAGAGGAGTTTGATTCCTTTTTTTTTCTTTGCATTTGTTTTGCCTTTGTGTTTCAATTATAGAACAATGATTAGTAATTTTTCTGTTTTGTAGGAGGAAGCATAATTGGAGGTGGCCAGGAGGTAGGAGCAGACTTCGTGTACGTCTCGGTGAGCATTCCATTTGTCCCGTCTACCTCCTTATGGTGATTTGTGGTACTGTTGAAGGTGTTGGTTGGTCTTGTAGTGAAGGAACATTTGGAATGCTCGTTGAGTTGGATTGCGTGATGCATGGTTTTTAAGGCGTCGCTTAGTCGTCGCGACGTCAAGGCGTCGTCTCCGCCTTAGATTTTCGTCTAAGGCGTCCGATTTGGTGTCTTGAGGCGTCCAGGTCGTCGCCAAGGCGGAGAAAGCGTCGCTCTAGTCGAATTTCGACGCCATGGACAAGGTCGAGCGGGAACACAGAAATTAGGCCAGATGGGAGGGAAATTGGGGGCCAGAGAGAGGGAAACTATAGAGGAAAGAGAGGAGAACAGACCAGTCACAGAATCGAATCGATTGAGTGAGAGAGAGAGGAGCTCTCTCCTTAGGCGGCCAGCTCATCCTATGCCAGATCTTGTCTCACGCGTCCAAGCCCAACAGGGAGGCGGCTGCTTCGTCGGGGACGATAGGGGAAGGTGGGAACTGGGAGGGGTCGCCGTCGCTGGGTCGCCGCCGGTTGGGTCGCCGCCGCCGGCTGGCTGCAGGGGAGGCGGCTGCAGGCTGCTTCGTCGGAAAGAGGTAGGGACGAGCGGTTGCAATGTTGCATCGTGGATTCTGGTAGGGTTAGGCACATCTGGGCTGGGCCTTATCCTAAATTGTGTTGCTGGGTTAGGCATAACTGGGCTGGGCTTCCCCTCAATAAAAAAAACTGGTCTGGGCTGGGCCTCTCCGATGGATGGCAGTCTATGAATAAGGCGTCGCCCCGCTTTGCGCTTTGAGCGCCTAGGCGTTGAGGCGCCCCCCCAGCGCCTTAAACCGCCTTAACGCCTTGAAAACCATGGCGTGATGCACTTGAACTGTTTGTGTTTAAAACAGAATCGTGGCCTGGAATGTCCAAAGACAGGCAAAAGCAATGCCAATTATTTTGAACAGTTATTAGTAGTGATTAAACTTAAATTGGTTAATGAATTAGCTAGTCGTTGCAAATATTCTGTATGGGAACCGGCCTGCATCGTATGTAATGGTATAGAAAAGTTTGTGGTCTGGCATTTGACAGTGGGCATATGTTGGCTGTTTTGGTATCCTTGGAGTCGGTCGTTCCTTTGTGTACGCTCAGTACTACTAGTCATTTATTTTTTTCCCACGACACTTATACGAATCTGATGTGTGATATGAACGTTGCAGATTGGTGGCGTTGAGGCTTTGGCACGGATTCATGTGCATTATCGATCATGAGGCTGGTGAGCAAAATCATAGGGCGACGGACCATGCATGAATGTGTGTTTTTCTGTTCCAAGCAGATGTGTTGGTTCCGACGAGTCGCCTCACCCGGTGTTGCTGTTTGTGTCGGGACTGAGTTGGTGTCCTGTGTGGTGGCAAATAAATATGGGATCTTGGAAGAAGAGTAGTGTTAGGAGTTGATTGTGACGTGGTGCTGTTGTATTTAAGTAATTTGCACGTGCTTATGCATGAGTTGAATGACACTAGCTTGAAGTTATGGTAATATACGTGACTCGAAATCATCCGATATTGTTGGATTCGATCAGTCCAAATTAAGCTGAAGCAATGCAAGAAGAAAATACATACGGGCCGTGGATCGTTTGTTGTCTCCAAAATTCCGTTGAGTAGTGTCACACAATTAGAGAAGCCAACGAGTTTTTGGCCCCACGCGCGATTTAAGTCGAATGAAAAGAAGAAAAATACCGGGCGATGGAATAGATCGATCAGTCCGGACGCGAAAAAAAAAGTCCATCGGGGTCAAAAGAAAAAAAGTACTTAGAGTAAAACGCCAGTACTATGTTGTCACAACAACGGGGCCACACGCCGCCAGCGACGACGAGTAAGAACGGATGGTCAGCCGAACTTGATGGTGAAGATTGACGCCACCTCCTGTGTTCGCCGGCTCTGCACAGGTATTACCTCCGCACGATAGAGCGGCTGCCAAACACATTGCAGCGCTACGAGAAGAGACAAGCCATAGTTGGTATTTGGGAATCTAATCCGATCTCCACCCAAAACTCATCTGTGAGTAAGTTCATTGTCCGTCATTTCTCGGTGTTGCGACACTAGACGATCTCTGGAAGTCTTATTTGGACGTTGCAACACTAGAGGATCCTTGGAGCCCACGACGGCACCTCCCCAATCGTCAGGGAAATCAAGCTAAACCAGAGATTTCTAGCTACTATAAATGCACTTGGGCGGGAGAGGGGTGCTGGTACGAGCTAGCTAGTCACACTCTGGGTGGGAATCAACTGGTGCAAGTGCATGTGATCGATCAAAACGGCCTCTTCATTCATGCTTAGCTCCATTGCAGCTAGCTAGATAGCCAAATCCTCCTTGGTTCGCCGGCTCTGCCACACCAGTATCTCCATCAAGCGAAAAAGAACGGGTCCCCATGTTTCTCTTCTAGATGATCCTGGAAGTCTTTTTTTTTTTTTTTTGATGTTGCGGCGCCTCCCCAATCGTCAGGGAAATCAAGGGAAACCAGAGATTTTTCTAGCTACTATAAATGCACTTGGGCGGGAGAGAGGTGCTGGTACACTTGGGCGGGAGAGAGGTGCTGGTACGAGCTAGCTAGTCACACCCTCAGCGCATGCGAGATTTGGGTGGGAATCAACTGGTGCAAGTGCATGTGATCGACCTCTTCATTCATTCTTAGCTCCATTGCAGCTAGCTTGATAGCCAAATCCTTTTGTTTTCCCTACCCAAATGCTTTTTCGCCAGACTATCAAGCAAGCAGCCACTAGCAAATCAGAATAGCAGAAATTTTCTTCTAGGGGTAAGAGGAAACCTGGGCAGATCTTTTGTCCAAGATTCTACCAATACAGCTAGCCCAAGTGGAGCATCAGCAACTGCACGTACCAAACCAACAAAGTTTCATGACTGTCCAAACTGAACAACCATAGAAAACAGGGAGATTTCTTTAAGAGAAATACATAGTTGAGCAAATTAATCAACTAAAGACTAATCATTAAGAGTAGAAAATTTTGCCAAAACTGTTGCTGTTTGGTGACATTTGGATCTCACAGCAGAAAATAAACTTCACAAATAGAACAAAGGTACATAGAGCAAAGCTCATGCAATCAATCCTGGAACACACATGACAGGACACATGCATCAGGCTTCAAAAAGTTAATCAAGTTGCTAGCTAGTGCTCAACGACCAACAGACATCCCCTTGTCCCCGGGGTCTTCCAGCTTAGCTTCCTTCCAAGCGACACATATCAGGCTCCAGCTGCGACATCTGTAACCTCCAGGAGCTGAGACATCCGTAACCTCGAACAGGAAGAAAACATAAGATGGTTAGCTGTAAAGCAGATTTAGCATATAAACAAATCAATTCGGAGGAGGCTTTGGACTAGACACGCACAACAACGGAGGGCAGCACCCGTGCATCTATCTATCTACAACAGGATACAGCACATGTTTTTGTTCACTCAAAATGCCAGGCACCACCTATGTATGAGGAATCAATTCTACATCACAGTTTTCGAGCTATTTGGGCAAGGAATATCAACAGATGGAGATTATTCTCCATGAATGGACTAAATACTGAAAGAAGTAGCAAGCCGAAAACATGTGGCACACAAGGACATGCCATTTCCATGATTGCAACTACCAATCTAAATGACAGCAAGTATATTCTTTATCAACCATTTGAATCAAAACAGGTTACTTTGTGCTAGCTACATCGCATAGAAAGAAGAAAAAAAAACACATCAATTGAATTGGCTGCATTAGCCTCGCATCACACGGGTCAACGCAAGGACAAATGTGCTGCTGCACACAACAGTAAGGTTATAAAGCTGATGATGTGGATCGTACGATTCATATCCAGCACATGCACACTACATACACACATGTAGGATATTGGCATCAACAGAAAAACATGTCTCCAGGATTGCAAATGGCTGCATGCTTTCCTGGAGAAGTGACTTGAACATGACCTGGCTACCCCATTGCATATCAAACCAATGGCATCTGGTTTCAATCGTCTGAATTTGAATTCAGTTCAAGACAAGATATGCAGGCAGCAACACCAAAGCATTACACGGAGCATCAGGACAATGTCGATGTACACGTTTTTTCGGACATCCAAACCACAGTTCAAATAACAAACAGCTTCCAGAGACAAGGGGATACTCACCCGAACAGACATCCAGACCACAGTTCAAATAACAAACAGCTTCCAGAGACAAGTGGATACTCACCCAAATAGCTTCCAGCCACGAGCACCTCCTTCCTGGACACACCCAGCTCGGTTTCTCCGTCCTGCAAATAGGATGCACAAACTTAGTGGCAGCAATGACATTATCGAAAATGGAAAAAAGAAAAGCATCCGGGTTCAGCTCCTGAACCAGGACAACAATTTAGACATGCTCATGAAATCTTGACAAGGTAAATTCGGTAGGAGACGGAGCAGGGTTGGGTTGTCGGTGGCATGTGTAGGCAAACATAGACGGCTGTGTCCTAAGAAAGAAGGGAAAATAGGCCGGGATGATGGAGACAGGACCTTGGGATTGAGAGGGAACTCCGTGCCGTGATGCATCCCGGCTAGCCGACGCCGGAAGGAGGTCCGGTGGACTGCAACAGCACCACAGGAAGATCATGGAGATGTGGCCGAAAGTGAACCCAAGCAGATGATTCGCGTTAGATCTGAGGCAAGCAAGTTATGGAGGATCGAAACTGAAAGCGAAAACAAAGTGCTACCTTTTTCGGAGTGGAGACGAGGTCGGGACCGTCGGAGCAGGGGAGGCCGCCGCCGCCGCGGCGCCGTTAAAGGAAGGAGGCCGCGGGGCAGCGCCTTGTCAGGGCAGCAGACGCGGCGGCGCCATGTCGTCCTCCCCCGCTGTTGCTTGCCCTCCTGCTATGGTTTGGTGGCAGAGTAGAGAGGATGGGCCCGTGCAGTGGGAGACTGCCGGGGACGTACGGCGGAGCACCGGCGAGCGACTGGCAGGCCGGGGTCCCGCAGAGGAAGTGCGACACGCGCCGTGGTTGTCTGCCTCCCCGGCGATGTGGCGTCGACGGTGAGGTGGCCGGCATCTAGGGTTTGTAGCGGCTCGATTTGGGGGATTGATTGGTCGAGGCTGGAGGGAGAGGGCTGCCCGCGTGCGGTGGGTGGGTGCGGAAGAGAGGTGCGTGCGTTGGAGACGAGTTGGCACAGTCCACGTTTTTCGATCGGGACGGACGTGTACTACACATGAATGTGATCGGTTTTGACCCCGAGTCGGAGCACAAGTCCGAGTCCAGCCCAGCAGGTGCGATCTACGTTTTCCCTGCGCCTACATAAGGGCCACTAAACTAGCTATCGAAGCTCAACAACTTGTTGCGATTGTTTCTTCCGCGGAGATTGAACCAGCGCGAACCGAATAGTCTCGTGCTGCGACTGCGATGGCTGCTTCCACGAGTGGGAGCGCCGGCGGCCACCGGAATCAGGCTGTCTGGCCTGCCTACATGGCGCGGTAGGAGCCGCTGGAGAGGCTGGGCGCGGGCATGAACGGCGAGGTGTTCAAGGCGTGGGACACCAAGGAGAACCGGATCGTCGCCGTGAAGCGGCTCAGCGGCACCGGGACCACCGGCGGCGACGACTTAATCTTTTCCGGCCTTCAGGAGGTCTGGCGGGAGTGCAGGTGTCTGAGGACGTGCGACGGCATCCCCTCGGTCGTGAAGCTCCTGGACAAAGTCGTCCCCAAGGTCAATTCCGACGACTCCTTCCTCGTCATGGAGTACGCCGGCCGCCTCAACCTACGCGGCTACATGCAGCGCCGTGCCCGTCGTCGTCGTCGGTTCTCCGAGGCCGAGGTGTGCCGGATCATGAAGGCGCTCCTGGAGGGGGTCAGCTCCGTGCACGGTACCGGTATCATGCACCTGGACATCAGGCCCGAGAACGTCATCCTCGACGACGGCACGGAGGACAAGACGGAGAGGAGGCCCAAGAACAAGAAGGGAGCGATGATCCAAGACGGCGAGCTCAAGGAGGACGACATCGTCTACAAGATCGGAGGCTTCGGCATCTCCCGGAAGAAAGAGCGGGGCTCGAAGCAGTCGGAGGTGACCATTGCGACAGCGTACAGCGCGCCGGAGCTCCTCCTGCACTCATGCGAGTACGACGAGCGCGCGGACACGTGGGGGCTCGGATGCATAATGGCCGACCTCCTCTCGGGCACTGGCATGCCCACCTTCGGCCCCGACGACTCGGAAGAAAAGATCATGAGCAAAGTGTTCCGCGTCGTCGACCCTAAGAGTAAGAAGATCAAGGACTGGGCTGGGTACTCCGGGATAGCCGCAGAGTGGAAGTCGAAGCTGCCGGAAAAAAACAAGCCGAAGCTGCCGAGGATAGCGGCAGGGTTGAAGACCAAGATACTCGGGGATCCTCTTCGACGCCGGTTCCCCTTCTGGAGGCTGTCGTCCGCCGGCTTCGAGGTACTCAGCGGCCTCCTGGAGAGCAACCCGGCGAAGCGGCTTACTGCAGCGGAGGCGCTCGAGAAGCCTTGGTTCCAGGAGGACTGTCAGTGACGGCCTGGATTGGTGGCTGCTTTTGTTAGATTGTCGTGCTTCTAGCTAGGGTTCTTTGTCGGAGAAGAAAAGAGGATCTCGATCCCTACTTGTAAACTCTGTGATTTTCACTTGTAGATACACTCAATATATGTGTACTAGTTTATCATATAGTACTCCGTAATATTTGATTGATTGGTTCATGCATTCACCGATTCCCAGTTTTTCATAAAGGAAGAATTTGTTGAATTTGAGTATGACCTAGCGCCCCTGCTCTCCTCTCACGCCACTCCCGCGCTCCCTCGTCGCTGTCGCTCTCCTGCCTCCCATCGTCGCGGCTTTTCTCCTCCCCCGTCGTTGTTGCTCTCCATGTCGTCTCAGTTGCAACTAGAAACGACAAGGTCAAAAGGAAACTCGAAATTATACTGAGCAGGAAGATGGTCACCATGCGTCAGTGAGATGCATGAAGGCGGAAAACCTTCCACAGGCCATGAGAGATCACTGGAAGCTGCCGAACAAAGATGCTTTCAGGTATACAGGCAAAGATTGGCTTCTGCTGTGTTTGAGCAATGCAGATGCAGAAGCCAAAGCCAACATCATCATGCTTTGTTGGAGAGCCTGGCACCTAAAAAACAACATTAATTGTGCACCAGGACGGCAAGTAAACGATTGCTAATTCGGTGGCATTCCTTCTGGCATACAACAAGTCCAGATATCTGAACCCTCCAGCAATAACTGACTGAGGCTGTGTGCCTGGGCACCACCACCTGGATGGATCAAGCTAAATACTGCGCTGACAAGCCAAGCGGCGGAGGGGCGATCGTCAGAGAGCATGAAGGTGCTGTGATAATCGTAGCTTGTTCTCCCCTGAAGAACTATCAAGTGGCAGTGGAGGCGAAAGTAAAAGCAGCGCTCATGGACATCAAACTGGAAAGCAATCGTGCTCACGACAAAATCATCCTGGAACTTGACTGTTTAGAAGCGGTGAAGGCTTTCTGCATACTGACAGATCGAAGCAGTGGGCTTATATTGAAGAAGCCAGGACACTGCTGAACAAGTTTGTTGATCACTCTGTTGATTGCAAAAAGAGAGAATGTAACAGAGCCGCTGATACACTAGCTAAGATGGCTAGATCAGCGGGTAGCTACTTATGGCTAGACATGTATCCAGATAGTGTTTGAGACATTGTGAAACAAGAATTATGCCGAAATTTTGTTAAAAGAGACCACCTGCTCTAATTCATTGACAAAAAGGACCACCTCAACCTGCGTGCACGGCACGGGCATCATGCACCTCGACATCAGGCCCGAGAACGTGATCCTCGACGACGGCACGGAGGACAGGACGGAGAGGAGGCCCAAGAACAAGAAGGGGGCGATGATCCAAGACGGCGAGCTCAAGGAGGACGCCATCGTCTATAAGATCGGAGGCTTCGGCATCTCCCGGAAGAAAGAGCAGGGCTCGAAGCAGTCGGAGGTGACCATTGCGACAGCATACAGCGCGCCGGAGCTCCTCCTGCACTCGTGCGAGTACGACGAGCGCGCGGACACGTGGGGGCTCGGATGCATAATGGCCGACCTCCTCTCGGGCACCGGCATGCCCACCTTCGGCCCCGATGACTCGGAAGAAAAGATCATGAGCAAAGTGTTCCGCGTCGTCGACCCTAAGAGTAAGAAGATCAAGGACTGGGCTGGGTACTCGGGGATAGCCGCAGAGTGGAAGTCGAAACTACCCGGAAAAAACAAGTCGAGGATAGAGGCAGGGTTGAAGACGAAGATACTCGGGGATCCTCTTCGGCGCCGGTTCCTCTTCTGGAGGCTGTCGTCCGCCGGCTTCGAGGTGCTCAGTGGGCTCCTGGAGAGCAACCCGGCGAAGCGGCTTACCGCAGCGGAGGCGCTCGAGAAGCCTTGGTTCCAGTAGAACTGTCTCGTGACGGCGTGAGTTTGGGGCTGCTTTTGTTAGATTGTCGCGCTCATAGCTAGGGTTCTTAGTTTGAGAATAGATAAAGGCTCTGGATCCCTACATGTAAACTCTGTGTACGCATGTGATACGATCAATATATGAACGCGGACGAATAGCGCCCGGGCTGGGGTGATTTGGAAATCAACATGCGGAGTGTGCGGCGATAGAGGCATGCAAGCGCATTTAATGGTGCGCGGCGGAATAAACACGGAATGAATACGCGCGTACAATACAATGGAGAGGCGGCGCGTGTACTGGATGTGCGAAGTAAATGCGTACAGGTGGTGTCGTGTGCAGTTGGGAACAGGAACATCATGGACGCGCGACGGAGGATATCGACCATGATGTTCGGCTAGTTTACCGGATCGCGTTGACAAAGAGGACTTGAATCAACGCGCGTCACCGGTAACTGCTCCTGCGCCGGTACCCTAGCTCCTTCATCCTCCAGCCCCCATCTCCCCCTCCTCCCGCGTCGCGCGCCCCCGCTAGGCTTTCTGTTCATGGCCCGGTGAATCTGCATGTGGCGGCGCTCCATCACCGCCCTGGGGCGAGGGAAGCGGGTCCCTAGTAGGATTCTTTCCTTATTGTGGTCAGTTGTTGCTGATGACCGACTTCTTCGGAGATCTGGAACCGAGGTGCAGCACTGCAGCCCCGTCCATCCAATCCTTCCTCCTCCCTGTGGAGAAATCGACCTAACATAGTTTGCCCATGTTTTCCTCACAGCTGCTGGCGCAAGTGGGGGGCGGTGGTGGTGAGGTGGAAGCAGTCGTTGGGTGTTCTTCGCTGCCCCAGGATGTTGCCGCCGCGCCGGCGACGGTTGCCGTGCGCGAGAGCACCAGTGCAGGATCAGGGGGCTCGGTTGTTTGTGCAAACTGCACGGTGCCCGGCTGCCCGCTGGCGAGCCATTACAGGCTGACGGGTCAGTCGTCAAGGCTGGCGATGTGTGCGAGCGAGCAGCGTCTCAGGCTGGAAGAGGAGGTACGATCACCCGTAGTTGGATGTTCTTTAGGTTGTGAATTATTCTAAAAAGTAAGGTAGTAATTTTTGGCAGTGGGTAGAACTGATTTGTGCGACTTTGGGATAACTGTCATGGCCTGTTTTCTAGTAGATTAGTTGCCGGTGATGCGGGGCGCCTTTGGGGATAGCTGATTGTTGCCTGAGCCTATAATTGGATGCCACCAACTGGGCTTTGTGAAAATTTCCCTATCGGAGCTAAGTTTCTTAATTGTACACTTTTTCTGCAACTAATGTTGTTACTTAGACAGTCAATTGGGAGGGGCAAGATGATGTTACAAGCTCTGAACTCTGAGCATGTGCTGATGTGTATTTATTCCCAATGTTTTGATGTGTCCGGTAAAAAGTACTCAAAAGGACCAGGAGTAACAAGTCAATACGCTGCTTGTAGAAAATGATTTATTGATCAGTTGGTACATATATATTAGCCCAGACTATACATCTGTATGCATTGGAAAACATTTGTACTAACTCCCAGAAAGGGCCAACTCTTTCACAGGAGGTAAATGTCTGTAAACATTTACTATATTTGGTGAAAACACTTGTTGAATTATAGGCTGGTACTAATAACCACCCATGTTGGAAATAAATAGATATGATGTGTTCCGTACTTGCAACTTAAAACAATATTTCTTATACATTTCCATGAGCAAATTTTTTGTAATTTGAGTAAGTAAATATCTCTATTCATAGATAGATGCATCACTCTTTTTTTTTGGAAGAACGGCATAGCCACAGATTTTGTATGTTCATTTATAGTACACCAGCAAATCGACTCAGCTGACTTGATGACTGTGTTAGCTACCATATTCAGCAATCGGCCTGGTTTAGTGATAATTGTTTTATCCATGACAGGGTTTCATGGTTGCAGTTTGAACTTAGTAGCATCTCAAAAGTCAGAGCTACTGTGTTGTAAATAGTTTACAACTTAGTTATAATGTAGTTGGTCCTTTGGTAGATATTTTTTTTTTTGAAAAGAGGGCAAAAGATTGCCCTATTCCATTAATTAAGAAAGGAGTGTGACCAAATTACAACATAGCTAGGGTTCTTAGTTTGAGAATAGATAAAGGCTCTGGATCCCTACATGTAAACTCTGTGTACGCATGTGATACGATCAATATATGTACTAGTTTACGTTATGATATTCAGATATTGATTGATCGGTTCATGGCTGCATTTACCAGTTCCCTTTTGTTCATCCTACCGTCGGGCAGTCATAGACAGAGGTTGATGCAAAATAAGAACAACGTGGCTTCAGATCCTTCCGAGTCTGTTGAATCCTGGAAGGGGAGACACAAGAAATTAACTGACTATACATTAATACATATACATATATATTGTTTGATAAAGTTATTGTTTCACGAGGGTATTTCGCAAAAGTTGATTGTAGAAAATGTCTACGAAGAAGAGAGATCGAAGATGTGTTCACAAATTTCATACAAATTGAGATTATTGCATATATCATTTTTATTAAAGACATACATATTTTTATATTTATTAACGTTTATCTTACGACTTGAGTACAGTTACACTCAATTGGTTCATATCTTGGTGGTAGCTAAGGGAAACAAGTCTCATAAGATATACAAATTCGAAGCCTCCAGTATAAGAATGGCCACTTGGATTTGAAATTGGAAATGATTAATTATACTGTTGAGTAGTTTTTTCTAAAGTACATGTAAACTAACTTTCCCCTCGGGTCGCCTCGCGCGGGCGGCTCCAGGGGCGACCAAACCCTAGGCAGGAAACCACACCCAAATCTCCCCTCCCCTAGCCGCTGCCGCCGCCGGAGCTGGCGGTGGCGACCGTGCCCGGCCGTTGTAGGCGGCGGGCGAGAGCTGCGCGCCCCGACGGGTCCCCTACGCGCGGAGGCGGGACGTCACCAGGGCGGCGCGGGTGGTGGCTGTGTCCGGCGGCGCGTCCTGGCGGCGCTTGCCGGCGCACGACAAGGGGCGTGGAGGTGCGGAGGAGGAGGATCTCAGCGAGGGGGGCAGCAGGCTGCGGCATGGAGCGACGGCGCGAGCTGGTGGCGGCGGCGCGAGTCCAAGGTGGTCGTGGCGGCGGCGAGGAGGCTCGGCCAGGAAGAGTCCAGGCGAGCAGAGGCCAGCCGCTTGACGGTGCGGGCGTGCGTCGGCTACCCCCGGTGGCGACCGGCGGGGAGGCTGGAGGAGTGGGCGCGAGCCCTATCTGGGCTTCTGCGGGTCCAATCTAGGCTAGCAGGCCCGGATCTGGCTGGTGGTAGGAGTTGCTGCTGTGGGCTATCTGCCTGGAGTTGGCGACAGCCTCGGCGGGCCGGTTCTGCCCCATGCCGGTGGAGAGGGAGGCTGTCTTTTCCTTGCTGAGTCGGAGTTGGAGGTGGAAGATGGACCATGTCCTCGACCGTGTGGTGTGTCGGAGTCCACAGATCTGCGACAACAACGGGCAGGAGCTGCGGTGACGGTGGCGTGAGGCTTCTTGGACGGCGTGGTCCAACCCTCGAAGGTGCGGTATGCGCGATGGCACGGATGAAAATCTCGCCCGATCTTGGTCGGGCCGGCGGCGACGGCACCCACGGGTGTCGTTTTTTCCTCGTTGGAGGCGTCGCCGAGGGGCTTCGACATCTTCTGCGCTCTCTCGTGGTGTTGGTGTTGACTCCGGGCGAAAGCCTAGATTCGGAGTTGGATCGGCATGATAGCAGCGTCCTCGGCGTCGTTCCTCTGTTGGGAGTATCGTGTTTGGAGACACGGTTTTGAGGTCCTAGGTTGCGCTCCTCCGGTGCTCGTCGCTGCCCAAGGCTGTTCTTCAGGGGCGCTATGGACACCATCATCGGTGAGTCCTTGATCAGGCTTCCTGGGGTTGTCCGAGTCCCGCCGTCTATCTCTTCAGATGGTGCGTCGACAAAGAGTGTCCTTTTTGAAGGGTTTGTTCTTCGGAAGCGTTCGATGTTGGTCGTGACGCGGCTTTGTAGTTTAGCTTAGGTCAGGCTCTTCTAGGTTTTGTTGGTGTTGTGTCTGTGGTGGTTGTCTTCGGACTAGCCGGTGTGAAGTGGAGTGAGTTTGTGCTACGCTCGTTGTTTGCAGCGAGTTGTAGACTTCTTGTATTCAAATTTCTGCCTTCTATAAAGATATGGTACGCCTTCGGCGTACTCGCGAAAAAAAAATAGTTTTTTCTAACATGTTTATGCTAGTGTGATAGATTCATTTATCTTCCCTCTTGCATTTCTCATGAAACAGACCCTTTATCGAAAATATATGTAATAATAACTATGGTAGTCAAAAGGAAGGAATTAAAAAAATGCGTGAAGCCCCCATAAATTCCAACCAAGTATCTCTTGAAAATAAAGAGTTTCTATACAAACACATTGTCAGCCAGAAACTCAATTCGGCTCCCGGGTGCGTATGATCCCTCTACAATAAAAACATATTTCCAAGTGTTAAAAAATTTTGACAAAAAATTTACATGTACATCTCCATAACATATGTGTATTCGTCAAGTTTCACGAAAAAATGATATTTTTGTAGTCTAAGCGAAAAGAGAAAATTTATCTTGTGACAAGTCTTTGTTTCAGCACCGAATTTTGTCTTTTTTACACACGCCACATGACATGTCGATTTTTCATGAAACGACTTTGTGAGCGCGTAGCACATGAAGATGTATGTGCGAAATTTTTGTTTCAATTTTTTGACATTTTAAAATGTGTCTAACATGTATTTCAAGATAAAGGGAGCATACGCTCCCATGTGCCAAAACATCACTCCCTCAGCCAGCAAATAATATGTGTTGTGGTCTTCGTAACAAAATAAGCCGAAGCTAGAGCCCAATATAAGAAACTGAAGGAGGTTGCATCCACAGGGATGCAGACTATTTGCTAGTTGGATATTAGAATTTGTGACAGTGCATGAATACCCATCCAAGATGGTAACAACCGAGTAGCTACACATGTTTAGTGTATTCACGACATTGTGATTATAGTCCCACCAGTATTGATTTTCCGTGACCATATCAGCAATGATAAATTATTATTTTTAGGTAATAGATAGATAGAATAGCAACTCTCCTGGCGTTTGCACCTCATGGTGCACACAACCAATTATTGCAATGTTCAGGTTCAACAAAGTCTCAAAACAAAAGCTAAAAGGTTAAAAGCAGCAGAAACCAATACCCTGAAAAATCAGGAGATAAGCACGTTGTACTATCATATGAGTGACCTGCTTATGGTAATAGACAACATTATTTCTACACCTAATGACCTGAACACAACTTAACAGAGCACTAAGTACCTATAACAAAGAGTTCAGACTTCCAACAGGGGAGGCGTGGGAGAATTGGACAATATTATTTAACCCTATTGTTGATTTTAGGGAAATGCAACTATGTGATACCATCAAATTATATGAAAAAGATTCGCTCTAATAATAAAATACTGAATTTAAGCAATCTAGAAGCAACACTGTGTAATATGACAATTAAAAAATAGAAAACTAAAGTGGTACATAGAAAAAATGATATATCCCGAAGTTCAAATCCTTATAGGACACTAATCTCTGTGGCAAATCAAGTCCACATGATCCCAAGGATCTTGCTTCATGTCCTTGATCTTTCCGAACAAAGCACAAATTCCTCCACTACACTACAACAAGGTAGACAGGCCCTATATATCGTTTTAAACGTCGATCGGTTCCCAGGAAGCAATCAACAATCCATCTAATTCTTCTCTCACTAAGGCGCGCGGCCGGCGCGTACGTACCTGACTGCTTGGGTGTAAGCAGGGAAACCGTTAAGTACGTCCTCCTCAGTCAATCATATCAGATCAATCAAATGAACGAAAAATCTAATCAGATCCCGTGAACAGAATCACATGTGTGCTTACGAATCTACAAAACAGCTACACTAGAGTACGTGCTAGCTCTACTCCCTACCGAAACGAAGAAAACGAAAAGAAGGAGCTAGCTACAGAGTGGCCGCCGGAAGACCTTCTGCATGCACGCAGCCACCAATCAAAGGACGAGCTACCACAAGATCGAGAAGAAAAGAAAGATATGGATAGTTTACCGGCCTGCTGGATCGATCCATCGAGAGAAGAGCGAGCTCACCGCCGACAAAAGCATGTCGTCGTGCCATGCCTCCCAAATCCATCTCGGAGCAGAGCGGCCTCTCCTCTCCTCTCCTCTCCTCTCCTCGACGAGTAAAGAGTCAAAGTCTAAGTCGTCACACACGACGCACGCGTTGGTTCAACCCCTGCTACTACTTATAGAGAACGATTTGCCAGGTTTGAAAGTGGTTTGAATTTTGCAGAGGAAAGAAACTTATGGCGGGAAAAAGACCAAATTTTCGGACCTCTGCTTTCCTCGTCATCGTTGATTGCTGGGAGATCAAGATGGAGAGCTGGCGCTAGGATCCGCAATCATGGATGGCGAGGCAGGTGGAAACTAAACGTCCAAGGGTAATGCCCATGCATGGTGCCCTTGATGATTTCTTTCCATACTATTACCTGATGGCACAAATCATGACCTATAAAGTCAAAGCACCATACACTATGTGGGCTGTGCTACTTTTTTATTAGACGCGTCTGTAGGTAGTGAATCAGTCCTCCCTAATTTTCGTTTACTATTATACGGATAGGAATTGGTAGAGACAAAATCTAGTGAACCATAGGAAGTGAATCACTCCTCGCTGATTTCCTTCTTTTTTTAGGGTACTCCTCGCTGATTTCGGTTTGATGGTATCACGGATAGCAATTGATACGGCTAAATCTTCTTTCCTGCTGGCTCCAAATAGTACTTGCCATAGGTTTAATGAATCTAGACATATCTCCTTTCCTCGTTAATTGCTATGAGATCCATGAGGTGCCGGGTGGATGCCAAATTAGACGCTCAGGCATTAATGCACATGCATGACAAATCGTGTTGATTTCTTTCCCTCATATTAATTGATGATTGCGGAGGACTCTCCAAGTACACAATCCAAGGAGTGAATCACATCTTCCCTGATCATTGTCCTGTAATCTGTACATCTAAGTTTTATCTTTACTGTTACATCACGGGTAGGAATCGGTACGGCTGAATCTACTATCCGCTGGCTCTAAATACTTGCCACAGTTTTATTTAACCCGTTGTCTCTAAATACTTGTTATGAATTTAACGAATCTAGACATATCTTAGCCTACATTTTGCCTAAATCATCACCCGTGACGCACGTGTTGGCTAAACCCTGACTCCGACTTATAGAGTATGATTCGACCAGTTTTTGGAGTGGTTCGAATTTTACGGAGGAAAAAAAGGTGAAGCGGGAACAAGACTAAATTTTTGGACTTCTCCTTTCCTGTTAATTGCTGGGAGAGATGAAGGCATGGGAGATCGATGAGGTGCCGAATGGAAGCCAAATTAAACACCCATGCATTAATAGGCATGCGTTGATTTTTTTCCTTGACTAACAGTGTCTATACTCTGGACTACCAAAGCATTATAAATATAAGGTAACTTGCCCGGGAAAAGTGACATTTAGCACGGGTCCAATAATTTGATCGATACGACCTGTACTTTTTTCTTCAATTGTGGAAAACCCGGGACAAGAAGTAGTAGGATTGGTTCTCATAATTATCACATAATAAAAAAATCATCGATTTTTTTCTTTTTTTTCTTGTGGAGTAAATCACGACCAGTAAAATAGGAGAGCACCGTACCCACCGCATCCTATGTGCTACTCTGCTGGCACGCGAAACCATATGAAGTGAATCACATTCCTCCATGATTTTCGTTACTATTATCACAGATAGGAATTGGTATCATAGCGCGGCGGGATGAAGAGCGCACGCGCAGCAACCGTTGCGTTGCCGTCGTCGGCGCCGCCGCTAGGGTTTGGCGGGGGTGCGGCGGAAGTGGCGGCGGCGGAGGGTGGGACGGAGTAGGGAGGGGTGCCGGAGGGGTCCTCCATCGTCGGGATTTCACCGGCGGCGCGCGGAGACGACGGATTGGGCGCTCGGGCGGCGAGGCGGAAGAGGAAGTTTCAGCGCGGGGGATTTTTCGCGCTTGGACGAGCGATGCCGCGCGCTGTAGCCGATGCGCCAGATATGCCGCTCCGGATTGTGCAAAACGCCGCACGCCCTAAAAAATTTACAGCGCCGCGCCATTTACCGCTCCTACTGGAGCGCGACATTCTGCCCCGCGCGCTATATCGGACGTTTTTATGCCGCGCGGCCTATATAGCGCGCCTGTTGGAGATGCTCTTAGACCTTTGATATGCACTAGAACACGAACAAGTGTGGAAACTTCCTCTCTCAGCATAATCAACTTGTATATAAAACAAGAGGTAGAGATATTTCTAATACAAGCAAACTTTCATAAAAAGATTCCTCAACATACACTTTGCAATAGAAAAAAATAAACTTGTATCAAAATTTCTTCAAATTCATTTAGTGCCTCGCATTTGGTTCACAACATACATACACGTAAAACTGAAGCAGCCAGCTACTAGTAGACAAAAATGAGTAAACCTGGAGCAATTTCTCTAACACCGGCAAGACACAAATAAATCCTCCCAGCATACACTGGCCATTAGCAATCAGTAAAAAAAAAGAAATAACAAAGTGTCGTTAAGCTAAGTATCCAGTAAACCACCGCCTCACCACACGAAACAGCTGATGCACTAGTTTTGGTTACAGGAAACACCACCGGGGTCTACACAATAATAACGGCAATTCATCCGGTGCCAGCAACAACATCCAACACACTAGCCAAGATGAAAAAAAGCATAACCTCATTCCTACGCAGACCCTCTTCTCACCTTTCCATGGTCCCCAGCTCCAAGACACCACACACATTTACGTTTCCACCTTTGCGTTCGTCAGCTCCACTGGTCGCCGTGCCTTCATTCCGTCCTCTGCAGCAACACGGGAAGGATTTCCAATTATTTACATGACAAGTAGAATCCATTTGAACCAAACTCATCACATCCCAGTTACATAATAAGTAACAGTATTTTCCTAGGAAAAAAAATTAAGTAACACAACAATGTACAAACGTCACTACTACAGATGACTCACCAGTGTTGTACAAGATCTCAACAGAATTCATGAACTCCATGGGAAAATGGTTGAAGCTGCTGTCTAGAAAGACTTCAATATTTCAATAGTCCAGTCCACTTAATCGAATTTAATCTCCAGGTAATTGCAAAGGCATGCAATAGTCATCAATGTTGCGTCAACCCCAACAAGCAAAACTAATCTTTACAAGCATGAAAATAGTCGCAACAAGAGTTCCAGCTTTGCCAATTCAGTGACATGTAAACTTATTTCTCCATCTTACATTGCTTTATTCAAATAAAAAACAAGACCAACACTGGCTCTGTTTGCTAAACATGCAATCTCAGGTTTCCAAAAGCAAAACCATACCTCATAATTTCGCCAGATCCGATACTTGGGGACACCTAATAGCTTGAACATAATTGGTGAAAGTACTACTAATGATTAATGCAACTTGCATGCCACAAACCTGGAGGGATACATATGCAACAAAAGTTAATGCATTTTACAAATTGATAAAACTGAGTTTAGCTTTGTAAAAAGCTAGCCATTGGGCATCTTTAAAACAAGCTTGAAGCGCCTCATCAATGGTATCCACCATCTCTAGACTTGGTCATCCATGGTATCCACCATCTCAACTTAGCGACAAGGAAACATGCATATGGATCGCGACTTGGGAAACCAATGATTAGAGAACTGGATTGTTCTTACCTGAGGTGGATGCTTGGACAACATGTCAGAGTGGCAACACTGTCACAAGTTTGCGCCGGGGAGGGGAGGACCTTCGGCCTCCCAGCCATAAGCCAGACATGATCTTCCAAACGAGGTCCCAGAACTAGAGGTCGCAGCAGATGTCCTCGATGACGAGCTGCACGAAAAAATCGATAGATAATCAAATAAGATTTCTTCAATGCCGTTGATAACCAGCTGCGCAAAATCGATCATGACATGGTAACAGAAAACAAGTGTTGGCTGCCTTCTGCTACCTTTGTTCATCCGTAACAGTTCATCGCGTAATTCTCTGTCGAAGGCACTTCAATGGGCCAACCATAGACAGTGGCTGATGAGCATTAGCTGCAGAGATCATATGAGAGGTGTTCAGCATCTAGATGATGATACTTACTGATGTACTAACAACAAGAAATGAGGACAAGTCATCTAGTGGTAAATTTCACTCCAGAAGCAAGGAATTGGCTAATGCAACACATCAACATAGACTGACTGTTATAAAATATCAACAGAGTTCCATGTTTCGATCACTTTTAGCATAGGAAATCAAGGGTAACATAATCAATCAATGATGAAGCAACATCAGAAATATTATCTATATAATCTCATAGGCATCCAGTTATGTAGTAAATCACAGTATTTTAGAAACCAAAGGAAGGCTGGGTGTTATGACCGGCACGGTCTATCACAGGAGGAGGCCCATTAGACAGGCCTAGTTAGGGGCTTAGCCCAATTAGCAGATTTCTCTTATATAAGCAAGTTGTAATCGACCAGAATCATTAAGCAATAAACTCATAAGTTATTGCCGACTCCCAGGGGAGTCGGATCCTAAACCCTAGCCGCCGCCGCCTTGCTCCTGCGCCACGCCGCCCAAGCTCGCCACGGCACCCGCTTGTCGCCGGCCACGCCTCCCTCCTCTCCAACCTCGATTCCTTCCCTACAATCTACGCCCTAGGCCCAGTAGGCTACTCGCTCCTACCACTGGGACAGAGCTCAAGTAACACTTGATTAACAACCTCAGTGCTATTTCATCGTCCTTCTAACTAAATTAGATTATCAATTTTCAGAAATATAAAATCATAATAACTAAGAATTCAAGTGTATGAATGCCAAGTAAATAAGAGAACTTACGGATCGGATAGTAAAACTACAACCAGTAGAAGTTTGCTTATTTAGCAGGCTTAAAAAGTACATATAGACATAACTTGTTGATATCAAACTTTTGCGGACGATCTTAGTGCACATGCTACTTTTTCTAAGTAACCCACTTAACTGTCCCGAGCTAATCATCGTGCTACAAGTAAAATATATAACATATTCAGTCAGGCAAATTGCCATTATCTAAACACAAGGAATCCAAGCTGATGTAATATTACACTATGACTTCCACGATACATGAAAAGGCAGAATGAATGATAATAGTGACACGGCAAATGAAGCTACAAACAACTAACACGCAGGTTTTCAATCACTTTGACGTATTTGGTTGTTTCAAGTAGCAAAACATATTGCTTGAGCATGGCACTGAACAAACAAACGGCGCCCTGAGACTGTAACATATGTGCAAAGATTGGAAGATCACTAAGGAAAATGATGCCATTGAACTGAAGGTGAACCAGTAGCTCACCGAAGAGCATGTAGACGAGGCTTAACATCACCGCCAATCATAGAGCACATGGGAGCCGGAAAACTGAAGGTGGACTAGTTGTTTACCGGAGAGCGTGTAGTCGAGGCTGAACATCACCGCTGCTAAGCTGAGGAGGTAGTCCAAGCAGAGGGTCCAAATCAAGCACACATCCTATCAAGCTAGAGATAAAAGAAAAGTGAGCAGTGTCGAACTTCGAACGATCTACTCTCCTTTGTTCGCTTCATCCTTTCCTGTGACATACCAAACCTGAATTACCTATGAAGAAACAGTTCATGTCAAACCGGGCTAGTTGCTTTCTAATAATGATAATCTGAAGAAATGAATATACAATGCCACTTTACTCTGCCAACAAATGAATATGAAGAAAGATAAAATAAAATTCATTTTTCATGGACATAAGTTTCTTTCAACTTTGAAAAATTACTATGGTTTTGACAGCAACAATCATATCAAGTGTTTGGGTGATGTTGATGCCAACTAAGTTGTTTTAATGTTGATTTAAGCACTGCAATATCCCCAATTCGGACAATCCACTTAGTTTGAAAAAATAGAAAATGTAGATGAAAGCTAAAGTTATTTTGTACTATGGATGCTTCTGGAGATGCTCAGATATTTATAAGAAGAGAAATTAAGCTGTGCCATTGAGAACAAAACCAGACTTTCAACTATCATGCATAGCAGATAGATAAGATAGTATATGTGCAGTTACCATGGACAAAAACTGCGTTGACAAGAATGGTATACAAGATCATTAAGACAAGTGTCATAAAGATAAAACATGGTGATTATATACAACAAACTATGTGTATGCAAGTAACAGCCAATCAACCATATGCAGCCTTTCAACCAAAAGTCTAATCAAATAAGAAATGAAACAGGAAGCGCATACTTTTCTATAAAATCCACGTGATCTGTTAGAAACTTGCAAGTTAGATACTCATCATGTTGCCATGAACAGAACTCCCAAGACAAAATATGCATACACAATCAGCAGATAAAAATAATTCTTTGTTGGCCCTCATTTGTAACATCCAGATATCCAAAAATGATCCAGGAGAAAAAAAGAACACCCAAAAGATGTTCAGGCATGGGCAAGCTACTACAAATAGTCAACTAGGGAGTGAATATTATTCTCAGATACCCCTCAGTGTGACATGTTGGTACTCATAGCTGCTCTTCAGAACATAAATTTTCTCATTACATAAGTCTAAATGAGAATTGCACTACAAATTTAACGCCACACTAGTGTTGGCAATGTTTCATGATTTCAAAGAAATAATAATCAATTTGTACTGCAGCTACCAAAGAATAACCATTCAACTCTAGCAAGACAAGTAAGACTATCAATATACATATCTATAAGATCCATCCACATCAAAAAATCTCAAGCTACAGAGTCACAACCCATCAATAACCTGACTTTGATTAACAACAGAACAAAACTTGGATCAGACCTAGGAGGCAAGAATTTAAACCTTCTGATGGCTGAAGCACCTTGATAAAGCCAGACATCATTAAAATAGGGTCATCCTCTCAGTTGTCGGTCCGTGATGTGGGAAGGCCTGAGTAGAAGGGCACGTGGCGTAGCAGCACCACTAGAAGCTCGCTACCATTGTCCTGAGGCTCGCTGCTGTGCAATGAGTTTTTTGGGCTTGGTTTTCCTAACTTCCTTTTCACCTTCTCGGCGTCACGTGTGAGCTAGTCGATCAGCTTGGTGCTTATCTGGATCATGTACTCACTCATGACAGACAAGAATCCTGAAATATCATCAGGAGTAAAAGTAAGGCATTAACAACAAAATCAAAATACGATCGGACAAATAAAATGCAGGACAAGAGGAACGTGAGTTAGCACATAAGCAGACAGTTCCAAGTTTTAGATTCATCCAAATACCTGAAATTACTGATACCTATGTTATTCCTTATAAACTTTCAAGATGCTCAGTTGGTTAAGCTAGATGCTAATGTTAATTTATCAGCCCAGATCAGAGGGATTAATTTCACAGCTGACACCAACACTAACAAAAGCAGCTGCATATGACAGTTCTGGTGCGGCTGTGCCAAAGCTGATCAGACTTCGAGAATAGCACACATATTGTTGACAACAGCTAGAGTAAAAGTGGGAAATGTGCAATAATTGAAACTACATGAATGCTTGAAATCCTTAGTTATAGCAAGCCCCAAAAAATAATAATTGAGGTACCAGCGAACAAGGACCCTAAGTGCAACTGCTAAGATCAAAGATCCATGTTGATTCAAGGGCCTCGATAATTGTAAGCTTCAAGACATCAGTAGAACATGTCTAAAAAATATTTGATGCTTAACTTGTTCAGCACATGGTCCAATCAGAAAAGCATTCCATCCCAGGTAATAAAAGATCACACACTTTCTGCTGCACCCAGCCAATGGATGTATACCCCTGACACCCATCAGAAAAAGCATGCCACCTGGCATGATCTGGCATCCAAGGCTCCCTTCAAGCCACATCAGGGGCATACTGCTCCGCTTCCACTACCTTCGACACCTACGAAATGCAGAGGGAAAATCATCATTAAGAGCTTAGGTGTTGAGCTCGGTCATTATTCATTTAACAGTTTAGTAACAAACTTATACTGCAAGATCGAGGCGAGAATAGATAAAGCCAACAGAGACCATAAGCACACAACTGGATCCTTATCTAACAAAAGTCAAAATCCTTAACTAAATTAAGCTCAAATATGCAGACACGGTTGATTATGAGATAGGACAATACCAATATATAGCCATTTAATTTATGAAATGTGGAATTGCCTATATTTCATAGAAGCTTTACGCCACTACTGAAACGAATAAAGTCAGGAGATGAGATCACCATCCCAGACATGTGGTGCGGGTTCCTTGTCCCACTTCTAGTATTTTGCTTCAGTCATGTCTTGTGTAGCAAGCACGTAAGACTTGGGCATATACAGAAAATTCGAGTCAAGCAACTTCTCAATCTTCTTTTTCCCGTATTCCAACAATTTCTTCTTGGATACGCCTCTTCTCTCGCCACAAGGCTCCATCCTCTTCTCCAGAACCATCAACTGCTAATTCAACTTCCTAATTGTTCTCGAAGCATATCAAACACAAAGGAGATAAATTTTGACTTAGCATGTGTGCCAGTTGCGTGAGCTAAATGAAGGGGACATAATCACCATTTCATCATACCATCTTAACCAGCAGCATAGACAAGTCATCAACAGACAAACGGATAGGAAGAATGCTATACTACAATAACCATGAGAGGATCATGCAGGAAATTCATGTACGGCTAAGTCAATTCTAGCTACAAGATAGATGGCAAGCAAGGAGCTACATTGCCACAGCTACAAGAAACTGTGCACACTAAGCAGTTAAACAGAGAGAGAAAAGGAATTCGCCCTATCCCCTCCAGAGCAGCCCTCTAAAGAACTAGCCAGCTAACAGTGGAGAAAATCAGAAAAATGATATCAGTCTCCGAGCAGCACACCAACTCTTCCAAGAGAAACAGAGGTAAAGAGTAACCTGCCACATTCCTCGTCTAAACTATTACTACTTCTATAATAGTAAAAAATCAGACAACAATCAAACAGAAAGAACCACAAACCAAGAAAACAACTTAGATCGATGCCTCACTAAATATCATTTTGCCCATGAGATGGGCCAGCAAACAAATAGATATTAGTTTGAACGTAGAAAATAAAAGAACAAATAAACAGTGAAGCCAAAGCAAAAAAGACCAAAAAAGGGGAGTAAAATAAGCTACTTCATCTGATAACAAGCAGCAATACCTGAACATCAGTTGACAAAATCTCCATCCAGTCCTGGAAAAGTGGCCAGACAACCGTGTAACTAGGAAGATATAAATCTCCGAGCAGCAAAACGACTCGGATGACAAGAGAAATATAGGCTGGAGGTGTAACCTCCCACTTTACTAGGCTAAATTCTCATTACCTATACTTCTAGCCTAATCTGAAAGCAATCAAAAGCAAGAACTATAAACATAGAAGGAACTATGGGGTTCAGTTAAAAACATTCTCCCAAGAGAAGACCAATTAAGAAGTTAAACGGTGTTTCAAGCACTCAAACGAATTCAGCTGAAACACAAAGCATTACCAAAGACTGCACAACAACATAAACATACTTACTTTCAAGGTAAATGTGGCTAGGGAATATGTCAAAGACTTCAAATAGTAGATCTTAAGAATACTAGCTAGGGAACATGTCAATCAATAAAGACAAAATTTATGACGCAACATATCAGTTATACACAAGAGTGGATTTGTTTAGTTGGGTAAAAATATCATCATCCAGACAAGAAAAATGTTACAGTTTGTCATACATATCAATCTTCAGAATACTGGAACATCGCCAGCTCTTTCCAAGAGATCATGACATACACGTCCAGACAACATAAAGCATAAAATAAAATCGTTTCATGTACCTATGCAGAAACTTGCAGTGGCAATCACTCTTAATGGTGTTGTTGATGAACCTTTTTGGAGTCCTGGTCTCTCCACGATCTTGGTTCTTGAATACAACATCATCATCCTACCTGCAAAGGAAACATGAAAAGAACATTATTAAGCGTATCCTCATCTCTTTCTATTTAATCCTTTTGAGCTCTGCGATTAGAGCCTCAGTGTCATCATCGTCATTGTTGCATGGAAGTTGCAATTTGATGAGTAAGAACTGGAATAAACTGGGATAATCAGTTCAACTAAAAAGGGCCCAAATACAAAACCATGTACAAAAATAATTCAAGACCCTCAACTAAATTTCAAGACAATTGTGCACCATTCTTTTGGCCGTTTTACAATTTTGTCTAAACACGTCCCGACTAGAACGAACTAAGCATGCTTGAGAGTTTATTAATATGTTACCAATACCAAAGTTTATGGTAGATAGCACAAACAGAACAGTTTCCGCCCCAAACCACGAAGCAATTTATTAATTCAGCTAGACGATGTAAAAGTTAATCCCGTCCATGCAACAGCAAGCAGAGTCTCATCAACACTTTGGAGAAGTATGGTTTATTAATTACTGAGCAAGAAGTAAACAGGCCTTTCATCATCACTTATGGCATCCACGTCAGAGTCAGATGCATCAATTTCCCATGAAACTATCTTATCCTCATCTCGTTTGAACCTGTGATTGCCAACCGAGTAAATATTCATGCTGCTTTGAACATAAACAAGCACTTAACAGGTTTTGCAATAGCATTAATTACTTTCACCAACACTCAAAGAGCAGGCCCGATCTTTTTCATCGGTAAATCTCGTCTTGCAAGAAAAAATAGGTTTCATTTATCAATTATGATTCAAAGGTACAAGGCAACAACAGAAGTCAAACATCCCATCACAGGAGAGAAGTTATGCTTATGGCAAGCCCGATATCTACAGACAAGGGAGAAAGCGCACATATATATGGACCCGGAGGTATTACCAACATAGGACTTATCCTTGGATGAGAAGTGATTGCATTCACGCTCCTCAAGTTCATCCCTGAGATTCCTCTTATGTACCTCCTCTTGAGTTTGTTGTCCCTATGTCTGCACATGAGAGTGAGAAGGTCAGTATTTATTGAGAGGAAGATACCACAAAAAATATCATAAGTGCCAACCAATTTTATTCAGGACTATCAAGGTCAACAAGTAAAATAATAATGTAAAATTAGAGAGTTAGTTAGCTTTATGTGGTGCTATTGATTTTGGTTAACTAATAAAGAACACATGAGAAACATATGAAGCATGATAAAGCAAATTTGTGTAGTGGAGCAGCAACACTGCTATGTGACGGCAAATCTGTCATTCGCTAAAGAAAAACTTGCGCAGATATAGTAATTGGAGCCACACAAACAATCTTAAAACCTAGCCAATTGATACCTAATTATCCCCCATTAAATTCTGCACCAACTGAAGCTAACATGAGCAACTAAAAACGACAAAAGAGATATGTTTTCTCCAACAGATTGGTGGACTGATCCACTTAATCATGAGACCATACACGCATTAGATATAGCATATCGACATCCATACAACTTCTATACTTTTTTCTTACCGTGAGAATATAAGCCCCAAAGCTATTTTTCTGGACATATACACTAATATAAAAAGAACGAGAGGGGTTGGATCCATATAACATCTATCACACGATTTCCCGCATATAACACTTTAGAGTTCTCCAATGATGCATCAGTTTAAGTTGTACCCTCGTAATCATCACCCTTAATCAACTAAATCTAACAATTAGGATTAGCATAATGTAGTACCAATTTCCACACCCCACGCCCATGCCATTTGCCACCAATCCCCCGCCCGCACAGATTGTCCAAAAACTGCAGCATCCAGTCGAAAAATAGAATAACCGCCCATCATCGAGAGCAGGACCACGCCGCCGCCTCCCGATTCCTGACCATATTTTTCACCGCGCCGCCCCAGGCGTCCCGTCGCGCACTGCCAGCCCCGCAAGGTTCTCTGAATGTCACCCAGTCCAGTCTGCAGTCATCCTTGTAGAGGCGAGGTTTTTGCTGTGGAGAGGCACGCAGCCACCACCAACCGACAAGGTGACAATGACCCGAAGAAGGCCAAGCTGCACACGAGGCACCACTCGCCGATCGCATCTAAGAAGCCGACAGATCTCATGGTTCTCTCTTGATGTCCATCAGGAAATAATCTCTCAAATTTGTTCTCGACAAACACAAGGATATGAAACGTGGAGACACCGAAGTGGGTGAGATTGTGAAAACATTCACCAATGTATTTGCTGGGTTTTAATAATCAGAAGACACTATTCCAATGGGAGAATGCACACCATTGTCAACCTGGGTCTGTTTCACTAACTATTTAGATACACTACCACTCTTTGGTGCTTACTCATGTTTATACTTTCAGTAAACTATTTTTATATACATGGTTTGTATTGGCTAACTTTTTAATCACATCTCATTTGCAATAATACTGGACGCATACATAATAATGGTGTGTGATCCAACACGAAGCAAACATAAACCAATTACAGATTATGGATACATTATTTGCTGATGTCCACAAGAATTGAGAAAACATTTAAATTATGATGAAGCCTTCCATATTTGTTTTGCTAACTAGAAACCTTGGATGCGAGTAACTCGTAGCAAGTTTTTTATTGTTGGCCTCATAGTAAAGCTTGGTAGAATCCTGAGAAAGAAGGCAACTGCAATTGTAGACGAGTAAATGTTATGGGATCGACCTGTAGGGTAAACTGTAATGTGCAATGCATTATCTTATATTTTGAAGCAGAATGCTCAAAGTATAAATTATATCTATTTGTTGATCTAACATATACTAGAAATTTTGTGTCAATGATCTAGATATCAATGACCCATTCAAAGACATGTGCTTGGCATATCTATTGACTCTTCCTTTAGTCTACTTGAATAATATATGTGCACTATTGTTGTTGAGTTCATATCAGTCCAGACGCGCATTGCGCGTGCAAGATTACTAGTGTCCGTAAGGACCTGAAATTGTATCCAAAACTGAAAGTAGGCAGTGCATAAGAGCTGAATTGCATTTTGTGCAATCAGTAGCAAACCGTCTCTGTTTTCTCTACAGCAATCAATCAAAAGCAAGCCAGTATCACAAATATAATCATCGTCACTTGGGGACATTTACCACGGCCATTGCGCATCGTTGTTAGCAGTGTCCAGTGAAGTTCAGCAACATGGTATACATAGAAAGAAACGAAATTTACAAGGAATATTACGCATGAAGGATTAGGAGGAGAGGGGCCTCACCGGGCAGCTGCAGGTTGGGGAGGTGGCCGACGGCAGCGGGAACAGAGTGGTGCCAGGTGGGCGGCCACAGCTCGGGCAGGTTTTCCTGGAGGTCGCCGACGGACGGGAAAGCGACCACCATTTACTCCTCCTTGCCTCCCTGCTACGAGCTCCGCGGTGGCGGGACGCGTACGCCGTGGAGGAGGCCCTCCGACGGCCGCCGCTGATGCTGTTTGCGCCGTCGCCCACGGCTGGCGCAGCGAGGCGGAGGGGCTCCGGGATCCCAGGTCGACGGGAGGCGCCACGGCGGCGAGTAGGGTCGTGACCTGCGCCGCCACGAGGGCGCCCAATTCCATGCGCTCCGGATGGCGAGGACAAGGACCGGGCGGAGGCTGTCGACGCCGGCATCTAGGGAATCATGGTGGCGGATGGGGTATCCGGTGGCGAGGGAATCGCGTGGGTGTGGTGGGGTGGCCGGCCGGTGAACTGCGAGGCGGCGGCGGCCGATTGAGTGAGAGAGATTGATAGGAGAAAGGGGATGGATGTAAACAAACTTGAGATCATGCGTTGTGCGTTCCTTCCGTCTTCCCATGTTAATTGCCTTCCCTTTTTACTCCCAATCAGCATTTACAGGGATGGATGTATTATTACTTCGTAAAAAATAGGATTTGTTGACTCACAAAGCAGGCCAATCAGCCTATTAAACTTGTTGACTCACATATCATGGCAGCGTATCACAATTTAAGAAGCAACGCAGTTATTTACAGTACATAAATCACGTAGATCACCAAGTATAGTAAATTGGGAGCACCTTGATGGCCGGGATGACTCCATCGGATTTAATTCGTCCGGTAATTGTCAAATCTTCCTCCTAGACGCTTTGCCTACCCAGGATCAATGACTTTGCGATTCGTTTTCTCTCCCCACTTAATTCCAGTAGTATTGCTAATACGGCATGCATTGGCAGATTCCATTGCTGGAGAGAAAATAAATGAAAATGTCGCTTAATTTTAGGGTTATTAATAGTATGTCCTTTGATATATTACTCTAAGACTAGTCATAGTGGGGAGTAACATAGGGTAGTAACATGGTGCATGTTACTACTCTATGTTACTACCTCCATAGTGGGTAGCTACATATATGTGGTATCATGCATGCTATATTTATTTGATTGTAGACTCATATTGTCTTGGGAAGTGTGATGTTATGGTAACATAGCTAGTTACCACCTCACTCTCTTTCTTCATTCATTGTCATGCCATGTCACCAAAATGCTTTGGGGTGTGTGATGTTACTACCTATGTTACCCCCACTATGAGCAGTCTAATACATGAAGAAGAGGAGGGAACTTGGATACCCAAACGGAGGGAGTAGCCCTTCCATGAAAAAGAGCAAGGAATCAAGCAATTACACATTTGATCAACTTATTTGAATAAATATATTTTTCCCATTCATGCAAGCACTATATGATGCGTGATTTGCTACCATGTGGTTGCATGCATATGGATCTATACTCTTAATAATAATAATAATAAACAAACTCTTTTTTGCGAGATCAGACAAACTCTTTTTTCTGAGGAGGGAGAGCAATTAAACAAACTTGAGAGAACATGGATGAGATTGAACACCACAGTCGACATCATACCACTTCCGGTGAGCCGACGATTTCATGAGAGCAAGGAGGAGAAGAATTGTTGTTGACATTGATGGTTCCATGTAGACACATGCCCTTCCCCGGTGTGCGATATCTGTTGAACCGGGCCCCGACGACTCTGACGATCAACCTAGCATGTGCAATGACACAAAAATGAGCAGCGGCATGCCCTTACAACCCTACATATCCTCGGACTCCCTAGGAATATTTGAACTAGGTTCTTAGTTGATGTTCGATGTGCAGGGAAAAATACCTTCTTTGCAGTCATCGCTTGCATGCATTGTATCCTTCGTCACATGCTTGGCATCATAAAAAAAAATGTTCTTGTACTCGCACTCTACCTCACTAACACAAAATACAGACTCAACTCCCCAAGATCAACAATTATACCCCGAGTCCGCTCATGCCCAAAAAAAACAAAGAGTGGTGAGATGCCATGCGAGATGAAGGCAACGATGAAACTTAGGGTGGGTGCCGTTGTCCGAGAAGTCCAAAAATATCTAAATATAGGCCCAAAAACCCTCCGCACTTGTTAATGTATATATAGGCAATGAACCCAAGTTCTGGAACTCTTAAAGTAAAAGTGCATATTAATTCTGGAATATTGGTGCTCTCCAATAACACCACAATGCTATAGTAGATAGGACAATACAAATGGAATTTTGGAACCTAAACTACCGGGCTTGGTTCGACTTTAACTTTAACCTATTAAATTCTTCATATTTATATCTCGAGCTATGTAAACCATTTTAATCATGATCATCGTTGGAGATGATGTATGTGAATCGGTGTTGTGCTCTTCATCGCCCTTGACAATCTTGGGTGTCGAAGCCATCACCCACCGTGCAATCATCGTCCTTAGTTTATGCCAAGGGATAGTTAATAGCTATCATTAATTTGTTACATGTTTTTGGTTTTATTATTTTATGCTTTAGAATTTATTACTATTTATTTCATGTTTCATTGAGCTTTTTATATTATGCTAGTATAAACATCGATATATCTGTCATTGGCCACATCAAGGATGACAAGATAGACATCATGCAAATCTCTGCATGTGTTGAGAACCCCTATTAACATCCTTTTATGTCAATATAAACCCGAGGTCTTATACATGCATGTATTTAAGTACACACTCATATTTTGTAACTTTGGTCGATGTCATCGTCTCTAACTACGAAATTTAAGTTAAATATTAGTCCGTCACTGTCGGTGGTGGTGCATGTTAATATTGTTTTGTGCTTATATCGCAAGGCCTTTACGCCACCATCTCCAACACGTGTGTACATTGTTACCCATTGTCTCTGATGCCTTAGTTAGAGAACAATTTGGCAGTTGTGCTGAAAAGTTTATAACTTTTTTGCAATCTAGTGTTTCTGGCTGTATCACCAATAATGAGTTATACCTGTATTTTCATTGATGTCAGTCTTGTGTTGACCGCAAACCCGTCATTGTTTACATGGGCCTTATGATGTGGGCCTTAAAGACATCAGATAATTTTGCCTCTTTTCGTCTGTCTATCCCTTGGGAAGTTGGGATCTAGCCTAAGAGGAGCTAAGTTATGATCACGGTGTCCCAAGCAACGTTTTCTTGGCATCCTAGGAAGAGCCTTCAACAACATGTTGTGTTTCGACCATGGTGATGACACTTCCATGTTGCACCATCTTAGTAAGTTAATTATCTTTCGCCTTTTGCAGTAATCACTCTTGAGTGGTCCCGTAGTCTCGGGTATCTAATGCCTTTCCGTCGACACTTCTCGATAATCTTGCTATTGGTGACTACGCATTACTGAAAGGACACATGTGCCGCCTAGAGGAGGATGAATAGATGGTTTAAACTTTTATGATTTTGGGGTCCTCCTAATGCCGATCTATTGACGGTGTCTATTGGCCTAAACTACCATGCTTTGGTTCGACCTTAACTTTGACCTATGATTTTTTGCTTATTAAATCTCAAGTTATGAATAAGATTTTAATCACAATCATCGTTGGAGATGATATATGTGAATCGGTGTTATGTTCTGCATCGGCATCTCCGGTGTCAGAGCCGTCGCCCACAGTTGTCATCATCGTCCTTAGTTTATTCGAAGGGATAGTTAATAGCTATCATTTCCTTGTCACATGTTTTTTGGTTCATTATTTTATGTTTTGAGATTTATTACCTATTATTTCATGTGACATTAGGTTGGTTCTATTATGCTAGTATAAACATCGATATCTGGCCACATCAAGGATAACGAGATAGTCACCATGCAAATCTCTGCTTATTTTCAGAACCCCTATAGTCATCCTTTTTACGTCAATGTACACACGAGGTCTTATGCATGCATGTGACTAAGTACACACTCATATTTTGTAAGTTTGGTCGTGTCATCAAGTGTAACTACGAGATTTAA
This sequence comes from Lolium multiflorum, assembly GCA_030979885.1. Taxonomy (NCBI): domain Eukaryota; kingdom Viridiplantae; phylum Streptophyta; class Magnoliopsida; order Poales; family Poaceae; genus Lolium; species Lolium multiflorum. Next base: position 52,368,614 of record CM061747.1, on the reverse strand, counting down.
GTTCAATATTAGTCCACCATTGTGTTTGGTGGCGCATGTGTCCTAAAACCACTTGTAATACTTTATTTATTATATTGACAACTTTTTAAGAAGGCTTTTACTTAACCTTGTTTTGTGCTTATTTCGTAAGGCCTTTACGCCACCATCTCCAATGTGTGTGTACATTGTTAGCGCTAATGCCGAGAGCGCAAGGCCCGACAACAACTAGGTCGCGCACCCATTGTCCCCATTGCCTTGGTTGGATAGCTATTTGTGAGTTGTGCTGAAAAGTGTATAACCTTTTGTGATCTAGTGTTACTGGTTGTATCACCAATAACGAGTCATACCTATATTTTCTTTGACGTGGGTCTTGTGTTGGCTTGCGAACCCATCAATGTCTACTTTGGCCTTATGATGTGGGCCTTGAAGACATCAGATAACTTTGCCTCTTTTCGTCTATCTATCCCTTGGCATCTAGCCTAAGAGGAGCTAGGTTATGATCGCAGTGTCCCAAGCAAAGTTTTCTTGGCATCCTAGGAAGAGCCTTCAACAACACGTTGTGTTTAGACCACGGTGATGACACTTCTGTGCTGCACCATCTTAGTAAGTTATCTTTCGCCTCTCGTGGCAAGCACACTTGAGTGGTCCCGTAGTATCGGGTATCTAATGCATTTCCATCAACACTTACTGATAATCTTGCGGTTGGTGTCTACACATTACTGAAAGAAAACATATGCCGCTTAGAGGAGGGTGAATAGCTGGTTTAAAATTTTATGATATTGGTGTCCTCCTAATGTCGATCTGTCGATGATGTCTATTGGCCTAAACTACCATGCTTGGTTCGACTTTAACTTTGACCTATGAATATTTGCATATTAAATCTCAAGTTATGAAAAAGATTTTAATCACGATCATCGTTGGAGATGATATATGTGAATCGGTGTTGTGTTCTGCATCGGCCTCTCCGGTATCGAAGCCGTCGCCCACAGTTGTCATCATCATCATTAGTTTATTCGAAGGGATAGTTAATAGCTATCATTTCCCTGTCACATGTTTTTTCGGTTCATTATTTTATGCTTTGAGATTTATTACCTATTATTTCTTGTGACATTAGGTTGGTTCTATCATGCTAGTATATACATCGACATATTTTTCGTTGGCCACATCAAGAACGACGAGTAGTCACCATGCAATTCTCTACATGGTTTGAGAACCCTTTTTGTCATATCCTAGCTCTTACAGCAATGCACGCCCGAGGTCTTATGCGTTATGCGTGCATGTTGCTAAGTACACACTCATATTTTGTAAGTTTGGTCGATGTCATCGCCTCTAACTACGAGATTTAAGTTCAATATTAGTCCACCATTGTGTTTGGTGCCGCATGTGTACTAAAACCACGTGTAATACTTTATTTATTATGTTGACAACTTTTTTAGAAGGCTTAATCTTGTTTTGTGCTTATTCTGCAAGGCCTTTACGCCACCATATTCGACACGTGTGTACATTGTTAGCGCTAATACCGAGAGCGCGAGGCCCGACAACAACTAGGTCGCGCACCCATTGTCCCCGTTGCCTTAGTTGGAGAGCTATTTGTGAGTTGTGCTGAAAAGTGTATAACCTTTTGCAATTTAGTGTTTTTGGTTGGATCACCAATAATGTGTTATACATGTATTCCATTGACGTGGGTCTTGTGTTGGCCTGCGAACTTATCAATGTCTACTTTTGGCCATACGATGTGAGCCTTGAAAACATCAGATAACTTTGCCTCTTTTTGTCCCTCTATCCCTTGGGATCTAGACTAAGAGGAGCTAGGTTATGATCAGGGTGTGCCAAGCAAAGTTGTCTTGTCATCCTAGGGAGAGCCTTTAACAACATGTTATGTTTCGACCATGGTGATGACACTTCAGTGTCACACCTTCTCAGTAAGTTATCTTTCGCCTTTCTCGGGAAACACTCTAGAGTGGTCCCATAGTCTCGGGTATAAAACGCCTTTCATCTACACTTCTCGGTACTCTTGCGTTTGGTGGCGGTCTTCGTACACTCACTGGCAGCGACACTCCTAGAGCCTAGCATATTGGATCGAGGTTTCACGAGGCGTTGTTTCAATTAATAGCTTATTGGACCGCGCTTGACTTCGCATCGCCTTTTACCGGGTAACATGGGCATCACATCGATGCTTGTGGCATGGTCACGATTCTGTCGGTCCTCCGCCATCGACGGACCGCGGTTGCTTCCCTCGAGGCGTGTGTACGTAAATACTCGATAATCCACGATATACTCGGACTTGTGTGCCGCACAGATTTTTGTCGGCGAACCTTTTCGAAAAATGCCTATTGTCCCAATGGTAACGAGTGCAATGGTGTGCATATGCATATGTGCATGTTTGAAAATTTTATCATGTATTCATGTATGTGTTGGTGGTAGAAGTACCACATATAAATCACATACGGAGCTAGCTATAGTAGTGCATGCATACATCCATCGATTGGTACGCTCATTCCACTCCATAGACACGCATGTACTACTACTTGCTTAATAAATAACAAACGAGACTTGAGACGGTGTAGAGTTTTGATTTTGGAGCTGTGCGAGCGGGAAATTTCCATGCGAGGGAATTTGCATTTTGGAGCTAAATACTGTAGTACTTTAGCTTGGGCTAAGCATGATTTTTGGGCAAAATCACAGACGGGATTTTGGGCCATAATCACGGACTGAATTTTGGCCAGCCACACCATCTCCGTGACTCCGTCTTGTGGTTTCCTATGGCGCAAACCCAACTCCTTCTCGATCTCCTCTCAATATCGCCGGCCACCCACCCACACCTCCGCCGCCCCAGACCACCGGCGGCTCCTCCCCTCAACCTCTATAGCGCCCAGCTCGACCAGATAGATGCCCTCCGCCCTCTTTCTCCGCCATCTCGCCCCAGCTCCGGCGCTGCTCCGACACCGTACCTCCTGCATAATCCCTCGCCGACGCCCGTCCAATCAAGCCGGAAAATTCGCCACCGCGAAACCCTAGGTCGCCGGCCGGCCGGCCGGCGTCGTGGACGGCGCGGGCCAGGCCACGCGCGACACCTTCTCCATTGTCTTCCGGTTCCTCGCGCCGGGAGGCTGTGGCCGTGCGGATGGAGCCGTCCAGCGGCGTCGACGTCACCGGAACTTCGACCACCGCAGGTGCTTCTCGAGGTATGAGCCCTGCCCCAACCCGCAACCCCCAATCCTCTTCTCCCCAATTCTGAAAAAAATTGCATCTTGCCGATGGTTGCCTCCGTCCGCGGGATGCACTGGTAGTACAACGCAGGTAAGACCAATTCTTCGATTTACTGCACAGATGTGCAGCTGCAGGAATTCCGTTTGGGAGGAAAAAATGCATCTGCTTTGTCATGTGTGTAATCGATCAGTCAATAAATGTTCAGAGTCTTGTATTGCAACATGGACCTAATCTTTTTCATGTGTAATTGATCGAAGTGGGTTTGTGATCACAATGATGACTTGATGATTAAATCTGGTTGATGGATTCATGTGAGGATGTTTCTTGCACTATTGTGTCTCCTTCAGATGTTATAAATTTATAATAATCAAGCTAGGCATGTGTTGTTCCAGGATTTGATTGCATGAACTTTTCATGCCGTGCTCTTTGGGTTGTCATTCATTTTTTTAGCTCTGATGAGTTCCACTCTAGTTTATTTAAGATGTTTGACAGAGTGTCTATTTGGTTAGACTCGTGAGTTGCTTATTGCTGAATGAGAAGGCGGCAACCTTAGCATGGATGTTCACTCATGCCGTACAGAAACTTGCTGTCATTTTTGTATGCCTGGTTTCCATTTGGAGCTGGCCATCATGTTTTAATTCTTCTTGTGAGGAGGAGTAGATGATGGAGCCTGCAGCTGGGTGCATCTAGCAGCTGCTTTTCTAGCTTCCTAACTCTGTGTTTAATATGGTTAATTAGATTGAGTAATCCTTTTGTTTCATAAATAATAAATCTGCTAGTCTAGAGCTGAGCAGCATCATGTGTTTGTTAAACCCAGCCAGTGTTGTGGGTGGGTAGCATCATGCTCAGAGCAGTGAAGAAGATCCTGGCCCAGTACGGGAGATAATCAGCCAGCGGATCTGATACTAGCTAGCAAAATGTGAGAGATATATAGCTGAAAGTTCTGGAGCTACAAATCGTTCTTAAGGCTTGTCTAGTTTATGCAGTACCACAAATTGTTTTGTTTAGATTCTTTTTTACATAGTGAAGCAAGTAGTTCAAAATCATACACTCTGGAATATGATTACATGCGTTGTGCTTCTTTGCAGTTGTTTCCCCTGCCCATTGTCCTTGTCCGAGTTGGCGACAGGCCATGAGGCGAAGATCTGATGCACATCCATGATAGCTCTTGCCGATTCGACTATCTTCAGGTATGTAGCATCAACATTTATTGTAACTAAAAATGTTCCTGTTGGCAAGATGATATGCTCGTGCCATGTGCTAAATTAACGCAGTCTCCACTTAATACTTGTTCATGCCAGGTGCTCCGGTGGCTGTGAAACGGTATGCTGTCTCTGTATAGAGCAGTGACTTGCCTCCTTCCTCATGGTCTCCCTTGACATCCTAGACGCCCGGTGAGACATCAAGTTCTCCCTGAACCCTTAGACTGAACAAGGACTCTGCGCTAGTGGATATTTTTTTGTTGATCTTGAGCATGAATTGGTTCCCTAGTGTATGAGCTTCCGTTTGTTCTTCCAGATTTAGTGCATGGATTTGTTCTAGGTTAAATGCAAGAGTTGGTTCAGATTGGGTGGATGGTAGTTCAAATAGCCTTGTAAATCTTTTATGTGTGGCTGGCCTATAGCCATTTGACAAGTATTTTGATTGCTGCAAGGTAAAATTGTTGTTTTGATATCATTGGAACCTGGGCATACATAGGGCTGGGTGTATCAAGTTCAGAACCTGGGCGACAACACGTGTGCATAAATACATGTATGTCTGGGTTCAAGACGATTCATTCATTTCCCTTTGTCCATTGTTGTCGTTGGGATCGGTGATGGGCCATGGTAGGACAATCTGATGTGCATGCACGACAGCCGATGCTGATTCGAAAATTTCTAGGTATGTAGCCGCACCAATACATGTAAATATATTTGTTTCTGCAAGAGGATGCATTCTCATGCCATGTGTTAACTAACCCAGGTTCCACGTCATGCTGCTCCTTGACTGCAGTTTGTGGATTTTACCAAGATAAAGTTGATAGAAATGTGCCAGGCCAAGAAGGAGGAGCGATTCATGCTTGGAGCAGTGAAGAAGATCCTGGCCAAGTATATATGCAGAGATAATCAGCCAGCGGATGAGATACTAGCTCGCAATATTGAGAGGAGTTTGATTCCTTTTTTTTTCTTTGCATTTGTTTTGCCTTTGTGTTTCAATTATAGAACAATGATTAGTAATTTTTCTGTTTTGTAGGAGGAAGCATAATTGGAGGTGGCCAGGAGGTAGGAGCAGACTTCGTGTACGTCTCGGTGAGCATTCCATTTGTCCCGTCTACCTCCTTATGGTGATTTGTGGTACTGTTGAAGGTGTTGGTTGGTCTTGTAGTGAAGGAACATTTGGAATGCTCGTTGAGTTGGATTGCGTGATGCATGGTTTTTAAGGCGTCGCTTAGTCGTCGCGACGTCAAGGCGTCGTCTCCGCCTTAGATTTTCGTCTAAGGCGTCCGATTTGGTGTCTTGAGGCGTCCAGGTCGTCGCCAAGGCGGAGAAAGCGTCGCTCTAGTCGAATTTCGACGCCATGGACAAGGTCGAGCGGGAACACAGAAATTAGGCCAGATGGGAGGGAAATTGGGGGCCAGAGAGAGGGAAACTATAGAGGAAAGAGAGGAGAACAGACCAGTCACAGAATCGAATCGATTGAGTGAGAGAGAGAGGAGCTCTCTCCTTAGGCGGCCAGCTCATCCTATGCCAGATCTTGTCTCACGCGTCCAAGCCCAACAGGGAGGCGGCTGCTTCGTCGGGGACGATAGGGGAAGGTGGGAACTGGGAGGGGTCGCCGTCGCTGGGTCGCCGCCGGTTGGGTCGCCGCCGCCGGCTGGCTGCAGGGGAGGCGGCTGCAGGCTGCTTCGTCGGAAAGAGGTAGGGACGAGCGGTTGCAATGTTGCATCGTGGATTCTGGTAGGGTTAGGCACATCTGGGCTGGGCCTTATCCTAAATTGTGTTGCTGGGTTAGGCATAACTGGGCTGGGCTTCCCCTCAATAAAAAAAACTGGTCTGGGCTGGGCCTCTCCGATGGATGGCAGTCTATGAATAAGGCGTCGCCCCGCTTTGCGCTTTGAGCGCCTAGGCGTTGAGGCGCCCCCCCAGCGCCTTAAACCGCCTTAACGCCTTGAAAACCATGGCGTGATGCACTTGAACTGTTTGTGTTTAAAACAGAATCGTGGCCTGGAATGTCCAAAGACAGGCAAAAGCAATGCCAATTATTTTGAACAGTTATTAGTAGTGGTTAAACTTAAATTGGTTAATGAATTAGCTAGTCGTTGCAAATATTCTGTATGGGAACCGGCCTGCATCGTATGTAATGGTATAGAAAAGTTTGTGGTCTGGCATTTGACAGTGGGCATATGTTGGCTGTTTTGGTATCCTTGGAGTCGGTCGTTCCTTTGTGTACGCTCAGTACTACTAGTCATTTATTTTTTTCCCACGACACTTATACGAATCTGATGTGTGATATGAACGTTGCAGATTGGTGGCGTTGAGGCTTTGGCACGGATTCATGTGCATTATCGATCATGAGGCTGGTGAGCAAAATCATAGGGCGACGGACCATGCATGAATGTGTGTTTTTCTGTTCCAAGCAGATGTGTTGGTTCCGACGAGTCGCCTCACCCGGTGTTGCTGTTTGTGTCGGGACTGAGTTGGTGTCCTGTGTGGTGGCAAATAAATATGGGATCTTGGAAGAAGAGTAGTGTTAGGAGTTGATTGTGACGTGGTGCTGTTGTATTTAAGTAATTTGCACGTGCTTATGCATGAGTTGAATGACACTAGCTTGAAGTTATGGTAATATACGTGACTCGAAATCATCCGATATTGTTGGATTCGATCAGTCCAAATTAAGCTGAAGCAATGCAAGAAGAAAATACATACGGGCCGTGGATCGTTTGTTGTCTCCAAAATTCCGTTGAGTAGTGTCACACAATTAGAGAAGCCAACGAGTTTTTGGCCCCACGCGCGATTTAAGTCGAATGAAAAGAAGAAAAATACCGGGCGATGGAATAGATCGATCAGTCCGGACGCGAAAAAAAAAGTCCATCGGGGTCAAAAGAAAAAAAGTACTTAGAGTAAAACGCCAGTACTATGTTGTCACAACAACGGGGCCACACGCCGCCAGCGACGACGAGTAAGAACGGATGGTCAGCCGAACTTGATGGTGAAGATTGACGCCACCTCCTGTGTTCGCCGGCTCTGCACAGGTATTACCTCCGCACGATAGAGCGGCTGCCAAACACATTGCAGCGCTACGAGAAGAGACAAGCCATAGTTGGTATTTGGGAATCTAATCCGATCTCCACCCAAAACTCATCTGTGAGTAAGTTCATTGTCCGTCATTTCTCGGTGTTGCGACACTAGACGATCTCTGGAAGTCTTATTTGGACGTTGCAACACTAGAGGATCCTTGGAGCCCACGGCGGCACCTCCCCAATCGTCAGGGAAATCAAGCTAAACCAGAGATTTCTAGCTACTATAAATGCACTTGGGCGGGAGAGGGGTGCTGGTACGAGCTAGCTAGTCACACTCTGGGTGGGAATCAACTGGTGCAAGTGCATGTGATCGATCAAAACGGCCTCTTCATTCATGCTTAGCTCCATTGCAGCTAGCTAGATAGCCAAATCCTCCTTGGTTCGCCGGCTCTGCCACACCAGTATCTCCATCAAGCGAAAAAGAACGGGTCCCCATGTTTCTCTTCTAGATGATCCTGGAAGTCTTTTTTTTTTTTTTTTGATGTTGCGGCGCCTCCCCAATCGTCAGGGAAATCAAGGGAAACCAGAGATTTTTCTAGCTACTATAAATGCACTTGGGCGGGAGAGAGGTGCTGGTACACTTGGGCGGGAGAGAGGTGCTGGTACGAGCTAGCTAGTCACACCCTCAGCGCATGCGAGATTTGGGTGGGAATCAACTGGTGCAAGTGCATGTGATCGACCTCTTCATTCATTCTTAGCTCCATTGCAGCTAGCTTGATAGCCAAATCCTTTTGTTTTCCCTACCCAAATGCTTTTTCGCCAGACTATCAAGCAAGCAGCCACTAGCAAATCAGAATAGCAGAAATTTTCTTCTAGGGGTAAGAGGAAACCTGGGCAGATCTTTTGTCCAAGATTCTACCAATACAGCTAGCCCAAGTGGAGCATCAGCAACTGCACGTACCAAACCAACAAAGTTTCATGACTGTCCAAACTGAACAACCATAGAAAACAGGGAGATTTCTTTAAGAGAAATACATAGTTGAGCAAATTAATCAACTAAAGACTAATCATTAAGAGTAGAAAATTTTGCCAAAACTGTTGCTGTTTGGTGACATTTGGATCTCACAGCAGAAAATAAACTTCACAAATAGAACAAAGGTACATAGAGCAAAGCTCATGCAATCAATCCTGGAACACACATGACAGGACACATGCATCAGGCTTCAAAAAGTTAATCAAGTTGCTAGCTAGTGCTCAACGACCAACAGACATCCCCTTGTCCCCGGGGTCTTCCAGCTTAGCTTCCTTCCAAGCGACACATATCAGGCTCCAGCTGCGACATCTGTAACCTCCAGGAGCTGAGACATCCGTAACCTCGAACAGGAAGAAAACATAAGATGGTTAGCTGTAAAGCAGATTTAGCATATAAACAAATCAATTCGGAGGAGGCTTTGGACTAGACACGCACAACAACGGAGGGCAGCACCCGTGCATCTATCTATCTACAACAGGATACAGCACATGTTTTTGTTCACTCAAAATGCCAGGCACCACCTATGTATGAGGAATCAATTCTACATCACAGTTTTCGAGCTATTTGGGCAAGGAATATCAACAGATGGAGATTATTCTCCATGAATGGACTAAATACTGAAAGAAGTAGCAAGCCGAAAACATGTGGCACACAAGGACATGCCATTTCCATGATTGCAACTACCAATCTAAATGACAGCAAGTATATTCTTTATCAACCATTTGAATCAAAACAGGTTACTTTGTGCTAGCTACATCGCATAGAAAGAAGAAAAAAAAACACATCAATTGAATTGGCTGCATTAGCCTCGCATCACACGGGTCAACGCAAGGACAAATGTGCTGCTGCACACAACAGTAAGGTTATAAAGCTGATGATGTGGATCGTACGATTCATATCCAGCACATGCACACTACATACACACATGTAGGATATTGGCATCAACAGAAAAACATGTCTCCAGGATTGCAAATGGCTGCATGCTTTCCTGGAGAAGTGACTTGAACATGACCTGGCTACCCCATTGCATATCAAACCAATGGCATCTGGTTTCAATCGTCTGAATTTGAATTCAGTTCAAGACAAGATATGCAGGCAGCAACACCAAAGCATTACACGGAGCATCAGGACAATGTCGATGTACACGTTTTTTCGGACATCCAAACCACAGTTCAAATAACAAACAGCTTCCAGAGACAAGGGGATACTCACCCGAACAGACATCCAGACCACAGTTCAAATAACAAACAGCTTCCAGAGACAAGTGGATACTCACCCAAATAGCTTCCAGCCACGAGCACCTCCTTCCTGGACACACCCAGCTCGGTTTCTCCGTCCTGCAAATAGGATGCACAAACTTAGTGGCAGCAATGACATTATCGAAAATGGAAAAAAGAAAAGCATCCGGGTTCAGCTCCTGAACCAGGACAACAATTTAGACATGCTCATGAAATCTTGACAAGGTAAATTCGGTAGGAGACGGAGCAGGGTTGGGTTGTCGGTGGCATGTGTAGGCAAACATAGACGGCTGTGTCCTAAGAAAGAAGGGAAAATAGGCCGGGATGATGGAGACAGGACCTTGGGATTGAGAGGGAACTCCGTGCCGTGATGCATCCCGGCTAGCCGACGCCGGAAGGAGGTCCGGTGGACTGCAACAGCACCACAGGAAGATCATGGAGATGTGGCCGAAAGTGAACCCAAGCAGATGATTCGCGTTAGATCTGAGGCAAGCAAGTTATGGAGGATCGAAACTGAAAGCGAAAACAAAGTGCTACCTTTTTCGGAGTGGAGACGAGGTCGGGACCGTCGGAGCAGGGGAGGCCGCCGCCGCCGCGGCGCCGTTAAAGGAAGGAGGCCGCGGGGCAGCGCCTTGTCAGGGCAGCAGACGCGGCGGCGCCATGTCGTCCTCCCCCGCTGTTGCTTGCCCTCCTGCTATGGTTTGGTGGCAGAGTAGAGAGGATGGGCCCGTGCAGTGGGAGACTGCCGGGGACGTACGGCGGAGCACCGGCGAGCGACTGGCAGGCCGGGGTCCCGCAGAGGAAGTGCGACGCGCGCCGTGGTTGTCTGCCTCCCCGGCGATGTGGCGTCGACGGTGAGGTGGCCGGCATCTAGGGTTTGTAGCGGCTCGATTTGGGGGATTGATTGGTCGAGGCTGGAGGGAGAGGGCTGCCCGCGTGCGGTGGGTGGGTGCGGAAGAGAGGTGCGTGCGTTGGAGACGAGTTGGCACAGTCCACGTTTTTCGATCGGGACGGACGTGTACTACACATGAATGTGATCGGTTTTGACCCCGAGTCGGAGCACAAGTCCGAGTCCAGCCCAGCAGGTGCGATCTACGTTTTCCCTGCGCCTACATAAGGGCCACTAAACTAGCTATCGAAGCTCAACAACTTGTTGCGATTGTTTCTTCCGCGGAGATTGAACCAGCGCGAACCGAATAGTCTCGTGCTGCGACTGCGATGGCTGCTTCCACGAGTGGGAGCGCCGGCGGCCACCGGAATCAGGCTGTCTGGCCTGCCTACATGGCGCGGTAGGAGCCGCTGGAGAGGCTGGGCGCGGGCATGAACGGCGAGGTGTTCAAGGCGTGGGACACCAAGGAGAACCGGATCGTCGCCGTGAAGCGGCTCAGCGGCACCGGGACAACCGGCGGCGACGACTTAATCTTTTCCGGCCTTCAGGAGGTCTGGCGGGAGTGCAGGTGTCTGAGGACGTGCGACGGCATCCCCTCGGTCGTGAAGCTCCTGGACAAAGTCGTCCCCAAGGTCAATTCCGACGACTCCTTCCTCGTCATGGAGTACGCCGGCCGCCTCAACCTACGCGGCTACATGCAGCGCCGTGCCCGTCGTCGTCGTCGGTTCTCCGAGGCCGAGGTGTGCCGGATCATGAAGGCGCTCCTGGAGGGGGTCAGCTCCGTGCACGGTACCGGTATCATGCACCTGGACATCAGGCCCGAGAACGTCATCCTCGACGACGGCACGGAGGACAAGACGGAGAGGAGGCCCAAGAACAAGAAGGGAGCGATGATCCAAGACGGCGAGCTCAAGGAGGACGACATCGTCTACAAGATCGGAGGCTTCGGCATCTCCCGGAAGAAAGAGCGGGGCTCGAAGCAGTCGGAGGTGACCATTGCGACAGCGTACAGCGCGCCGGAGCTCCTCCTGCACTCATGCGAGTACGACGAGCGCGCGGACACGTGGGGGCTCGGATGCATAATGGCCGACCTCCTCTCGGGCACTGGCATGCCCACCTTCGGCCCCGACGACTCGGAAGAAAAGATCATGAGCAAAGTGTTCCGCGTCGTCGACCCTAAGAGTAAGAAGATCAAGGACTGGGCTGGGTACTCCGGGATAGCCGCAGAGTGGAAGTCGAAGCTGCCGGAAAAAAACAAGCCGAAGCTGCCGAGGATAGCGGCAGGGTTGAAGACCAAGATACTCGGGGATCCTCTTCGACGCCGGTTCCCCTTCTGGAGGCTGTCGTCCGCCGGCTTCGAGGTACTCAGCGGCCTCCTGGAGAGCAACCCGGCGAAGCGGCTTACTGCAGCGGAGGCGCTCGAGAAGCCTTGGTTCCAGGAGGACTGTCAGTGACGGCCTGGATTGGTGGCTGCTTTTGTTAGATTGTCGTGCTTCTAGCTAGGGTTCTTTGTCGGAGAAGAAAAGAGGATCTCGATCCCTACTTGTAAACTCTGTGATTTTCACTTGTAGATACACTCAATATATGTGTACTAGTTTATCATATAGTACTCCGTAATATTTGATTGATTGGTTCATGCATTCACCGATTCCCAGTTTTTCATAAAGGAAGAATTTGTTGAATTTGAGTATGACCTAGCGCCCCTGCTCTCCTCTCACGCCACTCCCGCGCTCCCTCGTCGCTGTCGCTCTCCTGCCTCCCATCGTCGCGGCTTTTCTCCTCCCCCGTCGTTGTTGCTCTCCATGTCGTCTCAGTTGCAACTAGAAACGACAAGGTCAAAAGGAAACTCGAAATTATACTGAGCAGGAAGATGGTCACCATGCGTCAGTGAGATGCATGAAGGCGGAAAACCTTCCACAGGCCATGAGAGATCACTGGAAGCTGCCGAACAAAGATGCTTTCAGGTATACAGGCAAAGATTGGCTTCTGCTGTGTTTGAGCAATGCAGATGCAGAAGCCAAAGCCAACATCATCATGCTTTGTTGGAGAGCCTGGCACCTAAAAAACAACATTAATTGTGCACCAGGACGGCAAGTAAACGATTGCTAATTCGGTGGCATTCCTTCTGGCATACAACAAGTCCAGATATCTGAACCCTCCAGCAATAACTGACTGAGGCTGTGTGCCTGGGCACCACCACCTGGATGGATCAAGCTAAATACTGCGCTGACAAGCCAAGCGGCGGAGGGGCGATCGTCAGAGAGCATGAAGGTGCTGTGATAATCGTAGCTTGTTCTCCCCTGAAGAACTATCAAGTGGCAGTGGAGGCGAAAGTAAAAGCAGCGCTCATGGACATCAAACTGGAAAGCAATCGTGCTCACGACAAAATCATCCTGGAACTTGACTGTTTAGAAGCGGTGAAGGCTTTCTGCATACTGACAGATCGAAGCAGTGGGCTTATATTGAAGAAGCCAGGACACTGCTGAACAAGTTTGTTGATCACTCTGTTGATTGCAAAAAGAGAGAATGTAACAGAGCCGCTGATACACTAGCTAAGATGGCTAGATCAGCGGGTAGCTACTTATGGCTAGACATGTATCCAGATAGTGTTTGAGACATTGTGAAACAAGAATTATGCCGAAATTTTGTTAAAAGAGACCACCTGCTCTAATTCATTGACAAAAAGGACCACCTCAACCTGCGTGCACGGCACGGGCATCATGCACCTCGACATCAGGCCCGAGAACGTGATCCTCGACGACGGCACGGAGGACAGGACGGAGAGGAGGCCCAAGAACAAGAAGGGGGCGATGATCCAAGACGGCGAGCTCAAGGAGGACGCCATCGTCTATAAGATCGGAGGCTTCGGCATCTCCCGGAAGAAAGAGCAGGGCTCGAAGCAGTCGGAGGTGACCATTGCGACAGCATACAGCGCGCCGGAGCTCCTCCTGCACTCGTGCGAGTACGACGAGCGCGCGGACACGTGGGGGCTCGGATGCATAATGGCCGACCTCCTCTCGGGCACCGGCATGCCCACCTTCGGCCCCGATGACTCGGAAGAAAAGATCATGAGCAAAGTGTTCCGCGTCGTCGACCCTAAGAGTAAGAAGATCAAGGACTGGGCTGGGTACTCGGGGATAGCCGCAGAGTGGAAGTCGAAACTACCCGGAAAAAACAAGTCGAGGATAGAGGCAGGGTTGAAGACGAAGATACTCGGGGATCCTCTTCGGCGCCGGTTCCTCTTCTGGAGGCTGTCGTCCGCCGGCTTCGAGGTGCTCAGTGGGCTCCTGGAGAGCAACCCGGCGAAGCGGCTTACCGCAGCGGAGGCGCTCGAGAAGCCTTGGTTCCAGTAGAACTGTCTCGTGACGGCGTGAGTTTGGGGCTGCTTTTGTTAGATTGTCGCGCTCATAGCTAGGGTTCTTAGTTTGAGAATAGATAAAGGCTCTGGATCCCTACATGTAAACTCTGTGTACGCATGTGATACGATCAATATATGAACGCGGACGAATAGCGCCCGGGCTGGGGTGATTTGGAAATCAACATGCGGAGTGTGCGGCGATAGAGGCATGCAAGCGCATTTAATGGTGCGCGGCGGAATAAACACGGAATGAATACGCGCGTACAATACAATGGAGAGGCGGCGCGTGTACTGGATGTGCGAAGTAAATGCGTACAGGTGGTGTCGTGTGCAGTTGGGAACAGGAACATCATGGACGCGCGACGGAGGATATCGACCATGATGTTCGGCTAGTTTACCGGATCGCGTTGACAAAGAGGACTTGAATCAACGCGCGTCACCGGTAACTGCTCCTGCGCCGGTACCCTAGCTCCTTCATCCTCCAGCCCCCATCTCCCCCTCCTCCCGCGTCGCGCGCCCCCGCTAGGCTTTCTGTTCATGGCCCGGTGAATCTGCATGTGGCGGCGCTCCATCACCGCCCTGGGGCGAGGGAAGCGGGTCCCTAGTAGGATTCTTTCCTTATTGTGGTCAGTTGTTGCTGATGACCGACTTCTTCGGAGATCTGGAACCGAGGTGCAGCACTGCAGCCCCGTCCATCCAATCCTTCCTCCTCCCTGTGGAGAAATCGACCTAACATAGTTTGCCCATGTTTTCCTCACAGCTGCTGGCGCAAGTGGGGGGCGGTGGTGGTGAGGTGGAAGCAGTCGTTGGGTGTTCTTCGCTGCCCCAGGATGTTGCCGCCGCGCCGGCGACGGTTGCCGTGCGCGAGAGCACCAGTGCAGGATCAGGGGGCTCGGTTGTTTGTGCAAACTGCACGGTGCCCGGCTGCCCGCTGGCGAGCCATTACAGGCTGACGGGTCAGTCGTCAAGGCTGGCGATGTGTGCGAGCGAGCAGCGTCTCAGGCTGGAAGAGGAGGTACGATCACCCGTAGTTGGATGTTCTTTAGGTTGTGAATTATTCTAAAAAGTAAGGTAGTAATTTTTGGCAGTGGGTAGAACTGATTTGTGCGACTTTGGGATAACTGTCATGGCCTGTTTTCTAGTAGATTAGTTGCCGGTGATGCGGGGCGCCTTTGGGGATAGCTGATTGTTGCCTGAGCCTATAATTGGATGCCACCAACTGGGCTTTGTGAAAATTTCCCTATCGGAGCTAAGTTTCTTAATTGTACACTTTTTCTGCAACTAATGTTGTTACTTAGACAGTCAATTGGGAGGGGCAAGATGATGTTACAAGCTCTGAACTCTGAGCATGTGCTGATGTGTATTTATTCCCAATGTTTTGATGTGTCCGGTAAAAAGTACTCAAAAGGACCAGGAGTAACAAGTCAATACGCTGCTTGTAGAAAATGATTTATTGATCAGTTGGTACATATATATTAGCCCAGACTATACATCTGTATGCATTGGAAAACATTTGTACTAACTCCCAGAAAGGGCCAACTCTTTCACAGGAGGTAAATGTCTGTAAACATTTACTATATTTGGTGAAAACACTTGTTGAATTATAGGCTGGTACTAATAACCACCCATGTTGGAAATAAATAGATATGATGTGTTCCGTACTTGCAACTTAAAACAATATTTCTTATACATTTCCATGAGCAAATTTTTTGTAATTTGAGTAAGTAAATATCTCTATTCATAGATAGATGCATCACTCTTTTTTTTTGGAAGAACGGCATAGCCACAGATTTTGTATGTTCATTTATAGTACACCAGCAAATCGACTCAGCTGACTTGATGACTGTGTTAGCTACCATATTCAGCAATCGGCCTGGTTTAGTGATAATTGTTTTATCCATGACAGGGTTTCATGGTTGCAGTTTGAACTTAGTAGCATCTCAAAAGTCAGAGCTACTGTGTTGTAAATAGTTTACAACTTAGTTATAATGTAGTTGGTCCTTTGGTAGATATTTTTTTTTTTGAAAAGAGGGCAAAAGATTGCCCTATTCCATTAATTAAGAAAGGAGTGTGACCAAATTACAACAAGCGTAACCATATTAAAAAACAAACTTTACTCTCCCGACATCAAGTTACCCATGCGCTTGGCGCCCGCTAGGACCCAAAGTTTAGCATCTTGTTTGATCTTTTGAAAGATTACTGAAGGTGGTGCTTACTTGTTCTTCAATACCTGAGCATTCCTTTCATTTCAAAGCTCCCAAGAAACTAGAAAAGTGACGGAGGCCAAATCATGTGATAGAAATTGGGCTTGAGCAATGGTTTTCTGAACATTACAATGAGGAGGGAAGGCAAGTGTCGGAGCAAGGGTGGCCTCGATCAGAATGAGAGTATCTAAATACAATAAATGACATTTTAAAAATATATTATGAATGATTTTATAGTTTATAAGTATTTACTTGTTGCAATGTATTTGTTGAGACGTGCGTGCACATACACACTTACTAGTGATGTCCAACAGGAAAACTGGTTTTCGCGCATGTCTCGCAGGCATCGGGTAGGGAGGGCACCACCTGAAAGACCGTTGAACTCCGCTTGCGTCATGGTGCTTGAGCGCACCCTGCGAGAATTCCCAGCACGGTTGAATGGTGATGTAATAGTGCCAGAGGTTGGGGTTACATTTGATTCTATTGGCGAGGCTTACGACTTCTACAATCTAGTTGTATTCATGGGAACGGGGGTTCGGAGTAAGATATGGCTAGAGCCGTCTCAACGTTCTATGTGAAGTGCATGCAAGAAATAGTCTGTGGATGTTCAGTAAGTATTTTTTTTTACTTGTCCCTAACCGTTCCCCTTTTCGTGTGATGATGTTAATAATTTTTGCACATACGACCACACCTAACTTGGGTTTTTTTTGTTCCTTTGTTTCACAGTTCGCAGGGTAGGCCAAGAGCCACGAACTCGCATTCCACAAGGTGCCTTTGCCCTGCCCTCATCCGTTTGTTGCGGTCTAAGGACAACGGATGGTACATATGCGAGCATAGAGACATCCACAGCCATGATCTGTCGGCATCAGTTGGTGAGCGGGCGCATTGGCCTTCGCACAAACACATCGACAGCTACACCAAAGATCTGGTGAAGCAGCTTAGAGAGAACAATGTTAATCTTGGAAAGGTGTATAGTATCATAGGCAGTTTCTTCGGGAAGGTGGAGAATGCACCGTTCACGAAGAGGGCCTTGAAGACTGTGTCAAGATCAGTAGTGAGCAGGCGGATGACGATGTCAGGAAAACAATAGAAGTCTTCTCGGAGATAGGGGCTGCGGACCCTGATTTCGGCGATGCAATAACTTCTGATACGACATACAGAACTAATGTGTATGACATGCCATTTGGTCTAATCATCGGAGTGAACAGCCATTTCCAGAGTGTCATCTTTGGCAGGGTCTTGCTGAGAGAGGAGAAAGTCAAAAAGTTCGAGTGGGTTTTTAGAGAATTTGTCAAGATGATGGGTGGAAAAAACCCAGTTACTATACTAACAGGTACCTTTTTATACATTACCTTATGCATGACCCGCGATCGTTAATTTTACTTTTGCCAAAAAATGTTTTAACTTTGTAAACCTTGGTGCACATGTGGGTTTCCTAAAATTAATTTAATATGTCTTGGCTTCCCGTAGATCAATGCAGAGCCATGGAGGTAGCAATTTCGAATGTTCTGCTGGGGACCAATCATCGGTGGTGCAAGTGGCATGTCCTTAGGAAGGCCAAGGAAAGACTCGGTGCTCTCTACGGGAAGAACAACCAGTTCGAGGTTGATTTTCATCGGATTGTGAACCAGATGCTGACTATGGAGGAGTTTGAAGGCGCTTGGGTGGAAATGCTGAGCACGTACGCATTGGAGAAAAATCCCTATCTGCACCACTGGTAAGCGGCGGCAATTTTCTAAGCAATCCGCTCGGCTGTCCATTAATTGCTTTTCACCGATGATATCTCTTCCTTTTTTTATTGCCACCCTGATTTAGCTTGCTTTGTTTTGGCCGATGCCTGTGGCCGCAAGGTGGTGTTGTTTACAAAGTAGGAGAGCCTATGGAGAAACATGCCACAAAGGTTTAGACACGGATAATGTTCGAGAAGTTCCAGGAGAGTGTACAAGTGCGGTTCTTTCTACGTGGATGAGGTTGTGCCAGGAGAGATGTATGTGGCAAAACATTTTGACAGCCAGAACCGGGAGAAGTGGTGCAAGGCGCAGGTGAGCGGTGGATATTACACATGCGAGTGCGGCCTGTATGAGCACATGGGGGCTTGTTGTGCTGCCACGTGCTTAAGGTAGGGGTGGATTCTTCTTTCCCAAATGTGCGCATTCCCCGTTTCTTCGGCGTGAATGGCCAGAACTGGTGCCTAATAATTTTTTGTGGCATTTTTTTCCTGCCATTACAGGTTCTGGTCCACCTCAGGTTTACAGAGGTTCCAGCCCAGTATGTGTTGAAGAGATGGACAGTAGGCATACGTGATGTGTTACCCACGCACCTGGTGTACCAGAAATATCAGGGGCTGATGACATCTTTCAGTTTTCGGCATTCCCAGCTATACCTCAATTGCATGTAGGTGGCCAGGTTGGGGGATGTAAATGTGGATGCATACACCATGGCAATGGATTTCATAAAGGTTCTAGTGCCAAAACTCAAGAAGGTTGCTGTCCAAGGTGATGGTTTGGGTCTGGAGGAGAGGCTAGCTGCGAAGAAAGCTAGGGTGGACGGTGCGGCTGAACAAATGGTGGTTCAGTACCGCCCCACGGACAATGGATGTGCCCCCGCTGTTAGCCTGGACGCAGCACTGCTCGTTCTGTCGAAGAACAGGACTGGAGGCAGGCCAACAAATAGCCGTGACAAGCCTCCGTACAAGACGATGTCGAAACGGACCAGGTTCTGCACGGTATGGAGGCGGCCCGGTCACAAGAGCACGACATGCCCAGATCGCGAAACCTAGGCAAGAGGGCAAATGCTCGAACTGTGGCCTCCCCGGTCACTGGAAGACGAGCTGTGTCAACAAAAGTACAGTTTGTTAGGGTGTGCGTTGCTTTGTTTATGACTGGTGTGCCCTCTGTGAGGTTGGAGGCTGCCTCACTATGTGATAATTATATTGTACTTTAGGGACAAAGACCTTTTTGGCAGCCCCCAATCGAATCACTGTTGTGCATTGTTTTGCACTTCCTTTCCAAAAATATTTTTTTGACAGGCCTGAATTGCGTTAGGGCATCTCCAGCGGCGCGACGTATTTTAGTGTCCGCGCGCGTCCGTTTGCGTCGCGCAGCGGACGCTGAAATGACCGTTTTCGTCCGCGTGTCCGTTTGCGTCTGGGGTTGGCTCCAGCGGCCCGACGCATTTTTTTTTTCTTTTTCATTTCAACATACTTCCAAATATTACAAATTGAAAGATTATTTTACACAAACTAATACATAGTTTGGAACATGGTTTACACAAACTAATACATAGTTTGTACCATGGTGGACACAAATATAAATATTTTAAAAATAGAAACCAGTTGTGTTGATTTCCGTAAGAAAGAACATTCGAGGGACGCGTGGGGACGCCATTAACGTGGTTGGAGGTGGGCTGCGCCGCTCGCCCATCGCCATTAACGTGCGCACCGCCGGCGACGAAGCGGCGCCGGCCAGCGCGTTTGAGAAGACGCATCGACGCAGTCGCGCCAGCGGGCGACGAAATGTCCGCCGGATACGAGCGGACACTTTCGGCGTCCGCGCAGTGTCCGCGGAGACGCATCCGAGACGCATATTTGGGCCAGATATGCGTCTCCGCGGATGGCCCGGTCGCTTTGCGTCGCCCTGCTGGAGAGGGTGCCAGACGCATTTCTGGTCACGGCGGACGAAAACGACCATTTGCGTCGCGCCGCTCGAGATGCCCTTAGCGCTTTTCCACCGCACCCGCTGTTTTAATATGAGCTGCATCATGGGCGGACCCACCGTCCCTGCAGCCTGGGCGGCTGCCCGGGCTTCTCACCGGCGAGCCTCCTTGGCGCGACAAGCTTCTGAACCAATTAACGATCGATAAACTAGAGATGCCCGGGCTTCGTGCCGTTCTTTCTTCGCTGCTGCCCACATCCACCCTTTTTGGGCCAGCACTCCTCTATTCTGCTACCTGGCTTGCTTCTATCGGGCCCTGTGGCACCCGGACGCACACGGGACATGGGCTCATGGCTGATCCATCTCTATTCTGCCTCCCTTGGAAAACTAGAGATCCCCAATTCCTAAATTCCAGTTTGTACGCTGCTTGCAAGCAAATCCAGAGGCCTAGCTCGACCCGAAGGGCACCAGGCACAAGCAGGGGGCAATTAGGTTGGCTTAAATTCGAATATTAGTTGAACTTTTGTGTTACCTTATTTCTACCCATTAATTTATTGATTATAGGAGTAGAAACGTGGAAGAAAAGTAGACAACTCGTTGTTGAATTGCTCGTTGCCTCTAATTGCCTTGTAGACTATTAATTAAATTCCATTGCTCCATAATAGTCAAGTTTTCTATTATAAATATTTGAACCGGCTTGTCATGACTTGGGCGGCGACCTTAGCCGTGGGGGCGTGATGGTAGTTGGCTCGTCCCGACACGTTCTTGGATAGTAGGAACTTATGTCGGCCAGCGACCCAAATGAGTTGGTGCGATGGTTGTGGTATAGGGTTGGTTGCCCTATGTAGTTTGGATTGCGGGTTATCTGTTCACTCGGCGTTGCAGCTCGAGAGTGAGCGGCGGTATGTCAGGGTGAAGTAGGTTGTACTCCTTTTATGGTATTCAATGTGTCGTCGGTGAGGGTTGGTGTGGCCATGTTGTGTTGGTGTTTGAGTTGGATTGTCCTGTAGCCCGGTTTCTCTCTAATTAACCAGACATCTTTTTCTTATTTAATGGATGTGACAAAGCTTTTACATTCATTTAAAAAGTTATTTTGTGTTGATTATCTTCTAGAGGTACCATCATATAATTTCCTAAACCAAATTGTCACACTTTGGTTTGCCCAGGCTTCGAAAAATTCCTGGGTCCGCCTGTGAGCTGCATGCAGTTGAGTTCGGCCAAAGAGACTAGCTACAAGTTGCAGCGCGACTGGAACAGTATCTCATCCCCATCTCTGCAAAACCGCGTCCAGAGCACATGCATCCCGCGTAGAACTGTTTCCTTTTTGGCTGACATTCAGCTGATTCTTACGGTTCGGTGGTTGGCTAACTTAGCCGGGTGTATTGGCTGGCGGAATTACAGCGCATTATACATTGGGCATTATGACGTCAGGTAAAGATTCCAACGGTCTGATGCAGTATGGATATGCAGATCACCTAAGCTCGCGCTCACTTACGAGTTTTCGTCAATATATGTACTAGTTTACGTTATGATATTCAGATATTGATTGATCGGTTCATGGCTGCATTTACCAGTTCCCTTTTGTTCATCCTACCGTCGGGCAGTCATAGACAGAGGTTGATGCAAAATAAGAACAACGTGGCTTCAGATCCTTCCGAGTCTGTTGAATCCTGGAAGAGGAGACACAAGAAATTAACTGACTATACATTAATACATATACATATATATTGTTTGATAAAGTTATTGTTTCACGAGGGTATTTCGCAAAAGTTGATTGTAGAAAATGTCTACGAAGAAGAGAGATCGAAGATGTGTTCACAAATTTCATACAAATTGAGATTATTGCATATATCATTTTTATTAAAGACATACATATTTTTATATTTATTAACGTTTATCTTACGACTTGAGTACAGTTACACTCAATTGGTTCATATCTTGGTGGTAGCTAAGGGAAACAAGTCTCATAAGATATACAAATTCGAAGCCTCCAGTATAAGAATGGCCACTTGGATTTGAAAGTGGAAATGATTAATTATACTGTTGAGTAGTTTTTTCTAAAGTACATGTAAACTAACTTTCCCCTCGGGTCGCCTCGCGCGGGCGGCTCCAGGGGCGACCAAACCCTAGGCAGGAAACCACACCCAAATCTCCCCTCCCCTAGCCGCTGCCGCCGCCGGAGCTGGCGGTGGCGGCCGTGCCCGGCCGTTGTAGGCGGCGGGCGAGAGCTGCGCGCCCCGACGGGTCCCCTACGCGCGGAGGCGGGACATCACCAGGGCGGCGCGGGTGGTGGCTGTGTCCGGCGGCGCGTCCTGGCGGCGCTTGCCGGCGCACGACAAGGGGCGTGGAGGTGCGGAGGAGGAGGATCTCAGCGAGGGGGGCAGCAGGCTGCGGCATGGAGCGACGGCGCGAGCTGGTGGCGGCGGCGCGAGTCCAAGGTGGTCGTGGCGGCGGCGAGGAGGCTCGGCCAGGAAGAGTCCAGGCGAGCAGAGGCCAGCCGCCTGACGGTGCGGGCGTGCGTCGGCTACCCCCGGTGGCGACCGGCGGGGAGGCTGGAGGAGTGGGCGCGAGCCCTATCTGGGCTTCTGCGGGTCCAATCTAGGCTAGCAGGCCCGGATCTGGCTGGTGGTAGGAGTTGCTGCTGTGGGCTATCTGCCTGGAGTTGGCGACAACCTCGGCGGGCCGGTTCTGCCCCGTGCCGGTGGAGAGGGAGGCTGTCTTTTCCTTGCTGAGTCGGAGTTGGAGGTGGAAGATGGACCATGTCCTCGACCGTGTGGTGTGTCGGAGTCCACAGATCTGCGACAACAACGGGCAGGAGCTGCGGTGACGGTGGCGTGAGGCTTCTTGGACGACGTGGTCCAACCCTCGTAGGTGCGGTATGCGCGATGGCACGGATGAAAATCTCGCCCAATCTTGGTCGGGCCGGCGGCGACGGCACCCACGGGTGTCGTTTTTTCCTCGTTGGAGGCGTCGCCGAGGGGCTTCGACATCTTCTGCGCTCTCTCGTGGTGTTGGTGTTGACTCCGGGCGAAAGCCTAGATTCGGAGTTGGATCGGCATGATAGCAGCGTCCTCGGCGTCGTTCCTCTGTTGGGAGTATCGCGTTTGGAGACACGGTTTTGAGGTCCTAGGTTGCGCTCCTCCGGTGCTCGTCGCTGCCCAAGGCTGTTCTTCAGGGGTGCTATGGACACCATCATCGGCGAGTCCTTCATCAGGCTTCCTGGGGTTGTCCGAGTCCCGCCGTCTATCTCTTCAGATGGTGCGTCGACAAAGAGTGTCCTTTTTGAAGGGTTTGTTCTTCGGAAGCGTTCAATGTTGGTCGTGACGCGGCTTTGTAGTTTAGCTTAGGTCAGGCTCTTCTAGGTTTTGTTGGTGTTGTGTCTGTGGTGGTTGTCTTCGGACTAGCCGGTGTGAAGTGGAGTGAGTTCGTGCTATGCTCGTTGTTTGCAGCGAGTTGTAGACTTCTTGTATTCAAATTTCTGCCTTCTATAAAGATATGGTACGCCTTCGGCGTACTCGCGAAAAAAAAGTAGTTTTTTCTAACATGTTTATGCTAGTGTGATAGATTCATTTATCTTCCCTCTTGCATTTCTCATGAAACAGACCCTTTATCGAAAATATATGTAATAATAACTATGGTAGTCAAAAGGAAGGAATTAAAAAAATGCGTGAAGCCCCCATAAATTCCAACCAAGTATCTCTTGAAAATAAAGAGTTTCTATACAAACACATTGTCAACAAATAATATGTGTTGTGGTCTTCGTAACAAAATAAGCCGAAGCTAGAGCCCAATATAAGAAACTGAAGGAGGTTGCATCCACAGGGATGCAGACTATTTGCTAGTTGGATATTAGAATTTGTGACAGTGCATGAATACCCATCCAAGATGGTAACAACCGAGTAGCTACACATGTTTAGTGTATTCACGACATTGTGATTATAGTCCCACCAGTATTGATTTTCCGTGACCATATCAGCAATGATAAATTATTATTTTTAGGTAATAGATAGATAGAATAGCAACTCTCCTGGCGTTTGCACCTCATGGTGCACACAACCAATTATTGCAATGTTCAGGTTCAACAAAGTCTCAAAATAAAAGCTAAAAGGTTAAAAGCAGCAGAAACCAATACCCTGAAAAATCAGGAGATAAGCACGTTGTACTATCATATGAGTGACCTGCTTATGGTAATAGACAACATTATTTCTACACCTAATGACCTGAACACAACTTAACAGAGCACTAAGTACCTATAACAAAGAGTTCAGACTTCCAACAGGGGAGGCGTGGGAGAATTGGACAATATTATTTAACCCTATTGTTGATTTTAGGGAAATGCAACTATGTGATACCATCAAATTATATGAAAAAGATTCACTCTAATAATAAAATACTGAATTTAAGCAATCTAGAAGCAACACTGTGTAATATGACAATTAAAAAATAGAAAACTAAAGTGGTACATAGAAAAAATGATATATCCCGAAGTTCAAATCCTTATAGGACACTAATCTCTGTGGCAAATCAAGTCCACATGATCCCAAGGATCTTGCTTCATGTCCTTGATCTTTCCGAACAAAGCACAAATTCCTCCACTACACTACAACAAGGCAGACAGCCCTATCGTTTTAAATGCCGAGACACACATCTAAACGCCGCTGTCGAGGGTGCTCCTCGGCAATGCCCTCCGATAGGGGCTTAGGGTTGACGGAATCCTGCAAGCTGACAAGAGACATCGGTATGCAGACAAGCGGGGAGAGCGATTTACCCAGTTCGGGCCTTCGATGAGGTAAAACCCTTACGTCCCGCGTCTGTTCTGATTATGATGAAAACAGTGTTAAATGGGGTGCCGAATAGTTCGGCTGTGATCTCGTCGAGATAGCTAATCGCTAGGGTAACCTAGTTCTAAGCTTCTGTTGGCTAAGATCGCTAAGATTGATTGTCTCCTCGATAGCCCCTCTCCGGCCTTTATATAGGTGGCCAGGTCCCGAGAGATCTCATCGAGTACGGGTAGGATTACAATAGATCTATCTTCAGGCTTTCCTTGTTCGGCTTCCTCCATGCCTTGAACTCCAAGCAATCTTCCGTCGCACCGTCCTAGTGGCCCATCTTGCCCTTGGGTACTTTCATGGGCCTCCAGTTGGACCGTATAGGGTAGAGCAACATTGGTTACCCGAAGGGTAATGCCCACGTCAGTAGCCCCCGAGTGTCTAGCCGAACATAGTTCGGGTAGAGACTAGAACATGTCTTCTTCCGAAGTCCTTCTCTTTGATCATTCTTGTCTTTCTTCCATCTTCTATCGGGTGCGCGTCGCGCTCCCGATGGGAGTAGCCCCGAGTCTAGGTACGGATGCTTGCAATTCGTGCTAGACTCAAGTTGTACCACTCGAACATTTTTCTTCTGAAGCTTTTTCCTGCAAGTCTTTGTACTCCATCCGATACATTTTCTTTACGCAAGGGATAATGAATAACGTGCCCAACTTCTGTTGGTTAACGCCGATGGCAAAACAACGTTACCCTACACAAAATCAAGTTCCCGGGCATGATCGGAGTGCGAAAAAAGTTCCGTCGGGTGCGCGGCGCTCCCGATGGGAGTAGCCCCCGAGTCTGGGCACGGCGTTTACGCCGGGTGCAGACTCGAGTCATTTCCTTCGAGTCCTTATTCGTCGGGTGCGCGTCCAGCGCTCCCGATGGGAGTAGCCCCCAAGTCTGAGTGCAGATGCTTGCAATCTGCGCTTAGACTCGAATTGTTCATCCGATAAATTTTTTTATTCTTTCGAGTGCTCTTGACAATTCTCATGATGTCACTGATGACGTACCGCTGTCATGGTTTGATTGACAAGACTTGACCTAGCGGGCCCACCCTAGTTCTGCGCGGGCAGTTTTTAGGTTTTGACCAGGCAGCGACCGAGGCGTTTCCTCGATTTTCGTGTGGGAATAATGGGCCGCCGGTTCCATTCCCTTTCAAGCGCCACGTGTACAGCCCAATATAAATAAGGAAATCCTCGTTTTTACTTTTTTGCCTCCTACTGCTCATCTTCTTCGCCCATCCCTTCCTTCTTCCTGCACCCTTTCTTAGAAGCTTCAGACGCCATGGGGAAAAAGAAGGGTGCTAGCACTTCGGGCGGCCAAAGTTAGCCGCGATTGGTGTGCCTCCGCCATTTCCAACCGCGACATCAACAAGTTGCGAGCCCTTGGATTCATCTCTGCATGAGGATGATATTCGTCTTCCAGTGTTTCTCGCCCAAAGCCCCGAAGGGCTTCACCGTCATGTTCACCGCCTTTTTATTCCATGGACTCTTCCTTCCAGCGCATGAGTTCCTTCGCTCTCTTCTTTTCTTTTACGGGATTCAGCTCCGGCAACTGACCCGAACTCCATCCTCCACCTATCCATCTTTGTCACCGTCTGCGAAGCCTTCCTTGGCATCGACCCTCACTGGGGTCTTTGGAGGAAGATCTTTTACGTGAAGCGCCATAACGACAGCAACGGCCCCCGTCGTCGGTGGTGTTGGCTTTGTTGTCAGGAAGGAGGTCGACTACTTTGATTACCCAATGAAGGAGTCTGTCCAGGGCTGGCGCAACAAGTGGTTTTATCTACGAGATCCTTCAGTATCTGGGCGATGCTCAAACCTTCCTCCCTTTGAGGACAAACTGATAGCTAAGCCGAAGAAATCCTGGCAAAACACCCTTTCTCCCGACGAAAGATTGACAGCCGACAGGCTGTTCGATCAAATAGTCACTCTGAAGAATACGGGAGGCCTACCCCCTAATTCAGTCAATCAATGTAATAGTGTGTAACCATATATAGCCCTTCTGACTGACTATAAATATACACACGATACCAAGGCATCGCTTCCACACTCGAAAACTCACATGATGTCAGAGCGGTTAGTCTCGCGGATCTGATCCTAGTTTTTCACAACTTCCGTATCGTGCCGCCCCGGCCCCGGGAGATCTCATCTTCTTCTTTGGACCAAGCGGTTCCCTACATGGCGCTAGAGAAGAAGGCCGACTGTGGAGTCCTCTGGTGCAAAATGATCTTAATGTGTTTTTCTTATCTATTGTAGGGTCCTTTGTGCCAATTCTAACTTTTTGAAGGACCATCATGTAAACTGTAATAGCACGTGATGAAAGTCGGAATAGTTTCCAGACAGGAACTCGTGAGTTTTGGCTAGCTCCGAGTACGAGCTGGACTCCAGTCCACGTTTTTCGATCGGGACGTGTACGCATGAATAGTTTCTCCGAATCTCCGTTATGAATGTGATCGGTTTTGACTCCTAGTCGGAGCAGAAGTTGGAGTCCAGGCCAGGTAGCTAGGCGTGCGGTCTACATAAGGGGCACTAAACTACGTAGTAAGTTTATCGAAGCTCAACAACTGGCTGCGCTTCTTTCCTCCGCAGTGATTGAACCAGCGCGAATCGAATCGGCTCGTCTCGTCCTGCCATGGCTGCTTCCACGAGTAGGAGCGGCGGCGGCCACCGGAATCAGGCTGTCTGGCCAAAGTACATGGCGCGGTACGAGCCGCTGGAGAGGCTGGGCGCGGGCATGAACGGCGAGGTGTTCAAGGCGTGGGACACCAAGGAGAACCGGATTGTCGCCGTGAAGAGGCTCAGCGGGACCGGGACCACCGGCGGCGACGACCTAATCTTTTCCGGCCTTCAAGAGGTCTGGCGGGAGTGCAGGTGCCTGAGGACGTGCGACGGCATCCCGTCGGTCGTCAAGCTCCTGGACAAAGTCGTCCCCAAAGTAAATTCCGACGACTCCTTCATCATCATGGAGTACGCCGGCCGCCTCAACCTGCGCGGCTACATGCAGCGCCGTGCCCAGCGTCATCGTCGGTTCTCCGAGGCCGAGGTGTGCCGGATCATGAAGGAGCTCCTGGAGGGGGTCAACTCCGTGCCCACTAGTCGCTACCACTCAACCTTAGATCCAACCCCAAAACGCAGTCGGAGCCGTCGAGGAGAGTGACGGAGACGCGTCGAGGCAGTCGTGGAGAGGGTGCGAAGCCGAAGTCGATGTAGTCGGAGCCGTCGAGGACAAGGTGCTGCCCGGTCCCCCACCATCGAGTCCGACACACCTCACATGGGCATCAGCTTACCACTGTGACACTTCGGTACTTGTTATATAAATGTAATTGTTGCAACTTGTTATGCTTAATGCTTGTCACTAGGGTCCGAGTGCCATGATCTCAGATCTGAACATGTTAATGATTCATGAAAATATTCGTTGTTTATGATCTTACCTGCAAATTGTATACACACGTTGCTGTCCGGAACCAATGGCCCCAAGGACAATCGGGACAACCGGAGGGAATGGTAGTGATGTGAGGATCACATGTGTTCACGAGTGTTAATGCTTGCTCCGTACTCTATTAAAAGGAGTACCTTAATTTCATTTCCTAGAAGCCTGGCCACCGGCTGGTAGGACAAAAGATGTTGTGCAAGTTTCTCATTGCGAGCACGTACGACTATATATGAACACATGCCTATTGATTGATTAGTACTTGGATACCGTTTTATTATTATCTGCAAATGCCCTGCTTTGATTGTTATAGTTTCTCTCATCCATGCAACGCCTTAATCCGTCTCTGCCTACGATTTTAATCTTTACTATAATCACTACTGCTGTCTTTATTTCACCGCTGCTGTTATTTCACTATTCCTACTGCTATAAAACTGTTACTACTGATAAACTCTTGCGAGCAAGTCTGTTTCCAGGCGCGGCGTGGTTGTGTGCCTCCCCGTCGATGTGGCCGTAGAAGGCCCCCATGGCGTGGACGGTGAGGCGGCCGGCATCTAGGAGTTGCAGCGGATCGATTTTGGGGATTGATTGGTGGAGGGCTGCTGTGCTTGCGGTGGGTGGGTGCGGAAGAGAGGTGCGTGCGTGTTGGCAGAGGTGAGTTACGAATGTGGTGGCCGGACTTGTTACGATGGCGTAGACCTTGAGGCCTTGATGCGGCTGCTGCCTCATCCTCGGCGCCGGAGCCACGTCGTCCTGGACGGCGAGCCGGCAGGTGAGTTGCGTCGCCGTGGGGCGTCGTGGAGGTGGAGGCGCCCCCGGATCTGGTGGCCACCGGAGGCATCTTCTCCTGGCTGGCGGGGGCCTCGACGCGGCTGATGCGACGCGGGCGGGCAAGCTCGACGGGGCGGCGCGCATGGATGCACGCACGCGCGCGCCGGCGAGGAAGCCCGCCGCGACGCCCGGTGGGTGGCCGGCGCCGCCGCCGCCGCCGCATTCGGGGTTAGGGTTTGGTTGGTTGGGAGGAAAATGGGTGGATGCGAGGGAGTGGGTTGGGTTTGGGCGTTGGGATCGGGCTGGATGGTTTGCTAGTGGACGGACGGACGGACGTGTACACATGAATAGTTTCAGTACGAATGTGATCGATCGGTTTTGACCCCGAGTCGGAGCACAAGTCCGAGTCCAGCCCAGCATGCAGGTTGTAGCTACGCGTGTGATCTACTTCTTCCGTGCGCCTACATATAAGGAGTAGTTGCGTTTATCCAAGTTCAACAACTGGCTGCCCTTGTTTCTTCCGTAGCGATTGAACCAGCGCGAATCGAATCGTCTCGTGCTGCGACTGCGATGGCTGCTTCCACGAGTAGGAGCGGCGGCGACCACCGGAATCAGCCTGTCTGGCCCAAGTACATGGCGCGGTACGAGCCGCTGGCGAGGCTGGGCGCGGGCATGAACGGCGAGGTGTTCAAGGCGTGGGACACCAAGGAGAACCGGATCGTCGCCGTGAAGCGGCTCAGCGGGACCGGGACCACCGGCGGCGACGACTTAATCTTTTCCGGCCTTCAAGAGGTCTGGCGGGAGTGCAGGTGTCTCAGGACGTGCGACGGCATCCCCTCCGCCGTGAAGCTCCTGGATAAA
Organism: Lolium multiflorum; assembly: GCA_030979885.1. Classification (NCBI taxonomy): domain Eukaryota; kingdom Viridiplantae; phylum Streptophyta; class Magnoliopsida; order Poales; family Poaceae; genus Lolium; species Lolium multiflorum. The sequence continues at coordinate 52,338,959 of CM061747.1, read as the reverse complement.
GTCGTCCCCAAAGTAAATTCCGACGACTCCTTCCTCATCATGGAATACGCCGGCCGCCTCAACCTGCGTGCCTACATGCAGCGCCGTGCCCATCGTCGTCGACGGTTCTCCGAGGCCGAGGTGTGCCGGATCATGAAGGCGCTCCTGGAGGGGGTCAGCTCCGTGCACGGCACGGGCATCATGCACCTCGACATCAGGCCCGAGAACATCATCCTCGACGATGGCACCGAGGACAGAACGGAGAGGAGGCCCAAGAAAGGAACGATCCAAGATGGCGAGCTCAAGGACAACAACATCGTCTACAAGATTGGAGGCTTCGGGATCTCCCGGAGGAAAGACCAGGGCCCGAAGCAGCCGGAGGTGACAATTGCGACAGCATACAGCGCGCCGGAGCTCCTCCTGCACTCGTGCGAGTACGACGAGCGCGCGGACACGTGGGGGCTCGGATGCATAATGGCCGACCTCCTCTCGGGCACCGGCATGCCCACCTTCGGCCCCGACGACTCGGAAGAAAAGATCATGAGCAAAGTGTTCCGCGTCGTCGACCCTAAGTGTAAGAAGATCAAGGACTGGGCTGGGTACTCGGGGATAGCGGCAGAGTGGAAGTCGAAGATGCCAGGAAAAAACAAGTCGAAGCTAGCGAGGATAGCCGCAGGATCGAAGACGAAGATACTCGGGGATCCTCTTCGGCGCCGGTTCCCCTTCTGGAGGCTGTCGTCCGCCGGCTTCGAGGTGCTCAGCGGGCTCCTGGAGAGCAACCCGGCGAAGCGGCTCACCGCAGCTGAGGCGCTCGACAAGCCTTGGTTCCAGTAGAACTGTCGGTGACGGCGTGGGTTTGGGGCTGCTTTTGTTAGATTGCCACGCTCCTAGCTAGGGTTCTTAGTTTGAGAATAGATAGAGGCTCTGGATCCCTACATGTAAACCATGTGTACGCATGTGATAAAATCAATATATTTACTAGTTTACCTTATGATATTCAGATATTGATTGATTGGTTCATGCATGTATTTACCAGTTCACTTTTGTTCATCATACCGTCGGGTAGTCATAGCCAGAGGTTGATGCAAAATATGAATAATGTTGCTTCAGATCACTTCCGAGTCTGTTGAATCATGTAAGGGGAGACACAAGAAATTAACTGACGATGCATAAATATTGTTTGATAAAGTTATTGTTTCACTTGGGTATTTGCAAAAATTGATTGTAGAAAATGTCTATGAAGAAGAGAGATCAAAGATGTGTTCACAAATTTCATACAAATTGAGATTATTGCATATATCTTTTTTATTAAATAAATGCATATTTCTATATTATTAATGTTTATCTTACGACTTGAGTACAGTTACACTCAATTGGTTCAAATCTTGGTGGTAGCTAAGGGAAACAAATCTTATAAGATATACAAATTCGAAGCCTCCAATATAAAAATGACCACTTGGATTTGAAAGTTGGAAATGATTAATTATAGCTTGGCACAACCGCACCGTACGGCGAGACACCCCCATACGAATGCTCGTCAAACTCCCGGAAGCCTCGGACCAAAACGAAAAATCTAATCAGATCCCGTGAACAGAATCACGTGTGTGCTTACAAATCTACAAAACAGCTACACTAGAGTACGTGCTAGCTCTACTCCCTACCAAAACGAAGAAAACCAAAAGAAGGAGCTAGCTACAGAGTGGCCGCCGGAAGACCTTCTGCACGCACGCAGCCACCAATCAAAGGACGAGCTACCACAAGATCGAGAAGAAAAAGAAAGATATGGATAGTTTACCGGATCGATCCATCGAGAGAAGTGCGAGCTCGCCGCGTGCCATGCCTCCCAAATCCATCTTGGAGCAGAGCGGCCTCTCCTCTCCTCGACGAGTAAAGAGTCAAAGTCTAAGTCGTCACACACGACGCGCGCGTTGGTTCAACCCCTTCTCGTATTTATAGACTGCCAGAGGAGGTCAAAATCGAGCTTTTCGTTCAAATCTTTTCGAAACATGGCGCCACTTTTTCGTTGCTGCCGCTCTTTTTTTTCGTTTTTCATAATGAGCTTGCACGTTGTAATCTCTTCTACCTTGTTGTTTGTTATGAGATGGTACGTGAGATGAAGCGCTGAGATTAGTTGTGTGGCCACGAATAGGTGACGTGGCCATTAAATTGGAGCGCATGCAAGGCAACTAACCAACACGATTTCTGGGAATACTTGATTACCTACCCGGGTGGCCCGTCGGACTGGTAAATGAGATCCTAATTATATGTGTTATTGCCTACGTATGCCTGCCTCTATTAGTGCGTGTTTGATGGCAGCTTCCAAATCAATTTACAAGATCTCTTACTCCCTCTATCCCGGGTGTATTAGTCCGAGTAGATAAATAAAATTGTCACGATTTATCCTCCCATATAAGGCCGCTTGACAATTAATTAGCACTAATTTCTTCCTCTAATTACTCTCCACCTCTCTCCCGTCTTGCATGATTCCCGTAACTATTTCTTCCTCTAATTACTCTTCACCTCTCTCCCGTCTTGCATGATTCCGTAACTATTTCTTCCTCTAAGGCTAGTCATAGTGACACTATCTTATGTAGTATCATGCACATTTGTCCCACAAAAATGCTGATGTGACAGCTAATTAAGGAGGAGACATGCGATTAGAGTATCATAGGTGAATATCGTATCATAGCGCATATCACAAGAAAAGTTAATGTCAAACAAATCTATTACATCACACACGACGCACGCGTTGGTCCAACCCCATCTCATATTTATAGACCTACTAGAGGAGACCAAGATTGAGTTTTTCGTTAAAATTTTGGAACCCTGGCGCCTCTTTTTCATAGCAGCCGCTCTTTATTCCGTTTTTCATAATGAGCTTGGATGCTGTAATCTCTTCTTGCCTGTTGTTTGTTATGAGTGGGTATGTGATGGACCGCTGAGATGAGTTGTGGCCACGGATGGTGACGTGGCTAGTAAATTGGAGCTGCAGTGCATGCGCGGCAACTAACCAACACAATTTATGGGCATACTTGTTACCTACCCGGGTGGCCAAACAGACAGGTAAATGGGATCTTAATTATGTGTGATTGCCTACGCATGCCTGCTCTATTATTGTGTGTTTGATGGCAGCTTCCAAATCAATGTTATATTGCAAGTACTACCTAATATTGTGTGTTTGATGGTAGCTTCCCATGTATTAGAGCATCTCCACCGGTAACCCCCAAATAGGCGCCGGCAGGGGCGCCGGCACCTCGTTTGGGGGTGTCGGCACTGCATTCTATATTTGGGGGAGTTGTTCCCACACCGGCGCCCCCAAAATGGCGGTCCGATAGAATTTTTTACAGAAACTACATATTATGCTTAAAGTTTTATTTTAATGTCATTCATGATCGAGAAATGAATAATATTTTTCGGCAAATCCGATGAAAACATTATTCACTCCTCAACCCCGGATGACATATGAAACCCGATTCACCTCTAGCCTACTACCTCTACTGGCCACTTGGCTCTATGGAGGTGGATGATCGCCCGCTGCTCTCTCCGGTGGTCTCTCCCCTGCTCTCTGGTGATCCTCCATCGATGATCCCCTGCTCTCTCCGCCACGAACGTCAAGTAGGCGGCTCTATCCGCGGCCAACGCCTCCTAACGAAGCTGCCGCTCCAGGTCCTCCCGCCGATGACGGTGATCCAACTCCTGCGCAGGCGGAGCGCAGCTCCGCCAAACGCCGCCTCGCATACTTCCTCCTAATCTCTTCCTCGCCGTAGCGCAAGCTCCTCCCACCCTCTGATGGCGCACCTCCACCGGTCTGGGTCGCTCCTCCCGTCGCCGCGCCTCCCACTCCGGCCTCCACCTCCTCCCTCGCCGCGCTCCGCCTCCTCTTGCTGCCGCGCCACCTCCTACCGCGCCACCCGTCCGCGCCTCCACGGTCACCGCGCCGCTCCGCTTCCTCGGCCCGCTCGTCCGCGACATAGGCATCTACGGTCACCGCTAGCGCCTCCTCCTCCCACGCTCGTACTCCGAGCTGCCGCCTCCACGACTTCTACGGCCGCCTCTAGCGCCGCCTCCTCCCACGAATCCCACATTGTGCTATTTTCTAGGGTTTTTGTAGCAATGGCGGGGGAGGAGGGATAATATAGACCGCCGGAGAGGCGGGAAACTTCCCGCGCGGTGTCGCGGCGGGAGAATTTCCCGCGCGGCGTCGTGGCGGTAAAATATCCCGCGCAGCGCCCTGGCGTCACTGACAGGCGGCTCCCACGCCCAAAAATTTCAGCCTCGTGAGGCGCCGGCGCGCCCGATTCGCGCCCTTGGCGAAAGGGGCCGGCACGGGGTTGTCGGCGATTCTGTTGGGCTCCAAAATTGGCCGGCGTCGTTTGGGGCGCGCCGGTGCGAGCCCATTTTTGCCCCCGGCCCACAAAATGCTATCTGGGCCGCTATCGGGGGCGCCGGTGGAGATGCTCTTAGTCCCACTAGGTAAGTATATTTGTCACGATTTATCGTCCCATCCAAGGCCCGGTTGGCAATTAATTAGGGCTAATTTCTTGATCTAATTACTCTCCACCTCTCCCGTTGCGTGGAAACAGTTTTGCATGGCCCGTAAGAGCAAGTACTATAATCCTAGTCAGCTGGCTATAAGAAAATTAAAATAATATATTATTGCTTAGTTGGAGGAGAGAAGAAAAGTGGGCTCTAATGCGCTTTTGCACGTGCTCCTAAGAACTTTGAGAGAGTGAAAAGTAGATCGTACCTTAATAAAGTAGTTCAATTTTGTAACTAACTGTTGTACATGTTGACTAACTAATATATGATATAACCATATCTTGTAGCCAACACTTGACTGTACTATTGAACTTGCTCTGATTAGGACCAATGCATGCACGCTTGACCGCTCTTGGCTTGCCCAAGTAATTAGCTAATTAAGTTGTGGCTCCTAAACGTACGCTGATTGCAGGGAAAAAATTTGCATGGGAATATCTGGCAACCACTCGCAATCCACTTGGTCGCGGTGCAACTTCTATTGAGCCCATACACCCGGGGGACGGATGGAGTAATATAGTAGTATATGTTAATCACGTTTCAGCCAATAGCAATTTGCAATGGTTTTCCTTTCGTGGTTTCGTTACCCCTATATGCTTAAGCTAATAATGTGGATAACATTGCTGCCTTCAGCTATCAAGACCATTAGTAGTATACTGCATGTCACTAATCTGTCCATGTATGGTTTCCATGTGCAGATATTCCTACTCCAATGACTGCTCATACCATCCGACTCCTAAACAAATTAGAAAGCAAAAATAACTCTGACTGGTAGACAATGAATAGAGCCTTGACGACATTAAGAGGCCTTCTTGATCCGGTAATCTGCAAGATAGAAAGAACATAAAGTTTTCACCACTGTGCTGAAGCAAATGGAAGTGAACATCAAGTTTTCACCACTACGCTGAAGCAAATGGAAGTGAACTAGAATACCACTAATGTAAATATTCTAAAATATCATTAGCAGTATATTAACCACGTAACGTGTCCGAACATGGATGTAATCCTACCAGCAAGTATTCCATAAAATTTCATAGGAAGCCTAGACTAGAGCCTATAACCACCCTGGGGAAAAACATATATACCACTATCACTAATGACTACTCATATAGTATCATCTGACTTGCGCACAAAGGAACATAGAACAAATGAAGTAACCAAGCTCACCAGAGTGTTATAGCCGATGCTGAATGCCATCACCAGCGTGGTTCAGGCTCGTTGAATTTGTCTCCGTTGCACGGCAGAGGGAGCCGAGGAGGTAGTTGAAGCATGGGGCTAGCCGAGCCGACCACCCTGAAGAAAACCACCATAATTACTTGCAAGCCACAAAAATGGCAATACCAAGGAGCATTATTGTCCAAGTAGAGTGGGAAAACACAGATTCAAATATAGGATATGTGCCCTTGCAGAATTGCGGTCATGCCACAACCAGATGCATATATCTAATTAGCACACAAGCACATATCTAATTGTTAACACATCTAGTTGCATATTTCCAAGAATACAGTATTAGAATACATGGACCATTGTGAGTAATGTACAAGAATTCAACAAGTCGCGATTTCATATAGTTATATCAAGTTCAAACCGAGCAACATACAGATACAGCTGGTGATATCAATTAAGTTAATTTCAAAATATAGATTTTAGAAGCCACATATGTTCATTCATCATAACGATAACCCTAGTTAGCCCAGATCTAGGGGAGCCTTACAGAAACAATAAGATTAGAGGAAGAGAGGATGAAGATCAGGATAATTTACCTAAATCGATAATTTACAAGATGGGAGCATAAGAGTACTGTAGGAATCTCTCGGCGGAGTACAAGCATGCTCTTGGCGTTGAGACAATGTGTTCACCTACAAGAAAAAACATGGTATGAGTAAAAATAATTGCAATGTTCAGATTTCAACCAACATGTATTTACTAACACAAAGAGCACACACTGCAGTATATAATTTTCGTTGCTTCCTAGTACCCATATAATTTTTTCCATTGTAAAAGCAAGACTCAAACATTTGCTATCAGTTTCGAACTGCGAAACCTATATACTTATCCTACTGGTGAAGCAACCTGTCAGACACAAGACCGTTTTTCTAGTTTGAAACAGCACAAGAGGCACAAGAAACAACTGCCCAACACACAAACAAGGTATACCTCAGATGTAAAGTCGGCACAAGGAATGTTTAGTGGTGAGTGGCAGCTGCTTCTACAACATCCCAGAAGGACCGACAGTAGTAGCAGGTCGGAGTGGTGGCTAGTAGTAGCAGCTTGGGGATGAGGCAGGCAGCAAAGATCACTGAGGTGTTCTAAAAAGATGCCATCAGTAGCCCCAGCTGGACGCCAGCAACAGCTTGGGCAGGCAACCACCCACAACAATTGCATGAAAGCCACAATAATTACCTGTAAACCACAAAAAATGTAATACATATGAGAAGTATTGCCCAAGTCCAGTGGGCAAAGCCAGATTCAAATATACGATACGCACCATTGCAGAACTGCGATCATGCTACAACAAGATGCAATATATCCAATTAGTTGCCCACGTCTAGTGGCATATTTTCAAAAGTACGGTAGTAGAAGACATGGACCAAGTAATGTACAATAATTTTTGAGAAAACACAATAGACATTTGCTTTTCATTTCATTGGAAGTGCACAACATATTCCAAATAGCATTCTGGATCAATTTCAACAGACATAATAACATTACAAGCTAGAAACTTTGAGGGAACAACACTACTGACAGAGTGCACTCTTAGTGCAAGTTTGGGGTCTCTACTGCCATATTCCCCTACCCATTACATCATTTCTGAATAAGTATGAGTGCAATGCTACAGTTCAATATTAAATTCTCATTTAACTTACCTTATATGATCCCAATGCACAAGCCATTCTTGTGTGATTAAATGAAACGTGTGACATCACAAAAAATCTGGATATATAGGTATATACTCCCTCCCTCCCTATATCTCTATGTGTGTGATATAGTTAAGTTGACAAGACACTCTAAACTTAGTTTAATAAATCAAACATAGTTTCGTTAATCAGTTTCTACCAAAGACGGCTTCTTCATTCTACTCGAGACAAAAAAATGCACAGGAACTGATACGTTTTCAGACAATGGATGAGCTTTGCTATGCATACTAATTGTGTAGTTTATCGGCGCTGTGTAAAATGCAAAAACAATGCCGTGACGTTGAAGACGAATGATACCAACAAGAAGTTTGGCCTGACAAGTAATATGCAAATCAAAGATGGCATGTACAAGAAGAGTAACCATGTCCATAAGAGGCCAATGCCAAACTTCAAAGAGATGAAACATACACTTGGGTTTGCAAACATGTTTTATAATCGATTCCATGTTAAATTTACCATCTAATAGTGATTATTGTTCACGCTTACTAAATGGAGATTATCAAACCACCATACTGACATGGGTTGAACATGGTGGAGTTAAGGGTTCCATTGGCAACCTTTTTCAGTTACCCTAGCAATTGCTCAGGGACATGATCGCCGGAACACACTGGCAGCAATGCTGCAGGTGGACGCCGGATCATATGGTGCAGGCGACCACGAGCAGAACCTGAAGGCGTCAATCATGAGCTGCAGGGCAATGGGCACCCTGAAGAAAATTTTACCCACAGGCAACCTCCAAAACAGCAGCATGGCCTGAAGAAAACTTCAATTAATACACATCCGAGCAAAGCAGGTTATAGGGGTAGGGAAAAGAGGAAAGTGGCTTACTTTTTCGTCCAGGACTGCAGGGAAGCTCGAGTAGGCTATGATGGCAGGCAGTGCGTCTCTAGATATTCAGTGGAAAAAAATCTGAGTAACAATTACTAGTCAAAGTTCTACAAATAAACACTACTAGTTGGACAACAACAGCAACTAGATAGTAACTACTGAGAGGCTAGCTTTATATATAAAGCAATACATAGATCCTAATACAAGTTGTACTTTGCAAAGAGAGAAGAACATACTAGTGCTAGTGCATCACGGTAATGATCTCTAGTGTATGGACACTCAATCAATTCTGATGTATATAAACCAGACGTGCAAATAGGTGTTTAGAGGCAAGCATGATTATGAACACTATCCCCTGAGAAATGTGCACAAAAACGAGTCTTGTCATCTACTGATACTCCGTATCTGTCAATGCTTCTACACATATCATCATAAGATAACTATTATGAGGCAAGAGACAAACCTTGCAAAACTGCACATCCACGAGCTAGCTACCAATAAAAATCAACGTTTCTAAAAAAAATAGCAGATGATCCACACACACGCGGTTACTAATACTTGGCAAACAAAATAGCAGATAAATAGAGAGCTGTCATGCCTGACGGTGTCACCTGATGGTAGGAGAGTGTTTGTGTGTGGTCAAGTGGTGGTGCCAGCAGTGTGCGTGCGTGAGTTAGCCAAGTGCCAGGGTGAGGGCGAGTCTATAAACCTGGGTTGCTGTAACTGTCGAGACTAACTCTGAAGAAATAGAACAGAGTTCAAAACTCTTTTGCTCTCCTTCTCGTTTCTCTCTTTCTTCTTCCTCACGAAAGAGGAGAATCCTAGCACCTCACGCCGGCGATCACTGCCGGCAAAGGGGATCACTACACTTGGTATCAGATTTGGCGAATTCCTGGCTGCTCTCGCTGTGATTCGTGGTGGTGTTTCACTCTTGATCTGAGTTGTCATTCCAGGGTCGGGTAGCGCGATTGGGGATCTCGATCTCGATCGAGTTCGTCAAGCGTGCAGTAAATCCTCGCACTGGTTGCTCGATTTAGCAGTTGTTCACCACGGCTCCAGCGAAGCCCTCACCACAGACCCAGTTCGTCTTGGACGCGATGGGCGAGGCGGCGGAGGAGACGCGTACGACGCTCGACCGCCTCCAGTCCAGTCTAGATCTCTTGCACGGCGTGGTGGCAGGGATCGACACCACCCAAAAGCAGATGCGCGTCCAGCAAGAGCATCAGGCGGCGGCGATTGATGCGAGCGCCGCCAAGCATGACGACACCGCGCGCATCCTTCAGTCGCTGCTCATCAAGCTGAACCTCCTCGACAAGGGTGAGACGACGAGTCCACCGGCGGACAACCACAACCCCGACTCAAGCATCCTCATCAACGCGGGTCACTCCATCACCCAGCCTACGTCTCCGCACTGGGTGGGGAACACGGCGGGCGCCACGTCGAGCGGTGCCCCAAAAGGGAAGGCGGTGGGTACAGGCCCGGAATTTGACACTGGTGGCGCTGGATTTCTGGGAGGTGGAGCCATGGGAGGCACTGGTGGTGGTGGGTTCGGAGGCGCTGGCGGTGGTGGATTCGGAGGCGCTGGTGGCGGTGGTTCTGGAGGCGTGGGCGGTGGTAGATCAAGTTCTGCTCAGGGAGATCAGGGAGGGCGAAATCACATGCCGAAGATGTCGTTTCCTCGCTTCGATGGAGAGCACCCGCGCATCTGGAGAGATAAGTGCTATGACTATTTCCGTGCATTCAACATTAGTGCAGCTCTGTGGTTAACAACAGCAACGCTGCATATGGATGGGAACGCTGCAATTTGGCTGCAATCTTACAAGAAGCGCCATGAGTTGGGGAACTGGCCGCAGTTCATCGCAGCGGTGGAAGCTGAATTCGGTGCAGATGACAAGCGTCGCAGCATCAAAGCATTGCTAGCGCTGAAGCAGTCAGGCACAGTGGAAGAGTACCAGAAGGAGTTCCAATCTCTAGTGTACCAAGTCTCCATGTACAATCCTCATTATGATGAACAATTTTTCATCTCACAGTTCATTAAGGGACTCAAATCAGAACTGCGCGGTGGCGTGGAATCTCAAGTGCCTGAAACTCTGGAGAGAGTATTTTTGCTTGCACGAGTTCAGCAAGAGGTCTTGGAGGAGACCAGAAAAAAGGGTTACAGGGCAGTACCGCATGCTCGAGGAGAAACAGTGACAAATCGAGCTGAGGTTCCGAAGTCTGCATTGAAATTTGCTACCGGTGATCTGTGGAAGGACAGACAGCTGAGGGATTACCGTCGCGCAAATAACTTGTGCTTCAAGTGCGGCGACAAGTACGACCCAACACATCAATGTGGCGCAAAACCAGCGCATTCCCTCAACACAATGGAACAGCAGGAGTGTCCTATTCAGCTGTCCGAAGAAGTACTGAATCTTATGGAGATGCACGATCTAGCTACTGCCACGAAACTGAGCCTATCACTCAATGCCATGTCTGGTTCTGAGGGCTCCAACTGTCTTCGCTTGAGAGCTCTGGTAGATAATCAGGTGCTACTCATACTTGTGGATTCAGGGTGCAATAGCAGCTTCATCAACGCCAACATGCTGTCGAGGATCAACTGCACTACTGTCGAAGCCGAGCCAATTGCGGTCAAAGTGGCCAATGGGGAGTACATGCACACTACTAAGATGGTGCCAGCCCTTTCCTGGTGGTCTCATGGTGAAACCTTCACTACCCCGATGGGTGGCCTGGAGTTGGGAGGATACGATGCAATCTTGGGCATGGACTGGCTAGAGTCACACAGCCCGATGACCACCGACTGGGAGCAGAAATTTATCTCGTTCCAGTACAAAGGGAAGCAAGTGACATTGCATGGTGCTCCCATTCCAAAAGCTCCTGTCAGAGAGTTGTCCGTCGAGCAATTGGCCAAGTGGTCAAAATGGAACGATGTCTAGGCAGTGGCCGTGATACATCACGAGCAAATTACAGCACTGGAAAGTGATGCAGAAGCTTGCCCCAACGAAATTCAGTCTCTGCTAAAGGAATTCGATCAGGTGTTCGCGGAACCTACAGAATTACCTCCGCAGCGGCAATATGATCATGCAATTGCTCTGAAGCAAGACGCAACGCCCTTCAATGCCCGTCCCTATCGCTACTCTCCGGCACATAAGGACGAGATCGAACGTCAAGTGGCAGCAATGTTGGCAGCGGGCATCATCATACCAAGTATGTCGCCGTTCGCCTCCCGGTGCTCCTCGTCCAGAAGAAAGATGGGTCGTGGCGATTCTGCATCGACTATCGTCGCCTCAACGAGCTCACGATCAAGAATGTGTTCCCTATGCCGGTCATTGACGAGCTCCTCGACGAGCTCGCCGGTGCCAAGGTCTTTTCCAAGCTTGACCTGCGTGCCGGGTACCATCAGATCCGAGTTCTGCCCGCCGATGAGCCCAAGACGGCATTCAAGACCCACCAGGGCCATTACCAATTCCGTGTCATGCCGTTTGGGCTTTGCAATGCGCCGGCCACGTTCCAGTGTGTCATGAACTCCGTGCTTCGCCCGTGTTTGCGTCGCTCTGTGCTTGTCTTCATGGACGACATTCTGGTGTACAGCCCTTCTCTGGAGCAACACCGCGAGCATCTCCGTGAAGTGCTGACACTCCTCCGCGATGACAAGTTGTTTGTCAAGCGTTCGAAGTGCTCTTTCGCATGTCACACTCTGGAATATCTAGGACACATCGTGTCTGCGGACGGAGTGGCCACAGACCCAAAGAAGACGCAGGCGATGCAAGACTGGACGCAGCCGACAAATGTGACAGAGCTGCGAGGATTTCTAAGACTTACTGGGTACTACCGGAAGTTCGTAAAAAATTACGGGATAATCGCCAAGCCGCTGACCAACCTCCTCAAGAAGAAAGGTTTTCTCTGGACGGTGCAAGCAAGTGAGGCTTTTCTGGCCCTCAAAGCTGCCATGACCTCCACACCAGTTCTGCAACTCCCTGATTTCCAAAAGCAGTTCGTGGTTGAGATGGACGCGTGTGACCTTGGCATCGGCGCTGTCCTGATGCAGGACCAGCACCCCCTTGCTTTTCTCAGCAAACCACTGAGCTCCACTCATCAGCAACTCTCAATCTATGAGAAGGAGTTCCTCGCGCTGCTCATGGCTGTCGAGCGCTGGAGGCCATATTTGCAGCGAGGTGAGTTCCTTATCAAGACTGACCATCAAAGTCTGAGTTATCTGGATGAACAGAATCTGCAATCACCGCTGCAACGCAAAGCAATGGCACGTCTTATGGGTCTGCAGTTCAGGATTGTGTACCGTCAAGGAGCAGAGAACAAAGCAGCGGATGCTCTATCTCGAATCGGGCACTTGATGACGATCCAAGCTACCTCTTCTGTCCAGCCAGTGTGGATGCAAGAGATAGTCAACTCTTATGTGACTGACCCAGATGCACAACAGCGGCTGGTACAGCTTGCAATTGCCAGTCCTGATGATCACGGGTACGAGCTGTCACAAGGCGTTATCAAGTTTCAAGGGCGAGTGTGGATTGGTGCTAATTCTGCCCTGCAAACAAAGATTATTTCAGCACTTCACTCCAGCGCTGTAGGAGGTCACTCGGGCATGCAAGCCACATATCAACGCCTAAAGAGATTGTTCGCTTGGCATGGCATGAAGGCAGCAGTGGAGGACTTCGTGCGACAGTGCAACGTCTGTCAGCACGCAAAACACACGAACACAAGTCCAGCCGGTTTGCTGCAACCTTTACCCATTCCGGATGGTGCCTGGAGAGATATTACCATGGATTTTATCACGGGCCTGCCAAATTCTGAAGGGTTTGACGTTATCCTGGTGGTGGTGGATCGCTTCACCAAGTACTCTCATTTTGTGCCTCTCCGTCATCCCTTCACCGCTCCTAAGGTGGCCAGAGTGTTCGTGGACAAGGTGGTCAAATTGCACGGGATGCCGCACTCGATAACATCTGATCGCGACTGCATTTTCACGAGCCATTTCTGGAAGCAGCTGTTTGCAGCAGTGGGCACCAAACTGCAGTACACGACGGCATACCACCCTCAAACTGATGGGCAAAGTGAGCGCGTCAACCAATGCCTGGAAATGTTTCTTCGTTGCATGGTGCAGGAGAATCCCAAGGAATGGAAGCGCTGGCTTCCACTCGCAGAGTTCTGGTACAACTCTACGTTCCACACTTCTCTGGGGTGCTCTCCATTTAAAGCCCTATATGGCCATGATCCAAACCTGGGAGCCTTGCCTGCTGTTGATGAAGCATCCCCGATTGCTGGTGTCCTGATTGACAGAGCTGCTCAAGTGGAAACACTGAAACAACACTTGACCGCTGCACAGAACAGGATGAAAATATATGCAGACACCAAGCGATCTGAGCGTGTGTTTGAGGTAGGCGACAACGTACTGTTGAAATTGCAACCCTATGCACAAGCTACTGTGGTCAATCGCAAGTATCCAAAATTATCCTATAAGTATTTTGGTCCATACAAGGTGCTCGAGAGGATTGGTCAGGTTGCATATCGACTGGAGCTTCCACCATCCAGCCAAGTCCACAATGTCTTCCATGTTTCCCAGATCAAGGAATTTCGGGATGACTACTCGCCTGTGTTTGCTCACCTGCCAAAAACCCCAGTTCTTGATGTGCTCGACACACTTACCGAGAAGATCTTGGATCGGAGACTCGTGAAGAAAGGCAACACTGCCATACCCCAGGTGCTGGTCAAATGGACCAATGTGCCAGAAGATTCGGCGACATGGGAGAACTGGGAAACACTGAAGGTGAAATTTCCAACGGTGCTGACTTGGGGACAAGCCAGTTCTTCTGGGGGAGGACCTGTCATGCCTGACGGTGTCACCTGATGGTAGGAGAGTGTTTGTGTGTGGTCAAGTGGTGGTGCCAGCAGTGTGCGTGCGTGAGTTGGCCAAGTGCCAGGGTGAGGGCGAGTCTATAAGCCTGGGTTGCTGTAACTGTCGAGACTAACTCTGAAGAAATAGAACAGAGTTCAAAACTCTTTTGCTCTCCTTCTCGTTTCTCTCTTTCTTCTTCCTCACGAAAGAGGAGAATCCTAGCACCTCACGCCGGCGATCACTGCCGGCAAAGGGGATCACTACAAGAGCGTGCATCTCTCCCTATATACACAACCTAAAGGAGGCTCTCAATTGGCATCTTGTGCTCCTCAAGAAAGATCCACACAGGAGAAAAGGTTCACACACTTTGTTAATGCCTCGGTCAGTCAAACAAGACCACAATGAACAAACATGTGGATGCAAAAATAATGAAAATGGTAGTAGAAAGGGAGAGACATTAGCACCATGAATGATGGTACCTCCATGATGTTTGTTACCATGGCGACAACGACTCGGCAATTAGATGGGCCAGGGCCGAAGCGAGCCACAGCTGCATCATGCTGGACACCGAAGAAGCCAGAGGCGATGCGACAGTCGGAGGGAGTTTATGTCAAGTCCTTGCTGCTTGCTCCGAAAAACAATCTGATGCTCCAAATCACCAACTTGCATCTCATGATCCAAAGCACCAACGTGATCCTAGAACCTGAAACACAATAGCATAGCAGATCAAATCTACAAAGCCTGGAAATACACTAGCAATGAAGAGAAGGAACATGCAGATTAGTTTAGCACTCGAAGGGATTTGGTATGGCCTCGACAACAATGTTGACCTATGTCCATATATATGCACATAAATACATATTAAAATTGTTACGTGTAATAAAGGACACCAATCTCTAACCTGCATTTGCTACATTTTCCAAATCATATTGCTATATCAAACTGTTCCATAAGATGAGCGTTACTACTGTCTTGCTACATGTTGATTTTTTTTTTCAAATTGCTTTGCTTTATATTTTGAGTGTTATTTACCTGGGAAATTCAAGTAAGAAAACGAAGTACCCAATACATATTTCAGCTAGAAAATTTTGGCATGTCCTAATGCTAATTTTGGACATCCAGATCACATAGGAGACAATATACTTCAAAAATGAACAAGATGCACACAACAATACATAGGGGACATCCAACCCAAGTCAGGGAGCAGGGAAATATAGTCACTGATCTTAAACATCAAAGAACATCGCTTACTACTGCAATGACCAAGTCCTAGTTATAGAACTACCAAAACTGAACCTAAACTTTAATCATTCATAAAAACATGTACTGATATTTGCAAATTTTTATAAATAATTTCCTCATACGGGATAATTGTACAAATAGAGATCATGTAGTAACAAGCTTAGTGGCATCAGAGACGTCATAGTCTAAACAAGCCTTAAAAAGATTTACAACCCAGAGAATTATCACAAGTATGAACCCACACAGTCAAAAGTGAAAAAATGAATCACACAAAAGAGATTATAATCAGCTAGCAATTCTCCTGGCCTATCCTGATCTCCATTATATTACGGTGCACACAAAAGAGATTCAGCTAATATTGAAAATTATGCTCAAAAATGTTAATGGTGCAAGCTCCAAATGATAATGAAATTTCCAGGTCAAATCGGTCCATCTAGATTGGTGATTGGCTCATCCAAAGCTAATATGCCACAATTCATACAAAATGTTCTCCCAGTGATAGTCTAATTATAAGAGAAGCAAGCACATGAAGAGCAGTGGATGTAGCTGTGGGACATGATTCTGCATGCCTACTAAGTTCACAAAATCAAGCTAGCGGTAATCGAATAGTGTATTTGTTAAAACAACATTGCAGAGGAAATGTTACAGCAGCTAAAGTTTACACCGACAAAAGAATCCCAGTAGAGTTTACCTTCTGACTAGCACTACATCAACCTCGCATTTCCAGGTCAGCAGATATTTAAAAATGGCAAATGTAGAAGTCCAAGAAAGTCAATCAGACATGTATCTAATTCAACTTCCACGATAGCTATATGATCGAGTGCCAGCACCCTCAGAATCAGAATTGATGCTTATGCAATCATTATCTTGGCCTCTATATGCCTGCTGCCATAATTCCTTAATTATTTTATTGATCTCCATTTTCATGGTATGGAACCTCATAAAAGCCCTACGGAAATACAAGTGTACCAATGTAAAGAACGAGTTTAATATTAACCACTAGAGAAGTAACATAGATTTACGAGCAGAAGGAAGCATCTATACTTATTTTTGAATAATGCCTTAGAACTACCCTTTTTATCAAAATTTTAATGACGACACACCAAAATACTTCACATAACACAACCATCATGAACACAACTATGTTATACCACGCAAAACATGTTTTAGGATGTAACAGATCTAGCGAATATTTTTTGTATCCTTTTACTGAAACACTTAAATTAGCCTTACAAGTCAAACATATAAGATAAATAGTTGGTTGCAACCTTTTTGGTCAGTAACTTGAGGAGTTGATGCCACAAAAGAAGCAGATGACTCAACCTCGACACCTTCGCCATCTGTAGTCAGTGCGCTGAAAATTTAACAAGCATACCCTTAGTTCTTACATGATAAAAACACTTAGTAGAGCACTGACAAGATCATACCAGCATGTGACATTGACAAGGCTTGATTTGGGAGCAAATGAGCGTGCAGTGTACACAACCACGTCATCTTTTTCCGACATTGAGAGCTCTCCCTCAGCCACGTGTCTTGGTGATTGGTGCCCAGTCATGGGCATGCAGCACCCTTCGGTCCCCATGATTGTGGCTGATCTGTCCCGAAGGGAAGGCACAGCAACAAAATTAATTCAGTATAGCAAATATTGAACAAAGGATAAATACTACTTGAAACAGGGCATGTGCAAAAAAAGAAGAAATTAGACTGCATAAGTTGACAGATAGAGAATCAAACTAGTCGTCCAACTTGAGGATTCTCTAATCATTTTTATGAACAAGAAAATCACCTCTCGTAGCCCAGCACCTTTTCCACGCCAAAACCAAATCAAGCTAATTATCCAATTTCAAGATCCTCCAATCAGTTCTATCAATAACAAAATCACTGGATGCATTGGAATTTTGCAGCGTGTTCCCCTCCCATAGCTGAGCACTAAATTTTTTCCCACGCTAAATTAGAATAGAATTAGAGCAGCCAATGCGCAGAAACAAGACGGGACCTTTCTGGGAAATAGTTAGATGGGCAAACGAAACGGACCTTGCTAGTGGTCTCCCTTGGCAGCACTGAAGTTGGAGTGGCCAGACCCAGGGGAAATGTTGAGTGCCCTCCTTTGGCTACTCGTCCTGGTGTCTGGCCAACAAGAACAAAACACGATCGTCAGCTCTGAAGTGAATCTAGCAAGAATTAATATATAAGCTTCGAGCATAGTTAGTAAGATATAATAACAAGAAGAATATTCATTACGCAAATAAGCAATCCAATGGCAAATAAAATCCCAACCAAACTACCAAGATGGGGGAGAACTTACAGTAACAGGTGCGACATATATTTAGTCTAGCACTCTAACTCAAAATCAAATGTCCATATATGAGTAGATACAGAAAAATATAGGACAAAACTAATTCTTACTGTTCTAAATTAACCCTGTTCAAAAAAAGCGCTGTAAAGAGTACCCTTAAGCAACGCTTTGCTTTGGTCCTGAGCGGCGCATTAAGCGATGAGCAAACAAAATCTCAGGCACACACCCGACCGTTCCTCTCGAGACAGATCAGAGAGGCGACGCCCTCGATTGCAGCTCTCCCCCGCCACCGCTGCACCTCTCTCCCGCCGCCGGTGAAGCCCCCCCCGCGTCGCCCTCCACCTCTTCCCTCCAGGCGACCGTGACCTCAACCCCTTCCTCCAGTTAGCCAGCCCGTTCGCCTCATCTTTTCGCAGCCCAGATCGAGGTCGGTCACTCCCTCCAGCAGCTGGGTCATTCGTCTGAACCCCTCTATGCCCAGATCAAGGTTGATCTACTCCGCTACTCAGAGACGAGAGAGGATATGTCAGGAGAAATGAGATAGGCGGCCTGCGTGTGTGGCGGCTATGGCCTGGGAAGCATAAGGGGATCAATGGATTGGTACTGCGCCCATGAAGCTAGGTTTCCTAGTTGGGCATCTTATTGGGCCAGAAATACACAAAACAACGTGGTGATTTCACTCTTTCTTGCTCACTCTGCAGAGCAAACAATATAATTCAATAGAGACAATATTTACGATCCATGTGACATAAAACTCGGGGACGCCCACAACCGAAGTACCAGAAACAAGTAAAACTTAATTACAACCTAAAACAAATAAATCTTCTCGATTTTGATTCATATTTTAGTTTTAGAATAGTATCAGTACAAATTCACCATGATAGAGCACAAGTTCACATACGCAGAAAACAATATACATGAGAAACAATTAGCTAGGTGACCAAATCCCAGCTACACAGAAAGCTTAATAGATCAACCCATTGGCACACAAGCTAAGTCACAATCAAGAAAGGGGGAGAGGAAGAAAAAGCGGAAAAGCAATTGCTTACCGGAGAAATCTTAACTGGGTCCATCGTCGTGTTACCAGCCACCCAAGTCCTTCACAGCCATCACAGCATCAAAACTACATATATTAGCCCTGCCAAGAATCAAACATCAGTATGTGGTTGTGAGAAGAAAAAAAAAGCCTAGTCATGTACCAACTTGTTTGACAACAACTTTGGACCTGACATAATCAAATATTCCCACATGCAAAAACAGTCTATTCATTGTCTAACCCTTGCTAAAACATCTTGGTCTTTTAATTGAATAAAGAAATTCAATGCAGATAATTGCAAAATATTTCCTTATTGGAACAAAAAAAATTCCAACATGAGTTTAGGTACCTGTGGCAGGAGGCAGCAGACCCATTTCCTGCTTACTGGAATGATTTTCTCTTCCTCTTCATCTGAAATCATAACAGACCACCACCTAATTCCTCGCCAGGTACATTCACCACAAGAGCACTAGAATGTACAAGTACAGCAACATGTATGTATATACCTTTAGATTATTCTTCAGAGTCAAAATCCATCTCATCTCCGTCGACCGGCTGGAAGAAGTTGTAATAACCAGAGAAGAAGATACAGTAGAACTCTGAGGTGTGCAAGAACTCCTTCTCAATGGCCATGGAGGCAGCGTCCGGCGAGCAGCGACAGGCCCGCACTTCTTCTCGACCAGGCAAGCTTGACCCGAGCTGAAATTCCAACAACAGACCAGCGTCGCCACTTTAGCTACCACATAAATCATTTAATTTAATCAGAAAAAGAAATGGAGTCAGACTACTTCATTATGGTGCGATAAAAACAATAAGGCGATGCTATCGTACGCATCACTTCAAGTATAATTAATGGAGATCTGACAAATGTAGGACGGGTCTATCTTAATTTTCAGAACAGAACATCATTCTGTCCATGTACGAAAAGCAACACTAGGGAGCGTGGCAAATCTACTAGAGTACTCTGTAACTAATACATGGGACGAGGAAACTTTACAATCTAAACCGAAACAATATATCAATATGACATGATTACAGCACCACTTTTGACAAGTACTACACTCATCTAGAAAACAAATTGCTTCAGCTTTTAGGTACTGAACACTTCAATTTACTCGACTAAATAGGTACAGATAACAGAAATTCCATGATCAACGTACTGATATGATAAAGAGTTGCATCGACCTGCAACCGAAACATGAAAAGGAGTTGTGTCGATGTACAGCCAAACAAACGTCTGTATAGCTACAAATCCCTTAACCAAAGCAGTACAAATATGTAAGGTTTCTACACATGCTTCACTGCCTATGCACGGACAGAACAAGTTCTTGCTGATCTCCTATTCATACGTGCTGGTGCGTATCAGTTCCGACAGGGAAAAGGAAACGAACATTGAGGGAAATGCTAGGACGAGGAGGAGAAGGTAGACCTCGACGGGTGCAGCAGCAGGTGGCTGACATGGCCGGTTGCAGGGGTCGTGGAGGTGGTGCGCGCCGTCGGCAGGAGGTCGTGGAGGGCGGTGGCGCTTCTGGGCCTGCAGCAACCGTTCGGATCTGGACCGGCTCGGCCGCGTAAGAGGAGTGACGGGGAGGAGCCGAAGAAGAATGCAGGGGAGGCGCTAGGGTTCGCGTGCGCGGCCGATTCGGACGGAAGGGAGGTGGCGGGGCAGCGCTGGGGATCGACGGTGGGTGGCCGGTGGCCGGCGGCGTCCTGGCTGGGGTTTCGGCAGAGTGAGATGGATCCGGCTCGATCGGGGAGAGAGACTTCTTCTTCTTCTTCTTCTTCTTTCTCTTTTCTTTTCCAACAAAATATTTTCGTC
Source organism: Lolium multiflorum (assembly GCA_030979885.1). Lineage (NCBI taxonomy): Eukaryota > Viridiplantae > Streptophyta > Magnoliopsida > Poales > Poaceae > Lolium > Lolium multiflorum. The sequence continues at coordinate 52,318,460 of CM061747.1, read as the reverse complement.
TCGCTTCCAAATTTCCCGCTCCGTAATTTGGGGCCGGATTCATGATCACCTTTTTATCTTAAAAATCCTTCTAAACTTCCTCCGTAATTTGGGGCCGGATTCATGATCACCTTCTTATCTTAAAAATCCTTCTAAACTGCCTCCGTAATTTGGAGCCGGATTCATGATCACCTTTTATCTTTAAAATCCGCCTAAACTGTCTCCCTAATTTCGCTGATGCCCATATGTGCGCCTGCTGAGGTCGATCCGTAATTCGTGGACCTATATACTTGCCCCAGATTTAAGCAAAATGTAGGATAAAATATGTCTAAATTTATTGAATCTGCAATTTTGCCTACTCATCTTAAATTATACTCTCTCCTTCTATAAATAATTGGCTTAACTTTATCTAGAATCGGATGTATATTCAAATGTATTTCAGTTATGAATGTACCTTCGTATCTAAAAACCGTTGAGACACTTAATTTAGGAAAGAGGGAGCGATGGGGCAGCAAATTTGATGCTCGTCCGTGGCGTTCATCCATCGGCATGGCATCGACGGGCAGATCACCTTTCTCTCATCTTGCATGTCGATGAATCGGAGCGAAATGTGGCCCAGGCCGGTGGTACATGAGGCGGTAATAGCTAGGATCAACAATGGGTTGATGGGCCATGGTTGCCGGTTACCGAGAAGAAGGAGTGGAGTTCCGAAGATGAGCTCGTCCAAGGCTTCTGGGGAAAAATTGTACTCACGACAACACTGCCATACTATTGGGAGAAGATTTTCGAAGGGACGAGTGATTCAACATGCATTCTCTCTAAGATAACTTGAGTATATTGCGTCTCTCGGTTCCCCGGTGATTCCGAAGCACCCATCTTCATCATGTGGTGGTTGACTTCTACAATATGGGAGCGGGGCTGCTCTAGAGGATCGGCGGCGCGAGGAGAGGCGTGTGCTCCAATTAGATGTGTTAAACAATCTAACAAATGGCGGCGAGGTTTGGCACATAGGCTAGGGTGCCACCGATGCTGGCGATGGCTTCTTGTTTCACACTTGGCCCTTGCAAGGTGGACTCGGAGAGAAAATTATTTGGTGTCAAATATAAACCTCTCCTATTTTACATCTTAAACAATGGGTGCCACCTACTATAGCATACATGAAAATTATCAAGAAAAACATCATGCACCCGGTCTCTTGTGCACCTATGTAGCTGAACTTGGGTCCGCCTCTGGGCCCTTGGAATCTTTGTACCGGTTCGGACCATCTCTTCGCTGACGGCATGGGTCTAACCAAGAGCATTACCAAGCTCCATAGCAATGTGTCCACTAGAATCCCAGGTGCCGAGTGTAGGCATCATGCCTTCTTCTTCTGCGTCGGCACCCTTATCTGTGGTAGTGATCATGGCCGGCATTGGGGCCGAGGTCAAGAGTGCGACAATCATTTCTCATGCCTTGATAAACCCTTGATATAGATCATGAACCCTAAACAAAACTTTGAAATGGCAACTCTTTCGGAAACCTTAGGCCTCGATCCTAAATCTATACAAACCCTAGACCTCGACCTACATCTATACCTCACGATGAAGACAGGTATCCAAGTTTGATGCTTACGTATGTGTGAACTCAGTTAAGTACCTACCCAATTAAGTTTGCTTCGTTGATGGAAAAAAAACTCGCTAAGCTAGCTACGAAATAGCTAGTACCAACACAGATGTGACCATGCAAGTGTGACGAAGATGTCACTAGAAAGCAAGGAAATATGGCGGAGCCAGGTCAATGTTGGAGCCTCAACAAGGACTGAAAGATGCAGACTAGCTTGGCAAAAAAATGCCCACCAGAACTAAGGACAAAATACTTGATGTATAGTGGAATCAGCAGGGTCTTGGCCGGAGGAGCCCGGGCAGTTGCCTAAGCTGGCCGGGCCTTGGCTCCACCACTGGCGATGGGAATATCCACACACACAAAAAAAATTGACGATTTCTCGCTACATTTTTGTGGGGCTATGGAGCACTGTTCGTGGGTCCATTATTTTCATTTTGTGCATGAACCTATCATTTCATGTGTCATCTCGTTGTCATGGCACGCGGTTTAGGATCCCCGAGCGTCCGTTGATTTTTCTTTCAGTGTCTTAACTCATGAGACCTGAGTTGTGCTTACGAGTAGTGGCCGGTAAATGGGACCCCTCACGACTCGCTTCCAACTGGCCTCCTTCGAACCCTGGTACAATTGCGCTCCATGGAAAAGCATCTGTGATGCTTCCCCGAGCTCAAGAACTATGATTAGCATGCAAAAGGACAATGCTTCGACGGCTTCGTCCAGCTGCCCCAAAATTAGTATTTTGAGCCCAACTATGATGTATTGGAACAACTCGATGCGCTGGTACTTACGCAAAATTTATTGGGGAGTGTACCTAGTGGACAAAGAAAAGGGAATTCTTCCATTTGACTAAATCAAATTTAGGCAATATATTCGCGCGGTCCATGGGTACGACTAAATTAACTCCCGGCATCTTTGGATGATTCATGTTGCTCCATTTGAAGTCACCTCCTCCTCCGCCGACCTCGGCGACCTGCTGCAGCGGTAGGAGTAGGAAGGCCATGTCGGAGGTCATCCGCCAGTCCACCAACCATGTAGCCACGGCGCCCGCCGATGCCCAGACGATGCACCGGATGGCGCTTTTCATGCAGCGCGAGGTCGGGCCGTTCGAGGTTGATTTCAACGCCGTCGAGAAGATCCCAGAGAGCAGCGTCACGGACGTCCGCAACTGTGGTCAGGCTGGTGAGGAGACCTAAACCAGGGCAGCTAGCTAGTGGACCCGGGACTATGTGTGCAGGCCGGCATACTAGTATTTGTGTAGAACCCATTCCAGAATATGGGACGTACAGTATTATTATATATATATACGGGGGGTCGTACGGAACAACCGAACAAGGGTGTGCGAGCGTGTCCTTGAAATCGAGCAAGACAAACGTGCGACAAAGAGAACAAGGTACGGCTCGGTGCTCTCGAGAAAAGGAACTCATGCGCGCGATGGATCCGATCCGTGGAGTTAAGCTGTACACGTCGACGTCATCCGCGCGCGCGCGTATCTGGTTTCCGCGGAACGAGACCAGCGCCCGCCCGCCCCCGCCAAGTGGGGACCTTCTTCACTTTAGAGCGACCGATCGGGCCATGGAGCTGCTGATTCGCCACCTCCTGCCTCACGGCTGCGCGTGCGGTGGGTGCGTTTCCGACTTTCGGTGCGTTCGAGACGAGTCCCCGAGTCGGAGCACAAGTCCGAGTCCAGCCCAGCATGCAGGTTGTAGCTACGCGTGCGATCTACTTCTTCCCTGCGCCTACCTACATAAGGAGTAGTTGCTCAACAACTGGCTGCGATTCTTTCTTCCGCGCGCGGCGATTGAACGAACGAAACCAGCGCGAATCGGCTCGTCTCGTATCGTCCTGCGATGGCTGCTTCCACGAGTAGGAGCGGCGGCGGCCACCGGCATCAGGCTGTCTTTCCTGACTACATGGCGCGCTACGAGCCGCTGGCGAGGCTGGGCGCGGGCATGAACGGCGAGGTGTTCAAGGCGTGGGACACCAAGGAGAACCGGGTCGTCGCCGTGAAGCGGCTCAGCGGGACCGGGACCACCGGCGGCGACGACTTAATCTTTTCAGGCCTTCAAGAGGTCTGGCGGGAGTGCAGGTGTCTGAGGACGTGCGACGGCATCCCCTCGGTCGTGAAGCTCCTGGACAAAGTCGTCCCCAAGGTCAATTCGGACGACTCCTTCCTCGTCATGGAGTACGCCGGCCGCCTCAACCTACGCGGCTACATGCAGCGCCGTGCCCATCGCCATCGTCGGTTCTCCGAGGCCGAGGTGTGCCGGATCATGAAGGAGCTGCTCGAGGGGGTCAACTCCGTGCACGGCACCGGCATCATGCACCTCGACATCAGGCCCGAGAACGTCATCCTCGAGGACGGCACGGAGGACAGGACGGAGAGGAGGCCCAAGAACAAGAAGGGGGCAATCCAAGACGGCGAGCTCAAGGACGACAACATCGTGTACAAGATCGGAGGCTTCGGCATCTCCCGGAAGAAAGAGCAGGGCTCGAAGCAGTCGGAGGTGACCATTGCGACAGCGTACAGCGCGCCGGAGCTCCTCCTGCACTCGTGCGAGTACGACGAGCGCGCGGACACGTGGGGGCTCGGATGCATAATGGCCGACCTCCTCTCGGGCACCGGCATGCCCACCTTCGGCCCCGACGACTCGGAAGAAAAAATCATGAGCAAAGTGTTCCGCGTCGTCGACCCTAAGAGTAAGAAGATCAAGAACTGGGCTGGGTACTCGGGGATAGCCGCAGAGTGGAAGTTGAAGCTACCCGGAAAAAACAAGCCGAGGATAGCGGCAGGGTTGAAGACGAAGATACTCGGGGATCCTCTTCGGCGCCGCTTCCCCTTCTGGAGGCTGTCGTCTGCCGGCTTCGAGGTGCTTAGCGGGCTTCTGGAGAGCAACCCGGCGAAGCGGCTTACCGCAGCGGAGGCGCTCGACAAGCCTTGGTTCCAGTAGAACTGTCTCGGTGACGGCGTGAGTTTGGGGCTGCTTTTGTTAGATTGTCGCGCTCATAGCTATGCTTCTTAGTTTGAGAATAGATAGAGGCTCTGGATCCCTACATGTAAACTCTGTGTACGCATGTGATACGATCAATATATGTACTAGTTTACGTTATGATATTCAGATATTGATTGATCGGTTCATGGCTGCATTTACCAGTTCCCTTTTGTTCATCCTACCGTCGGGCAGTCATAGACAGAGGTTGATGCAAAATAAGAACAACGTGGCTTCAGATCCTTCCGAGTCTGTTGAATCCTGGAAGGGGAGACACAAGAAATTAACTGACTATACATTAATACATATACATATATATTGTTTGATAAAGTTATTGTTTCACGAGGGTATTTCGCAAAAGTTGATTGTAGAAAATGTCTACGAAGAAGAGAGATCGAAGATGTGTTCACAAATTTCATACAAATTGAGATTATTGCATATATCATTTTTATTAAAGAAATACATATTTTTATATTTATTAATGTTTATCTTACGACTTGAGTACAGTTACACTCAATTGGTTCATATCTTGGTGGTAGCTAAGGGAAACAAGTCTCATAAGATATACAAATTCGAAGCCTCCAGTATAAGAATGGCCACTTGGATTTGAAAGTGGAAATGATTAATTATACTGTTGAGTAGTTTTTTCTAAAGTACATGTAAACTAACTTTCCCCTCGGGTCGCCTCGCGCGGGCGGCTCCAGGGGCGACCGAACCCTAGGCAGGAAACCACACCCAAATCCCCCCTCCCCTAGCCGTTGCCGCCGCCGGAGCTGGCGGTGGCGGCCGTGCCTGGCCGTTGTAGGCGGCGGGCGAGAGCTGCGCGCCCCGACCGGTCCCCTAAGCGCGGAGGCGGGACGTCACCAGGGCGGCGCGGGTGGTGGTTGTGTCCGGCGGCGCGTCCTGGCGGCGCTTGCCGGCGCACGACAAGGGGCGTGGAGGTGCGGAGGAGGAGAATCTCAGCGAGGGGGGCAGCAGGCTGCGGCAGGGAGCGACGGCGCGAGCTGGTGGCGGCGGCGCGAGTCCAAGGTGGTCGTGGCGGCGGCGAGGAGGCTCGGCCAGGAAGAGTCCAGGCGAGCAGAGGCCAGCCGCTTGACGGTGCGGGCGTGCGTCGGCTACCCCCGGTGGCAACCGGCGGGGAGGCTGGAGGAGTGGGCGCGAGCCCTATCTGGGCTTCTGCGGGTCCAATCTAGGCTAGCAGGCCCGGATCTGGCTGGTGGTAGGAGTTGCTGCTGTGGGCTGTCTGCCTGGAGTTGGCGACAGCCTCGGCGGGCGGTTCTGCCCCGTGCCGGTGGAGAGGGAGGTTGTCTTTTCCTTGCTGAGTCGGAGTTGGAGGTGGAAGATGGACCATGTCCTCGGCTGTGTGGTGTGTCGGAGTCCACAGATCTGCGACAACAACGGGCAGGAGCTGCGGTGACGGCGGCGTGAGGCTTCTTGGACGGCGTGGTCCAACCCTCGAAGGTGCGGGATGCGCGATGGCACGGATGAAAATCTCGCCCGATCTTGGTCGGGCCGGTGGCGACGGCACCCACGGGTGTCATTTTTTCCTCGTTGGAGACGTCGCCGAGGGGCTTCGACATCTTCTGCGCTCTCTCGTGGTGTTGGTGTTGACTCCGGGCGAAAGCCTAGATTCGGAGTTGGATCGGCGTGATAGCGGCGTCCTCGGCGTCGTTCCTCTGTTGGGAGTATCGCGTTTGGAGACACGGTTTTGAGGTCCTAGGTTGCGCTCCTCCGGTGCTCGTCGCTGCCCAAGGTTGTTCTTCAAGGGCGCTATGGACACCATCATCGGCGAGTCCTTGATCAGGCTTCCTGGGGTTGTCCGAGTCCCGCCGTCTATCTCTTCAGATGGTGCGTCAACAAAGAGTGTCCTTTTTGGAGGGTTTGTTCTTCGGAAGCGTTCGATGTTTGTCGTGACGCGGCTTTGTAGTTTAGCTTAGGTCAGGCTCTTCTAGGTTTTGTTGGTGTTGTGTCTGTGGTGGTTGTCTTCGGACTAGCCGGTGTGAAGTGGAGTGAGTTCGTGCTACGCTCATTGTTTGCAGCGAGTTGTAGACTTCTTGTATTCAAATTTCTGCCTTCTATAAAGATATGGTACGCATTCGGCGTACTCGCGAAAAAAGTAGTTTTTTCTAACATGTTTATGCTAGTGTGATAGATTCATTTATCTCCCCTCTTGCATTTCTCATGAAACAGACCCTTTATCGAAAATATATGTAATAATAACTGTGGTAGTCAAAAGGAAGGAATTAAAAAAATGCGGGAAGCCCCCATAAATTCCAACCAATTATCTCTTGAAAATAAAGAGTTTCTATACAAACACATTGTCAGCAAATAATATGTGTTGTGGTCTTCGTAACAAAATAAGCCGAAGCTAGAGCCCAATATAAGAAACTGAAGGAGGTTGCATCCACAGGGATGCAGACTATTTGCTAGTTGGATATTAGAATTTGTGACAGTGCATGAATACCCATCCAAGATGGTAACAACCGAGTAGCTACACATGTTTAGTGTATTCACGACATCTAAAGGTATAATTGCTGCACCCCCATGGGGCTCTAGCAGCGATTTGAGAATTGTGGCCGTTAGATCTTCCCAGGTAGGGTTACTTGGTCGATCTTGTCCGTTCATTCCAGGCGTGGGAGGCCTAAAATTCATTGCCCCTCCCTAGCTGAAGCCAAGAATCAGCCAATTTCTACCCGCTTGCTTCTGCGTTTGGGACCCGCAGCTCGGCCGGTCCACTCGTCAGCCATTGGGTTGGTTTCTGGTTGGTTACGCGTGGCTGAGGGCATAGGGGTCCACCGCCCACCCAATCCCCACTCACATTCCTCTCCCCCAATCCCCACTCACGGCCAATCTCCAACCTGCTCGCCGCAGCGCAGGCAGCAACGCGACGCCGCTACCTCTCCCCTACGGTCGGAGCAGCGTACCGTCTCCGCGCATCTTGTCGTCGCTGGGAGGAGCTGAGGACCACGACCCAGGCCACGGGTCAAAACCCTAGGCGTTGCCTCCCACTCCTGCATCCTTCCATGTCCTTGCCCGCGGCGCTCCCTCCGACGTCCCTCCCTCTCCTCCCTCATGGCGCTCCCTCCCAGCCCCCTCTGAGGGTGTGGCTCAAGCGCGCGCGAGCAGGGTCGCCGGTGGAGCGCGACTCAAACGCGCGGGAGCAGGGCCGCCGGTGGGGCGCGGCGCGAGCACGCAGGAAGCAGGGCCGCCGGTGGGGCCTGGCGCGACCGCACAGGAAGTAGCCCGCGCTTCTCCATGTCATCTTCGTCAAAGCCTGCAGGTACTCCCTATGTGCACAGCCGTTCTCCTCTCCGCTCCTTCTCCTCCCCACATCCCGCCTTTTTGAGTGTGGTGGCGTCCGGTCCTGGCAAGTCCATGCCCTCCAGTATCCTCTCTACTCTCGGTTTCTCTCTCCCGTTGAACTTTCGTCTCGGCAGTACAGATGGGATGGCGTGAGGCGGCGGCATCTGGATCAACTTGTCCGTAGTAGTAGCAGCAAACAACGCATGTCTCTGAAAATCCTCCCTCTCTAAGGGCTAGGAAAATTATTAATTGATTTTTTGTGAAAACACTGTGTGCAGATCTAAGAAAAAAGAGAAGGAAGAATGCCGGGAGAGTTTTGTGAAGAATAAGAAGAAGGCCAAGGTCAATTTCTCCGAGTCATATCTTATTCGATTAAATTCTCAAGTGATTGAACTATATGAATTGTTGATTTTCCTGAAAACTGTGTGTGTCGGTTTGAGGAAGAAGAAAAGAAAGAAGAATATGGGGGGAGTTTTCTGAAGAAGACCAAGGTCATTTTAATGAGCATATTTTGTTTGGATAATTTCTCAAGTGGTTGAACTGTTTGTGAAATTCTGTTCATAAAGTGCTTAAATATTTTTTGGTGTCGCTTGATGCATATTGCAGGATTAAGCTTATCAGTAGCTTTTTTTTTGCAGAGAAAAAGGAAAAGGATCAAATGGAGGGTTCTGATTTTATAGAAGCTGGTATACTTAACAGGACCCAAGCAATATATCCTCTTGTGTGCATTTGTACAAAGAAAAGAAAAGAAAATAGCTACGGCTTGTGGCAGTTAGTCAATTGAATCCTCTAACCTCTAGGTAACAATCTGATCCAGTGTATCAGTTAAGGAAACAAGGAATAATTTCCTTCTCCTGCCTAAGTTCACTATTGTTGCTTTTGATGTCCTACTACCATCCACAAAAGATGAGCTGATGCTATTAAGTCAAGCATTTTGTTTATATACAGGTAACATGCGGTGGAGGGGAAAACCTTGCGCTCCTTCACCTCTCTCTCAGCCTCACCCGGATGCTTCTTGTTATTGTTCTTCCTCGCTTGGCTGTTGAGGATGCGCTAGGTTGTGTTGGTCAGGACATGATTTGGTCGCAACTGATGGTACACTTTCTGCACCCATAAGACTCATTCGTGAGCATCTTTTACCTTTTATTCTCTTCTCTCTAAAACTGAAATCTTGCATGAGACCCTGCTAATCTTGGAACTGATATGCATTATGTCTTTATTGCAGTGCGTGCCAATAAATTTGTTCTGAGATGCACATCGGAGCCATCGAACCGGATGAGCTCGATGATTTGGTCGCAACTGATGGTACATGTTCTGCAGCCATAAGACTCATTCGTGAGCATCTTTTACCTTTTATTCTCTTCTCTCTAAAATTGAAATCTTGCATGAGACCCTGCTAATCTTGGAACTGATATGCATTATGTCTTTATTGCAGTGCGTGCCAAAAAAATTGTTCTGCTCATTTTCAGTATCAAGAGCCTGTGGTTCAGCTATAAAGGTAGGTTCGTCCTATGCTGCTCAGGGTGATGGTCTGAATTGTATTTCCAGATAGTTGAGTGCATAACTTGTACTTATTTGTTCATCAATCCTACTCAAATTTTACTGAAAATGAAGATTCTAAGTACCTCTAATTAATGAGTTGCTAATGCTCCGTACCATTGTACATGTGTATTTCTGAATGGTGATTGACTTTGATGCTTCGATGTGAGAATATGTTAAATATAGTCCAAATGAAAGCTATGCATACCTTAGTCGGCAGTTCTACTAGACCTCTTTTTGCATAAATGGAAGCACAGATTTTCTAGCTAACTAATCAGTCTGCATGTTTACATGAGTTTCAAATTTTCACGATTGTGTTGTATTGTGTTTCTTTTTCTCTGTCAAATAATCTTTTATTTACTACAGAATTTGGTTTTCGTGATTATTTACTACAGAATTTTGCTTTTTATAAGATATGCATCACCATCTTTTGGAGTAATGTTTAGATTATAATTCCATTCCTGGTTGTACAAGTTATGGCATGCATAAGTATGAATCGTATGATAAAAATGTTAACCTGTGTTGCACCCACTCTAAAGCTGAAGATAGTATATTGTTGTTTTTTTTGTTTTCATACATTTTCCCGGTTATTTTGTAGTGAAGCAGGAGAGCTTTAGAACTTGAGGTTTGTTTTGGCTCTATGTTCGAATGATTCTTGTTCTGATTGCATGGCATAAGCACATATATTGATATTGACATATTACCTGGAACTCTTCTACAGAAATCTCCTGCTGTCCATGTTCAGTTTTATTCTCTGTATTTTTATCATTTTTTATTTATGCATGATTGGACATAAGCATGTGTGAATGATGCTGCCTCTACTCATTTGTGTCGTCAAACCCATCCTGATTTTCCTCCGTCCTTACTCCTCCGCAGACAGCCCTAGATTTACTTTTACCAGACAATACTTTTGTTATTACCGTAGTTGTATATTCAGCGTTCCGGTTCAGGCCGTGAGCTTCATAGGTTCATCGCAGTGCTTGTGTTTGCTAGAAAATGCAATGCAGAGCTACTGTCGGTTATTGTAAATGTAGAGAATGAATCTATGCTCTAGAAAAAATAGAATCGTATGTATGAAATCTGAAACAACACGAAATTCAGGATTAGAATTATAGTCTCTCCACACATTCTCGGCCACATATCTAAAATCGAATAAACTGATAGCAGATGTTCAGCTGGACTTTATTGTAGGAAATAAAAGTTCACTGCTGCTTTTTTACACGTGGTCAGTTGAAGTTTATTTATAAAAAATAAATGTTTGCTACTACTTTCTTTACATGATCAAGCTTGCTTGCTCGCTTACTCCTGGTTCTCTTTTCTTTTGTAATGCTCATGTGCATATGCAAAAGGTTGGCCACACGATGTATGTGTTATTTGCAATGTATCTTTTGTGCAATGGACATCCTAGGGATCCTCACATCTATTTTTCCATAAAAAGTTGCTTACGAGAGATAACTTGGCTATTTGTCAAACTGTTAATGATAACACATGTCTGTTATGTTCCGAGTTTGAAAGTATGAAATCATCTTTTTTTTAATTTGATATTGATAAGACTGTTTGGTCTATTTTTTCTGACACCTTAGAGTTTGACCTGGGAAATAATCCAAGATACTCTTTTTTTTTCTCTAAATGACGACAAACAGAAATTCGGTCTTTGCTAGAAGAATTAGTGTTCTATTTTGTACAGTACAAAATCTGCTACACTTCCACTTACAATTAGGGTAAGTAAATCAGGGCTTGCTCTTAATTTTCTAATTCTTTGCTCTACTACTGATTAAGTACGGCATGTTGAGCCAAGAACTACTAAAATATATCTTCTTTGTTTCTTCTCATGTTTGTTCTCGTGTGGTCATGCTTAGCATCGCAAAAATCTGCTACACTTCCACTTACAATGAGGTTAAGTAATCACGGCTTGCTCTTAATTTCCTAATTCTTTGGTGAACTATATACAATCCAATTATTAATTGCAATAATTGTGGTTGAGGGTTTTCTATTGTGCAAAACATCTTGTTTGGCTCCTTCACGGTGCTCAATAGGAGGTTCATGGACTGCCCTTGCTGCCTCCTCCTCGGTGCTCATTAGGGGGAGCATGAGGTGGCGCCAAAACTGCTAGAGACGATAACAAAGCTTGAAGACCTTCCCCATGAAGAGGTTGGGTTATTGTCCCTTTTCAGATAGCAAAGAAAGCATCCTCTAGTCATTTTCCGAAGTTATAGGTTACCTTAAGAATCTATGTGCACCAAGTTGTTCATTGCAGGAGATACAATGACATTTCATAAAAGCCAAGGGCAGATATTTACCATAAACTACTCTTTCTCATGGCCAGCTTTATATTGCTATATCAAGAGTGACTTTGAGAAAAGGGTTGAAGGTACGTGCACTTGATGAAAACGGAAGCAACAACACTACAATAGAAACAAGAAATATAGTATACCAAGAAGTACTTAATAATCTCTAGAATACATGTGCATCGGTATTTATTTGTATATGTATATTTGTGGTGCATTTTTCCTTGCTCATGTATTGTACTTTTACATGTCTAATTTCTCTCCGTAATTTTGCCCTTTTTAGGATGTTTCAGAACTAAAAAGAACTTTTTATTTGATGCAATCTGTGTGCTCCAGCTGACATGTTAAGTTTCGGTATCACATATATGTAGGCAGCTTTCTTAGTCTTATTTGTGTTGTGCACCTTTCTAAATATATTGTACACTCAATGAACTATATTTTCTTTTTGTAGGGATTTCTCATAGCGTCAAGTCCATTTATTTGTAGCTATATGTGCCGACTGTGAGAACGGCTTTATGTTGTCCATGCTAAGAGGCCAAGGTTCTTAACCACGATTTCCGTCTGCCGGTGCAAGGATGTGTCCACAAAATCCTCTTCATTGTTCTTCGATGTTGACTGCAGATATTTAGTGTTATACCTTCCTAGAACAGTCATCCAAGTATAGATACGCTTTTGTGGATTAGTCCATGTACTTCCACATCATGTTAAATTATGTGTTGTCAGTTTGTTACTGTGTGGTTGCAATCAATGTACTAAATGGCACCCTTGATCTTACGCATCTTTATGTTATTTTTAATTCCTGTCACCAGTTAACTTAATAGTGAGCGGTGACCTTCCTGTACTAGATTTTTGTTTTCTCTTTACTATTTGGCTTCACTTTTATGAGAAAACACATAAGGTTTCGATATACTGAAATTAAACTACCTACTTTTGAAGGAAATTAACACTATACTTCAAAAAAGTATTTGAAGCAGACCGATATATTAGCTAGCACAAGCAAAGAAGCTCACTCTTAGTAAATTTTTCCCAGAAAACCATACCTGTTAATAGTCATAGTCAGAATGGATGTGAAATGCTCCCAAATTAACTTGATCCTCTATGATTTTGACATATGTAACTTGGGCATGTTCACCCATTCTCCAACATAGCCTCAAGCTCTTCTCCTTCATGTGTACCCTTCTGGGACAAAATAACATAGAATTTCTGCAAACTGAATATTGGAATATATTTTTGTAATGAATTTTAAGTGGCTTGAAAATGGAGTGTTCTACACAGCTAATCACTTGATAGCACATAGAGGATAAAAGTAATACCATGCGAAATGCCATGTTGCAGAGTATGGCTTCGGCAATCAGCACCGTAATTCATCCCATCAGCAGCACCAGCTTCTCGAGCTTTCGTTGGGACATGCTGGCCTCCAAGTTGGCAAAAAAAACTTTGTGCATAGAAGCCTGAATACTAGGGTGGCAGCGTATGAGTGATAAAGCACTAAAAAACGTGAACATTTACATAATCCATAGCACATGGTCTCCTAACATGCAGTTTGGCATCGTCGTTTCTGATAATCAAAGATTAAGAGAGGAAACCAATCGAGCCTGAACATAACGACCAACAAGAGTCTAATCTCCAAAGTACAGAGAATCATCAGCACTCACCCGAAGAGCTCAGAAGAGGCAGAGACGGCTGGCGGGCAGAGCGGCAGCCTCTTGGAGGCCTGGGAAGGGAGCAGGGTAGCGCGGAGGAGGAGGGCCGGGCGGAACTGCCGGTCCCAGACGAACTAGCCGCCGTCGTGGACCGCGCCGGAGCCTGCAGCAGCTGGCAGGGTGACGCGACAGCATGACCGCAGCAGAGGCGGAGCAGGCCTGCGACGCCGTCAATGGATGGGAGGAACACTGTGAACCCATTGGAGCAGCTGCCTCCCCCGAGCTCCCTCATGAGGCCGCACAGTGGCGCAATTCAATGGCCGGCCTCGGGAAATCGCCGCGATGCCGCTTCTCCCTGCATGCTGATCCCCTTTCTGCTATCTTGCCGATGAGGCCAGGCCTGGAACACAACGGCACGTGTTCTGGAGAGACGACGAAAGACTTGCCACCAGGAGATGGGAAGCATTGTCAGTTAGCGAAGGAAAAAGGGGATTCCCATCACAGTATTTTCCGATGAGCTGTGCATTTTTTTTTCTACGGCTAGCTTCTTTCTGATTCTCTTCATCTCTTGTGCTGAACGGAAGAAGGGAATAAAGGCCAAACAAAAAAAAACAATTAGGAGACAAAGGTACAGACTAACACTGCTTACTCATCCCGGCCCAATCAATATAGTCTATCAACAGATATAGCAGAGATAAGAAGACCCAATATTACTATGGCTAGGCCACTTTATTATAGGATAAAGAACAATATTAGCCCTTCTTGTTTTTTTATCATCAGTTAGTTCTTTTAAATATAAATATTCACCACTGCATATTAAAATGATATACACCTAATACCAGGCCAAACCACACCTTATTGCGTGTGTGTTGCTTTTTAGAATTCTTTACGTGCTCAATTGTTTGTGCACTTCCTTTGGAATGACTAGGTTATGTGTATTTTTCACTTACGGCTTACACAAAATAGATTCTGTGCACGATTAATATAGCAGCCGCTGAATCGTTTATCATTGCGGAAGTCGAGAAATGTGCGCCAAGGTTGCTAGAAGAAGAACACTTACATGAAGAAGCTTGCTAGACTCGTTTCTTGTTGTGAGGTACTATTGGATGGTGTCTCCAAAATATGGTTGCCTCATTGTGTCTTGCATATTGTTGTGAAAATGGATTAATAATATGCTTGAAAATGAAGATAGTGAATGACTTTAATCTGAATTATCATGTGTGCACATCTCTAGAAAATACCCCACTATTTTTTGTATATGCTCATTTGAACAGGTTATAAAAATTGCCCTTGCATCTATATTCCCCAATGTTTTCATTGTTTCTAGGCATCAATTCTAGGTTTGGTTATTTTTGAGTATTTCCTGATTTTGAGATCTAAATGAGAAAAAATTCTAGGTTTTATATTTTGGTTTAACTGAGACAGATAAACAATGATGTTCCTTAAAAAAATTGATATTGATGTGATACATGTCTGAAGATTAATTCCACTGGTTGAGTGGCAAGGTTGACGCGTCGCTGCTGAAAATGGTGGTGCTATAGTGAGGAGACAGATTCATTCTTCTTAGGATCAGGGTGCACGTAAGTTCTAATGGCATATGGTCTTTGAATTAGTTTTGAACCAATGAAAGGGGCCTTCACTTTTACATTTGGTTCATAGTTGCTTCAAATAAACTGATAGTCGGAAACAATCAAATGTATACATGTATTTGAAAATAGATGTCGCGGCGCCAGTGCAGGAAGGGGGCACGGCATGGCAGGAACGGAACGGACGAACTGATGCAGGAATTGGCCATCGGAGCTACGCCACAACCGCCCGCCCACCCCTCCCTTCTCCAAAAATATTATCTGTTGTGTCATTGTACCGCGGGAGACACACAACGAGGAGGACTGCCCATGAAAGTGAAGACTAATGCAAGACACATGATATATTGTGTTCTTCCCTGTATCCAGTAAATTAAACGGGTAATTATTCACTCCTCATTTTATGCTTGGTTATCATCGATGTTTACGAATATATACAAAATGAACATTAGCACAAATTCCACGGGGTCGTGCGCCAAGGCGCACATCAAAATCTAGTTGTGATTATAGTCCCACCAGTATTGATTTTCCGTGACCATATCAGCAATGATAAATTATTATTTTTAGGTAATAGATAGATAGAATAGCAACTCTCCTGGCGTTTGCACCTCATGGTGCACACAACCAATTATTGCAATGTTCAGGTTCAACAAAGTCTCAAAACAAAAGCTAAAAGGTTAAAAGCAGCAGAAACCAATACCCTGAAAAATCAGGAGATAAGCACGTTGTACTATCATATGAGTGACCTGCTTATGGTAATCGACAACATTATTTCTACACCTAATGACCTGAACACAACTTAACAGAGCACTAAGTACCTATAAAAAAGAGTTCAGACTTCCAACAGGGGAGGCGTGGGAGAATTGGACAATATTATTTAACCCTATTGTTGATTTTAGGGAAATGCAACTATGTGATACCATCAAATTATATGAAAAAGATTCGCTCTAATAATAAAATACTGAATTTAAGCAATCTAGAAGCAACACTGTGTAATATGACAATTAAAAAATAGAAAACTAAAGTGGTACATAGAAAAAATGATCTATCCCGAAGTTCAAATCCTTATAGGACACTAATCTCTGTGGCAAATCAAGTCCACATGATCCCAAGGATCTTGCTTCATGTCCTTGATCTTTCCGAACAAAGCACAAATTCCTCCACTACACTACAACAAGGCAGACGGCCCTATCGTTTTAAATGCCGAGACACACATCTAAACGCCGCGCTCGTGCTAACTCGGGAAATAAAAACCACCAAGGAAAAAGTGCAAGAGAAGACAAAAGACTTATGAGGGTTCTGATAAAACGCCGCAAGGCCTTTGGATATTCTATGGATGACTTGAAGGAGATTAGTACCGTGATAGCCACCCATCAAATATTATTAGAGGAAGGAGATCAACCAGAAAAGAAAATAGTACGTCTTCTAGATGTTGGTATTATATATCATGTGAAGAAAAGTGATTGGGTAAGTCTAGTCCATTGTGTTCTTAAAAAGGGCGGATTTACAGTTGTAGCTAATGAGCATAAGGAGATAATCCCAACTAGGAATGTTGTTAGACATAGGATGTGTATTGATTTTAGGAAACTAAGTAAAGAGACAAGGAAGGATCCTCCCCATTGCCATTTATAATCAAACACTTGAGAGGCTCGCTAAACACTGTCACTTTATTTGGATGGATATTCCAGATTCTCTCAAATTGTTGTTCATCCTGAAGACCAACTTAAAAACACTTTCACTTTCCCATTTTATTTGCATTCTTACCGTCGAATGCCTTTCGGTCTATGCAATGCACCTGCTACTTTTCAGAGATGTATGACTGCTATTTTTGTTGATTATGTTGAAGAAATAATTAAAATTTTCATGGATGATTTTTCTATCTATGGCACATCATTTAATCATTATATCCATAATCTTGACAAAGTTTTGCAGAGATGTGAAGACACTAGCCTTGTCTTGAACTGGAGGCTTCTTCATGGTAAGAGAGGGGATAGTAATTGATCACAAAATCTCATGTAAATGTATTGAGGTTGGCAAAGCAAAAAAATTGAAGCAATAGAAAGATTACCACCTCCTCGAGACGTCAAAGGTATACACAGTTTTCTTGGTCATGCAGGTTTCTGTAGAAGGTTTATAAAGAACTTCTATAAAGCTTCAAGACCTCTAACTAACCTCTTGCCAAATAATGTTCGTTTTAACTTTGCTGAAAGTTGCCTTGTTTCCTTCAACGCTCTTATGAAAGCCTTATTAGATGCTCCTATTATCAAACCTCCCATTTGGGACAAACCTTTTGAACTCTTATGGGAGGCTAGTAATGAAGTTGTAGGAGCTATTCTTGGCCAGCGCAATGGTGCTAACTTTAATATCATTCAAAATGCTAGTCGCACTCTTAATGAAGCACAAATGAATTATCCCATGATAGAAAATAAACTCTTTGTTGTCGTTTTCTCATGCGATAAGTTTAGATCTTACATATCTGATGCTTTAGTTAAAGTTCACACGGATTGTGATGGTTTAAAAGAAATCCTTGAAAAAAAACTAATGTCAAACCTAGAATGATTCGTTGGATTTTGTTACTGCAAGAATTTGAGTTGCAGATTGTTCAAAGAAAGGAGGAACCACCAAAACCACGAGAAAAGGTTGTGGACCAAGAACTCAAGAAAAATGTGTCAATCATACATGTTCCTCCAGGTACAATAAAACATAAAAATAATTACTCGTATTTATTGTGCGATTATCTCAAGTTTGTAGTGCATCAAGTCATGCTCCTTCGGAAGTAGAAAACTTCAGTGAAGTTGGAGGAGATAGTGACAAGGGATTAACTTGTCAATGCCTACAGATTGTAGACTAGGGTTTTGCTAAAAGTAGAGGGCAAGTAGATCTCGAAGGTTTCAGCCGAAAAGTACTCGCTGATTGTAAAAACTAGGGTTCTGTTGACAATAGATTCGATCCCTTTCTTTGTCCCTCGACTCCCCCTTGAGGTGGAGCCGAGGGATTCGTAATACACAAGTTACAGAGTCCGGGAGGGTTTCTAACCCATCCCGTGAAATTACAAGTCTCTATCTTTCCTAATACAACTCTAGCTTTCCTTATTAACATCTTGGGCTCCCGAACCTTCTTATTCTTCGAGTCCTAGGCCTTCAGTAAACCCCGGATACCATCTTCGGCAGGCCCATTGGGGATGCCTATGTCAGTAGCCTCGAGATTTTGCTTGAATCGAAGAATCGGGAAAAATCTCCCACTTTAATCATTCAATAATTTCATCGAGTTTATCATATATCTTTTGGATATGCAAACACTATTTTGTACAGGGATAATGGTAGTTGGGGCTAGTTCATCTGACGGATCAGGTACTAGTTAACTGCTCTAGTGGCAATCCGCAAAAACTACTTCAAGGTCACGTCCCTGGACATGATCTCGGGATACGGTGTAAACTTCGACAGGTGCCGCTTAAGGTCTTACCATTCTGTCGAGTCCCAGTCATTTTTATCGGTACCTAACGCGTCCGTTAGTATTTTTCTTCGTATCTGTTGATACGGAAAAGTAGCAAACCGTCGTCGAGACGGTGCCACGCCGAACGGATCTGGGTCTTACCTTCGCAAAGTTTTGCGGCATTCAGAGATTATATGCGACTTTTAGCGCTCTGAGAATATATTGTCGAGTGCTTTTCGTGTTGGAATAGCACATTTTATTGAGTCATATTTGATGACTTATTTTGCCTTTCCGATGGGAGTATATGTAGAGTTAACTGTATAACTCGAAATATACTCACTTTTTTCTTTTTCTCTATATTTTTGTATAAATTCATCGGGCACGCGAACAGCGTTCCCGATGGGAGTAGCGAGGCTACAGCCAAGGACTTGTGCTTGGTTGTAGGCTCCATTATCTTCTGCCGCTATATTGTTATTCCTTCTCGAGCTTTTCATATCTATCGGGTGCGCGACCAGCGTTCCCGATGGGAGTAGCCCCCGAGGCTATGAACAAACGCTTGCATTTGGTCATAGGCTCTCGTCATTTCTAATTTGTCAGACTCGAAGTTTTCTTTCTTTTTTTCAAAGTAGCCCCCGAGCATTTGGGCAAAAACTTGTATTTGATCAAAATCTCTCGAAATAATCAATAATCTTCTATTGTCGATGATCTTACTAAGCTTCATAGTCGAGTTTTTTGCTCTTGCCAAGGTGACATCATTGCTGACGATAGCCACGATTACTGTATCGGGAACGTGCGAGAACCGCTTCTCTCTCTGTCTCGTGGGTCCATATTTCCTATCAAGTTGACACGTCGTGCAAGTGGTGGACACACGTCCTCCGTTTTTACTGGCGCACACACTGTATCGCCTGTCCCTTCGTTTATCAGTAAAAATCCATTTTTACCCTTGATACGTCCAATTTGCATCACTATTTTGTATCATAATTTGCTGTTATTTATTGATATATTTCATATTGGGATACAATACTTATGTTATTTCATCTATTTTGCATGTTTCATCATTATTGGAGGATCAAGCACCGGAGCCAGGATTCTGCTGGAAAAAGCACCGTCGAACGCAATATTTCGAAGATCAGTGGAAGGAAATTTCACGTAAATTCTTATTTTTCCAGATGACGGAGGGAGCCGAAGGGGAAGAAGAGGGAGCCATGGGCCTGGACCAGGCCGGCGCGCCCATGGCTGGCCGCGCCACCGTGGTGTGGGGCCCCACAGCCCCTTTCGCCTCCTTTTCTTCGCGTACTCCTTCGTCCCGAAACCTAAGCCACAGAGAGGACCTCACGAAGGGTTACACCGCCTCGCGGGGCGGAGAACACCAGAGAGAAAAGAGCTCTCCGGCGGGCAGAATCCGCCGGAAATTCCCTCCCGAGGGGGAAATCGACGCCATCGCCATCGTCATCGAGCGGGGACATCATCTCCATCATCATCATCATCATCTCCACCATCTACACCGCCATCACCACCGCTGCACCTCGTCACCGCTGTAACAATTTGGGTTAAATCTTGATTGTATGATAGGGGAAACTCTCCCGGCATTATTCTCTACTTGTTATAGATGCTATTGAGTGAAACTATTGAACCAAGGTTTATGTTCAGATTGTTATTCATCATCATATCACCTCTGATTGTATTCCATATGATGTCTCGTGAGTAGTTCGTTTAGTTCTTGAGGACATGGGTGAAGTCTAAATGCTAGTAGTGAATTATGGTTGAGTAATATTCAATGTTATGATATTTAAGTTGTGGTGTCATTCTTCTAGTGGTGTCGTGTGAACGTCGACTACACGACACTTCACCATTTATGGGCCTAGGGGAGTGCATCTTGTATTCGGTTGCTAATTGCGGAGTTGCCGGAGTGACAAACTGAGCTCCCGTTAGTATATCGATGCAAGAGGGATCGCAGGATCTCAGTTTAAGGCTGTGGTTAGATTTATCTTAATTACTTTCTTGTAGTTGCGGATGCTTGCAAGGGTATAATCACAAGTATGTATTAGTCCTAGGAAGGGCGGTGCATTAGCATAGGTTCACCCACACAACACTTATCAAAACAATGAAGATTATTAAGCCACATGAAGCGAAAGTACTAGACTAAAATCCCCGTGTGTCCTCAAGAACGTTTGGTCATTATAAGTAAACAAACCGGCTTGTCCTTTGTGCTAAAAAGGATTGGGCCACTCGCTGCAATTATTTCTCTCGCATTTTACTTACTCGTACTTTATTCATCTGTTACATCAAAACCCCTTGAATACTTGTTTGTGAGCATTTACGTGAATCCTTCATCAAAACTGCTGCCAACACCTTCTGCTCCTCGTTGGGATCAACATTCTTACTTATCGAAGATACTACGATACACCCCTATACTTGTGGGTCATCAAGACTATTTTCCGCGCCGTTGGGGAGTGAAGCGCTATTGGTAAGCGGAATTGGTAAGGAAAACCTTTACTGTTTGTGCTGATTTTATTTCTGCCTGCTGCTATAAATCATTATGGAGAGATCTTCTCTTCAATTTCTATTTGGGAAATCTACTACTACTGCAACGGTAGTGGATGAAGCGCCAGTGAGGAAGTAGTACCATATAAAATACCTATGAAAATTATTGAACGTGTTATGGATAACCACTATGAAGGGGATGGAACTGTCCATCCTGGTGATCATTTATTGTTTTTGCATGAATTATGCGGGTTATTCAAATGTGCAGGTATTTCTATGAATGAAGTTAGGAAGAAACTATTCACTATATCGCTGTCTGGTAAAGCGGCGCACGGTATAAATTGCTGAAGAATGGTGATTCTATTGATTGGGATGACATTGTGCCTTTATTTTATTCCAAATTTTATCCTCCAAGTGAAATTCACAAAGATCGGAACCGCATATATAATTTCTGGCCTCATGATGGAGAGAGTATTGCCCAAGCTTGGGGAGATTGAAGTCTTTAATGCTCAAATGCCCCATTCATGAGCTTCCTGGTAATGTTATTATTGATAATTTCTATGCAAGACTTTCTTTTCAAGACAAGACCTTGCTGGATACTTCTTGTTCTGGATCATTTACACGCAACAAAGAAGAGTTTAAAAAGGACCTTCTTGATCGGATCCAAGAAAATACTGAAGGATGGGAGAACGACAAAGATAGAGAATCAGGTATAATTTATGATTATAAATGCATTGAAGCTTTTATGGATACTGATAAATTTCGTAATATGAGTGCTACATATGGTCTTGATTCCCAAGTTGTTGCAAATCTTTATAAAGCTTTTGCCTCTCATTATGAATTGCCTAAGAAGAATTTTGATAAGTATCATGAACCGTATAAAGATAAAGTTGATTCATCTGTAAACAAATATGTAGTGATTGAAACTGTTGATAATGTTATTCCTGAAGCTTATATTGAAAAAACTCCTTTCCCTGCTAAAATGAAGGAGTACTCTGTCATATCTAGTGCGGTTAATAAAAGTGAAAAGAAACCTAAAGAACCTGAAGAACAAATTAAAATTGAACCTGCTGTTGCAATAGTTAAAGATCTTGTGACTGAAAATGTGGAGGATGGTCATATTATTTTCTTTGAAGATGCTTCTAATATTGTTTCACATCCTAATAAACCCAAACAAGTTAGTGTTCCTATGCTATCTGTTAGAATTGGTGATCATTGCTATTATGGTTTATGTGATATTGGTGCAAGTGTTAGTGCTATTCCTTATGAGCTTTACACGGAGATTATGCACGAAATTGGTTCTTGTGAACTTGAAGATATTGATGTGGTTATTCATCTGGCTAATAGAGAAACTATTTCTCCAATTGGTATTGTTCGAGATGTGGAAGTTCTATGTGGTAAGATTAAATATCCTGCTGACTTTTTGGTACTTGGTTCTGCTGCTAGTGATCATTGTCCTATCATTTTTGGTAGACCTTTTCTAAATACTTGTGGAGCTATTATAGATTGTAAGAAAGAGAAAATTTTGACTAGATTTGCTGGTGAACCTTATGAATTTAACTTTTCTAAATTTACCAAAACTCCTTATAAAGCTGACTTGCCTAGTAATGATTTTAAAATGGAGCAGTGTGCATCTATTGTTCTTGTTCCTAATAATCCTTTGCAGCAACATTTGGAGAATAGTGAAAGTGAAGCTTTTAGGAAAGAAAGAGATGAGCTTGAGGAAATTTTTCTTCGCCAACCTATTCTCAAGCATGATTTACCGGTGGAAGATTTGGGTACAACACCGCCACCAAAGGAAGATCCTGTTTTTGATTTAAAGCCTTTACGATAATCTTAAATATGTTCATATTGATGATAAGAAAATATATCCTGTTATTATTAGTTCTAAGCTTTCAGATTGAGGAAGAAAGGTTATTGGAAATATTGAAGAAACATCGAGGAGCTATTGGCTATACTCTTGATGATTTGAAAGGGATTTCTCCTTCTATTTGCCAACATGCTATTAATATGGAAGAAGATGCAAAGCCTGTTGTTGAACATCAACGTCGTCTAATTCCGAAGATGAAAGAGGTGGTAAGGAATGAGGTATTAAAACTTCTTGAAGCTGGTATTATATATCCTATTGCTGATAGTAGATGGGTTAGTCCTGTGCATTGTGTTCCTAAGAAAGGAGGAATGAATGACTGTTGTGCCTAATGATAATGATGAGCTTATTCCTCAAAGAATAGTTGTAGGATATAGAATGTGCATTGATTTTCGAAAAGTTAATAAAGTTACTAAGAAAGATCATTACCCTTTACCCTTTATTGATCAAATGCTAGAAAGGTTATCTAAAAATACTCATTTTTGCTTCCTTGATGGTTATTCTGGGTTTTCACAAATTGCTGTTAAAGCTAAAGATCAAGAGAAAACCACGTTTACTTGTCCTTATGGAACTTATGCTTATAGGCGTATGCCTTTTGGTTTATGTAATGCTCCTGCTACTTTTCAAAGATGCATGTCTGCTATTTTTCATGGTTTTTGCGAAAGTATTGTGGAGGTGTTCATGGATGATTTTTCTGTCTATGGAAATTCTTTTGATAATTGCTTGCGAAACCTCGATAAAGTTTGCAGAGATGTGAAGAAACTAACCTTGTTCTTAATTGGGAGAAATGCCACTTTATGGTTAATGAAGGAATTGTATTGGGACATAAAATTTCCGAGAGAGGTATTGAAGTTGATAGAGCTAAAGTTGAAGCAATTGAGAAGATGCCCTATCCGAGGGATGTTAAAGGTATTCGTAGTGTTCTTGGTCATGCTGGGTTTTATAGGAGATTTATTAAAGATTTCTCTAAAATTTCAAAGCCTCTTACTAATCTTCTTCAAAAAGATGTACCTTTTGTTTTTGATGATGATTGTAAGGAAGCTTTGAAACTCTAAAGAAAGCCTTAACAACTGCTCCTGTAGTCGAACCTCCTGATTGGAATTTGCCTTTTGAAATTATGTGTGATGCTAGTGATTTTGCTGTAGGCGCTGTTCTTGGACAGCGGGTAGATAAAATATTAAATGTTATTCATTATGCTAGTAAGACTCTTGATGCTTCTCAAAGAAATTATGCTACAACTGAAAAGGAATTGTTAGCTGTAGTCTTTGCTTGTGACAAGTTTAGACCCTATATTGTTGATTCGAAAGTTACAATTCATACTGATCATGCTGCAATTAGATACCTTATGACAAAGAAAGATGCTAAGCCAAGGCTTATTAGATGGGTACTTCTTTGCAAGAATTTGATTTACATATTATAGATAGGAAAGGTGCTGATAATCCTGTTGCTGATAATTTGTCTAGATTGGAAAATATTGCTTATGATCCTGTTCCTGTTAATGATAGTTTTCCAAATGAACAATTGGCTGTAATAAAGGTGAGCTCGCGAGAGAGCCCTTGGTATGCAGATTATGCTAACTTTATTGTTTCGAAGTATTTGCCTCCAACCTTTTCAGCTCAGCAAAGGAGGAAATTCTTTTATGACTTAAGGCATTATTTTTGGGATGACCCACACTTATATAAAGAAGGAGTGGATGGTATTATGCGGAGATGTGTTCCTGAATATGAACAACAGGAGATATTGAGTAAATGTCATGGTAGTGTTTATGGAGGACATCACGCTGGAGATAGAACCGCGCAAAAGGTTCTACAATCAGGTTTTTTGGCCAACACTCTTCAAAGATGCGAGGAAATTTATTTTAGCTTGTGATGAATGTCAAAGAGTTGGTAATATCTCTAGACGCAATGAAATGCCTATGAATTATACTCTTGTTATTGAACCATTCGATTGTTGGGGATTCATGGGTCCTTGATACGTCTCCAACGTATCGATAATTTCTTATGTTCCATGCTACTTTATTGATGATACCTACATGTTTTATGCACATTATATGTCGTATTTAAGTATTTTCTGGAACTAACCTATTAACAAGATGCCGAAGTGTCTGTTTTCTTGTTTTTGGTTTCAGAAATCCTAGTAACGAAATATTCTCGGAATCGGACGAAATCACCGCCCAGGTTCCTATTTTTCCGGAAGCTTCCAGAGCACAGAGGGAAGGGAGGGGGCCCCACACCACAACCCGACGCGGCCCAGGGGGGGCGCGCCCCCCTGTGGTGTGGGCAGCCCGTGGCCCCTCCGACTCCCTCTCTTCGCCTGTTTAAGCCTCTCTGACCTAAAAACACCGACGGAGGAAGCCACGGTACGCGAAACCTTCCAGAGCCGCCGCCATCGCGAAGCCAAGATCCGGGGGACAGGAGTCTCTGTTCCGCACCCCGCCGGGGAAGTGCCCCCGAAGGCTTCTCCATCGACACCGCTGCCATCTCCACCGCCATCTTCATCACCGCTGCTCTCCCATGAGGAGGGAGTAGTTCTCCATCGAGGCTCGGGGCTGTACCGGTAGCTATGTGGTTAATCTCTCTCTATGTACTTCAATACAATGATCTCATGAGCTGCCTTACATGATTGAGATTCATATGAGTTTTGTATCACTATTCATCTATGTGCTACTCTAGTGATGTTATTAAAGTACTCTATTCCTCCTCCACGTGTGTAAAGGTGACAGTGTGTGCACCGTGTGAGTACTTGGCGTAGGCTATGATTATGATCTCTTGTAGATTATGAAGTTAACTATTACTATGATGGTATTGATGTGATCTATTCCTCCTAACTGCGTGAAGGTGACAGTGTGCATGCTATGTTAGTACTTGGTTTAGTAGTGTCGATCTTTCTTGCACTCTAAGGTTATTTCAATATGAACATCTAATTGTGGAGCTTGTTAACTCCGGCATTGAGGGTTCGTGTAATCCTACGCAATGTGTTCATCATCCAACAAAAGTGTAGAGTATGCATTTATCTATTCTGTCATGTGATCAATGTTGAGAGTGTCCACTAGTGAAAGTCTATTCCCTAGGCCTTGTTCCTAAATATCGCTGCTTGTTACGTTTTATCACGTTTACCGCTGCGTTACCGCATGTTTACTTCCAATATTACTACCATCAATCGCACGCCAAAAAGCACTTTTCGCGCCGTACTACGCTCATACTTATTTATACCACCTGTATTTTACTATCTCTTCGCCGAACTAGTGCACCTATTAGGTGTGTTGGGGACACAAGAGACTTCTTGCTTTGTGGTTGCAGGGTTGCATGAGAGGGATATCTTTGACCTCTTCCTCCCCGAGTTCGATAAACCTTGGGTAATCCACTTAAGGGAAACTTGCTGTTTCTACAAACCTCTGCTCTTGGAGGCCCAACACTGTCTACAAGAATAGAAGCACCCGTAGACATCAAGCACTTTTATGGCGCCGTTGCCGGGAGGAAAGGTAAAAGGCACTCATACTTCGGTTCCAGTAACAGTACTTTTCTGGCGCCATTGTGTGTGTGCTCGAAGCTATTTCCTTTAGACTCTGCAATTGCGACATTTGGTTTCTTGTTTACACTAGTTAGACATAATGGACAACAATGACCTTTTTATTCTATTTCCTGATTTAAGATATGGATGGTTTGATGCGAAAATTAAAAAACCCATGGAACATATTAATATGAATGCTTTGAATACCATTGTTGTTAATGATATGGAAAATTCTAAGCTTGGGGAAGCTGGTTTTGATGAGCATGATATTTTTAGTCCCCCAAGCATTGAGGAGAAAATTTACTTTGATGATACTTTGCCTCCCATTTATGATGATTATAATGATAGTAGTCTTTTGTTACCACCTGTTATGGAGGATAAATTTGATTATGATTACAATATACCTCCTATATTTGATAGCTACTTTGTTGAATTTGCTCCCACTACAATTATTAAGAATGACTATGCTTATGTTGGGAGTAGTAATTATTTTATGCATGAGACTCATGATAAGAATGCTTTATGTGATAGTTATATTGTTGAGTTTGCTCATGATGCTACTGAAAGTTATTATGAGAGAGGAAAATATGGTTGTAGAAATTTTCATGTTACTAAAACACCTCTCTATGTGCTGAAATTTTTGAAGCTACACTTGTTTTATCTTCCTAAGCTTGTTACTTTGCTCTTCATGAACTTGTTTATTTACAAGATTCCTATGCATAGGAAGCATGTTAGACTTAAATGTGTTTTGAATTTTCCTCTTGATGCTCTCTTTTGCTTCAACTCTTATTTCTTACGAGTGCATCATTAAAACTGCTGAGCCCATCTTAATGGCTATAAAGAAAGAACTTCTTGGGCGATAACCCATGTGTTATTTTGCTACAGTACTTTGTTTTATATTTGTGTCTTGGAAGTTGTTTACTACTGTAGCAACCTCTCCTTATCATGTTTTTGTGCCAAGTAAAGTTTCTATGCTAAAGTTGATGTTATATTTGGGATCGCTGCGCAGAAACAGCATTGCTGTCTGTCACGAATCTGGGCACAGGCCTCTGTAGAAAATTCGAAAAAATCTGCCAATTTACGAGCGTGATCCTCAGATATGTACGCAACTTTCATTAGTTTTGAGTTTTTCCATTTGAGCAAGTCTGGTGCCAGCTTTAAATTCGTCTTTACGGACTGTTCTGTTTTTGACAGATTCTGCCTTTTATTTCGCATTGCCTCTTTTGCTATGTTGGATTCATTTCTTTGATCCATTAATGTCCAGTAGCTTTATGCAATGTCCAGAAGTGTTTGTGTCACCTCTGAACATGTGAATTTTTGATTATGCACTAACCCTCTAATGAGTTTGCTTGAAGTTTGGTGTGAAGGAAGTTTTCAAGGGTCAAGAGAGGATGATGATATACTACGATCAAGAAGAATGAAAAGTCTAAGCTTGGGGGTGCCCGGTGGTTCATCCCTGCATATTTCAAGAAGACTCAAGCATCTAAGCTTGGGGATGCCCAAGGCATCCCCTTCTTCATCGACAAAGTATCAGGTTCCTTCTCTTGAAACTATATTTTTATTCGGTCACATCTTATGTACTTTACTTGGAGCGTCTGTATGTTTTTGTTTTTGTTTTTGTTTGAATAAATGATTGTTTGGGAGAGAGACACGTTCCGCTGGTTCGTATGAACACATGTGTTCTTAGCTTTTAATTTTCATGGCGAAGGTTGAAACCGTTAATTGTTATATGGTTGGAAACGGGAAATGCAACATGTAGTAATTGGTATAATGTCTTGAATAATGTGATACTTGGCAATTGTTGTGCTCATATAGATCTTGTTTAAGCTCTTGCATCATGTACCTAGTACCCATTAATGAATAATTACATAGAGCTTGTTAAAATTTGGTTTGCATGATTGGTCTCTCTAAGTCTAGATATTTTGGTTGAGGTGTTTGAACAACAAGGAGACAATGTAAAGTCTTATAATGCTTACAATATGTTTATATGTGAGTCTTGCTGCACCATTTTATACTTGAGTTTGCTTCAAATAACCTTGCTAGCCTAAACCTTGTATCGAGAGGGAATACTTCTCATGCATTCAAATACTTGAGCCAATATTCATGCCATTTGTGTCCACCATACCTACCTACTACATGGTATTTCTCCGCCATTCCAAAGTAAATTGCTTGAGTGCTACCTTTAAACAATTCAAAAGTTATTACCTCTTATTTGTGTCAATGTTTTATAGCTCATGAAGAAGTATGTGGTGTTTATCTTTCAATCTTGTTGGGCAACTTTCACCAATGGACTAGTGGCTTCATCCGCTTATCCAATAATTTTGCAAAAAGAGCTGGCAATGGGATTCCCAGTCCCAAATTAATTAACAAAAATAGACACTCCTCCATGGTATGTGATTGTTGGACGGCACCCGAAGGATTCGGTTAGCCATGGCTTGAGAAAGCAAAGGTGGGGAGGAGTGTCATCATAATAAAACTAAAATAAAAAGGCACTCCTTCATGGTATGAGATTGTTGGCAGGCACCCGAGGATTCGGTTAGCCATGGTTTGTGAAAGAAAGGTTGGAAGGAGTGCCACCCAAAAATAAAATAAAATGGGAGCCGCTCTTTGAAGGTTTGTCTGGCAAGGGGTTAGAGTACCCTACCATTCGTTGACAACAACAAACACCTCTCAAAACTTTACTTTTATGCTCTCTATATGTTTTCAAAATCAAAGCTCTAGCACAAATATAGCAATCGATGCTTTCCTCTTTGAAGGACCATTCTTTTACTTTATTGTTGAGTCAGTTTACCTATTCTTTCTATCTTAGAAGCAAACACTTGTGTGAACTGTGTGCATTGATTCTTACATGTTTACCTATTGCACTTGTTATATTACTTTGTGTTGACAATTATCCACGAGATATACATGTTAAAGTTGAAAGCAACCGCTGAAACTTATATCTTCCTTTGTGTTGTTTCAAAGCTTTCTACTAAGAATTTATTGCTTATGAGTTAACTCTTATGCAAGACTTATTGATGCTTGTCTTGAAAGTATTATTCATGAAAAGTCTTTATTATATGATTCATTTGTTTACTCATTATCTTCATCATTGCTTCGAATTTCTGCATTCATCTCATGTGCTTTACAATAGTATGATCAAGGTTATGATGGCATGTCACTTCAGAAATTATCTTTGTTATCGTTTTACCTGCTCGGGACGAGCAGAACTAAGCTTGGGGATGCTGATACGTCTCCAACGTATCGATAATTTCTTATGTTCCATGCTACTTTATTGATGATACCTACATGTTTTATGCACATTATATGTCGTATTTACGTATTTTTGGAACTAACCTATTAACAAGATGCCGAAGTGCCAGTTCGTTTTCTTGTTTTTGGTTTCAGAAATCCTAGTAACGAAATTCTCTCGGACGAAATCACCGCCCAGGTTCCTATTTTTCCCGGAAGCTTCCAGAGCACCGGAGAAGGACGAGAGGGGAGCCAGGGGGCCCCACACCACACCCCGGCAGGTGAGCGGTGGATATTACACATGCGAGTGCGGCCTGTATGAGCACATGGGGGCTTGTTGTGCTGCCACGTGCTTAAGGTAGGGGTGGATTCTTCTTTCCCAAATGTGCGCATTCCCCGTTTCTTCGGCGTGAATGGCCAGAACTGGTGCCTAATAATTTTTTGTGGCATTTTTTTCCTGCCATTACAGGTTCTGGTCCACCTCAGGTTTACAGAGGTTCCAGCCCAGTATGTGTTGAAGAGATGGACAGTAGGCATACGTGATGTGTTACCCACGCACCTGGTGTACCAGAAATATCAGGGGCTGATGACATCTTTCAGTTTTCGGCATTCCCAGCTATACCTCAATTGCATGTAGGTGGCCAGGTTGGGGGATGTAAATGTGGATGCATACACCATGGCAATGGATTTCATAAAGGTTCTAGTGCCAAAACTCAAGAAGGTTGCTGTCCAAGGTGATGGTTTGGGTCTGGAGGAGAGGCTAGCTGCGAAGAAAGCTAGGGTGGACGGTGCGGCTGAACAAATGGTGGTTCAGTACCGCCCCACGGACAATGGATGTGCCCCCGCTGTTAGCCTGGACGCAGCACTGCTCGTTCTGTCGAAGAACAGGACTGGAGGCAGGCCAACAAATAGCCGTGACAAGCCTCCGTACAAGACGATGTCGAAACGGACCAGGTTCTGCACGGTATGGAGGCGGCCCGGTCACAAGAGCACGACATGCCCAGATCGCGAAACCTAGGCAAGAGGGCAAATGCTCGAACTGTGGCCTCCCCGGTCACTGGAAGACGAGCTGTGTCAACAAAAGTACAGTTTGTTAGGGTGTGCGTTGCTTTGTTTATGACTGGTGTGCCCTCTGTGAGGTTGGAGGCTGCCTCACTATGTGATAATTATATTGTACTTTAGGGACAAAGACCTTTTTGGCAGCCCCCAATCGAATCACTGTTGTGCATTGTTTTGCACTTCCTTTCCAAAAATATTTTTTTGACAGGCCTGAATTGCGTTAGGGCATCTCCAGCGGCGCGACGTATTTTAGTGTCCGCGCGCGTCCGTTTGCGTCGCGCAGCGGACGCTGAAATGACCGTTTTCGTCCGCGTCCGTTTGCGCTGGGGTTGGCTCCAGCGCCCGACGCATTTTTTTTCTCTTTTTCATTTCAACATACTTCCAAATATTACAAATTGAAAGATTATTTTACACAAACTAATACATAGTTTGGAACATTTTACACAAACTAATACATAGTTTGTACCATGGTGGACACAAATATAAATATTTTAAAAATAGAAACCAGTTGTGTTGATTTCCGTATGTTCGCTGCCAAGAAAGAACATTCGAGGGACGCGTGGGGACGCCATTAACGTGGTTGGCGGAGGTGGGCTGCGGCCGCTCGGCAGCCGAGGCATCGCCATTAACGTGGCGCAGACTGCCGAAGCGACGCAGGCGCCGGTCGCGGCGCGCTTGAGAAGACGCATCGACGCAGGGGCGCCAGGCGGGCCCGACGAAATGTCCGCCGGATACGAGCGGACACTTTCGGCGTCCGCGCAGTGTCCGCGGAGACGCATCCGAGACGCATATTTGGGCCAGATATGCGTCTCCGCGGATGGCCCGGTCGCTTTGCGTCGCCCTGCTGGAGAGGGTGCCAGACGCATTTCTGGTCACGGCGGACGAAAACGACCATTTGCGTCGCGCCGCTCGAGATGCCCTTAGCGCTTTTCCACCGCACCCGCTGTTTTAATATGAGCTGCATCATGGGCGGACCCACCGTCCCTGCAGCCTGGGCGGCTGCCCGGGCTTCTCACCGGCGAGCCTCCTTGGCGCGACAAGCTTCTGAACCAATTAACGATCGATAAACTAGAGATGCCCGGGCTTCGTGCCGTTCTTTCTTCGCTGCTGCCCACATCCACCCTTTTTGGGCCAGCACTCCTCTATTCTGCTACCTGGCTTGCTTCTATCGGGCCCTGTGGCACCCGGACGCACACGGGACATGGGCTCATGGCTGATCCATCTCTATTCTGCCTCCCTTGGAAAACTAGAGATCCCCAATTCCTAAATTCCAGTTTGTACGCTGCTTGCAAGCAAATCCAGAGGCCTAGCTCGACCCGAAGGGCACCAGGCACAAGCAGGGGGCAATTAGGTTGGCTTAAATTCGAATATTAGTTGAACTTTTGTGTTACCTTATTTCTACCCATTAATTTATTGATTATAGGAGTAGAAACGTGGAAGAAAAGTAGACAACTCGTTGTTGAATTGCTCGTTGCCTCTAATTGCCTTGTAGACTATTAATTAAATTCCATTGCTCCATAATAGTCAAGTTTTCTATTATAAATATTTGAACCGGCTTGTCATGACTTGGGCGGCGACCTTAGCCGTGGGGGCGTGATGGTAGTTGGCTCGTCCCGACACGTTCTTGGATAGTAGGAACTTATGTCGGCCAGCGACCCAAATGAGTTGGTGCGATGGTTGTGGTATAGGGTTGGTTGCCCTATGTAGTTTGGATTGCGGGTTATCTGTTCACTCGGCGTTGCAGCTCGAGAGTGAGCGGCGGTATGTCAGGGTGAAGTAGGTTGTACTCCTTTTATGGTATTCAATGTGTCGTCGGTGAGGGTTGGTGTGGCCATGTTGTGTTGGTGTTTGAGTTGGATTGTCCTGTAGCCCGGTTTCTCTCTAATTAACCAGACATCTTTTTCTTATTTAATGGATGTGACAAAGCTTTTACATTCATTTAAAAAGTTATTTTGTGTTGATTATCTTCTAGAGGTACCATCATATAATTTCCTAAACCAAATTGTCACACTTTGGTTTGCCCAGGCTTCGAAAAATTCCTGGGTCCGCCTGTGAGCTGCATGCAGTTGAGTTCGGCCAAAGAGACTAGCTACAAGTTGCAGCGCGACTGGAACAGTATCTCATCCCCATCTCTGCAAAACCGCGTCCAGAGCACATGCATCCCGCGTAGAACTGTTTCCTTTTTGGCTGACATTCAGCTGATTCTTACGGTTCGGTGGTTGGCTAACTTAGCCGGGTGTATTGGCTGGCGGAATTACAGCGCATTATACATTGGGCATTATGACGTCAGGTAAAGATTCCAACGGTCTGATGCAGTATGGATATGCAGATCACCTAAGCTCGCGCTCACTTACGAGTTTTCGTCAATATATGTACTAGTTTACGTTATGATATTCAGATATTGATTGATCGGTTCATGGCTGCATTTACCAGTTCCCTTTTGTTCATCCTACCGTCGGGCAGTCATAGACAGAGGTTGATGCAAAATAAGAACAACGTGGCTTCAGATCCTTCCGAGTCTGTTGAATCCTGGAAGAGGAGACACAAGAAATTAACTGACTATACATTAATACATATACATATATATTGTTTGATAAAGTTATTGTTTCACGAGGGTATTTCGCAAAAGTTGATTGTAGAAAATGTCTACGAAGAAGAGAGATCGAAGATGTGTTCACAAATTTCATACAAATTGAGATTATTGCATATATCATTTTTATTAAAGACATACATATTTTTATATTTATTAACGTTTATCTTACGACTTGAGTACAGTTACACTCAATTGGTTCATATCTTGGTGGTAGCTAAGGGAAACAAGTCTCATAAGATATACAAATTCGAAGCCTCCAGTATAAGAATGGCCACTTGGATTTGAAAGTGGAAATGATTAATTATACTGTTGAGTAGTTTTTTCTAAAGTACATGTAAACTAACTTTCCCCTCGGGTCGCCTCGCGCGGGCGGCTCCAGGGGCGACCAAACCCTAGGCAGGAAACCACACCCAAATCTCCCCTCCCCTAGCCGCTGCCGCCGCCGGAGCTGGCGGTGGCGGCCGTGCCCGGCCGTTGTAGGCGGCGGGCGAGAGCTGCGCGCCCCGACGGGTCCCCTACGCGCGGAGGCGGGACATCACCAGGGCGGCGCGGGTGGTGGCTGTGTCCGGCGGCGCGTCCTGGCGGCGCTTGCCGGCGCACGACAAGGGGCGTGGAGGTGCGGAGGAGGAGGATCTCAGCGAGGGGGGCAGCAGGCTGCGGCATGGAGCGACGGCGCGAGCTGGTGGCGGCGGCGCGAGTCCAAGGTGGTCGTGGCGGCGGCGAGGAGGCTCGGCCAGGAAGAGTCCAGGCGAGCAGAGGCCAGCCGCTTGACGGTGCGGGCGTGCGTCGGCTACCCCCGGTGGCGACCGGCGGGGAGGCTGGAGGAGTGGGCGCGAGCCCTATCTGGGCTTCTGCGGGTCCAATCTAGGCTAGCAGGCCTGGATCTGGCTGGTGGTAGGAGTTGCTGCTGTGGGCTATCTGCCTGGAGTTGGCGACAACCTCGGCGGGCCGGTTCTGCCCCGTGCCGGTGGAGAGGGAGGCTGTCTTTTCCTTGCTGAGTCGGAGTTGGAGGTGGAAGATGGACCATGTCCTCGACCGTGTGGTGTGTCGGAGTCCACAGATCTGCGACAACAACGGGCAGGAGCTGCGGTGACGGTGGCGTGAGGCTTCTTGGACGACGTGGTCCAACCCTCGTAGGTGCGGTATGCGCGATGGCACGGATGAAAATCTCGCCCAATCTTGGTCGGGCCGGCGGCGACGGCACCCACGGGTGTCGTTTTTTCCTCGTTGGAGGCGTCGCCGAGGGGCTTCGACATCTTCTGCGCTCTCTCGTGGTGTTGGTGTTGACTCCGGGCGAAAGCCTAGATTCGGAGTTGGATCGGCATGATAGCAGCGTCCTCGGCGTCGTTCCTCTGTTGGGAGTATCGCGTTTGGAGACACGGTTTTGAGGTCCTAGGTTGCGCTCCTCCGGTGCTCGTCGCTGCCCAAGGCTGTTCTTCAGGGGTGCTATGGACACCATCATCGGCGAGTCCTTCATCAGGCTTCCTGGGGTTGTCCGAGTCCCGCCGTCTATCTCTTCAGATGGTGCGTCGACAAAGAGTGTCCTTTTTGAAGGGTTTGTTCTTCGGAAGCGTTCAATGTTGGTCGTGACGCGGCTTTGTAGTTTAGCTTAGGTCAGGCTCTTCTAGGTTTTGTTGGTGTTGTGTCTGTGGTGGTTGTCTTCGGACTAGCCGGTGTGAAGTGGAGTGAGTTCGTGCTATGCTCGTTGTTTGCAGCGAGTTGTAGACTTCTTGTATTCAAATTTCTGCCTTCTATAAAGATATGGTACGCCTTCGGCGTACTCGCGAAAAAAAAAGTAGTTTTTTCTAACATGTTTATGCTAGTGTGATAGATTCATTTATCTTCCCTCTTGCATTTCTCATGAAACAGACCCTTTATCGAAAATATATGTAATAATAACTATGGTAGTCAAAAGGAAGGAATTAAAAAAATGCGTGAAGCCCCCATAAATTCCAACCAAGTATCTCTTGAAAATAAAGAGTTTCTATACAAACACATTGTCAACAAATAATATGTGTTGTGGTCTTCGTAACAAAATAAGCCGAAGCTAGAGCCCAATATAAGAAACTGAAGGAGGTTGCATCCACAGGGATGCAGACTATTTGCTAGTTGGATATTAGAATTTGTGACAGTGCATGAATACCCATCCAAGATGGTAACAACCGAGTAGCTACACATGTTTAGTGTATTCACGACATTGTGATTATAGTCCCACCAGTATTGATTTTCCGTGACCATATCAGCAATGATAAATTATTATTTTTAGGTAATAGATAGATAGAATAGCAACTCTCCTGGCGTTTGCACCTCATGGTGCACACAACCAATTATTGCAATGTTCAGGTTCAACAAAGTCTCAAAATAAAAGCTAAAAGGTTAAAAGCAGCAGAAACCAATACCCTGAAAAATCAGGAGATAAGCACGTTGTACTATCATATGAGTGACCTGCTTATGGTAATAGACAACATTATTTCTACACCTAATGACCTGAACACAACTTAACAGAGCACTAAGTACCTATAACAAAGAGTTCAGACTTCCAACAGGGGAGGCGTGGGAGAATTGGACAATATTATTTAACCCTATTGTTGATTTTAGGGAAATGCAACTATGTGATACCATCAAATTATATGAAAAAGATTCACTCTAATAATAAAATACTGAATTTAAGCAATCTAGAAGCAACACTGTGTAATATGACAATTAAAAAATAGAAAACTAAAGTGGTACATAGAAAAAATGATATATCCCGAAGTTCAAATCCTTATAGGACACTAATCTCTGTGGCAAATCAAGTCCACATGATCCCAAGGATCTTGCTTCATGTCCTTGATCTTTCCGAACAAAGCACAAATTCCTCCACTACACTACAACAAGGCAGACAGCCCTATCGTTTTAAATGCCGAGACACACATCTAAACGCCGCTGTCGAGGGTGCTCCTCGCAATGCCCTCCGATAGGGGCTTAGGGTTGACGGAATCCTGCAAGCCGACAAGAGACATCGGTATGCGACAAGCGGGGAGAGATTTACCCAGGTTCGGAGCCTCGATGAGGTAAAACCCTTACGTCCCGCCTGTCTGTTTGATGATGAAAACAAACACAATGGGGTGCCGAATAGTTCGGCTGTGATCTCGTCGAGATAGCTAATCGCTAGGGTAACCTAGTTCTAAGCTTCTGTTGGCTAAGATCGCTAAGATTGATTGTCTCCCTCGATAGCCCCTCTCCTGGCCTTTATATAGGTGGCCAGGTCCCGAGAGATCTCATCGAGTACGGGTAGGATTACAATAGATCTATCTTCAGCTTTCCTTGTTCGGCTTCCTCCATGCCTTGAACTCCAAGCAATCTTCCGTCGCACCGTCCTAGTGGCCCATCTTGCCCTTGGGTACTTTCATGGGCCTCCAGTTAGACCGTATAGGGTAGAGCAACATTGGTTACCCGAAGGGTAATGCCCACGTCAGTAGCCCCGAGTGTCTAGCCGAACATAGTTCGGGTAGAGACTAGAACATGTCTTCTTCCGAAGTCCTTCTCTTTGATCATTCTTGTCTTTCTTCCATCTTCTATCGGGTGCGCGGCGCTCCCGATGGGAGTAGCCCCCGAGTCTAGGTACGGATGCTTGCAATTCGTGCGTAGACTCAAGTTGTACCACTCGAACATTTTTCTTAAAGCTTTTTCCTGCAAGTCTTTGTACTCCATCCGATACATTTTCTTTACGCAAGGGATAATGAATAACGTGCCCAACTTCTGTTGGTTAACTGCCGATGGCAAAACAACGTTACCCTACACAAAATCAAGTTCCCGGCATGATCCTGAGTGCGAAAAGTGGGTGCGCGTCGCGCTCCCGATGGGAGTAGCCCCGAAGGGCACGGGCGTTTACGCCCGGGTGCAGACTCGAGTCAAATATTTCCTTCGAGTCCTTATTCTGTCGGGTGCGCGTCCAGCGCTCCCGATGGGAGTAGCCCCCAAGTCTGAGTGCAGATGCTTGCAATCTGCGCTTAGACTCGAATTGTTCATCCGATAAATTTTTTTATTCTTTCGAGTGCTCTTGACAATTCTCATGATGTCACTGATGACGTACCGCTGTCATGGTTTGATTGACAAGACTTGACCTAGCGGGCCCACCCTAGTTCTGCGCGGGCGTTTTTAGGTTTTGACCAGCAGCGCCAGCCGAGGCGTTTCCTCGATTTTCGTGCTACGTGGGAATAATGGGCCGCCGGTTCCATTCCCTTTCCAAGCGCCACGTGTACAGCCCAATATAAATAAGGAAATCCTCGTTTTTACTTTTTTTACGCCTCCTACTGCTCATCTTCTTCGCCCATCCCTTCCTTCTTCCTGCACCCTTTCTTAGAAGCTTCAGACGCCATGGGGAAAAAGAAGGGTGCTAGCACTTCGGGCGCGGCCAAAGTTAGCCGCGATTGGTGTGCCTCCGCCATTTCCAACCGCGACATCAACAAGTTGCGAGCCCTTGGATTCATCTCTGCATCTGAGGATGATATTCGTCTTCCAGGTGCGGTTTCTCGCCCAAAGCCCCCGAAGGGCTTCACCGTCATGTTCACCGCCTTTTTATTCCATGGACTCTTCCTTCCAGCGCATGAGTTCCTTCGCTCTCTTCTTTTCTTTTACGGGAT
This sequence comes from Lolium multiflorum, assembly GCA_030979885.1. Taxonomy (NCBI): domain Eukaryota; kingdom Viridiplantae; phylum Streptophyta; class Magnoliopsida; order Poales; family Poaceae; genus Lolium; species Lolium multiflorum. Next base: position 52,280,738 of record CM061747.1, on the reverse strand, counting down.
TCAGCTCTGGCAGCTGACCCCGAACTCCATCCTCCACCTATCCATCTTTGTCACTGTCTGCGAAGCCTTCCTTGGCATCGACCCTCACTGGGGTCTTTGGAGGAAGATCTTTTACGTGAAGCGCCATAACGACAGCAACGGCCCCCCCGTCGTCGGTGGTGTTGGCTTTGTTGTCAGGAAGGAGGTCGACTACTTTGATTACCCAATGAAGGAGTCTGTCCAGGGCTGGCGCAACAAGTGGTTTTATCTACGAGATCCTTCAGTATCTGGGCGATGCTCAAACCTTCCTCCCTTTGAGGACAAACTGATAGCTAAGCCGAAGAAATCCTGGCAAAACACCCTTTCTCCCGACGAAAGATTGACAGCCGACAGGCTGTTCGATCAAATAGTCACTCTGAAGAATACGGGAGGCCTACCCCCTAATTCAGTCAATCAATGTAATAGTGTGTAACCATATATAGCCCTTCTGACTGACTATAAATATACACACGATACCAAGGCATCGCTTCCACACTCGAAAACTCACATGATGTCAGAGCGGTTAGTCTCGCGGATCTGATCCTAGTTTTTCACAACTTCCGTATCGTGCCGCCCCGGCCCCGGGAGATCTCATCTTCTTCTTTGGACCAAGCGGTTCCCTACATGGCGCTAGAGAAGAAGGCCGACTGTGGAGTCCTCTGGTGCAAAATGATCTTAATGTGTTTTTCTTATCTATTGTAGGGTCCTTTGTGCCAATTCTAACTTTTTGAAGGACCATCATGTAAACTGTAATAGCACGTGATGAAAGTCGGAATAGTTTCCAGACAGGAACTCGTGAGTTTTGGCTAGCTCCGAGTACGAGCTGGACTCCAGTCCACGTTTTTCGATCGGGACGTGTACGCATGAATAGTTTCTCCGAATCTCCGTTATGAATGTGATCGGTTTTGACTCCTAGTCGGAGCAGAAGTTGGAGTCCAGGCCAGGTAGCTAGGCGTGCGGTCTACATAAGGGGCACTAAACTACGTAGTAAGTTTATCGAAGCTCAACAACTGGCTGCGCTTCTTTCCTCCGCAGTGATTGAACCAGCGCGAATCGAATCGGCTCGTCTCGTCCTGCCATGGCTGCTTCCACGAGTAGGAGCGGCGGCGGCCACCGGAATCAGGCTGTCTGGCCAAAGTACATGGCGCGGTACGAGCCGCTGGAGAGGCTGGGCGCGGGCATGAACGGCGAGGTGTTCAAGGCGTGGGACACCAAGGAGAACCGGATTGTCGCCGTGAAGAGGCTCAGCGGGACCGGGACCACCGGCGGCGACGACCTAATCTTTTCCGGCCTTCAAGAGGTCTGGCGGGAGTGCAGGTGCCTGAGGACGTGCGACGGCATCCCGTCGGTCGTCAAGCTCCTGGACAAAGTCGTCCCCAAAGTAAATTCCGACGACTCCTTCATCATCATGGAGTACGCCGGCCGCCTCAACCTGCGCGGCTACATGCAGCGCCGTGCCCAGCGTCATCGTCGGTTCTCCGAGGCCGAGGTGTGCCGGATCATGAAGGAGCTCCTGGAGGGGGTCAACTCCGTGCCCACTAGTCGCTACCACTCAACCTTAGATCCAACCCCAAAACGCAGTCGGAGCCGTCGAGGAGAGTGACGGAGACGCGTCGAGGCAGTCGTGGAGAGGGTGCGAAGCCGAAGTCGATGTAGTCGGAGCCGTCGAGGACAAGGTGCTGCCCGGTCCCCCACCATCGAGTCCGACACACCTCACATGGGCATCAGCTTACCACTGTGACACTTCGGTACTTGTTATATAAATGTAATTGTTGCAACTTGTTATGCTTAATGCTTGTCACTAGGGTCCGAGTGCCATGATCTCAGATCTGAACATGTTAATGATTCATGAAAATATTCGTTGTTTATGATCTTACCTGCAAATTGTATACACACGTTGCTGTCCGGAACCAATGGCCCCGAAGTGACAGAAATCGGGACAACCGGAGGGAATGGTAGTGATGTGAGGATCACATGTGTTCACGGAGTGTTAATGTTGCTCCGGTACTCTATTAAAAGGAGTACCTTAATTTCCAGTAGTTTCCCTTGGCTGCCACCGCTGGTAGGACAAAAGATGTTGTGCAAGTTTCTCATTGCGAGCACGTACGACTATATATGGAACACATGCCTATTGATTGATTAGTACTTGGATACCGTTTATTATTATCTGCAAATGCCCCTGCTTTGATTGTTATATGAGTTTCTCTCATCCATGCAACGCCCGTTAATCCGTCTCTGTGCGTATTTTAATCCTGCTGTTTACTATAATCACTACTGCTGTCTTTATTTCACCGTCGTTATTTCACTATTCCTACTGCTATAAAACTGTTACTACGATAAACTCTTGCGAGCAAGTCTGTTTCCCGCGGCGTGGTTGTGTGCCTCCCCGTCGATGTGGCCGTAGAAGGCCCCCATGGCGTGGACGGTGAGGCGGCCGGCATCTAGGAGTTGCAGCGGATCGATTTTGGGGATTGATTGGTGGAGGGCTGCTGTGCTTGCGGTGGGTGGGTGCGGAAGAGAGGTGCGTGCGTGTTGGCAGAGGTGAGTTACGAATGTGGTGGCCGGACTTGTTACGATGGCGTAGACCTTGAGGCCTTGATGCGGCTGCTGCCTCATCCTCGGCGCCGGAGCCACGTCGTCCTGGACGGCGAGCCGGCAGGTGAGTTGCGTCGCCGTGGGGCGTCGTGGAGGTGGAGGCGCCCCCGGATCTGGTGGCCACCGGAGGCATCTTCTCCTGGCTGGCGGGGGCCTCGACGCGGCTGATGCGACGCGGGCGGGCAAGCTCGACGGGGCGGCGCGCATGGATGCACGCACGCGCGCGCCGGCGAGGAAGCCCGCCGCGACGCCCGGTGGGTGGCCGGCGCCGCCGCCGCCGCCGCATTCGGGGTTAGGGTTTGGTTGGTTGGGAGGAAAATGGGTGGATGCGAGGGAGTGGGTTGGGTTTGGGCGTTGGGATCGGGCTGGATGGTTTGCTAGTGGACGGACGGACGGACGTGTACACATGAATAGTTTCAGTACGAATGTGATCGATCGGTTTTGACCCCGAGTCGGAGCACAAGTCCGAGTCCAGCCCAGCATGCAGGTTGTAGCTACGCGTGTGATCTACTTCTTCCGTGCGCCTACATATAAGGAGTAGTTGCGTTTATCCAAGTTCAACAACTGGCTGCCCTTGTTTCTTCCGTAGCGATTGAACCAGCGCGAATCGAATCGTCTCGTGCTGCGACTGCGATGGCTGCTTCCACGAGTAGGAGCGGCGGCGACCACCGGAATCAGCCTGTCTGGCCCAAGTACATGGCGCGGTACGAGCCGCTGGCGAGGCTGGGCGCGGGCATGAACGGCGAGGTGTTCAAGGCGTGGGACACCAAGGAGAACCGGATCGTCGCCGTGAAGCGGCTCAGCGGGACCGGGACCACCGGCGGCGACGACTTAATCTTTTCCGGCCTTCAAGAGGTCTGGCGGGAGTGCAGGTGTCTCAGGACGTGCGACGGCATCCCCTCCGCCGTGAAGCTCCTGGATAAAGTCGTCCCCAAAGTAAATTCCGACGACTCCTTCCTCATCATGGAATACGCCGGCCGCCTCAACCTGCGTGCCTACATGCAGCGCCGTGCCCATCGTCGTCGACGGTTCTCCGAGGCCGAGGTGTGCCGGATCATGAAGGCGCTCCTGGAGGGGGTCAGCTCCGTGCACGGCACGGGCATCATGCACCTCGACATCAGGCCCGAGAACATCATCCTCGACGATGGCACCGAGGACAGAACGGAGAGGAGGCCCAAGAAAGGAACGATCCAAGATGGCGAGCTCAAGGACAACAACATCGTCTACAAGATTGGAGGCTTCGGGATCTCCCGGAGGAAAGACCAGGGCCCGAAGCAGCCGGAGGTGACAATTGCGACAGCATACAGCGCGCCGGAGCTCCTCCTGCACTCGTGCGAGTACGACGAGCGCGCGGACACGTGGGGGCTCGGATGCATAATGGCCGACCTCCTCTCGGGCACCGGCATGCCCACCTTCGGCCCCGACGACTCGGAAGAAAAGATCATGAGCAAAGTGTTCCGCGTCGTCGACCCTAAGTGTAAGAAGATCAAGGACTGGGCTGGGTACTCGGGGATAGCGGCAGAGTGGAAGTCGAAGATGCCAGGAAAAAACAAGTCGAAGCTAGCGAGGATAGCCGCAGGATCGAAGACGAAGATACTCGGGGATCCTCTTCGGCGCCGGTTCCCCTTCTGGAGGCTGTCGTCCGCCGGCTTCGAGGTGCTCAGCGGGCTCCTGGAGAGCAACCCGGCGAAGCGGCTCACCGCAGCTGAGGCGCTCGACAAGCCTTGGTTCCAGTAGAACTGTCGGTGACGGCGTGGGTTTGGGGCTGCTTTTGTTAGATTGCCACGCTCCTAGCTAGGGTTCTTAGTTTGAGAATAGATAGAGGCTCTGGATCCCTACATGTAAACCATGTGTACGCATGTGATAAAATCAATATATTTACTAGTTTACCTTATGATATTCAGATATTGATTGATTGGTTCATGCATGTATTTACCAGTTCACTTTTGTTCATCATACCGTCGGGTAGTCATAGCCAGAGGTTGATGCAAAATATGAATAATGTTGCTTCAGATCACTTCCGAGTCTGTTGAATCATGTAAGGGGAGACACAAGAAATTAACTGACGATGCATAAATATTGTTTGATAAAGTTATTGTTTCACTTGGGTATTTGCAAAAATTGATTGTAGAAAATGTCTATGAAGAAGAGAGATCAAAGATGTGTTCACAAATTTCATACAAATTGAGATTATTGCATATATCTTTTTTATTAAATAAATGCATATTTCTATATTATTAATGTTTATCTTACGACTTGAGTACAGTTACACTCAATTGGTTCAAATCTTGGTGGTAGCTAAGGGAAACAAATCTTATAAGATATACAAATTCGAAGCCTCCAATATAAAAATGACCACTTGGATTTGAAAGTTGGAAATGATTAATTATAGCTTGGCACAACCGCACCGTACGGCGAGACACCCCAATACGAATGCTCGTCAAACTCCCGGAAGCCTCGGACCAAAACGAAAAATCTAATCAGATCCCGTGAACAGAATCACGTGTGTGCTTACAAATCTACAAAACAGCTACACTAGAGTACGTGCTAGCTCTACTCCCTACCAAAACGAAGAAAACCAAAAGAAGGAGCTAGCTACAGAGTGGCCGCCGGAAGACCTTCTGCACGCACGCAGCCACCAATCAAAGGACGAGCTACCACAAGATCGAGAAGAAAAAGAAAGATATGGATAGTTTACCGGATCGATCCATCGAGAGAAGTGCGAGCTCGCCGCGTGCCATGCCTCCCAAATCCATCTTGGAGCAGAGCGGCCTCTCCTCTCCTCGACGAGTAAAGAGTCAAAGTCTAAGTCGTCACACACGACGCGCGCGTTGGTTCAACCCCTTCTCGTATTTATAGACTGCCAGAGGAGGTCAAAATCGAGCTTTTCGTTCAAATCTTTTCGAAACATGGCGCCACTTTTTCGTTGCTGCCGCTCTTTTTTTTCGTTTTTCATAATGAGCTTGCACGTTGTAATCTCTTCTACCTTGTTGTTTGTTATGAGATGGTACGTGAGATGAAGCGCTGAGATTAGTTGTGTGGCCACGAATAGGTGACGTGGCCATTAAATTGGAGCGCATGCAAGGCAACTAACCAACACGATTTCTGGGAATACTTGATTACCTACCCGGGTGGCCCGTCGGACTGGTAAATGAGATCCTAATTATATGTGTTATTGCCTACGTATGCCTGCCTCTATTAGTGCGTGTTTGATGGCAGCTTCCAAATCAATTTACAAGATCTCTTACTCCCTCTATCCCGGGTGTATTAGTCCGAGTAGATAAATAAAATTGTCACGATTTATCCTCCCATATAAGGCCGCTTGACAATTAATTAGCACTAATTTCTTCCTCTAATTACTCTCCACCTCTCTCCCGTCTTGCATGATTCCCGTAACTATTTCTTCCTCTAATTACTCTTCACCTCTCTCCCGTCTTGCATGATTCCGTAACTATTTCTTCCTCTAAGGCTAGTCATAGTGACACTATCTTATGTAGTATCATGCACATTTGTCCCACAAAAATGCTGATGTGACAGCTAATTAAGGAGGAGACATGCGATTAGAGTATCATAGGTGAATATCGTATCATAGCGCATATCACAAGAAAAGTTAATGTCAAACAAATCTATTACATCACACACGACGCACGCGTTGGTCCAACCCCATCTCATATTTATAGACCTACTAGAGGAGACCAAGATTGAGTTTTTCGTTAAAATTTTGGAACCCTGGCGCCTCTTTTTCATAGCAGCCGCTCTTTATTCCGTTTTTCATAATGAGCTTGGATGCTGTAATCTCTTCTTGCCTGTTGTTTGTTATGAGTGGGTATGTGATGGACCGCTGAGATGAGTTGTGGCCACGGATGGTGACGTGGCTAGTAAATTGGAGCTGCAGTGCATGCGCGGCAACTAACCAACACAATTTATGGGCATACTTGTTACCTACCCGGGTGGCCAAACAGACAGGTAAATGGGATCTTAATTATGTGTGATTGCCTACGCATGCCTGCTCTATTATTGTGTGTTTGATGGCAGCTTCCAAATCAATGTTATATTGCAAGTACTACCTAATATTGTGTGTTTGATGGTAGCTTCCCATGTATTAGAGCATCTCCACCGGTAACCCCCAAATAGGCGCCGGCAGGGGCGCCGGCACCTCGTTTGGGGGTGTCGGCACTGCATTCTATATTTGGGGGAGTTGTTCCCACACCGGCGCCCCCAAAATGGCGGTCCGATAGAATTTTTTACAGAAACTACATATTATGCTTAAAGTTTTATTTTAATGTCATTCATGATCGAGAAATGAATAATATTTTTCGGCAAATCCGATGAAAACATTATTCACTCCTCAACCCCGGATGACATATGAAACCCGATTCACCTCTAGCCTACTACCTCTACTGGCCACTTGGCTCTATGGAGGTGGATGATCGCCCGCTGCTCTCTCCGGTGGTCTCTCCCCTGCTCTCTACGGTGATCCTCCATCGATGATCCCCTGCTCTCTCCGCCACGAACGTCAAGTAGGCGGCTCTATCCGCGGCCAACGCCTCCTAACGAAGCTGCCGCTCCAGGTCCTCCCGCCGATGACGGTGATCCAACTCCTGCCTCTGTAGGCGGAGCTGCAGCTCCGCCAAACGCCGCCGCTCGCATACTTCCTCCTGAATCTGCGTCTCTTCCCGCTGCAACCGCCGTAGCGCAAGCTCCTCCCACCCCCTCTGATGGCGCACCTCCCACCGGTGCTGGGTCAGCTCCTCCCGTCGCCGCGCCTCCAGGAACTCCAGCCGCTCCGCCTCCTCCACCTCCGCCCGCTGCCGCCGCTCCGCCTCCTCTTGCTGCCGCGCCACCTCCTACCGCGCCACCCGCCGCCGTCGCGCCTCCACGGTCACCTGCAGCCGCCGCTCCGCCTCCTGGTTCTGCCGCTCGTCCGCGACATAGGCATCTACGGTCACCGCTAGCGCCTCCTCCTCCCACGCCTCGTACTCTGCGAGCTGCGGGTCCGCCTCCACGACTTCTACGGCCGCCTCTAGCGCCGCCTCCTCCCACGAATCCCACATTGTGCTATTTTCTAGGGTTTTTGTAGCAATGGCGGGGGAGGAGGGATAATATAGACCGCCGGAGAGGCGGGAAACTTCCCGCGCGGTGTCGCGGCGGGAGAATTTCCCGCGCGGCGTCGTGGCGGTAAAATATCCCGCGCAGCGCCCTGGCGTCACTGACAGGCGGCTCCCACGCCCAAAAATTTCAGCCTCGTGAGGCGCCGGCGCGCCCGATTCGCGCCCTTGGCGAAAGGGGCCGGCACGGGGTTGTCGGCGATTCTGTTGGGCTCCAAAATTGGCCGGCGTCGTTTGGGGCGCGCCGGTGCGAGCCCATTTTTGCCCCCGGCCCACAAAATGCTATCTGGGCCGCTATCGGGGGCGCCGGTGGAGATGCTCTTAGTCCCACTAGGTAAGTATATTTGTCACGATTTATCGTCCCATCCAAGGCCCGGTTGGCAATTAATTAGGGCTAATTTCTTGATCTAATTACTCTCCACCTCTCCCGTTGCGTGGAAACAGTTTTGCATGGCCCGTAAGAGCAAGTACTATAATCCTAGTCAGCTGGCTATAAGAAAATTAAAATAATATATTATTGCTTAGTTGGAGGAGAGAAGAAAAGTGGGCTCTAATGCGCTTTTGCACGTGCTCCTAAGAACTTTGAGAGAGTGAAAAGTAGATCGTACCTTAATAAAGTAGTTCAATTTTGTAACTAACTGTTGTACATGTTGACTAACTAATATATGATATAACCATATCTTGTAGCCAACACTTGACTGTACTATTGAACTTGCTCTGATTAGGACCAATGCATGCACGCTTGACCGCTCTTGGCTTGCCCAAGTAATTAGCTAATTAAGTTGTGGCTCCTAAACGTACGCTGATTGCAGGGAAAAAATTTGCATGGGAATATCTGGCAACCACTCGCAATCCACTTGGTCGCGGTGCAACTTCTATTGAGCCCATACACCCGGGGGACGGATGGAGTAATATAGTAGTATATGTTAATCACGTTTCAGCCAATAGCAATTTGCAATGGTTTTCCTTTCGTGGTTTCGTTACCCCTATATGCTTAAGCTAATAATGTGGATAACATTGCTGCCTTCAGCTATCAAGACCATTAGTAGTATACTGCATGTCACTAATCTGTCCATGTATGGTTTCCATGTGCAGATATTCCTACTCCAATGACTGCTCATACCATCCGACTCCTAAACAAATTAGAAAGCAAAAATAACTCTGACTGGTAGACAATGAATAGAGCCTTGACGACATTAAGAGGCCTTCTTGATCCGGTAATCTGCAAGATAGAAAGAACATAAAGTTTTCACCACTGTGCTGAAGCAAATGGAAGTGAACATCAAGTTTTCACCACTACGCTGAAGCAAATGGAAGTGAACTAGAATACCACTAATGTAAATATTCTAAAATATCATTAGCAGTATATTAACCACGTAACGTGTCCGAACATGGATGTAATCCTACCAGCAAGTATTCCATAAAATTTCATAGGAAGCCTAGACTAGAGCCTATAACCACCCTGGGGAAAAACATATATACCACTATCACTAATGACTACTCATATAGTATCATCTGACTTGCGCACAAAGGAACATAGAACAAATGAAGTAACCAAGCTCACCAGAGTGTTATAGCCGATGCTGAATGCCATCACCAGCGTGGTTCAGGCTCGTTGAATTTGTCTCCGTTGCACGGCAGAGGGAGCCGAGGAGGTAGTTGAAGCATGGGGCTAGCCGAGCCGACCACCCTGAAGAAAACCACCATAATTACTTGCAAGCCACAAAAATGGCAATACCAAGGAGCATTATTGTCCAAGTAGAGTGGGAAAACACAGATTCAAATATAGGATATGTGCCCTTGCAGAATTGCGGTCATGCCACAACCAGATGCATATATCTAATTAGCACACAAGCACATATCTAATTGTTAACACATCTAGTTGCATATTTCCAAGAATACAGTATTAGAATACATGGACCATTGTGAGTAATGTACAAGAATTCAACAAGTCGCGATTTCATATAGTTATATCAAGTTCAAACCGAGCAACATACAGATACAGCTGGTGATATCAATTAAGTTAATTTCAAAATATAGATTTTAGAAGCCACATATGTTCATTCATCATAACGATAACCCTAGTTAGCCCAGATCTAGGGGAGCCTTACAGAAACAATAAGATTAGAGGAAGAGAGGATGAAGATCAGGATAATTTACCTAAATCGATAATTTACAAGATGGGAGCATAAGAGTACTGTAGGAATCTCTCGGCGGAGTACAAGCATGCTCTTGGCGTTGAGACAATGTGTTCACCTACAAGAAAAAACATGGTATGAGTAAAAATAATTGCAATGTTCAGATTTCAACCAACATGTATTTACTAACACAAAGAGCACACACTGCAGTATATAATTTTCGTTGCTTCCTAGTACCCATATAATTTTTTCCATTGTAAAAGCAAGACTCAAACATTTGCTATCAGTTTCGAACTGCGAAACCTATATACTTATCCTACTGGTGAAGCAACCTGTCAGACACAAGACCGTTTTTCTAGTTTGAAACAGCACAAGAGGCACAAGAAACAACTGCCCAACACACAAACAAGGTATACCTCAGATGTAAAGTCGGCACAAGGAATGTTTAGTGGTGAGTGGCAGCTGCTTCTACAACATCCCAGAAGGACCGACAGTAGTAGCAGGTCGGAGTGGTGGCTAGTAGTAGCAGCTTGGGGATGAGGCAGGCAGCAAAGATCACTGAGGTGTTCTAAAAAGATGCCATCAGTAGCCCCAGCTGGACGCCAGCAACAGCTTGGGCAGGCAACCACCCACAACAATTGCATGAAAGCCACAATAATTACCTGTAAACCACAAAAAATGTAATACATATGAGAAGTATTGCCCAAGTCCAGTGGGCAAAGCCAGATTCAAATATACGATACGCACCATTGCAGAACTGCGATCATGCTACAACAAGATGCAATATATCCAATTAGTTGCCCACGTCTAGTGGCATATTTTCAAAAGTACGGTAGTAGAAGACATGGACCAAGTAATGTACAATAATTTTTGAGAAAACACAATAGACATTTGCTTTTCATTTCATTGGAAGTGCACAACATATTCCAAATAGCATTCTGGATCAATTTCAACAGACATAATAACATTACAAGCTAGAAACTTTGAGGGAACAACACTACTGACAGAGTGCACTCTTAGTGCAAGTTTGGGGTCTCTACTGCCATATTCCCCTACCCATTACATCATTTCTGAATAAGTATGAGTGCAATGCTACAGTTCAATATTAAATTCTCATTTAACTTACCTTATATGATCCCAATGCACAAGCCATTCTTGTGTGATTAAATGAAACGTGTGACATCACAAAAAATCTGGATATATAGGTATATACTCCCTCCCTCCCTATATCTCTATGTGTGTGATATAGTTAAGTTGACAAGACACTCTAAACTTAGTTTAATAAATCAAACATAGTTTCGTTAATCAGTTTCTACCAAAGACGGCTTCTTCATTCTACTCGAGACAAAAAAATGCACAGGAACTGATACGTTTTCAGACAATGGATGAGCTTTGCTATGCATACTAATTGTGTAGTTTATCGGCGCTGTGTAAAATGCAAAAACAATGCCGTGACGTTGAAGACGAATGATACCAACAAGAAGTTTGGCCTGACAAGTAATATGCAAATCAAAGATGGCATGTACAAGAAGAGTAACCATGTCCATAAGAGGCCAATGCCAAACTTCAAAGAGATGAAACATACACTTGGGTTTGCAAACATGTTTTATAATCGATTCCATGTTAAATTTACCATCTAATAGTGATTATTGTTCACGCTTACTAAATGGAGATTATCAAACCACCATACTGACATGGGTTGAACATGGTGGAGTTAAGGGTTCCATTGGCAACCTTTTTCAGTTACCCTAGCAATTGCTCAGGGACATGATCGCCGGAACACACTGGCAGCAATGCTGCAGGTGGACGCCGGATCATATGGTGCAGGCGACCACGAGCAGAACCTGAAGGCGTCAATCATGAGCTGCAGGGCAATGGGCACCCTGAAGAAAATTTTACCCACAGGCAACCTCCAAAACAGCAGCATGGCCTGAAGAAAACTTCAATTAATACACATCCGAGCAAAGCAGGTTATAGGGGTAGGGAAAAGAGGAAAGTGGCTTACTTTTTCGTCCAGGACTGCAGGGAAGCTCGAGTAGGCTATGATGGCAGGCAGTGCGTCTCTAGATATTCAGTGGAAAAAAATCTGAGTAACAATTACTAGTCAAAGTTCTACAAATAAACACTACTAGTTGGACAACAACAGCAACTAGATAGTAACTACTGAGAGGCTAGCTTTATATATAAAGCAATACATAGATCCTAATACAAGTTGTACTTTGCAAAGAGAGAAGAACATACTAGTGCTAGTGCATCACGGTAATGATCTCTAGTGTATGGACACTCAATCAATTCTGATGTATATAAACCAGACGTGCAAATAATGTTCGTTTTAACTTTGCTGAAAGTTGCCTTGTTTCCTTCAACGCTCTTATGAAAGCCTTATTAGATGCTCCTATTATCAAACCTCCCATTTGGGACAAACCTTTTGAACTCTTATGGGAGGCTAGTAATGAAGTTGTAGGAGCTATTCTTGGCCAGCGCAATGGTGCTAACTTTAATATCATTCAAAATGCTAGTCGCACTCTTAATGAAGCACAAATGAATTATCCCATGATAGAAAATAAACTCTTTGTTGTCGTTTTCTCATGCGATAAGTTTAGATCTTACATATCTGATGCTTTAGTTAAAGTTCACACGGATTGTGATGGTTTAAAAGAAATCCTTGAAAAAAAACTAATGTCAAACCTAGAATGATTCGTTGGATTTTGTTACTGCAAGAATTTGAGTTGCAGATTGTTCAAAGAAAGGAGGAACCACCAAAACCACGAGAAAAGGTTGTGGACCAAGAACTCAAGAAAAATGTGTCAATCATACATGTTCCTCCAGGTACAATAAAACATAAAAATAATTACTCGTATTTATTGTGCGATTATCTCAAGTTTGTAGTGCATCAAGTCATGCTCCTTCGGAAGTAGAAAACTTCAGTGAAGTTGGAGGAGATAGTGACAAGGGATTAACTTGTCAATGCCTACGATTGTAGACTAGGGTTTTGCTAAAAGTAGAGGGCAAGTAGATCTCGAAGGTTTCAGCCGAAAAGTACTCGCCGATTGTAAAAACTAGGGTTCTGTTGACAATAGATTCGATCCTTTTGTCCCTCGACTCCCCCTTGAGGTGGAGCCGAGGATTCGTAATACAGTTACAGAGTCCGGGAGGGTTTCTAACCCATCCCGTGAAATTACAAGTCTCTATCTTTCCTAATACAACTCTAGCTTTCCTTATTAACATCTTGGGCTCCCGAACCTTCTTATTCTTCGAGTCCTAGGCCTTCAGTAAACCCCGGATACCATCTTCGGCAGGCCCATTGGGGATGCCTATGTCAGTAGCCTCCGAGATTTTGCTTGAATCGAAGAATCGGGAAAAATCTCCCACTTTAATCATTCAATAATTTCATCGAGTTTATCATATATCTTTTGGATATGCAAACACTATTTTGTACAGGGATAATGGTAGTTGGGGCTAGTTCATCTGACGGATCAGGTACTAGTTAACTGCTCTAGTGGCAATCCGCAAAAACCTACTTCAAGGTCACGTCCCTGGACATGATCTCGGGATACGGTGTAAACTTCGACGGTGCCGCTTAAGGTCTTACCATTCGTCGAGTCCCAGTCATTTTTATCGGGTACCTAACGCGTCCGTTAGTATTTTCTTCGTATCTGTTGATACGGAAAAAAGTAGCAAACCGTCGTCGAGACGGTGCCACGCCGCTCGAACGGATCTGGGTCTTACCTTCGCAAGTTTTGCGGCATTCGAATTATTGCGACTTTTAGCGCTCGAGAATATATTGTCGAGTGCTTTGGCTGTTGGAATAGCACATTTTATTGAGTCATATTTGATGACTTATTTTGCCTTCCCGATGGGAGTATATGTAGAGTTAATCGATAACTCGAAATATACTCACTTTTTTCTTTTTCTCTATATTTTTGTATAAATTCATCGGGCACGCGAACAGCGTTCCCGATGGGAGTAGCCCCCGAGGCTACAGCCAAGGACTTGTGCTTGGTTGTAGGCTCCACAGATTAATATCTTCTGCCGCTATATTGTTATTCCTTCTCGAGCTTTTCATATCTATCGGGTGCGACCAGCTCCCGATGAGTAGCTCCCGAGGCTATGAACAAACGCTTGCATTTGGTCATAGGCTCTCGTCATTTCTAATTTGTCAGACTCGAAGTTTTCTTTCTTTTTCAAAGTAGCCCCCGAGCATTTGGGCAAAAACTTGTATTTGATCAAAATCTCGAAATAATCAATAATCTTCTATTGTCGATGATCTTACTAAGCTTCATAGTCGAGTTTTTTGCTCTTGCCAAGGTGACATCATTGCTGACGATAGCCACGATTACTGTATCGGGAACGTGCGAGAACCGCTTCTCTCTCTGTCTCGTGGGTCCATATTTCCTATCAAGTTGACACGTCGTGCAAGTGGTGGACACACGTCCTCCGTTTTTACTGGCGCACACACTGTATCGCCTGTCCCTTCGTTTATCAGTAAAAATCCATTTTTACCCTTGATACGTCCAATTTGCATCACTATTTTGTATCATAATTTGCTGTTATTTATTGATATATTTCATATTGGGATACAATACTTATGTTATTTCATCTATTTTGCATGTTTCATCATTATTGGAGGATCAAGCACGGAGCTGGATTCTTGGAAAAAGCACCGTCGAACGCAATATTTCGGATCAACGTGGAAGGAAATTTCACGTAAATTCTTATTTTTCCAGATGACGAGGGAGCCGAAGGGGAAGAAGAGGGAGCCACTCCAGACCACAGGCCGGCGCGCCCATGGCTGGCCGCGCCACCCTGTGGTGTGGGGGCCCCACGCCCCTTTCTCGCTCCTTTTCTTCGTACTCCTTCGTCCCGAAAACCTAAGCCACAGAGGACCTCACGAAGGGTTACACCTGCGGGGGAGAACACCAGAGAGAAAGAGCTCTCCTGGCAGGAATCCGCCGGGGAAATTCCTCCCGGAGGGGAAATCGACGCCATCGCCATCGTCATCGAGCGGACATCATCTCCACCATCATCATCATCATCTCCACCATCTACACCGCCATCACCACCGCTGCACCTCGTCACCGCTGTAACAATTTGGGTTAAATCTTGATTGTATGATAGGGGAAACTCTCCCGGCATTATTCTCTACTTGTTATAGATGCTATTGAGTGAAACTATTGAACCAAGGTTTATGTTCAGATTGTTATTCATCATCATATCACCTCTGATTGTATTCCATATGATGTCTCGTGAGTAGTTCGTTTAGTTCTTGAGGACATGGGTGAAGTCTAAATGCTAGTAGTGAATTATGGTTGAGTAATATTCAATGTTATGATATTTAAGTTGTGGTGTCATTCTTCTAGTGGTGTCGTGTGAACGTCGACTACACGACACTTCACCATTTATGGGCCTAGGGGAGTGCATCTTGTATTCGGTTGCTAATTGCGGAGTTGCCGGAGTGACAGAAACCTGAGCTCCCGTTAGTATATCGATGCAAGAGGGATCGCAGGATCTCAGAGTTTAAGGCTGTGGTTAGATTTATCTTAATTACTTTCTTGTAGTTGCGGATGCTTGCAAGGGGTATAATCACAAGTATGTATTAGTCCTAGGAAGGGCGGTGCATTAGCATAGGTTCACCCACACAACACTTATCAAAACAATGAAGATTATTAAGCCACATGAAGCGAAAGTACTAGACTAAAATCCCCGTGTGTCCTCAAGAACGTTTGGTCATTATAAGTAAACAAACCGGCTTGTCCTTTGTGCTAAAAAGGATTGGGCCACTCGCTGCAATTATTTCTCTCGCATTTTACTTACTCGTACTTTATTCATCTCACATCAAAACCCCTTGAATACTTGTTTGTGAGCATTTACAGTGAATCCTTCATCAAAACTGCTGCCAACACCTTCTGCTCCTCGTTGGGATCAACATTCTTACTTATCGAAGATACTACGATACACCCCTATACTTGTGGGTCATCAAGACTATTTTCTCGCGCCGTTGCCGGGGAGTGAAGCGCTATTGGTAAGCGGAATTGGTAAGGAAAACCTTTACTGTTTGTGCTGATTTTATTTCTGCCTGCTGCTATAAATCATTATGGAGAGATCTTCTCTTCAATTTCTATTTGGGAAATCTACTACTACTGCAACGGTAGTGGATGAAGCGCCAGGTGAGGAAGTAGTACCATATAAAATACCTATGAAAATTATTGAACGTGTTATGGATAACCACTATGAAGGGGATGGAACTGTCCATCCCGGTGATCATTTATTGTTTTTGCATGAATTATGCGGGTTATTCAAATGTGCAGTATTTCTATGAATGAAGTTAGGAAGAAACTATTCACTATATCGCTGTCTGGTAAAGCGGCGCACTGGTATAAATTGCTGAAGAATGGTGATTCTATTGATTGGGATGACATTGTGCCTTTATTTTATTCCAAATTTTATCCTCCAAGTGAAATTCACAAAGATCGGAACCGCATATATAATTTCTGGCCTCATGATGGAGAGAGTATTGCCCAAGCTTGGGGAGATTGAAGTCTTTAATGCTCAAATGCCCCATTCATGAGCTTCCGGTAATGTTATTATTGATAATTTCTATGCAAGACTTTCTTTTCAAGACAAGACCTTGCTGGATACTTCTTGTTCTGGATCATTTACACGCAACAAAGAAGAGTTTAAAAAGGACCTTCTTGATCGGATCCAAGAAAATACTGAAGGATGGGAGAACGACAAAGATAGAGAATCAGGTATAATTTATGATTATAAATGCATTGAAGCTTTTATGGATACTGATAAATTTCGTAATATGAGTGCTACATATGGTCTTGATTCCCAAGTTGTTGCAAATCTTTATAAAGCTTTTGCCTCTCATTATGAATTGCCTAAGAAGAATTTTGATAAGTATCATGAACCGTATAAAGATAAAGTTGATTCATCTGTAAACAAATATGTAGTGATTGAAACTGTTGATAATGTTATTCCTGAAGCTTATATTGAAAAAACTCCTTTCCCTGCTAAAATGAAGGAGTACTCTGTCATATCTAGTGCGGTTAATAAAAGTGAAAAGAAACCTAAAGAACCTGAAGAACAAATTAAAATTGAACCTGCTGTTGCAATAGTTAAAGATCTTGTGACTGAAAATGTGGAGGATGGTCATATTATTTTCTTTGAAGATGCTTCTAATATTGTTTCACATCCTAATAAACCCAAACAAGTTAGTGTTCCTATGCTATCTGTTAGAATTGGTGATCATTGCTATTATGGTTTATGTGATATTGGTGCAAGTGTTAGTGCTATTCCTTATGAGCTTTACACGGAGATTATGCACGAAATTGGTTCTGTGAACTTGAAGATATTGATGTGGTTATTCATCTCGCTAATAGAGAAACTATTTCTCCAATTGGTATTGTTCGAGATGTGGAAGTTCTATGTGGTAAGATTAAATATCCTGCTGACTTTTTGGTACTTGGTTCTGCTGCTAGTGATCATTGTCCTATCATTTTTGGTAGACCTTTTCTAAATACTTGTGGAGCTATTATAGATTGTAAGAAAGAGAAAATTTTGACTAGATTTGCTGGTGAACCTTATGAATTTAACTTTTCTAAATTTACCAAAACTCCTTATAAAGCTGACTTGCCTAGTAATGATTTTAAAATGGAGCAGTGTGCATCTATTGTTCTGCCTAATAATCCTTTGCAGCAACATTTGGAGAATAGTGAAAGTGAAGCTTTTAGGAAAGAAAGAGATGAGCTTGAGGAAATTTTTCTTCGCCAACCTATTCTCAAGCATGATTTACCGGTGGAAGATTTGGGTACAACACCGCCACCAAAGGAAGATCCTGTTTTTGATTTAAAGCCTTTACCTGATAATCTTAAATATGTTCATATTGATGATAAGAAAATATATCCTGTTATTATTAGTTCTAAGCTTTCAGAGATTGAGGAAGAAAGGTTATTGGAAATATTGAAGAAACATCGAGGAGCTATTGGCTATACTCTTGATGATTTGAAAGGGATTTCTCCTTCTATTTGCCAACATGCTATTAATATGGAAGAAGATGCAAAGCCTGTTGTTGAACATCAACGTCGTCTAATTCCGAAGATGAAAGAGGTGGTAAGGAATGAGGTATTAAAACTTCTTGAAGCTGGTATTATATATCCTATTGCTGATAGTAGATGGGTTAGTCCTGTGCATTGTGTTCCTAAGAAAGGAGGAATGACTGTTGTAATGATAATGATGAGCTTATTCCTCAAAGAATAGTTGTAGGATATAGAATGTGCATTGATTTTCGAAAAGTTAATAAAGTTACTAAGAAAGATCATTACCCTTTACCCTTTATTGATCAAATGCTAGAAAGGTTATCTAAAAATACTCATTTTTGCTTCCTTGATGGTTATTCTGGTTTTCACAAATTGTTGTTAAAGCTAAAGATCAAGAGAAAACCACGTTTACTTGTCCTTATGGAACTTATGCTTATAGGCGTATGCCTTTTGGTTTATGTAATGCTCCTGCTACTTTTCAAAGATGCATGTCTGCTATTTTTCATGGTTTTTGCGAAAGTATTGTGGAGGTGTTCATGGATGATTTTTCTGTCTATGGAAATTCTTTTGATAATTGCTTGCGAAACCTCGATAAAGTATTAGAGATGTGAAGAAACTAACCTTGTTCTTAATTGGGAGAAATGCCACTTTATGGTTAATGAAGGAATTGTATTGGGACATAAAATTTCCGAGAGGTATTGAAGTTGATAGAGCTAAAGTTGAAGCAATTGAGAAGATGCCCTATCCGAGGGATGTTAAAGGTATTCGTAGTGTTCTTGGTCATGCTGGGTTTTATAGGAGATTTATTAAAGATTTCTCTAAAATTTCAAAGCCTCTTACTAATCTTCTTCAAAAAGATGTACCTTTTGTTTTTGATGATGATTGTAAGGAAGCTTTTGAAACTCTAAAGAAAGCCTTAACAACTGCTCCTAGTGAACCTCCTGATTGGAATTTGCCTTTTGAAATTATGTGTGATGCTAGTGATTTTGCTGGCTGTTCTTGGACAGCGGGTAGATAAAATATTAAATGTTATTCATTATGCTAGTAAGACTCTTGATGCTGCTCAAAGAAATTATGCTACAACTGAAAAGGAATTGTTAGCTGTAGTCTTTGCTTGTGACAAGTTTAGACCCTATATTGTTGATTCGAAAGTTACAATTCATACTGATCATGCTGCAATTAGATACCTTATGACAAAGAAAGATGCTAAGCCAAGGCTTATTAGATGGGTACTTCTGCAAGAATTTGATTTACATATTATAGATAGGAAAGGTGCTGATAATCCTGTTTGATAATTTGTCTAGATTGGAAAATATTGCTTATGATCCTGTTCCTGTTAATGATAGTTTTCCAAATGAACAATTGGCTGTAATAAAGGTGAGCTCGCGAGAGAGCCCATGGTATGCAGATTATGCTAACTTTATTGTTTCGAAGTATTTGCCTCCAACCTTTTCAGCTCAGCAAAGGAGGAAATTCTTTTATGACTTAAGGCATTATTTTTGGATGACCCACACTTATATAAAGAAGGAGTGGATGGTATTATGCGAAGATGTGTTCCTGAATATGAACAACAGGAGATATTGAGTAAATGTCATGGTAGTGTTTATGGAGGACATCACGCTGGAGATAGAACCGCAAAAGGTTCTACAATCAGGTTTTTATTGGCCAACACTCTTCAAAGATGCAAGGAAATTTATTTTATCTTGTGATGAATGTCAAAGAGTTGGTAATATCTCTAGACGCAATGAAATGCCTATGAATTATACTCTTGTTATTGAACCATTCGATTGTTGGGGATTCGACTTCATGGGTCCTGATACGTCTCCAACGTATCGATAATTTCTTATGTTCCATGCTACTTTATTGATGATACCTACATGTTTTATGCACATTATATGTCGTATTTAAGTATTTTCTGAACTAACCTATTAACAAGATGCCGAAGTGCCGGTTTCTGCTGTTTTTGGTTTCAAATCCTAGTAACGAAATATTCTCAATACGAAATCACCGCCTGTGTTCCTATTTTTCCTAAGCTTCCAGAGCACCGGAGAAGGACGAGAGGGGAGCTGGGGGCCCCACACCACAACCCGACGCGGGGGGCGCGCCCCCGTGGTGTGGGCAGCCCGTGGCCCCTCCGACTCTCTCTCGCCTATTTAAGCCTCTCGACCTAAAAACACCGACGGAGGAAGCCACGGTACGCGAAACCTTCCAGCCGCCGCCATCGCGAAGCCAAGATCTGGGGGACAGAGTCTCTGTTCCGGCACCCTGCCGAGCGGGGAAGTGCCCCCGGAAGGCTTCTCCATCGACACCGCTGCCATCTCCACCGCCATCTTCATCACCGCTGCTCCCATGAGGAGGGAGTAGTTCTCCATCGAGGCTCGGGGCTGTACCGGTAGCTATGTGGTTAATCTCTCTCCTATGTACTTCAATACAATGATCTCATGAGCTGCCTTACATGATTGAGATTCATATGAGTTTTGTATCACTATTCATCTATGTGCTACTCTAGTGATGTTATTAAAGTACTCTATTCCTCCTCCACGTGTGTAAAGGTGACAGTGTGTGTGCACCGTGTGAGTACTTGGCGTAGGCTATGATTATGATCTCTTGTAGATTATGAAGTTAACTATTACTATGATGGTATTGATGTGATCTATTCCTCCTAACTGGCGTGAAGGTGACAGTGTGCATGCTATGTTAGTACTTGGTTTAGTAGTGTCGATCTTTCTTGCACTCTAAGGTTATTTCAATATGAACATCTAATTGTGGAGCTTGTTAACTCCGGCATTGAGGGTTCGTGTAATCCTACGCAATGTGTTCATCATCCAACAAAAGTGTAGAGTATGCATTTATCTATTCTGTTATGTGATCAATGTTGAGAGTGTCCACTAGTGAAAGTCTATTCCCTAGGCCTTGTTCCTAAATACGCTATCGCTGCTTGTCGTTTTATCAACGTTACTACTGCACATTATCGCATGTTTACTTCCCGCAATATTACTACCATCAATCGCACGCCAGCAGCACTTTTCTGGCGCCGTACTCTGCATACTTATTTATACCACCTGTATTTTACTATCTCTTCGCCGAACTAGTGCACCTATTAGGTGTGTTGGGGACACAAGAGACTTCTTGCTTTGTGGTTGCAGGGTTGCATGAGAGGGATATCTTTGACCTCTTCCTCCCTGAGTTCGATAAACCTTGGGTAATCCACTTAAGGGAAACTTGCTGCTGTTCTACAAACCTCTCGCTCTTGGAGGCCCAACACTGTCTACAAGAATAGAAGCACCCGTAGACATCAAGCACTTTTCTGCGCCGTTGCCGGGGAGGAAAGGTAAAAGGCACTCATACTTCGGTTCCAGGTAACGTACTTTTCTGGCGCCATTGTGTGTGTGCTCGAAGCTATTTCCTTAGACTCGCAATTGCACATTTGGTTTCTTGTTTACACTAGTTAGACATAATGGACAACAATGACCTTTTTATTCTATTTCCTGATTTAAGATATGGATGGTTTGATGCGAAAATTAAAAAACCCATGGAACATATTAATATGAATGCTTTGAATACCATTGTTGTTAATGATATGGAAAATTCTAAGCTTGGGGAAGCTGGTTTTGATGAGCATGATATTTTTAGTCCCCCAAGCATTGAGGAGAAAATTTACTTTGATGATACTTTGCCTCCCATTTATGATGATTATAATGATAGTAGTCTTTTGTTACCACCTGTTATGGAGGATAAATTTGATTATGATTACAATATACCTCCTATATTTGATAGCTACTTTGTTGAATTTGCTCCCACTACAATTATTAAGAATGACTATGCTTATGTTGGGAGTAGTAATTATTTTATGCATGAGACTCATGATAAGAATGCTTTATGTGATAGTTATATTGTTGAGTTTGCTCATGATGCTACTGAAAGTTATTATGAGAGAGGAAAATATGGTTGTAGAAATTTTCATGTTACTAAAACACCTCTCTATGTGCTGAAATTTTTGAAGCTACACTTGTTTTATCTTCCTAAGCTTGTTACTTTGCTCTTCATGAACTTGTTTATTTACAAGATTCCTATGCATAGGAAGCATGTTAGACTTAAATGTGTTTTGAATTTTCCTCTTGATGCTCTCTTTTGCTTCAACTCTTATTTCTTACGAGTGCATCATTAAAACTGCTGAGCCCATCTTAATGGCTATAAAGAAAGAACTTCTTGGGGATAACCCATGTGTTATTTTGCTACAGTACTTTGTTTTATATTTGTGTCTTGGAAGTTGTTTACTACTGTAGCAACCTCTCCTTATCATGTTTTTGTGCCAAGTAAAGTTTCTATGCTAAAGTTGATGTTATATTTGGGATCGCTGCGCAGAAACAGCATTGCTGTCTGTCACGAATCTGGGCACAGGCCTCTGTAGAAAATTCGAAAAATCTGCCAATTTACGAGCGTGATCCTCGATATGTACGCAACTTTCATTAGTTTTGAGTTTTTCCATTTGAGCAAGTCTGGTGCCAGCTTTAAATTCGTCTTTACGGACTGTTCTGTTTTTGACAGATTCTGCCTTTTATTTCGCATTGCCTCTTTTGCTATGTTGGATTCATTTCTTTGATCCATTAATGTCCAGTAGCTTTATGCAATGTCCAGAAGTGAAAAGAATGTTTGTGTCACCTCTGAACATGTGAATTTTTGATTATGCACTAACCCTCTAATGAGTTTGCTTGAAGTTTGGTGTGAAGGAAGTTTTCAAGGGTCAAGAGAGGATGATGATATACTACGATCAAGAAGAATGAAAAGTCTAAGCTTGGGGGTGCCCCGGTGGTTCATCCCTGCATATTTCAAGAAGACTCAAGCATCTAAGCTTGGGGATGCCCAAGGCATCCCTTCTTCATCGACAAAGTATCAGGTTCCTTCTCTTGAAACTATATTTTTATTCGGTCACATCTTATGTACTTTACTTGGAGCGTCTGTATGTTTTTGTTTTTGTTTTTGTTTGAATAAATGATTGTTTGGGAGAGAGACACGTTCCGCTGGTTCGTATGAACACATGTGTTCTTAGCTTTTAATTTTCATGGCGAAGGTTGAAACTGCTTCGTTAATTGTTATATGGTTGGAAACGGGAAATGCAACATGTAGTAATTGGTATAATGTCTTGAATAATGTGATACTTGGCAATTGTTGTGCTCATATAGATCTTGTTTAAGCTCTTGCATCATGTACCTAGTACCCATTAATGAATAATTACATAGAGCTTGTTAAAATTTGGTTTGCATGATTGGTCTCTCTAAGTCTAGATATTTTCTGGTTGAGGTGTTTGAACAACAAGGAGACAATGTAAAGTCTTATAATGCTTACAATATGTTTATATGTGAGTCTTGCTGCACCATTTTATACTTGAGTTTGCTTCAAATAACCTTGCTAGCCTAAACCTTGTATCGAGAGGGAATACTTCTCATGCATCCAAATACTTGAGCCAATATTCATGCCATTTGTGTCCACCATACCTACCTACTACATGGTATTTCTCCGCCATTCCAAAGTAAATTGCTTGAGTGCTACCTTTAAACAATTCAAAAGTTATTACCTCTTATTTGTGTCAATGTTTTATAGCTCATGAAGAAGTATGTGGTGTTTATCTTTCAATCTTGTTGGGCAACTTTCACCAATGGACTAGTGGCTTCATCCGCTTATCCAATAATTTTGCAAAAAGAGCTGGCAATGGGATTCCCAGTCCCAAATTAATTAACAAAAATAGACACTCCTCCATGGTATGTGATTGTTGGACGGCACCCGAAGGATTCGGTTAGCCATGGCTTGAGAAAGCAAAGGTGGGGAGGAGTGTCATCATAATAAAACTAAAATAAAAAGGCACTCCTTCATGGTATGAGATTGTTGGCAGGCACCCGAGGATTCGGTTAGCCATGGTTTGTGAAAGAAAGGTTGGAAGGAGTG
Organism: Lolium multiflorum; assembly: GCA_030979885.1. Classification (NCBI taxonomy): domain Eukaryota; kingdom Viridiplantae; phylum Streptophyta; class Magnoliopsida; order Poales; family Poaceae; genus Lolium; species Lolium multiflorum. The sequence goes on along the minus strand of CM061747.1, from coordinate 52,256,894 downwards.
CCACCCAAAAATAAAATAAAATGGGAGCCGCTCTTTGAAGGTTTGTCTGGCAAGGGGGTTAGAGTACCCGCTACCATTCGTTGACAACAACAAACACCTCTCAAAACTTTACTTTTATGCTCTCTATATGTTTTCAAAATCAAAGCTCTAGCACAAATATAGCAATCGATGCTTTCCTCTTTGAAGGACCATTCTTTTACTTTATTGTTGAGTCAGTTTACCTATTCTTTCTATCTTAGAAGCAAACACTTGTGTGAACTGTGTGCATTGATTCTTACATGTTTACCTATTGCACTTGTTATATTACTTTGTGTTGACAATTATCCACGAGATATACATGTTAAAGTTGAAAGCAACCGCTGAAACTTATATCTTCCTTTGTGTTGTTTCAAAGCTTTCTACTAAGAATTTATTGCTTATGAGTTAACTCTTATGCAAGACTTATTGATGCTTGTCTTGAAAGTATTATTCATGAAAAGTCTTTATTATATGATTCATTTGTTTACTCATTATCTTCATCATTGCTTCGAATCTCTGCATTCATCTCATGTGCTTTACAATAGTATGATCAAGGTTATGATGGCATGTCACTTCAGAAATTATCTTTGTTATCGTTTTACCTGCTCGGGACGAGCAGAACTAAGCTTGGGCTGATACGTCTCCAACGTATCGATAATTTCTTATGTTCCATGCTACTTTATTGATGATACCTACATGTTTTATGCACATTATATGTCGTATTTACGTATTTTCTGGAACTAACCTATTAACAAGATGCCGAAGTGCCAGTTCCTGTTTTCTGCTGTTTTTGGTTTCAGAAATCCTAGTAACGAAATATTCTCGGAATCGGACGAAATCACCGCCCAGTTCCTATTTTTCCCGGAAGCTTCCAGAGCACCGAGAAGACGAGAGGGGAGCCAGGGGGCCCCACACCACACCCCGGCGCGGCCAGGGGCGCGCCCCCTGTGGTGTGGGCAGCCCGTGGCCCCTCCGACTCCCTCTCTTCGCCTATTTAAGCCTCTCTGACCTAAAAACACCGACGGAGGAAGCCACGGTACGCGAAACCTTCCAGAGCCGCCGCCATCGCGAAGCCAAGATCCGGGGGACAGGAGTCTCTGTTCCGCACCCTGCCGGAGCGGGGAAGTGCCCCCGGAAGGCTTCTCCATCGACACCGCCCATCTCCACCGCCATCTTCATCACCGCTGCTGCTCCCATGAGGAGGGAGTAGTTCTCCATCGAGGCTTGGGGCTGTACCGGTAGCTATGTGGTTAATCTCTCTCCTATGTACTTCAATACAATGATCTCATGAGCTGCCTTACATGATTGAGATTCATATGAGTTTTGTATCACTATTCATCTATGTGCTACTCTAGTGATGTTATTAAAGTACTCTATTCCTCCTCCACGTGTGTAAAGGTGACAGTGTGTGCACCGTGTGAGTACTTGGCGTAGGCTATGATTATGATCTCTTGTAGATTATGAAGTTAACTATTACTATGATGGTATTGATGTGATCTATTCCTCCTAACTGGCGTGAAGGTGACAGTGTGCATGCTATGTTAGTACTTGGTTTAGTAGTGTCGATCTTTCTTGCACTCTAAGGTTATTTAAATATGAACATCTAATTGTGGAGCTTGTTAACTCCGGCATTGAGGGTTCGTGTAATCCTACGCAATGTGTTCATCATCCAACAAAAGTGTAGAGTATGCATTTATCTATTCTGTCATGTGATCAATGTTGAGAGTGTCCACTAGTGAAAGTCTATTCCCTAGGCCTTGTTCCTAAATACTGCTATCGCTGCTTGTTACTGTTTTACTGCACTGTGCTACTGCATGTTTACTTCCCGCAATATTACTACCATCAACTGCACCAGCAAGCACTTTTCTGGCGCCGTACTACTGCTCATACTTATTTATACCACCTGTATTTCACTATCTCTTCGCCGAACTAGTGCACCTATTAGGTGTGTTGGGGACACAAGAGACTTCTTGCTTTGTGGTTGCAGGGTTGCATGAGAGGGATATCTTTGACCTCTTCCTCCCTGAGTTCGATAAACCTTGGGTAATCCACTTAAGGGAAACTTGTTGCTGTTCTACAAACCTCTGCTCTTGGAGGCCCAACACTATCTACAAGAATAGAAGCACCGTAGACATCACCCTTTCCCTTCTTCAGATGGTAACACTCATATACTTGTCGCTGTTGATTATGTTACTAAATGGGTAGAAGCTATACCTACAAAAAGTGCTGATGGTGAGACCTCTATAAAAATGCTTGTAGATGTTATATTTCCTAGATTTGGAATACCTAGATATATTATGACTGATGGAGGTTCTCATTTTATTCATGGAGGTTTTAGAAAAACTCTTGCTAAGTATGGTATTAATCATAGAATTGCTTCCGCTTATCACCCTCAAACTAGTGGTCAAGTAGAATTATCAAATAGAGAGATTAAAGCTATCTTGGGAAAGACTGTTAATAAATCTAGAAAGAATTGGGCTAGTAAATTGAAAGAAGCACTATGGGCTTATAGAACTGCTTATAAAAATCCTATGGGAATGTCACCTTATAAAATGGTTTATGGAAAAGCTTGTCATTTACCTTTAGAACTAGAGCACAAAGCTTATTGGGCTGTTAGAGAACTAAATAAAGATCCGAAACTAGCCGGTAATAAGAGGTTGTTGCAATTAAGTTCTCTAGATGAATGGAGAAGTGAAGCTTATGAAAATGCTAAACTCTTTAAAGAAAAAGTTAAGAAATGGCATGATAGAAGGATTATCAAAAGAGAGTTTAATATTGGGGATAAAGTCCTATTGTATCGGTCTCGTCTCAGATTCTTTGCAGGGAAATTACTCTCGAAGTGGGAAGGACCATATGTTGTTGAGGAGGTGTATCGTTCAGGAGCAATTAAAATTAGCTCTCTCCAAGGCAATGCCACACAAGTGGTGAATGGACAAAGACTCAAGCATTATATCTCGGGTGATTCTTATAATGTTGATGTTGATATTATTCAAGTGGAAACACCGGAGGCTTTCATCAAAGGACAAATTGACAGTCCGCCAGAACTCGACTTTGAATAGGTAACAGTACAGGTAATAAAAAGTCCGCGTTTACCTTTCCGAACATTATTTCTGCTGTTTTTAGAAAATATGAAAAATTACGGAATCGAAACGGAGTGGAAAAGACGCGCGAGGGCCCGTCACCACAGGCCGGCGCGGGCCCCACCTGGCCGCGCCGACCTATGGTGACAGCCCCTCGGCGTCCCGTTTCCACTCGTTTTCGGCCTGGAACCTTCCTTTTATCGTAAAAATATTTGCTATATAATCCCCCGGACCCCTGGAGGTCCGTATATCGTTTTCTCGTCGTGTTTTGTTTCGAGCTGTTTTCTGCCAGGATCTGCTTCGGATCTAGATCCACCATGTCCTCGTCGGGAACTCAGAAGGACAGCTTCTTTGAGGACGTCGTCAACCCGTACATGAACGAGCTGAAGATGCACCCCAAAGAGTTGCTGCTCGTGGATGGAGAGTTGCAGATCAAAGATGTCCAGGGTCCTAAGGGAGAAGGGAGTTTGGAAGACAGGATGGAGAAACTGGAACAAGAGGTTTTCAACTACAAGAAGATGGCTGAGCGTGAAGTGGATATCTTTCACAAGATTGTGTCTGAACTCATTGATGGGCACAAGAAGGAGACTGCAAAGTTGTGGGACGATATCTTCTCACTTCACGACACCACCAACAAACTCCAAGCTCAACTCTATGATGTTCATAATCAAAACTGTGAGTATGAAAACAGGTTTAAGCGCATAAGTCATGCTGCTAGTTTCAGGTTTCCGGAGACCAAGATGTCTTTTGTTGATGGAGGGCCTCTTCCATGGAAGTCTGATGACGACAAAGATTCACCATCATCACCGAAGGAGTAATTCATCATCGGTATTGGCATCCCCTTGGTTTGTTCCAAGCTTGGGGGAGTGCCGCGGTATCACATCATCATTACCTTTATCTTTTACTATCAAGTAGTGTCATATCATGAGTAGGGAAGTTATCATATGGAATAGTATGCAATGTGGAAGTATCTCTCTTAGTTAGTTATCTATGTATCCGTTGGTGTGAGTTATCGTTATGGAATATTAATGAGAAGTCTTATCATTTACTTTTTGCACACCTTATTTTAGTTTGCAATCTCCATTATATGATTACTCTTGACATGAGTATTGATATCACTTTGGGAGCATCAAGTAAATCTATTTGGTTTTGGCAAACTTAGCATTGGTCAATAGCAACAACACCCTGATGTTTGAATAGAAGAGAGAAATACACTTAGATACATTACTCTATTATCTCTATGCTAATGAGTTTAGTATTCTGAAGTTAAAATTGCTTGTGCTTATGGAAAGATGCATGATTGTTTCTATCATATGTATATTTGTTTGTTTCCCTCAACCTTTATGCTTGCTATCAAACCTTGCTAGCCAAAGACCTGTATCGAGAGGGAATGCTTCTCATACATCCATAACCTTAGACCAAACCTATGCCATTTGTGTCCACCATACCTACCTACTACATGGTATTTTCTGCCATTCCAAGTAAATACTTCATGTGCTACCTTTAAATTATTCAAATTACTACTCCTTATTTGTGTCAATGTTCTATAGCTCATGAGGAAGTATGTGGTGTTTTATCTTTCAATCTTGTTGGGCGGACTTTCACCAATGGACTAGCGGCACATCCGCTTATCCAATAATTTTGCAATAAGAGCTGGCAACGGGGTTCCCAGCCCCAATTAATAACTTTCATTAATAATTCTCTTCACATGTTTTGCCCTGATTTATCAGTAAGCAACTTAATTTTGCAATAGACACTCCTCCATGGTATGTGAATGTTGGAAGGCACCCGAGGATTCGGTTAGCCATGGATTGAGAAAGCCAAGGTTGGGGGAGTGTCATCCTTAATAAAACTAAAATACATGTGTAAACAAAAGAGAAGGGGGATGATCTACCTTGCTGGTAGAGATGCCGTCCCTCATGGGAGCCGCTCTTGGAAGGTTCGTTTGGCAAGGGGGTTAGAGTGCCCGCTACCATTCGTTGACAACAACAAACACCGCTCAAAATCTTACTTTTATGCTCTTTATATGATTTCAAAACTTGAAAAGCTCTAGCACATGATTTAATCCCTGCTTCCCTCTGCGAAGGGCCTATCTTTTACTTTTATGTTGAGTCAGTAAACCTATTTCTCTCTATCTCAAGCAAGCAATTGAGTTGTTGTGAACCAATCATTTATGCTATGATTCAGTTAATCATGTCTTTTATACTTTCTTGTTTAGTACCAATTTTATCTGAATGAATATGACTTCGAAGTTATCAATGATTATGAAGAGATTGTTATGCTTAAATATGAAGGCTCAGCTATAAAATCTAATATGAAAGCTTTGCTTAGAAGTACAATCCGTTAGTAGTTCTCTGACCAAGAACAAAGTTTGCCATCACCAACTATGATTTCTTATGCACCTTTACTTGTGATTTCTCTTTACCTATTTCAAGATGAGTTATATGAGGAAGTTGTTTACTAGAATGTCTTGTGTGAATGAATATGATGCTTCTTGTCCGTATTTTATTTATCGACTCTTCACTCCATAAACATGTGGTCTTGTTTATCGAGCTCAGTTTCGCTTGGGGACAAGCGAGGTCTAAGCTTGGGGGGAGTTGATACGTCCAATTTGCATCACTATTTTGTATCATAATTTGCTGTTATTCATTGATATATTTCATATTGGGATACAATACTTATGTTATTTCATCTATTTTGCATGTTTCATCATTATTGGAGGATCAAGCACCGGAGCCAGGATTCTGCTGGAAAAAGCACCGTCAGAACGCAATATTTCGGAAGATCAACTGTGGAAGGAAATTTCACGTAAATTCCTATTTTTCCAGATGACGGAGGGAGCCAGAAGGGGAAGAAGAGGGGAGCCACTGTGGGCCCAGACCACAGGCCGGCGCGGCCCATGGCCTGGCCGCGCCACCCTGTGGTGTGGGGGCCCACAGCCCCTTTCGCCTCCTTTTCTTCGCGTACTCCTTCGTCCCGAAAACCTAAGCAACAGAGAGGACCTTGATGGCGTGTAACTCACACGTTCGTTGGGAACCCCAAGAGGAAGGTATGATGCGCACAGTAGCAAGTTTTCCCTCAGAAAGAAACCAAGGTTTAATCGAACCAGTAGGAGCCAAGAAGCACGTTGAAGGTTGATGGTCGCGAAATGTGATGCGGCGCAACACCAGGGATTCCGGCGCCAACGTGGAACCTGCACAACACAACCCAAGTACTTTGTCCCAACGAAACAGTGAGGTTGTCAATCTCACCGGCTTGCTGTAACAAAGGATTAAGCGTATCGAGTGGAAGATGATTGTTTGCAAGAAAACAGTAAAACAAGTATTGCAGTAGATTGTATGCTATGTAAAGAATAGGACCGGGGTCCACAGTTCACTAGAGGTGTCTCTCCCATAAGATAAAAGCATGTTGGGTGAACAAATTACAGTCGGGCAATTGACAAATAGAGAAGGGCATAACAATGCATGTACATGATATGATAAATATAGTGAGATTTAATCCGGCATTACGACAAAGTACATAGACCGCCATCCAACTGCATCTATGCCTAAAAAGTCCACCTTCAGGTTATCATCCGAACCCCTTCCAGTATTAAGTTGCAAAGCAACAGACAATTGCATTAAGTATGGTGCGTAATGTAATCAACAACTACATCCTTAGACATAGCATCAATGTTTTATCCCTAGTGGCAACAACACATCACAACCTTAGAACCTACTGTCACGATCCCAGGTGTCAATGAAGGCATGAACCCACTATCGAGCATAAATACTCCCTCTTGGAGTTAAGAGCAAAAACTTGGCCAGAGCCTCTACTAATAACGGAGAGCATGCAAGATCATAAACAACACATAAACAATAGATTGATAATCACCATAACATAGTATTCTCTATCCATCGGATCCCGACAAACACAACATATAGTATTACAGATAGATGATCTTGATCATGTTAGGCAGCTCACAAGATCCAACAATGAAGCACAACAAGGAGAAGACGACCATCTAGCTACTGCTATGGACCCATGGTCCAGGGGTGAACTACTCACTCATCACTCCGGAGGCGATCATGGCGATGAAGAGTCCTCCGGGAGATGAATCCCCTCTCCGGCAGGGTGCCGGAGGCGATCTCCTGAATCCCCCGAGATGGGATTCGCGCGGCGGCGTCTCTGGAAGGTTTTCCGTATCGTGGCTCTCGGTACTGGGGGTTTGACGAGACTTTAAGTAGGCGGAAGGGCAACGCGGGGGGCCACACGAGGTGCCCAGGGGGTAGGGCGCGCGGCCGGGCTTGGGCCGCGCCCTGTCCCCTGGCTGCCTCGTGGCCCCACTTCGTTATCTCTTCGGTCTTCTGGAAGCTTCGTGCAAAAATAGGACCCTGGGCGAAAGTTTCGTCCAATTCCGAGAATATTTCCTTACTAGGATTTCTGAAACCAAAAACAGCAGAAAACAGCAACTGGCTCTTCGGCATCTTGTTAATAGGTTAGTTCCAGAAAATGCATAAATATGACATATAATGTGCATAAAACATGTAGGTATCATCAATAAAGTAGCATGGAACATAAGAAATTATCGATACGTTGGAGACGTATCAGCATCCCCAAGCTTAGTTCTGCTCGTCCCGAGCAGGTAAAACGATAACAAAGATAATTTCTGAAGTGACATGCCATCATAATCTTGATCATACTATTTGTAAACATATGTAATGAATGCAGCGATCAAAACAAAGGTAATGACATGAGTAAACAAGTGAATCATATGACAAAGACTTTTCATGAATAGTACTTCAAGACAAGCATCAATAAGTCTTGCATAAGAGTTAACTCATAAAGCAATAAATCAAAGTAAAGGTATTGAAGCAACACAAAGGAAGATTAAGTTTCAGCGGTTGCTTTCAACTTATAACATGTATATCTCATGGATATTGTCAACATAAAGTAATATAACAAGTGCAATATGCAAGTATGTAGGAATCAATGCACAGTTCACACAAGTGTTTGCTTCTTAAGGTGGAAGGAGATAGGTAAACTGACTCAACAATAAAGTAAAAGAATGGTCCTTCAAAGAGGAAAGCATCGATTGCTGTATTTGTGCTAGAGCTTTTATTTTGAAAACATGAAACAATTTTGTCAACGGTAGTAATAAAGCATATGAGTTATGTAAATTATATCTTACAAGTTGCAAGCCTCATGCATAGTATACTAATAGTGTCCGCACCTCGTCCTACTTAGCTTGGACTACCGGATCTTTGCATGCCATGTTTCAACCAAGTGTCACAAAGGGGTACCTCCATGCCGCCTGTACAAAGGTCTAAGGAGAATGCTCGCATTTTGGATTTCTCGCTTTTGATTATTCTCAACTTAGACATCCATACCGGGACAACATGGACAACAGATAATGGACTCCTCTTAAATGCATAAGCATGTAGCAACAATTATTATTCTCATATGAGATTGAGGATATATGTCCAAAACTGAAACTTCAACCATGATTCATGGCTTTAGTTAGCGGCCCAATGTTCTTCTCTAACAATTTTGCATGCTCCAACCACTAAAGTGATAGATCCTTCAGACAAGACGGACATGCATAGCAACTCACATGATATTCAACAATAGTTGATGGCGTTCCCCAGAAGCATGGTTATCGCACAACAAGCAACTTAATAAAATATAAAGTGCATAAGTACATATTCAATACTACGATAGTTTTTAAGGCTATTTTGTCCCATGAGCTATATATTGCAAAGGTGGATGATGGAATTTTAAAGGTAGCACTCAAGCAATTTACTTTGGAATGGCGGAGAAATACCATGTAGTAGGTAGGTATGGTGGACACAAATGGCATAGTAGTTGGCTCAAGGATTTTGGATGCATGAGAAGTATTCCCTCTCGATACAAGGTTTAGGCTAGCAAGGTTATTTGAAGCAAACTCAAGGATGAACCGGTGCAGCAAAACTCACATAAAAGACATATTGTAAACATTATAAGACTCTACACCGTCTTCCTTGTTGTTCAAAACTCAATACTAGATATTATCTAGACCTTAGAGAGACCAAATATGCAAATCAAATTTTAGCAAGCTCTATGTATTTCTTCATTAATGGGTGCAAAGCATATGATGCAAGAGCTTAAACATGAGCACAACAATTGCCAAGTATCACATTATCCAAGACATTTTAGAATTACTACATGTAGCATTTTCCAATTCCAACCATATAACAATTTAACGAAGAAGAAACTTCGCCATGAACATTATGAGTAAAGCCTAAGGACATATTTGTCCATATGCAACAGCGGAGCGTGTCTCTCTCCCACAAAGTGAATGCTAGGATCCATTTTATTCAAACAAAAACAAAAACAAACAAACCGACGCTCCAAGTAAAGAACACAAGATGTGATGAATAAAAATATAGTTTCAGGGGAGGAACCTGATGATGTTGTCGATGAAGAAGGGGATGCCTTGGGCATCCCCAAGCTTAGACGCTTGAGTCTTCTTAAAATATGCAGGGGTGAACCACGGGGGCATCCCCAAGCTTAGAGCTTTCACTCCTCTTGATCATAGTATATCATTCTCCTCTCTTGACCCTTGAAAACTTCCTTCACACCAAACTTCAAGCAAACTCATTAGAGGGTTAGTGCACAATTAATAATTCACACATTCAGAGGTGACACAATCATTCTTTACACTTCTGGACATTGCATAAAGCTACTGGACATTAATGGATCAAAGAAATGAATCCAACATAGCAAAAGAGGCAATGCGAAATAAAAGGCAGAATCTGTCAAAAACAGAACAGTCCGTAAAGACGAATTTAAAGCTGGCACCAGACTTGCTCAAATGGAAAAACTCAAAACTAATGAAAGTTGCGTACATATCTGAGGATCACGCTCGTAAATTGGCAGATTTTTTCGAATTTTCTACAGAGGCCTGTGCCCAGATTCGTGACAGACAGCAATGCTGTTTCTGCGCAGCGATCCCAAATATAACATCAACTTTGACATAGAAACTTTACTTGGCACAAAAACATGATAAGGAGAGGTTGCTACAGTATAAACAACTTCCAAGACTCAACAAAACAAAAATTGCTGTAGTAAAAACATGGGTTGTCTCCCATAAGCGCTTTTCTTTAACGCCTTTCAGCTAGGCGCAGAAAGTGCAAATCAAGTAACATCAAGAGTAGAAGCATCAACATTATTACCTTGGGAGCTGGGAGTTTTCTCAACAATGCATTGTATCTGGTCTATATAAGTAACTCCTCTCTCATTGCTCCTAGGCTTACTATTCTCATCAAACAAATTTTCAGGAACAAGCCAAGCATAGTTGTTTTCCAAAGCTTCATGCATTCCTAGTAGTTTACTAGGTATTGGCGCTTTAATTTCCCTACCATCATTAACATTATTAGTATACTTAATTCTATCCATATCCATCTTTTCAAGTATTTGTTTAAAATTAGGAAAGAAACCAAGCCTCTTATGCTTAATAAAAACTTTTCTAGCTTCTTTAACTATATCCTCAAATTCTCTAACAAGGACTTTTAAAACAAAATTTCTCTTTTCTCCCATCTCCATATCCGAAAGTGTAAGAAACATATGTTGTATTATGGGATTGAGATTAACAAATCTAGTTTCTAACATGTGTATCAAACAGGCAGAAGCACTTTCATAAGTAGGAGCAGTTTTTAATAATGGTATATCTTCAAAATCTTCATCCATACTAACATGGGTGAAAAATTCTTCTATATTATCTCTTCCAATGATACACCCTCGTCCTACCGGTATCTCTTCCAAAGTAAACTTAGGATTAAGCATGATGAAATAAGCAAAAAGTAAACTAGGCAAATAAAGTAAAGACAAGTAACTAATTTTTTTGTGTTTTTGATATAGAGAGCAAGACAGTAAATAAAGTAAAACTAGCAACTAATTTTTTTGTATTTTGATTTAGTGCAGCAAACAAAGTAGTAAATAAAATAAAGCAAGACAAAAACAAAGTAAAGAGATTGAGAAGTGGAGACTCCCCTTGCAGCGTGTCTTGATCTCCCCGGCAACGGCGCCAGAAAAAGAGCTTGATGGCGTGTAACTCACACGTTCGTTGGGAACCCCAAGAGGAAGGTATGATGCGCACAGTAGCAAGTTTTCCCTCAGAAAGAAACCAAGGTTTAATCGAACCAGTAGGAGCCAAGAAGCACGTTGAAGGTTGATGGTCGCGAAATGTGATGCGGCGCAACACCAGGGATTCCGGCGCCAACGTGGAACCTGCACAACACAACCCAAGTACTTTGTCCCAACGAAACAGTGAGGTTGTCAATCTCACCGGCTTGCTGTAACAAAGGATTAAGCGTATCGAGTGGAAGATGATTGTTTGCAAGAAAACAGTAAAACAAGTATTGCAGTAGATTGTATGCTATGTAAAGAATAGGACCGGGGTCCACAGTTCACTAGAGGTGTCTCTCCCATAAGATAAAAGCATGTTGGGTGAACAAATTACAGTCGGGCAATTGACAAATAGAGAAGGGCATAACAATGCATGTACATGATATGATAAATATAGTGAGATTTAATCCGGGCATTACGACAAAGTACATAGACCGCCATCCAACTGCATCTATGCCTAAAAAGTCCACCTTCAGGTTATCATCCGAACCCCTTCCAGTATTAAGTTGCAAAGCAACAGACAATTGCATTAAGTATGGTGCGTAATGTAATCAACAACTACATCCTTAGACATAGCATCAATGTTTTATCCCTAGTGGCAACAGCACATCACAACCTTAGAACCTACTGTCACGATCCCAGGTGTAAATGAAGGCATGAACCCACTATCGAGCATAAATACTCCCTCTTGGAGTTAAGAGCAAAAACTTGGCCAGAGCCTCTACTAATAACGGAGAGCATGCAAGATCATAAACAACACATAAACAATAGATTGATAATCACCATAACATAGTATTCTCTATCCATCGGATCCCGACAAACACAACATATAGTATTACAGATAGATGATCTTGATCATGTTAGGCAGCTCACAAGATCCAACAATGAAGCACAACAAGGAGAAGACGACCATCTAGCTACTGCTATGGACCCATGGTCCAGGGGTGAACTACTCACTCATCACTCCGGAGGCGATCATGGCGATGAAGAGTCCTCCGGGAGATGAATCCCCTCTCCGGCAGGGTGCCGGAGGCGATCTCCTGAATCCCCCGAGATGGGATTCGCGGGGCGCGTCTCTGGAAGGTTTTCCGTATCGTGGCTCTCGGTACTGGGGGTTTCGCGACGGAGACTTTAAGTAGGCGGAGGGCAACGCGGGGGGCCACACGAGGTGCCCAGGGGGTAGGGCCGCGCGGCCAGGGCTTGGGCCGCGCCGCCCTGTCCCTGGCTGCCTCGTGGCCCCACTTCGTTATCTCTTCGGTCTTCCGAAGCTTCGTGCAAAATAGGACCCGGGCGAAAGTTTCGTCCAATTCCGAGAATATTTCCTTACTAGGATTTCTGAAACCAAAAACAGCAAAACAAGCAACTGGCTCTTCGGCATCTTGTTAATAGGTTAGTTCCAAAAATGCATAAATATGACATATAATGTGCATAAAACATGTAGGTATCATCAATAAAGTAGCATGGAACATAAGAAATTATCGATACGTTGGAGACGTATCAGACCTCAAGCTTACAGCCGCCTCTGCGGGGCGGAGAACACCAGAGAGAAAAGAGCTCTCCGGCGGGCAGGAATCCGCCGGGGAAATTCCCTCCCGGAGGGGGAAATCGACGCCATCGCCATCGTCATCGAGCGGGACATCATCTCCATCATCATCATCATCATCTCCACCATCTACACCGCCATCACCACCGCTGCACCTCGTCACCGCTGTAACAATTTGGGTTAAATCTTGATTGTATGATAGGGGAAACTCTCCCGGCATTATTCTCTACTTGTTATAGATGCTATTGAGTGAAACCATTGAACCAAGGTTTATGTTCAGATTGTTATTCATCATCATATCACCTCTGATTGTATTCCATATGATGTCTCGTGAGTAGTTCGTTTAGTTCTTGAGGACATGGGTGAAGTCTAAATGCTAGTAGTGAATTATGGTTGAGTAATATTCAATGTTATGATATTTAAGTTGTGGTGTCATTCTTCTAGTGGTGTCGTGTGAACGTCGACTACACGACACTTCACCATTTATGGGCCTAGGGGAGTGCATCTTGTATTCGGTTGCTAATTGCGGGGTTGCCGGAGTGACAGAAACCTGAGCTCCCGTTAGTATATCGATGCAAGAGGGATCGCAGGATCTCAGAGTTTAAGGCTGTGGTTAGATTTATCTTAATTACTTTCTTGTAGTTGCGGATGCTTGCAAGGGGTATAATCACAAGTATGTATTAGTCCTAGGAAGGGCGGTGCATTAGCATAGGTTCACCCACACAACACTTATCAAAACAATGAAGATTATTAAGCCACATGAAGCGAAAGTACTAGACTAAAATCCCCGTGTGTCCTCAAGAACGTTTGGTCATTATAAGTAAACAAACCGGCTTGTCCTTTGTGCTAAAAAGGATTGGGCCACTCGCTGCAATTATTTCTCTCGCATTTTACTTACTCGTACTTTATTCATCTGTTACATCAAAACCCCTTGAATACTTGTTTGTGAGCATTTACAGTGAATCCTTCATCGAAACTGCTGCCAACACCTTCTGCTCCTCGTTGGGATCGACATTCTTACTTATCGAAGATACTACGATACACCCCCTATACTTGTGGGTCATCAAGACTATTTTCTGGCGCCGTTGCCGGGGAGTGAAGCGCTATTGGTAAGCGGAATTGGTAAGGAAAACCTTTACTGTTTGTGCTGATTTTATTTCTGCCTGCTGCTATAAATCATTATGGAGAGATCTTCTCTTCAATTTCTATTTGGGAAATCTACTACTACTGCAACGGTAGTGGATGAAGCGCCAGGTGAGGAAGTAGTACCATATAAAATACCTATGAAAATTATTGAACGTGTTATGGATAACCGCTATGAAGGGGATGGAACTGTCCATCCTGGTGATCATTTATTGTTTTTGCATGAATTATGCGGGTTATTCAAATGTGCAGGTATTTCTATGAATGAAGTTAGGAAGAAACTATTCACTATATCGCTGTCTGGTAAAGCGGCGCACTGGTATAAATTGCTGAAGAATGGTGATTCTATTGATTGGGAGGACATTGTGCCTTTATTTTATTCCAAATTTTATCCTCCAAGTGAAATTCACAAAGATCGGAACCGCATATATAATTTCTGGCCTCATGATGGAGAGAGTATTGCCCAAGCTTGGGGGAGATTGAAGTCTTTAATGCTCAAATGCCCCATTCATGAGCTTCCTGGTAATGTTATTATTGATAATTTCTATGCAAGACTTTCTTTTCAAGACAAGACCTTGCTGGATACTTCTTGTTCTGGATCATTTACACGCAACAAAGAAGAGTTTAAAAGGGACCTTCTTGATCGGATCCAAGAAAATACTGAAGGATGGGAGAACGACAAAGATAGAGAATCAGGTATAATTTATGATTATAAATGCATTGAAGCTTTTATGGATACTGATAAATTTCGTAATATGAGTGCTACATATGGTCTTGATTCCCAAGTTGTTGCAAATCTTTATAAAGCTTTTGCCTCTCATTATGAATTGCCTAAGAAGAATTTTGATAAGTATCATGAACCGTATAAAGATAAAGTTGATTCATCTGTAAACAAATGTGTAGTGATTGAAACTGTTGATAATGTTATTCCTGAAGCTTATATTGAAAAAACTCCTTTCCCTGCTAAAATGAAGGAGTACTCTGTCATATCTAGTGCGGTTAATAAAAGTGAAAAGAAACCTAAAGAACCTGAAGAACAAATTAAAATTGAACCTGCTGTTGCAATAGTTAAAGATCTTGTGACTGAAAATGTGGAGGATGGTCATATTATTTTCTGTGAAGATGCTTCTAATATTGTTTCACATCCTAATAAACCCAAACAAGTTAGTGTTCCTATGCTATCTGTTAGAATTGGTGATCATTGCTATTATGGTTTATGTGATATTGGTGCAAGTGTTAGTGCTATTCCTTATGAGCTTTACACGGAGATTATGCACGAAATTGGTTCTTGTGAACTTGAAGATATTGATGTGGTTATTCATCTGGCTAATAGAGAAACTATTTCTCCAATTGGTATTGTTCGAGATGTGGAAGTTCTATGTGGTAAGATTAAATATCCTGCTGACTTTTTGGTACTTGGTTCTGCTGCTAGTGATCATTGTCCTATCATTTTTGGTAGACCTTTTCTAAATACTTGTGGAGCTATTATAGATTGTAAGAAAGAGAAAATTTTGACTAGATTTGCTGGTGAACCTTATGAATTTAACTTTTCTAAATTTACCAAAACTCCTTATAAAGCTGACTTGCCTAGTAATGATTTTAAAATGGAGCAGTGTGCATCTATTGTTCTTGTTCCTAATAATCCTTTGCAGCAACATTTGGAGAATAGTGAAAGTGAAGCTTTTAGGAAAGAAAGAGATGAGCTTGAGGAAATTTTTCTTCGCCAACCTATTCTCAAGCATGATTTACCGGTGGAAGATTTGGGTACAACACCGCCACCAAAGGAAGATCCTGTTTTTGATTTAAAGCCTTTACCTGATAATCTTAAATATGCTCATATTGATGATAAGAAAATATATCCTGTTATTATTAGTTCTAAGCTTTCAGAGATTGAGGAAGAAAGGTTATTGGAAATATTGAAGAAACACCGAGGAGCTATTGGCTATACTCTTGATGATTTGAAAGGGATTTCTCCTTCTATTTGCCAACATGCTATTAATATGGAAGAAGATGCAAAGCCTGTTGTTGAACATCAACGTCGTCTAATTCCGAAGATGAAAGAGGTGGTAAGGAATGAGGTATTAAAACTTCTTGAAGCTGGTATTATATATCCTATTGCTGATAGTAGATGGGTTAGTCCTGTGCATTGTGTTCCTAAGAAAGGAGGAATGACTGTTGTGCCTAATGATAATGATGAGCTTATTCCTCAAAGAATAGTTGTAGGGTATAGAATGTGCATTGATTTTCGAAAAGTTAATAAAGTTACTAAGAAAGATCATTACCCTTTACCCTTTATTGATCAAATGCTAGAAAGGTTATCTAAAAATACTCATTTTTGCTTTCTTGATGGTTATTCTGGGTTTTCACAAATTGCTGTTAAAGCTAAAGATCAAGAGAAAACCACTTTTACTTGTCCTTATGGAACTTATGCTTATAGGCGTATGCCTTTTGGTTTATGTAATGCTCCTGCTACTTTTCAAAGATGCATGTCTGCTATTTTTCATGGTTTTTGCGAAAGTATTGTAGAGGTGTTCATGGATGATTTTTCTGTCTATGGAAATTCTTTTGATAATTGCTTGCGAAACCTCGATAAAGTTTTGCAGAGATGTGAAGAAACTAACCTTGTTCTTAATTGGGAGAAATGCCACTTTATGGTTAATGAAGGAATTGTATTGGGACATAAAATTTCCGAGAGAGGTATTGAAGTTGATAGAGCTAAAGTTGAAGCAATTGAGAAGATGCCCTATCCGAGGGATGTTAAAGGTATTCGTAGTGTTCTTGGTCATGCTGGGTTTTATAGGAGATTTATTAAAGATTTCTCTAAAATTTCAAAGCCTCTTACTAATCTTCTTCAAAAAGATGTACCTTTTGTTTTTGATGATGATTGTAAGGAAGCTTTTGAAACTCTAAAGAAAGCCTTAACAACTGCTCCTGTAGTCGAACCTCCTGATTGGAATTTGCCTTTTGAAATTATGTGTGATGCTAGTGATTTTGCTGTAGGCGCTGTTCTTGGACAGCGGGTAGATAAAAAATTAAATGTTATTCATTATGCTAGTAAGACTCTTGATGCTGCTCAAAGAAATTATGCTACAACTGAAAAGGAATTGTTAGCTGTAGTCTTTGCTTGTGACAAGTTTAGACCCTATATTGTTGATTCGAAAGTTACAATTCATACTGATCATGCTGCAATTAGATACCTTATGACAAAGAAAGATGCTAAGCCAAGGCTTATTAGATGGGTACTTCTGTTGCAAGAATTTGATTTACATATTATAGATAGGAAAGGTGCTGATAATCCTGTTGCTGATAATTTGTCTAGATTGGAAAATATTGCTTATGATCCTGTTCCTGTTAATGATAGTTTTCCAAATGAACAATTGGCTGTAATAAAGGTGAGCTCGCGAGAGAGCCCTTGGTATGCTGATTATGCTAACTTTATTGTTTCGAAGTATTTGCCTCCAACCTTTTCAGCTCAGCAAAGGAGGAAATTCTTTTATGACTTGAGGCATTATTTTTGGGATGACCCACACTTATATAAAGAAGGAGTGGATGGTATTATGCGAAGATGTGTTCCTGAATATGAACAACAGGAGATATTGAGTAAATGTCATGGTAGTGTTTATGGAGGACATCACGCTGGAGATAGAACCGCGCAAAAGGTTCTACAATCAGGTTTTTATTGGCCAACACTCTTCAAAGATGCAAGGAAATTTATTTTATCTTGTGATGAATGTCAAAGAGTTGGTAATATCTCTAGACGCAATGAAATGCCTATGAATTATACTCTTGTTATTGAACCATTCGATTGTTGGGGATTCGACTTCATGGGTCCTTGATACGTCTCCAACGTATCGATAATTTCTTATGTTCCATGCTACTTTATTGATGATACCTACATGTTTTATGCACATTATATGTCGTATTTACGCATTTTCTGGAACTAACCTATTAACAAGATGCCGAAGTGCCAGTTGTTTTCTGCTGTTTTTGGTTTCAGAAATCCTAGTAACGAAATATTCTCGGAATCGGACGAAATCACCGCCCGGTTCCTATTTTTCCCGGAAGCTTCCAGCACCGGAGAAGGACGAGAGGAGCCGGGGGGCCCCACACCACACCCCGCGGCCAGGGGCGCGCCCCGTGGTGTGGGCAGCCCGTGGCCCCTCCGACTCCCTCTCTTTATTTAAGCCTCTCTGACCTAAAAACACCGACGGAGGAAGCCACGTACGAAACCTTCCAGAGCCGCCGCCATCGCGAAGCCAAGATCTGGGGGACAGGAGTCTCTGTTCCGGCACCCTGCCGGAGCGGAAGTGCCCCCGGAAGGCTTCTCCATCGACACCGCTGCCATCTCCACCGCCATCTTCATCACCGCTGCTGCTCCCATGAGGAGGGAGTAGTTCTCCATCGAGGCTCGGGGCTGTACCGGTAGCTATGTGGTTAATCTCTCTCCTATGTACTTCAATACAATGATCTCATGAGCTGCCTTACATGATTGAGATTCATATGAGTTTTGTATCACTATTCATCTATGTGCTACTCTAGTGATGTTATTAAAGTACTCTATTCCTCCTCCACGTGTGTAAAGGTGACAGTGTGTGCACCGTGTGAGTACTTGGCGTAGGCTATGATTATGATCTCTTGTAGATTATGAAGTTAACTATTACTATGATGGTATTGATGTGATCTATTCCTCCTACCTGGCGTGAAGGTGACAGTGTGCATGCTATGTTAGTACTTGGTTTAGTAGTGTCGATCTTTCTTGCACTCTAAGGTTATTTAAATATGAACATCTAATTGTGGAGCTTGTTAACTCCGGCATTGAGGGTTCGTGTAATCCTACGCAATGTGTTCATCATCCAACAAAAGTGTAGAGTATGCATTTATCTATTCTGTTATGTGATCAATGTTGAGAGTGTCCACTAGTGAAAGTCTATTCCCTAGGCCTTGTTCCTAAATACTGCTATCGCTGCTTGTTACTGTTTTACTGCGTTACTACTGCTGCGTTACTACTGCATGTTTACTTCCCGCAATATTACTACCATCAACTGCACGCCAGCAAGCACTTTTCTGGCGCCGTACTACTGCTCATACTTATTTATACCACCTGTATTTCACTATCTCTTCGCCGAACTAGTGCACCTATTAGGTGTGTTGGGGACACAAGAGACTTCTTGCTTTGTGGTTGCAGGGTTGCATGAGAGGGATATCTTTGACCTCTTCCTCCCTGAGTTCGATAAACCTTGGGTAATCCACTTAAGGGAAACTTGCTGCTGTTCTACAAACCTCTACTCTTGGAGGCCCAACACTGTCTACAAGAATAGAAGCACCCGTAGACATCAAGCACTTTTCTGGCGCCGTTGCCGGGGAGGAAAGGTAAAAGGCACTCATACTTCGGTTCCAGGTAACAGTACTTTTCTGGCGCCATTGTGTGTGTGCTCGAAGCTATTTCCTTTAGACTCTGCAATTGCGACATTTGGTTTCTTGTTTACACTAGTTAGGCATAATGGACAACAATGACCTTTTTATTCTATTTCCTGATTTAAGACATGGATGGTTTGATGCGAAAATTAAAAAACCCATGGAACATATTAATATGAATGCTTTGAACACCATTGTTGTTAATGATATGGAAAATTCTAAGCTTGGGGAAGCTGGTTTTGATGAGCATGATATTTTTAGTCCCCCAAGCATTGAGGAGAAAATTTACTTTGATGATACTTTGCCTCCCATTTATGATGATTATAATGATAGTAGTCTTTTGTTACCACCTGTTATGGAGGATAAATTTGATTATGATTACAATATACCTCCTATATTTGATAGCTACTTTGTTGAATTTGCTCCCACTACAATTAATAAGAATGACTATGCTTATGTTGGGAGTAGTAATTATTTTATGCATGAGACTCATGATAAGAATGCTTTATGTGATAGTTATATTGTTGAGTTTGCTCATGATGCTACTGAAAGTTATTATGAGAGAGGAAAATATGGTTGTAGAAATTTTCATGTTACTAAAACACCTCTCTATGTGCTGAAATTTTTGAAGCTACACTTGTTTTATCTTCCTATGCTTGTTACTTTGCTCTTCATGAACTTGTTTATTTACAAGATTCCTATGCATAGGAAGCATGTTAGACTTAAATGTGTTTTGAATTTTCCTCTTGATGCTCTCTTTTGCTTCAACTCTTATTTCTTACGAGTGCATCATTAAAACTGCTGAGCCCATCTTAATGGCTATAAAGAAAGAACTTCTTGGGAGATAACCCATGTGTTATTTTGCTACAGTACTTTGTTTTATATTTGTGTCTTGGAAGTTGTTTACTACTGTAGCAACCTCTCCTTATCATGTTTTTGTGCCAAGTAAAGTTTCTATGCTAAAGTTGATGTTATATTTGGGATCGCTGCGCAGAAACAGCATTGCTGTCTGTCACGAATCTGGGCACAGGCCTCTGTAGAAAATTCGAAAAAATCTGCCAATTTACGAGCGTGATCCTCAGATATGTACGCAACTTTCATTAGTTTTGAGTTTTTCCATTTGAGCAAGTCTGGTGCCAGCTTTAAATTCGTCTTTACGGACTGTTCTGTTTTTGACAGATTCTGCCTTTTATTTCGCATTGCCTCTTTTGCTATGTTGGATTCATTTCTTTGATCCATTAATGTCCAGTAGCTTTATGCAATGTCCAGAAGTGAAAAGAATGTTTGTGTCACCTCTGAACATGTGAATTTTTGATTATGCACTAACCCTCTAATGAGTTTGCTTGAAGTTTGGTGTGAAAGAAGTTTTCAAGGGTCAAGAGAGGAGGATGATATACTACGATCAAGAAGAATGAAAAGTCTAAGCTTGGGGATGCCCCGGTGGTTCATCCCTGCATATTTCAAGAAGACTCAAGCATCTAAGCTTGGGGATGCCCAAGGCATCCCCTTCTTCATCGACAAAGTATCAGGTTCCTTCTCTTGAAACTATATTTTTATTCGGTCACATCTTATGTACTTTACTTGGAGCGTCTGTATGTTTTTGTTTTTGTTTTTGTTTGAATAAATGATTGTTTGGGAGAGAGACACGCTCCGCTGGTTCGTATGAACACATGTGTTCTTAGCTTTTAATTTTCATGGCGAAGGTTGAAACTGCTTCGTTAATTGTTATATGGTTGGAAACGGGAAATGCTACATGTAGTAATTGGTATAATGTCTTGAATAATGTGATACTTGGCAATTGTTGTGCTCATATAGATCTTGTTTAAGCTCTTGCATCATGTACCTTGTACCCATTAATGAATAATTACATAGAGCTTGTTAAAATTTGGTTTGCATGATTGGTCTCTCTAAGTCTAGATATTTTCTGGTTGAGGTGTTTGAACAACAAGGAGACAATGTAAAGTCTTATAATGCTTACAATATGTTTATATGTGAGTCTTGCTGCACCATTTTATACTTGAGTTTGCTTCAAATAACCTTGCTAGCCTAAACCTTGTATCGAGAGGGAATACTTCTCATGCATCCAAATACTTGAGCCAATATTCATGCCATTTGTGTCCACCATACCTACCTACTACATGGTATTTCTCCGCCATTCCAAAGTAAATTGCTTGAGTGCTACCTTTAAACAATTCAAAAGTTATTACCTCTTATTTGTGTCAATGTTTTATAGCTCATGAAGAAGTATGTGGTGTTTATCTTTCAATCTTGTTGGGCAACTTTCACCAATGGACTAGTGGCTTCATCCGCTTATCCAATAATTTTGCAAAAAGAGCTGGCAATGGGATTCCCAGTCCCAAATTAATTAACAAAAATAGACACTCCTCCATGGTATGTGATTGTTGGACGGCACCCGAAGGATTCGGTTAGCCATGGCTTGAGAAAGCAAAGGTGGGGAGGAGTGTCATCATAATAAAACTAAAATAAAAAGGCACTCCTTCATGGTATGAGATTGTTGGCAGGCACCCGAGGATTCGGTTAGCCATGGTTTGTGAAAGAAAGGTTGGAAGGAGTGCCACCCAAAAATAAAATAAAATGGGAGCCGCTCTTTGAAGGTTTGTCTGGCAAGGGGGTTAGAGTACCCGCTACCATTCGTTGACAACAACAAACACCTCTCAAAACTTTACTTTTATGCTCTCTATATGTTTTCAAAATCAAAGCTCTAGCACAAATATAGCAATCGATGCTTTCCTCTTTGAAGGACCATTCTTTTACTTTATTGTTGAGTCAGTTTACCTATTCTTTCTATCTTAGAAGCAAACACTTGTGTGAACTGTGTGCATTGATTCTTACATGTTTACCTATTGCACTTGTTATATTACTTTGTGTTGACAATTATCCACGAGATATACATGTTAAAGTTGAAAGCAACCGCTGAAACTTATATCTTCCTTTGTGTTGTTTCAAAGCTTTCTACTAAGAATTTATTGCTTATGAGTTAACTCTTATGCAAGACTTATTGATGCTTGTCTTGAAAGTATTATTCATGAAAAGTCTTTGTTATATGATTCATTTGTTTACTCATTATCTTCATCATTGCTTCGAATCTCTGCATTCATCTCATGTGCTTTACAATAGTATGATCAAGGTTATGATGGCATGTCACTTCAGAAATTATCTTTGTTATCGTTTTACCTGCTCGGGACGAGCAGAACTAAGCTTGGGGATGCTGATACGTCTCCAACGTATCGATAATTTCTTATGTTCCATGCTACTTTATTGATGATACCTACATGTTTTATGCACATTATATGTCGTATTTACGCATTTTCTGGAACTAACCTATTAACAAGATGCCGAAGTGCCAGTTGTTTTCTGCTGTTTTTGGTTTCAGAAATCCTAGTAACGAAATATTCTCGGAATCGGACGAAATCACCGCCCAGGTTCCTATTTTTCCCGGAAGCTTCCAGAGCACCGGAGAAGGACGAGAGGGGAGCCAGGGGGCCCCACACCACACCCCGGCGCGGCCCAGGGGGGGCGCCCCCTGTGGTGTGGGCAGCCCGTGGCCCCTCCGACTCCCTCTCTTCGCCTATTTAAGCCTCTCGACCTAAAAACACCGACGGAGGAGCCACGGTACGCGAAACCTTCCAGCCGCCGCCATCGCGAAGCCAAGATCTGGGGGACAGGAGTCTCTGTTCCGGCACCCTGCCGGCGGGGAAGTGCCCCCGGAAGGCTTCTCCATCGACACCGCTGCCATCTCCACCGCCATCTTCATCACCGCTGCTGCTCCCATGAGGAGGGAGTAGTTCTCCATCGAGGCTCGGGGCTGTACCGGTAGCTATGTGGTTAATCTCTCTCCTATGTACTTCAATACAATGATCTCATGAGCTGCCTTACATGATTGAGATTCATATGAGTTTTGTATCACTATTCATCTATGTGCTACTCTAGTGATGTTATTAAAGTACTCTATTCCTCCTCCACGTGTGTAAAGGTGACAGTGTGTGCACCGTGTGAGTACTTGGCGTAGGCTATGATTATGATCTCTTGTAGATTATGAAGTTAACTATTACTATGATGGTATTGATGTGATCTATTCCTCCTAACTGGCGTGAAGGTGACAGTGTGCATGCTATGTTAGTACTTGGTTTAGTCGTGTCGATCTTTCTTGCACTCTAAGGTTATTTAAATATGAACATCTAATTGTGGAGCTTGTTAACTCCGGCAT
The DNA here is from genome assembly GCA_030979885.1 of Lolium multiflorum. Lineage (NCBI taxonomy): Eukaryota > Viridiplantae > Streptophyta > Magnoliopsida > Poales > Poaceae > Lolium > Lolium multiflorum. Next base: position 52,233,322 of record CM061747.1, on the reverse strand, counting down.
TGAGGGTTCGTGTAATCCTACGCAATGTGTTCATCATCCAACAAAAGTGTAGAGTATGCATTTATCTATTCTGTCATGTGATCAATGTTGAGAGTGTCCACTAGTGAAAGTCTATTCCCTAGGCCTTGTTCCTAAATACTGCTATCGCTGCTTGTTACTGTTTTACTGCTTTACTACTGCTGCTTACTACTGCATGTTTACTTCCCGCAATATTACTACCATCAACTGCACGCCAGCAAGCACTTTTCTGGCGCCGTACTACTGCTCATACTTATTTATACCACCTGTATTTCACTATCTCTTCGCCGAACTAGTGCACCTATTAGGTGTGTTGGGGACACAAGAGACTTCTTGCTTTGTGGTTGCAGGGTTGCATGAGAGGGATATCTTTGACCTCTTCCTCCCTGAGTTCGATAAACCTTGGGTAATCCACTTAAGGGAAACTTGCTGCTGTTCTACAAACCTCTGCTCTTGGAGGCCCAACACTGTCTACAAGAATAGAAGCACCCGTAGACATCAGTCCTTTCCCTTCTTCAGATGGTAACACTCATATACTTGTCGCTGTTGATTATGTTACTAAATGGGTAGAAGCTATACCTACAAAAAGTGCTGATGGTGAGACCTCTATAAAAATGCTTGTAGATGTTATATTTCCTAGATTTGGAATACCTAGATATATTATGACTGATGGAGGTTCTCATTTTATTCATGGAGGTTTTAGAAAAACTCTTGCTAAGTATGGTATTAATCATAGAATTGCTTCCGCTTATCACCCTCAAACTAGTGGTCAAGTAGAATTATCAAATAGAGAGATTAAAGCTATCTTGGGAAAGACTGTTAATAAATCTAGAAAGAATTGGGCTAGTAAATTGAAAGAAGCACTATGGGCTTATAGAACTGCTTATAAAAATCCTATGGGAATGTCACCTTATAAAATGGTTTATGGAAAAGCTTGTCATTTACCTTTAGAACTAGAGCACTGATACGTCTCCAACGTATCGATAATTTCTTATGTTCCATGCTACTTTATTGATGATACCTACATGTTTTATGCACATTTTATGTCATATTTGTGCATTTTCTGGAACTAACCTATTAACGAGATGCCGAAGTGCCAGTTCTGTTTTTGCTGGTTTCAGAAATCCTAGTAACGAAATATTCTCGGAATTGGACGAAATCAACGCCCAGGTTCCTATTTTGCCCGGAAGCATCCAGAACACCCGAGAGCCGCCAGAGGGGGGCCCTGGTGGGCCCAGATGACATGGTGGCGCGGCCCAGGCCCTGGCCGCGCCACCCTATGGTCTCGTCGCCTCGTTGACCCTCCTGCGCCGCCTCTTCGCCTATATAAAGCCCCTGCATCGAAAACCCTTACGGAGGAAGCCACGATACGAGAAAAGTTCCAGAGCCGCCGTCATCGCGAAGCCAAGATCTGGGGGACAGGAGTCTCTGTTCCGCACCCTGCCGGACGGGGAAGTGCCCCCGGAAGGCTTCTCCATCGACACCGCTGCCATCTCCACCGCCATCTTCATCAACGCTGCTGCTCCCATGAAGAGGGAGTAGTTCTCCATCGAGGCTCGGGGCTGTACCGGTAGCTATGTGGTTCATCTCTCTCCTATGTAGTTCAATACAATAATCTCATGAGCTGCCTTACATGATTGAGATTCATATGATGATGCTTGTAATCTAGATGTCATTATGCTAGTCAAGTGGGTTTTACTTATGTGATCTCCGGAGACTCCTTGTCCCACGTGTGTAAAGGTGACAGTGTGTGCACCGTGTGGGTCTCTTAGGCTATATTTCACGAAGTACTTATTCACTGTTGAAGAGCGTAGTGAAGTGCTTATTTATATCTCTTGATGATTGCAATGTGCATCGTATCACAATTTATCTATGTGCTACTCTAGTGATGTGTTATTAAAGTAGTTTTATTCCTCCTGCATGTGTGCAAAGGTGACAGCGTGCACCGTGTTAGTACTTGGTTTATGCTATGATCATGATCTCTTGTAGATTGCGAAGTTAACTATTGCTATGATAATATTGATGTGATCTATTCCTCCTACATATGCATGAAGGTGACAGTGTGCATGCTATGCTAGTACTTGGTTTAGTCTTTTGATCTATCTTACACTTAAGGTTACCTAAACATGAGCATTATTGTGGAGCTTGTTAACTCCGGCATTGAGGGTTCGTGTAATCCTACGCAATGTGTTCATCATCCAACAAAAGTGTAGAGTATGCATTTATCTATTCTGTTATGTGATCAATGTTGAGAGTGTCCACTAGTGAAAGTCTAATCCCTAGGCCTTGTTCCTAAATACTGCTGAGTTACTACTGCTTGTTTACTGTTTTACTGTGTTACTACTGCTGCAATACTACCACCATCAACTACACGCCAGCAAGCTATTTTCTGGCACCGTTGCTACTGCTCATATATATTCATACCACCTGTATTTCACTATCTCTTCGCCGAACTAGTGCACCTATTTGGTGTGTTGGGGACACAAGAGACTTCTTGCTTTGTGGTTGCAGGGTTGCATGAGAGGGATATCTTTGACCTCTTCCTCCCTGAGTTCGATAAACCTTGGGTGATCCACTTAAGGGAAAACTTGCTGCTGTTCTACAAACCTCTGCACTTGGAGGCCCAACACTGTCTACAGGAAAGGAGGGGGAACGTAGAACTAGAGCACAAAGCTTATTGGGCTGTTAGAGAACTAAATAAAGATCCGAAACTAGCCGGTAATAAGAGGTTGTTGCAATTAAGTTCTCTAGATGAATGGAGAAGTGAAGCTTATGAAAATGCTAAACTCTTTAAAGAAAAAGTTAAGAAATGGCATGATAGAAGGATTATCAAAAGAGAGTTTAATATTGGGGATAAAGTCCTATTGTATCGGTCTCGTCTCAGATTCTTTGCAGGGAAATTACTCTCGAAGTGGGAAGGACCATATGTTGTTGAGGAGGTGTATCGTTCAGGAGCAATTAAAATTAGCTCTCTCCAAGGCAATGCCACACAAGTGGTGAATGGACAAAGACTCAAGCATTATATCTCGGGTGATTCTTATAATGTTGATGTTGATATTATTCAAGTGGAAACACCGGAGGCTTTCATCAAAGGACAAATTGACAGTCCGCCAGAACTCGACTTTGAATAGGTAACAGTACAGGTAATAAAAAGTCCGCGTTTACCTTTCCGAACATTATTTCTGCTGTTTTTAGAAAATATGAAAAATTACGGAATCGAAACGGAGTGGAAAAGACGCGCGAGGGCCCGTCACCACAGGCCGGCGCGGGCCCCACCCTGGCCGCGCCGACCTATGGTGACAGCCCCTCGGCGTCCCGTTTCCACTCGTTTTCGGCCTGGAACCTTCCTTTTGTCGTAAAAATATTTGCTATATAATCCCCCGGACCCCTGGAGGTCCGTATATCGTTTTCTCGTCGTGTTTTGTTTCGAGCTGTTTTCTGCCAGGATCTGCTTCGGATCTAGATCCACCATGTCCTCGTCGGGAACTCAGAAGGACAGCTTCTTTGAGGACGTCGTCAACCCGTACATGAACGAGCTGAAGATGCACCCCAAAGAGTTGCAGCTCGTGGATGGAGAGTTGCAGATCAAAGATGTCCAGGGTCCTAAGGGAGAAGGGAGTTTGGAAGACAGGATGGAGAAACTGGAACAAGAGGTTTTCAACTACAAGAAGATGGCTGAGCGTGAAGTGGATATCTTTCACAAGATTGTGTCTGAACTCATTGATGGGCACAAGAAGGAGACTGCAAAGTTGTGGGACGATATCTTCTCACTTCACGACACCACCAACAAACTCCAAGCTCAACTCTATGATGTTCATAATCAAAACTGTGAGTATGAAAACAGGTTTAAGCGCATAAGTCATGCTGCTAGTTTCAGGTTTCCGGAGACCAAGATGTCTTTTGTTGATGGAGGGCCTCTTCCATGGAAGTCTGATGACGACAAAGATTCACCATCATCACCGAAGGAGTAATTCATCATCGGTATTGGCATCCCCTTGGTTTGTTCCAAGCTTGGGGGAGTGCCGCGGTATCACATCATCATTACCTTTATCTTTTACTATCAAGTAGTGTCATATCATGAGTAGGGAAGTTATCATATGGAATAGTATGCAATGTGGAAGTATCTCTCTTAGTTAGTTATCTATGTATCCGTTGGTGTGAGTTATCGTTATGGAATATTAATGAGAAGTCTTATCATTTACTTTTTGCACACCTTATTTTAGTTTGCAATCTCCATTATATGATTACTCTTGACATGAGTATTGATATCACTTTGGGAGCATCAAGTAAATCTATTTGGTTTTGGCAAACTTAGCATTGGTCAATAGCAACAACACCCTGATGTTTGAATAGAAGAGAGAAATACACTTAGATACATTACTCTATTATCTCTATGCTAATGAGTTTAGTATTCTGAAGTTAAAATTGCTTGTGCTTATGGGAAAGATGCATGATTGTTTCTATCATATGTATATTTGTTTGTTTCCCTCAACCTTTATGCTTGCTATCAAACCTTGCTAGCCAAAGACCTGTATCGAGAGGGAATGCTTCTCATACATCCATAACCTTAGACCAAACCTATGCCATTTGTGTCCACCATACCTACCTACTACATGGTATTTTCTGCCATTCCAAGTAAATACTTCATGTGCTACCTTTAAATTATTCAAATTACTACTCCTTATTTGTGTCAATGTTCTATAGCTCATGAGGAAGTATGTGGTGTTTTATCTTTCAATCTTGTTGGGCGGACTTTCACCAATGGACTAGCGGCACATCCGCTTATCCAATAATTTTGCAATAAGAGCTGGCAACGGGGTTCCCAGCCCCAATTAATAACTTTCATTAATAATTCTCTTCACATGTTTTGCCCTGATTTATCAGTAAGCAACTTAATTTTGCAATAGACACTCCTCCATGGTATGTGAATGTTGGAAGGCACCCGAGGATTCGGTTAGCCATGGATTGAGAAAGCCAAGGTTGGGGGGAGTGTCATCCTTAATAAAACTAAAATACATGTGTAAACAAAAGAGAAGGGGGATGATCTACCTTGCTGGTAGAGATGCCGTCCCTCATGGGAGCCGCTCTTGGAAGGTTCGTTTGGCAAGGGGGTTAGAGTGCCCGCTACCATTCGTTGACAACAACAAACACCGCTCAAAATCTTACTTTTATGCTCTTTATATGATTTCAAAACTTGAAAAGCTCTAGCACATGATTTAATCCCTGCTTCCCTCTGCGAAGGGCCTATCTTTTACTTTTATGTTGAGTCAGTAAACCTATTTCTCTCTATCTCAAGCAAGCAATTGAGTTGTTGTGAACCAATCATTTATGCTATGATTCAGTTAATCATGTCTTTTATACTTTCTTGTTTAGTACCAATTTTATCTGAATGAATATGACTTTGAAGTTATCAATGATTATGAAGAGATTGTTATGCTTAAATATGAAGGCTCAGCTATAAAATCTAATATGAAAGCTTTGCTTAGAAGTACAATCCGTTAGTAGTTCTCTGACCAAGAACAAAGTTTGCCATCACCAACTATGATTTCTTATGCACCTTTACTTGTGATTTCTCTTTACCTATTTCAAGATGAGTTATATGAGGAAGTTGTTTACTAGAATGTCTTGTGTGAATGAATATGATGCTTCTTGTCCGTATTTTATTTATCGACTCTTCACTCCATAAACATGTGGTCTTGTTTATCGAGCTCAGTTTCGCTTGGGGACAAGCGAGGTCTAAGCTTGGGGGAGTTGATACGTCCAATTTGCATCACTATTTTGTATCATAATTTGCTGTTATTCATTGATATATTTCATATTGGGATACAATACTTATGTTATTTCATCTATTTTGCATGTTTCATCATTATTGGAGGATCAAGCACCGGAGCCAGGATTCTGCTGGAAAAAGCACCGTCAGAACGCAATATTTCGGAAGATCAACTGTGGAAGGAAATTTCACGTAAATTCCTATTTTTCCAGATGACGGAGGGAGCCAGAAGGGGAAGAAGAGGGAGCCACGTGGGCCCACCACAGGCCGGCGCGGCCCATGGCCTGGCCGCGCCACCCTGTGGTGTGGGGGCCCCACAGCCCCTTTCGCCTCCTTTTCTTCGCGTACTCCTTCGTCCCGAAAACCTAAGCCACAGAGAGGACCTTGATGGCGTGTAACTCACACGTTCGTTGGGAACCCCAAGAGGAAGGTATGATGCGCACAGTAGCAAGTTTCCCTCAGAAAGAAACCAAGGTTTAATCGAACCAGTAGGAGCCAAGAAGCACGTTGAAGGTTGATGGTCGCGAAATGTGATGCGGCGCAACACCAGGGATTCCTCCGCCAACGTGGAACCTGCACAACACAACCCAAGTACTTTGTCCCAACGAAACAGTGAGGTTGTCAATCTCACCGGCTTGCTGTAACAAAGGATTAAGCGTATCGAGTGGAAGATGATTGTTTGCAAGAAAACAGTAAAACAAGTATTGCAGTAGATTGTATGCTATGTAAAGAATAGGACCGGGGTCCACAGTTCACTAGAGGTGTCTCTCCCATAAGATAAAAGCATGTTGGGTGAACAAATTACAGTCGGGCAATTGACAAATAGAGAAGGGCATAACAATGCATGTACATGATATGATAAATATAGTGAGATTTAATCCGGGCATTACGACAAAGTACATAGACCGCCATCCAACTGCATCTATGCCTAAAAAGTCCACCTTCAGGTTATCATCCGAACCCCTTCCAGTATTAAGTTGCAAAGCAACAGACAATTGCATTAAGTATGGTGCGTAATGTAATCAACAACTACATCCTTAGACATAGCATCAATGTTTTATCCCTAGTGGCAACAACACATCACAACCTTAGAACCTACTGTCACGATCCCAGGTGTCAATGAAGGCATGAACCCACTATCGAGCATAAATACTCCCTCTTGGAGTTAAGAGCAAAAACTTGGCCAGAGCCTCTACTAATAACGGAGAGCATGCAAGATCATAAACAACACATAAACAATAGATTGATAATCACCATAACATAGTATTCTCTATCCATCGGATCCCGACAAACACAACATATAGTATTACAGATAGATGATCTTGATCATGTTAGGCAGCTCACAAGATCCAACAATGAAGCACAACAAGGAGAAGACGACCATCTAGCTACTGCTATGGACCCATGGTCCAGGGGTGAACTACTCACTCATCACTCCGGAGGCGATCATGGCGATGAAGAGTCCTCCGGGAGATGAATCCCCTCTCCGGCAGGGTGCCGGAGGCGATCTCCTGAATCCCCCGAGATGGGATTCGCGGCGGCGGCGTCTCTGGAAGGTTTTCCGTATCGTGGCTCTCGGTATGGGGGTTTGCGACGGAGACTTTAAGTAGGCGGAAGGGCAACGCGGGGGGCCACACGAGGTGCCCAGGGGGTAGGGCGCGCGGCCAGGGCCGGCCGCCCCCCCGGCTGCCTCGTGGCCCCACTTCGTTATCTCTTCGGCTTCTGGAAGCTTCGTGCAAAAATAGGACCCCGGGCGAAAGTTTCGTCCAATTCCGAGAATATTTCCTTACTAGGATTTCGAAACCAAAAGCAAAAACAACAACGGCTCTTCATCTTGATGGCGTGTAATCACACGTTCGTTGGGAACCCCAAGAGGAAGGTATGATGCGCACAGTAGCAAGTTTTCCCTCAGAAAGAAACCAAGGTTTAATCGAACCAGTAGGAGCCAAGAAGCACGTTGAAGGTTGATGGTCGCGAAATGTGATGCGGCGCAACACCAGGGATTCCGGCGCCAACGCGGAACCTGCACAACACAACCCAAGTACTTTGTCCCAACGAAACAGTGAGGTTGTCAATCTCACCGGCTTGCTGTAACAAAGGATTAAGCGTATCGAGTGGAAGATGTTTGCAAAGAAAACAGTAAAACAAGTAGATTGTATGCTATGTAAAGAATAGGACCGGGGTCCACAGTTCACTAGAGGTGTCTCTCCCATAAGATAAAAGCATGTTGGGTAAACAAATTACAGTCGGGCAATTGACAAATAGAGAAAGGCATAACAATGCATATACATGATATGATAAATATAGTGAGATTTAATCCGGGCATTACGACAAAGTACATAGACCGCCATCCAACTGCATCTATGCCTAAAAAGTCCACCTTCAGGTTATCATCCGAACCCCATTCAGTATTAAGTTGCTAAGCAACAGACAATTGCATTAAGTATGGTGCGTAATGTAATCAACAACTACATCCTTAGACATAGCATCAATGTTTTATCCCTAGTGGCAACAGCACATCACAACCTTAGAACCTACTGTCACGATCCCAGATTCAATGAAGGCATGAACCCACTATCGAGCATAAATACCCCCTCTTGGAGTTAAGAGCAAAAACTTGGCCAGAGCCTCTACTAATAACGGAGAGCATGCAAGATCATAAACAACACATAAACAATAGATTGATAATCACCATAATCATAGTACTCTCTATCCATCGGATCCCGACAAACACAACATATAGTATTACAAATAGATGATCTTGATCATGTTAGGCAGCTCACAAGATCCAACAATGAAGCACAACAAGGAGAAGACGACCATCTAGCTACTGCTATGGACCCATGGTCCAGGGGTGAACTACTCACTCATCACTCCGGAGGCGACCATGGCGGTGTAGAGTCCTCCGGGAGATGATCCCCTCTCCGGCAGGTGCCGGAGGCGATCTCCAATCCCCCGAGATGGGCGGCGGCGGCCTCGTAAGGTTTTCCGTATCGTGGCTCTCGGTACTGGGGGTTTCGCGACGGAGGCTTTAAGTAGGCGGAGGGTCAACGAGGGGCCACACGAGGGGCCCAGGCTGGGTCGGCGCGGCCGGGCCTGGGCCGCGCCGCCCTCCTCCCGGCCGCCCGTGGCCCCACTTCGTTATCTCTTCGGTCTTAAGCTTCGTGCAAAAATAGGACCCTGGGCGAAAGTTTCGTCCAATTCCGAGAATATTTCTTTACTAGGATTTCTGAAACCAAAAACAGCAGAAAACAGCAATGGGCTCTTCGGCATCTTGTTAATAGGTTAGTTCCAGAAAATGCATAAATATGACATATAATGTGCATAAAACATGTAGGTATCATCAATAAAGTAGCATGGAACATAAGAAATTATCGATACGTTGGAGACGTATCAGCATCCCCAAGCTTAGTTCTGCTCGTCCCGAGCAGGTAAAACGATAACAAAGATAATTTCTGAAGTGACATGCCATCATAATCTTGATCATACTATTTGTAAACATATGTAATGAATGCAGCGATCAAAGCAAAGGTAATGACATGAGTAAACAAGTGAATCATAAAGCAAAGACTTTTCATGAATAGTACTTCAAGACAAGCATCAATAAGTCTTGCATAAGAGTTAACTCATAAAGCAATAAATCAAAGTAAAGGTGTTGAAGCAACACATAGGAAGATTAAGTTTCAGCGGTTGCTTTCAACTTATAACATGTATATCTCATGGATATTGTCAACATAAAGTAGTATAACAAGTGCAATATGCAAGTATGTAGGAATCAATGCACAGTTCACACAAGTGTTTGCTTCTTAAGGTGGAAGGAGATAGGTAAACTGACTCAACAATAAAAGTAAAAGAAAGGTCCTTCAAAAGGAAAGCATCGATTGCTGTATTTGTGCTAGAGCTTTTATTTTGAAAACATGAAACAATTTTGTCAACGGTAGTAATAAAGCATATGAGTTATGAAAATTATATCTTACAAGTTGCAAGCCTCATGCATAGTATACTAATAGTGCCCGCACCTCGTCCTACTTAGCTTGGACTACCGGATCTTTGCATGCCATGTTTCAACCAAGTGTCACAAAGGGGTACCTCCATGCCGCCTGTACAAAGGTCTAAGGAGAATGCTCGCATTTTGGATTTCTCGCTTTTGATTATTCTCAACTTAGACATCCATACCGGGACAACATGGACAACAGATAATGGACTCCTCTTAAATGCATAAGCATGTAGCAACAATTATTATTCTCATATGAGATTGAGGATATATGTCCAAAACTGAAACTTCCACCATGATTCATGGCTTTAGTTAGCGGCCCAATGTTCTTCTCTAACAATTTTGCATGCTCCAACCACTAAAATGATAGATCCTTCAGACAAGACGGACATGCATAGCAACTCACATGATATTCAACAATAGTTGATGGCGTTCCCCAGAAACATGGTTATCGCACAACAAGCAACTTAATAAAATATAAAGTGCATAAGTACATATTCAATACTACGATAGTTTTTAAGGCTATTTTGTCCCATGAGCTATATATTGCAAAGGTAAATGATGGAATTTTAAAGGTAGCACTCAAGCAATTTACTTTGGAATGGCGGAGAAATACCATGTAGTAGGTAGGTATGGTGGACACAAATGGCATAGTAGTTGGCTCAAGGATTTTGGATGCATGAGAAGTATTCCCTCTCGATACAAGGTTTAGGCTAGCAAGGTTATTTGAAGCAAACTCAAGGATGAACAAGTGCAGCAAAACTCACATAAAAGACATATTGTAAACATTATAAGACTCTACACTGTCTTCCTTGTTGTTCAAAACTCAATACTAGATATTATCTAGACCTTAGAGAGACCAAATATGCAAATCAAATTTTAGCAAGCTCTATGTATTTCTTCATTAATGGGTGCAAAGTATATGATGCAAGAGCTTAAACATGAGCACAACAATTGCCAAGTATCACATTATCCAAGACATTTTAGAATTACTACATGTAGCATTTTCCAATTCCAACCATATAACAATTTAACGAAGAAGAAACTTCGCCTTGAACATTATGAGTAAAGCCTAAGGACACATGTGTCCATATGCAACAGCGGAGCGTGTCTCTCTCCCACAAAGTGAATGCTAGGATCCATTTTATTCAAACAAAAACAAAAACAAAAACAAACCGACGCTCCAAGTAAAGAACACAAGATGTGATTGAATAAAAATATAGTTTCAGGGGAGGAACCTGATGATGTTGTCGATGAAGAAGGGGATGCCTTGGGCATCCCCAAGCTTAGACGCTTGAGTCTTCTTAAAATATGCAGGGAACCACGGGGGCATCCCCAAGCTTAGAGCTTTCACTCCTCTTGATCATAGTATATCATTCTCCTCTCTTGACCCTTGAAAACTTCCTTCACACCAAACTTCAAGCAAACTCATTAGAGGGTTAGTGCACAATTAATAATTCACATGTTCAGAGGTGGCACAATCATTCTTTACACTTCTGGACATTGCATAAAGCTACTGGACATTAATGGATCAAAGAAATGAATCCAACATAGCAAAAGAGGCAATGCGAAATAAAAGGCAGAATCTGTCAAAAACAGAACAGTCCGTAAAGACGAATTTAAAGATGGCACCAGACTTGCTCAAATGGAAAAACTCAAAACTAATGAAAGTTGCGTACATATCTGAGGATCACGCTCGTAAATTGGCAGATTTTTTCGAATTTTCTACAGAGAACTGTGCCCAGATTCGTGACAGACAGCAATGCTGTTTCTGCGCAGCAATCCCAAATATAACATCAACTTTGACATAGAAACTTTACTTGGCACAAAAACATGATAAGGAGAGGTTGCTACAGTAGTAAACAACTTCCAAGACTCAACAAAACAAAAAATTGCTGTAGGTAAAAACATGGGTTGTCTCCCATAAGCGCTTTTCTTTAACGCCTTTCAGCTAGGCGCAGAAAGTGCAAATCAAGTAACATCGAGAGTAGAAGCATCAACATCATAACTTGTTCTAATAATAGAATCAAAAGGCAACTTCATTCTCTTTCTAGGGAAGTGTTCCATACCTTTCTTGAGAGGAAATTGATATTTAATATTACCTTCCCTCATATCAATAACAGCACCAACAGTTCGAAGAAAAGGTCTTCCCAACACAATAGGACAAGATGCATTGCATTCGATATCCAAGACAACAAAATCAACGGGGACAAGGTTATTGTTAACCGTAATATGCACATTATCAATCCTCCCCAAAGGTTTCTTTTTAACATTATCGGCAAGATTAACATCCAAATAACAATTCTTCAATGGTGGCAAGTCAAGCATATCATAAATCTTTTTAGGCATAACAGAAATACTTGCACCAAGATCACATAAAGCATTACATTCAAAGTCATTGAATTTCATTTTAATGATGGGCTCCCAACCATCTTCTAGCTTTCTAGGAATAGAAGTTTCAAGTTTTAGTTTCTCTTCTCTAGCTTTTATGAGAGCATTTGTAATATGTTTTGTAAAGGCTAAATTTATAGCACTAGCATTAGGACTTTTAGCAAGTTTTTGTAAGAACTTTATAACTTCAGAGATGTGGCAATCATCAAAATCTAAATCATTATGAGCTACAGCAATGGGATCATTGTTCCCAAGGTTGGAAAAAATTTCAGCAGTTTTATCACAAGCAGTTTTTAGCAATTTCAGGCAGTTTTGTACGCTTTGCACTAGGAGTAGAAACATTGCCAACACCAATTATTTTACCATTGATAGTAGGAGGTGCAGCAACATGTGAAGAATTAGCATTACTAGTGGTGGTAATAGTCCAAACTTTAGCTACATTATTCTCTTTAGCTAGTTTTTCATTTTCTTCTCTATCCCACCTAGCACGCAGTTCAGCCATTAATCTTATATTCTCATTAATTCTAACTTGGATGGCATTTGTTGTAGTAGTAATCTTATTATCAATATCATTATTAGGCATAACTTTCAATTTTAGAAGATTAACATCAGAGGCAAGCCTATCAACTCTAGAAGCAATAGTATCAATTTTATCAAGCTTTTCCTCAACAGATTTGTTAAAAGCAGTTTGTGTACTAATAAATTCTTTAAGCATGGCTTCAAGACCAGAGGGTACACTCCTATTATTATTGTAAGAATTCCCATAAGAATTACCATAACCATTACCATTAGCAGAAGGATATGGCCTATAGTTATTACCAGAGTTGTTCCTATAAGCATTGTTGTTGAAATTATTGTTTTTAATGAAATTCACATCAACATTTTCTTCTTGAGCAACCAATGAAGCTAAAGGAACATTATTTGGATCAACATTAGATCTACCATTCACAAGCATAGACATAATCACATCAATCTTATCACTCAAGGAAGAGGTTTCTTCAACAGAATTTACCTTCTTACCTTGTGGAGCTCTTTCCGTGTGCCACTCAGAGTAATTTATCATCATATCATCAAGAAGTTTTGTAGCCGCCCCCAATGTGATGGACATAAAGGTACCTCCAGCAGCTGAATCCAATAAATTCCGCGAAGAAAAATTTAGTCCTGCATAGAAGGTTTGGATGATCATCCAAGTAGTCAGTCCATGGGTTGGGCAATTCTTTACCAAAGTTTTCATTCTCTCCCATGCTTGAGCAACATGTTCAGTATCTAATTGTTTAAAATTCATTATGCTACTTCTCAAAGATATAATTTTAGCGGGAGGATAATATCTACCAATAAAAGCATCCTTGCATTTAGTCCATGAATCAATACTATTCTTAGGCAAAGATAGCAACCAATCTTTAGCTCTTCCTCTTAATGAGAAAGGAAACACTTTCAATTTAATAATATCACCATCTACATCTTTATACTTTTGCATTTCACAAAGTTCAACAAAATTATTGAGATGGGCAGCAGCATCATCAGAACTAACACCAGAAAATTGATCTCTCATGACAAGATTTAGTAAAGCAGGTTTAATTTCAAAGAATTCTGCTGTAGTAGCAGGTGGAGCAATAGGTGTGCATAGGAAATCATTATTATTTGCATTTGTGAAGTCACACAACTTAGTATTTTCAGGGGTATTCATTTTAGCAACGGTAAATAAAACAAACTAGATAAAGTAAATGCAAGTAACTAATTTTTTTGTGTTTTCGATATAGAGAGCAAGACAATAAATAAAGTAAAACTAGCAACTAATTTTTTTGTGTTTTGATTTAGTGCAGCAAACAAAGTAGTAAATAAAATAAAGCAAGACAAAAACAAAGTAAAGAGATTGAGAAGTGGAGACTCCCCTTGCAGCGTGTCTTGATCTCCCCGGCAACGGCGCCAGAAAAAGAGCTTGATGGCGTGTAACTCACACGTTCGTTGGGAACCCCAAGAGGAAGGTATGATGCGCACAGTAGCAAGTTTTCCCTCAGAAAGAAACCAAGGTTTAATCGAACCAGTAGGAGCCAAGAAGCACGTTGAAGGTTGATGGTCGCGAAATGTGATGCGGCGCAACACCAGGGATTCCGGCGCCAACGTGGAACCTGCACAACACAACCCAAGTACTTTGTCCCAACGAAACAGTGAGGTTGTCAATCTCACCGGCTTGCTGTAACAAAGGATTAAGCGTATCGAGTGGAAGATGTTTGCAAAGAAAACAGTAAAACAAGTAGATTGTATGCTATGTAAAGAATAGGACCGGGGTCCACAGTTCACTAGAGGTGTCTCTCCCATAAGATAAAAGCATGTTGGGTAAACAAATTACAGTCGGGCAATTGACAAATAGAGAAAGGCATAACAATGCATATACATGATATGATAAATATAGTGAGATTTAATCCAGGCATTACGACAAAGTACATAGACCGCCATCCAACTGCATCTATGCCTAAAAAGTCCACCTTCAGGTTATCATCCGAACCCCATTCAGTATTAAGTTGCAAAGCAACAGACAATTGCATTAAGTATGGTGCGTAATGTAATCAACAACTACATCCTTAGACATAGCATCAATGTTTTATCCCTAGTGGCAACAGCACATCACAACCTTAGAACCTACTGTCACGATCCCAGATTCAATGAAGGCATGAACCCACTATCGAGCATAAATACCCCCTCTTGGAGTTAAGAGCAAAAACTTGGCCAGAGCCTCTACTAATAACGGAGAGCATGCAAGATCATAAACAACACATAAACAATAGATTGATAATCACCATAATCATAGTACTCTCTATCCATCGGATCCCGACAAACACAACATATAGTATTACAAATAGATGATCTTGATCATGTTAGGCAGCTCACAAGATCCAACAATGAAGCACAACAAGGAGAAGACGACCATCTAGCTACTGCTATGGACCCATGGTCCAGGGGTGAACTACTCACTCATCACTCCGGAGGCGACCATGGCGGTGTAGAGTCCTCCGGGAGATGAATCCCCTCTCCGGCAGGGTGCCGGAGGCGATCTCCAATCCCCCGAGATGGGATTCGCGGCGGCGCGTCTCGGAAGGTTTTCCGTATCGTGGCTCTCGGTACTGGGGGTTTCGCGACGGAGGCTTTAAGTAGGCGGAGGGTCAACGCGAGGGGCCACACGAGGGGCCGGGGGGGGGCGCGGCCAGGGCGCCGCGCCGCCTACCTCTGGCCGCCTCGTGGCCCCACTTCGTTATCTCTTCGGTCTTCTGGAGCTTGCAAAATAGGACCCTGGGCGAAAGTTTCGTCCAATTAGAATATTTCTTTACTTTTCTGAAACCAAAAACAGTCCGCTCTTCGGCATCTTGTTAATAGGTTAGTTCCGAAAATGCATAAATATGACATATAATGTGCATAAAACATGTAGGTATCATCAATAAAGTAGCATGGAACATAAGAAATTATCGATACGTTGGAGACGTATCAAGCATCTTGTTAATAGGTTAGTTCCAGAAAATGCATAAATATGACATATAATGTGCATAAAACATGTAGGTATCATCAATAAAGTAGCATGGAACATAAGAAATTATCGATACGTTGGAGACGTATCAGCATCCCCAAGCTTAGTTCTGCTCGTCCCGAGCAGGTAAAACGATAACAAAGATAATTTCTGAAGTGACATGCCATCATAATCTTGATCATACTATTTGTAAACATATGTAATGAATGCAGCGATCAAAACAAAGGTAATGACATGAGTAAACAAGTGAATCATATGACAAAGACTTTTCATGAATAGTACTTCAAGACAAGCATCAATAAGTCTTGCATAAGAGTTAACTCATAAAGCAATAAATCAAAGTAAAGGTATTGAAGCAACACAAAGGAAGATTAAGTTTCAGCGGTTGCTTTCAACTTATAACATGTATATCTCATGGATATTGTCAACATAAAGTAATATAACAAGTGCAATATGCAAGTATGTAGGAATCAATGCACAGTTCACACAAGTGTTTGCTTCTTAAGGTGGAAGGAGATAGGTAAACTGACTCAACAATAAAGTAAAAGAATGGTCCTTCAAAGAGGAAAGCATCGATTGCTGTATTTGTGCTAGAGCTTTTATTTTGAAAACATGAAACAATTTTGTCAACGGTAGTAATAAAGCATATGAGTTATGTAAATTATATCTTACAAGTTGCAAGCCTCATGCATAGTATACTAATAGTGTCCGCACCTCGTCCTACTTAGCTTGGACTACCGGATCTTTGCATGCCATGTTTCAACCAAGTGTCACAAAGGGGTACCTCCATGCCGCCTGTACAAAGGTCTAAGGAGAATGCTCGCATTTTGGATTTCTCGCTTTTGATTATTCTCAACTTAGACATCCATACCGGGACAACATGGACAACAGATAATGGACTCCTCTTAAATGCATAAGCATGTAGCAACAATTATTATTCTCATATGAGATTGAGGATATATGTCCAAAACTGAAACTTCAACCATGATTCATGGCTTTAGTTAGCGGCCCAATGTTCTTCTCTAACAATTTTGCATGCTCCAACCACTAAAATGATAGATCCTTCAGACAAGACGGACATGCATAGCAACTCACATGATATTCAACAATAGTTGATGGCGTTCCCCAGAAGCATGGTTATCGCACAACAAGCAACTTAATAAAATATAAAGTGCATAAGTACATATTCAATATTACGATAGTTTTTAAGGCTATTTTGTCCCATGAGCTATATATTGCAAAGGTGGATGATGGAGTTTTAAAGGTAGCACTCAAGCAATTTACTTTGGAATGGCGGAGAAATACCATGTAGTAGGTAGGTATGGTGGACACAAATGGCATAGTAGTTGGCTCAAGGATTTTGGATGCATGAGAAGTATTCCCTCTCGATACAAGGTTTAGGCTAGCAAGGTTATTTGAAGCAAACTCAAGGATGAACCGGTGCAAAACTCACATAAAAGACATATTGTAAACATTATAAGACTCTACACCGTCTTCCTTGTTGTTCAAAACTCAATACTAGATATTATCTAGACCTTAGAGAGACCAAATATGCAAATCAAATTTTAGCAAGCTCTATGTATTTCTTCATTAATGGGTGCAAAGCATATGATGCAAGAGCTTAAACATGAGCACAACAATTGCCAAGTATCACATTATCCAAGACATTTTAGAATTACTACATGTAGCATTTTCCAATTCCAACCATATAACAATTTAACGAAGAAGAAACTTCGCCATGAACATTATGAGTAAAGCCTAAGGACATATTTGTCCATATGCAACAGCGGAGCGTGTCTCTCTCCCACAAAGTGAATGCTAGGATCCATTTTATTCAAACAAAAACAAAAACAAAAACAAACCGACGCTCCAAGTAAAGAACACAAGATGTGATTGAATAAAAATATAGTTTCAGGGGAGGAACCTGATGATGTTGTCGATGAAGAAGGGGATGCCTTGGGCATCCCCAAGCTTAGACGCTTGAGTCTTCTTAAAATATGCAGGGGTGAACCACGGGGGCATCCCCAAGCTTAGAGCTTTCACTCCTCTTGATCATAGTATATCATTCTCCTCTCTTGACCCTTGAAAACTTCCTTCACACCAAACTTCAAGCAAACTCATTAGAGGGTTAGTGCACAATTAATAATTCACACATTCAGAGGTGACACAATCATTCTTTACACTTCTGGACATTGCATAAAGCTACTGGACATTAATGGATCAAAGAAATGAATCCAACATAGCAAAAGAGGCAATGCGAAATAAAAGGCAGAATCTGTCAAAAACAGAACAGTCCGTAAAGACGAATTTAAAGCTGGCACCAGACTTGCTCAAATGGAAAAACTCAAAACTAATGAAAGTTGCGTACATATCTGAGGATCACGCTCGTAAATTGGCAGATTTTTTCGAATTTTCTACAGAGGCCTGTGCCCAGATTCGTGACAGACAGCAATGCTGTTTCTGCGCAGCGATCCCAAATATAACATCAACTTTGACATAGAAACTTTACTTGGCACAAAAACATGATAAGGAGAGGTTGCTACAGTATTAAACAACTTCCAAGACTCAACAAAACAAAAATTTGCTGTAGTAAAAACATGGGTTGTCTCCCATAAGCGCTTTTCTTTAACGCCTTTCAGCAGAGGCAAATCAAGTAACATCAAGAGTAGAAGCATCAACATTATTACCTTGGGAGCTGGGAGTTTTCTCAACAATGCATTGTATCTGGTCTATATAAGTAACTCCTCTCTCATTGCTCCTAGGCTTACTATTCTCATCAAACAAATTTTCAGGAACAAGCCAAGCATAGTTGTTTTCCAAAGCTTCATGCATTCCTAGTAGTTTACTAGGTATTGGCGCTTTAATTTCCCTACCATCATTAACATTATTAGTATACTTAATTCTATCCATATCCATCTTTTCAAGTATTTGTTTAAAATTAGGAAAGAAACCAAGCCTCTTATGCTTAATAAAAACTTTTCTAGCTTCTTTAACTATATCCTCAAATTCTCTAACAAGGACTTTTAAAACAAAATTTCTCTTTTCTCCCATCTCCATATCCGAAAGTGTAAGAAACATATGTTGTATTATGGGATTGAGATTAACAAATCTAGTTTCTAACATGTGTATCAAACAGGCAGAAGCACTTTCATAAGTAGGAGCAGTTTTTAATAATGGTATATCTTCAAAATCTTCATCCATACTAACATGGGTGAAAAATTCTTCTATATTATCTCTTCCAATGATACACCCTCGTCCTACCGGTATTTCTTCCAAAGTGAACTTAGGATTAAGCATGATGAAATAAGCAAAAAGTAAACTAGGCAAATAAAGTAAAGACAAGTAACTAATTTTTTTGTGTTTTTGATATAGAGAGCAAGACAATAAATAAAGTAAAACTAGCAACTAATTTTTTTGTATTTTGATTTAGTGCAGCAAACAAAGTAGTAAATAAAATAAAGCAAGACAAAAACAAAGTAAAGAGATTGAGAAGTGGAGACTCCCCTTGCAGCGTGTCTTGATCTCCCCAGGCGCCAGAAAAAGAGCTTGATGGCGTGTAACTCACACGTTCGTTGGGAACCCCAGAGGAAGGTATGATGCGCACAGAGCAAGTTTTCCCTCGAAAGAAACCAAGGTTTAATCGAACCAGTAGGAGCCAAGAAGCACGTTGAAGGTTGATGGTCGCGAAATGTGATGCGGCGCAACACCAGGGATTCTGCGCCAACGTGGAACCTGCACAACACAACCAAGTACTTTGTCCCAACGAAACAGTGAGGTTGTCAATCTCACCGGCTTGCTGTAAACAAAGGATTAACATGATCAAGATGAAGAAAACAGTAAAACAAGTATTGCAGTAGATTGTATGCTATGTAAAGAATAGGACCGGGGTCCACAGTTCACTAGAGGTGTCTCTCCCATAAGATAAAAGCATGTTGGGTGAACAAATTACAGTCGGGCAATTGACAAATAGAGAAGAGCATAACAATGCATGTACATGATATGATAAATATAGTGAGATTTAATCCGGCATTACGACAAAGTACATAGACCGCCATCCAACTGCATCTATGCCTAAAAAGTCCACCTTCGGTTATCATCCGAACCTCTTCCGTATTAAGTTGCAAAGCAACAGACAATTGCATTAAGTATGGTGCGTAATGTAATCAACAACTACATCCTTAGACATAGCATCAATGTTTTATCCCTAGTGGCAACAGCACATCACAACCTTAGAACCTACTGTCACGATCCCAGTGTCAATGAAGGCATGAACCCACTATCGAGCATAAATACTCCCTCTTGGAGTTAAGAGCAAAAACTTGGCCAGAGCCTCTACTAATAACGGAGAGCATGCAAGATCATAAACAACACATAAACAATAGATTGATAATCACCATAACATAGTATTCTCTATCCATCGGATCCCGACAAACACAACATATAGTATTACAGATAGATGATCTTGATCATGTTAGGCAGCTCACAAGATCCAACAATGAAGCACAACAAGGAGAAGACGACCATCTAGCTACTGCTATGGACCCATGGTCCAGGGGTGAACTACTCACATCACTCCGGAGGCGATCATGGCGATGAAGAGTCCTCCGGGAGATGAATCCCCTCCTAGGGTGCCGGAGGCGATCTCCGAATCCCCGAGATGGGATTCGCGGCGGCGGCGTCGGAAGGTTTTCCGTATCGTGGCTCTCACCGGGGTTTCGCGACGGAGACTTTAAGTAGGCGGAAGGGCAACGCGGGGGCCACACGAGGTGCCCAGGGGTAGGGCCGCGCGGCCAGGGCTTGGGCCGCGCCGCCGTCCCCTGGCTGCCTCGTGGCCCCACTTCGTTATCTCTTCGGTCTTCTGGAAGCTTCGTGCAAAAATAGGACCCTGGGCGAAAGTTTCGTCCAATTCCGAGAATATTTCCTTACTAGGATTTCTGAAACCAAAAACAGAGGAACTGGCTCTTCGGCATCTTGTTAATAGGTTAGTTCCGAAAATGCATAAATATGACATATAATGTGCATAAAACATGTAGGTATCATCAATAAAGTAGCATGGAACATAAGAAATTATCGATACGTTGGAGACGTATCAGACCTCGAAGGTTAGTTCCGGGCGGAGAACACCAGAGAGAAAAGAGCTCTCCGGCGGGCAGGAATCCGCCGGGGAAATTCCCTCCCGGAGGGGGAAATCGACGCCATCGCCATCGTCATCGAGCGGGACATCATCTCCACCATCATCATCATCATCTCCACCATCTACACCGCCATCACCACCGCTGCACCTCGTCACCGCTGTAACAATTTGGGTTAAATCTTGATTGTATGATAGGGGAAACTCTCCCGGCATTATTCTCTACTTGTTATAGATGCTATTGAGTGAAACTATTGAACCAAGGTTTATGTTCAGATTGTTATTCATCATCATATCACCTCTGATTGTATTCCATATGATGTCTCGTGAGTAGTTCGTTTAGTTCTTGAGGACATGGGTGAAGTCTAAATGCTAGTAGTGAATTATGGTTGAGTAATATTCAATGTTATGATATTTAAGTTGTGGTGTCATTCTTCTAGTGGTGTCGTGTGAACGTCGACTACACGACACTTCACCATTTATGGGCCTAGGGGAGTGCATCTTGTATTCGGTTGCTAATTGCGGAGTTGCCGGAGTGACAGAAACCTGAGCTCCCGTTAGTATATCGATGCAAGAGGGATCGCAGGATCTCAGAGTTTAAGGCTGTGGTTAGATTTATCTTAATTACTTTCTTGTAGTTGCGGATGCTTGCAAGGGGTATAATCACAAGTATGTATTAGTCCTAGGAAGGGCGGTGCATTAGCATAGGTTCACCCACACAACACTTATCAAAACAATGAAGATTATTAAGCCACATGAAGCGAAAGTACTAGACTAAAATCCCCGTGTGTCCTCAAGAACGTTTGGTCATTATAAGTAAACAAACCGGCTTGTCCTTTGTGCTAAAAAGGATTGGGCCACTCGCTGCAATTATTTCTCTCGCATTTTACTTACTCGTACTTTATTCATCTGTTACATCAAAACCCCTTGAATACTTGTTTGTGAGCATTTACAGTGAATCCTTCATCAAAACTACTCCTTCACCTTCTGCTCCTCGTTGGGATCGACATTCTTACTTATCGAAGATACTACGATACACCCCCTATACTTGTGGGTCATCAACCCTTTGTCCACGTGGTCATCATCTACCTCACAATTTCTCCATCCAACGGTTGCGTCGATTCGCCACACCGCTACTTAAGGCCATCTTCTTCCTCCTTCGGCACTTTCGCTCGCGCCGCACCTCTGCTCTTCCTCTGCGAAAATTCTCCACTGCGCCCCAGAGTTCTTTGTGCTCCATCGCTCTTGCACTCTTCTCCTCCACGCTTGTTGATGCCACCGCGGAAGCTCACCAAGCACAACGCCCCTGTCTCGAAGATGGCGACCACGGATCTGGGGAACAATGAATGGGAGAGATCCAAAATCTCCCAACAAGACATCAACCTGCTGAAGAAGCTTGGGATCAGCAGTAAGCAAGACTCGCTGCGCTTCCCCAAAGAAGAGAGCTATCCACGCCCTCCAATGGAGTATCGGGTCAGTTTTGTTGACCATCTCATCCGCGGTGTTTCTTCCCCCATCCATGATTTCCTGCGTGGGTTGCTTTTCATGTATGGACTGCAACTTCACCATCTCACTCCCAACTCCATTCTCCACATCTCTATCTTTATCACATTGTGCGAGTCTTTCCTTGGGGTCCAGCCTAACTGGTCCCTATGGATACGTATTTTCCTCTGTCGCCGTAATGGCTCTTCCAGCGTCGCCTATAACATAGGCGGCGTTGTGATCTACGTCCGCCCTGACGTCGAATACTTCGACGTCAAATTCCCTGACTCAGTTCAAGGGTGGCGCGAAAAATGGTTATACATCCACGAGGAAAACCATAACTCAGTAGAAGATAATATCCCTCCATTTGATGGTGCCGAAAAAATCTGTCGCCGCCGATCCTGGGATGCAGAGGCTACCGACGAAGAAAAAGCGGCGACAGAGGCACTGATGACACGCATCCACGAGCTCCAAAATACCCGTGGACAAGAATTGTCGGGTATCCAAATCACGGCGTACTTCCTTAGGATTAGGGTGTAGCCTCTACAAGCTCGCAAAAACCCCCTCTGGATGTATGCTGGCGATGGAGATGTAGATCGGCTGTTGACAGATTTATCGGCCAAGGACTTATAAAAACTTGTCCGAAAAATCTCGTCGCTGAGCAAAAAAGACGCCGTCCCGATATCTTGCGGTGTGATGCCATATAGCGCCACCAACGCGCTCCCGCATGTAATATGCTACTTAATTATGTTTATGCATTCTTTTTTTGTCTTTTTCATACTACTTTTCCTTCGACTGCTTTTCTTGAGAACGATCCATGCCGATATTTTTTCTATCTTGAATAGGGCCATGTGACTGCGTCGCCACTTCCTCCCTTCCCGAAGGTGGGGAAGTCGAAGAAAGGGCTGTTGTCACCGACGACAACCAGGGTACGTCTCGCCCTGATAGTGAAAACGCAGGTTCTCGAAAATCCGCGGCATCCTCTGAAAAGGATGTTGAAACCGAGGCAACCGCATCGACACACTCTCCTCCTCCAGCTGCTTCTCCAAAGAACAAAAGGAAGAGGGATGAGGTTGTTGATTCCGTCACCTCTAAAGCTGATGGCACCCATGCTGAAGAACCTGCACCTGGCGCTGGGAAGAAGGCTATCGACCTTTATGAGGCTGCTCTTGTCAATTTGTAAGTTCTTGATGCACTATATTTGTATGTTCTCGATACTTTTTCAAATTGCTTTCTTATCTTGTCGCTTTATTTGTTGTAGTGGTGATGAAGAGGAGGATGCTCCTATTGACGCGACTGCTCGAACGAGCACGTCCCGTACCTTAGTTGTTTCCGAAGCTCAGCCTGATGGCGACGAAACTTCGCCCCCCTCAACAAAACATAGAGCATCCGACGCCAGCTGTGAGCCCCCAAGCTCCTTCACCGAAGAGGGCTAGGGTAGAACCAGCCAAGGAACCTCCCATGTTAATTAGTTGTTCCTCAACTCCATTAATGGAAGAAGTAAGTTATCTTCTTCTCCCTATATTGATTTCATTTCTCTGAACTTCCCTCTCCTTGTTTCTTCGCAATGTCGAACTTTTCGCTTCCTATATTGATCCCCTTTTTATGGTCTTTTCTTTAGCCTTTCATGAAGGATCTTATCCGCTTCGGTACCCAATTTGTCGGGTACCGCGAGTATGCCGCCTCGATCAGTTTTTTCCTGTTTACGTTGATCCATCGCATTGCTTGCTACCGACGAAGTCGACGATTCTGGACGTGCCATCGAGATCAGCTCCTTGCAACCTCTAATTCCCACAGACCGCGCCAATTGACAAGGGATTAACTTGTCAATGCCTACAGATTGTAGACTAGGGTTTTGCTAGAAGTAGAGGGCAAGTAGATCTCGAAGGTTTCAGCCGAAAAGTACTGATTGTAAAAACTAGGGTTCTGTTGACAATAGATTTGATCCCTTTCTTTGTCCCTCGACTCCCCCTTATATAGGAGGTGGAGCCGAGGGATTCGTAATACACAAGTTACATAGTCCGGGAGGGTTTCTAACCCATCCCGTGAAATTACAAGTCTCTATCTTTCCTAATACAACTCTAGCTTTCCTTATTAACATCTTGGGCTCCCGAACCTTCTTATTCTTCGAGTCCTGGGCCTTCAGTAAACCCCGGATACCATCTTCGGCAGGCCCATTGGGGATGCCTATGTCAGATAGACTCCCCAAACGACCCTCCTCAGAGGTTAGTAATTAGGTTAGGTAATCTATAGTTATTTTCATTTTTAGTAACTAACTTTATAGTTTCATTTTCGTTTCCTTTTGTCCTTGTGTTTTTCGGAGATGGAGGATAGGGTTTGGAGCTTGGCACAACTGCACGGACAAACGCTCGCCAAACTCTCGGAAGCCTCGGACCGTTGGTGATATAAGTGGTATGTGGTACGACGGGTTGTCACCTTACGCCAGGTCGCTAAACTCTCATGTATTCCTTTTTTGTTGCTAATTTCTTTCTAGATTTGTTGGTATTGTTTTCTTGGTCGACTTATGAGCTAATATCACGAGATTTTCTGGTTCCTAACCCTCTCATATATTTTTCCAAGCCTTGCCTCCACCTCTTTGTCAAATATATCTAATCTACATAAGCTTTCTTCATCCTCACACAAGGATGGACCAACAAGGGACCGAGGCCAAATCATGGGAAGAGTGTCATGGAGCCCGCTATGTGGAAAGGATGAAGGCCTTGGAAGAAGAAGAGAGGAATAATGCTAAGCATAACCAATAGGTGTTTTATCTAGAGCAGGCATTTCTTGAGGAAAAGGAGATGCAAGCCTCCCTTGACTCCCTCAACCAGCGCATCAAGAGAATAGAGGAATACGCTCTTGGATCCCCAATAAATCTTAACGTTTTGAGGCACTATCTCGAATTGATGAATGAGAAAAACATGAAGGGGATGTAGGCTAATCTTGAAGTTAGTCTTCGGTCCATTGATACTCAGAGTAAGTCGATTGAGGCATTGAAGGCTTAGGTTAACCAACTAGAGACACTCAATCGGCAATACAAGCTCCAAATCTCTATCCTCACTTCAACAAACAAGCCTCTCGTGGATGATCTTCACCGTGTTGCCAATTCCATCACTCCACCCCTAGAAGACTTTGCCACGGTACCAAATAATCGCGAGGGATTATTTGGTCCCAGCTAGCTTGGTTCCAAGCATGGGGGATTTTTAAGACCTTGTAATCTATCTTTTACAGTTTTTAGTATGTTTATTTACCCGCATGCATATTAGTTTACTATTCCAAAGTTTTCCATAATAGGTTGCAACTTTAGCTCCCTTGAAGGATGGTGTGAATTATATCCTATGGATTTTGAGTCTTTTATTATATTTGAAATATTTCAGTTTGTGGTTATCTTTCTATTTTTAATAGGTGATCCCATTTCTCTTAGCATGCAAGCTATACACCTCAGCAGCCTTCTAATTGGTCCACATCATTTCTCCTTCCGCCATGTCATTCAGTCCGTGTCTGTTCGTTTCATCTTCCCCACGTGGAGCAGTTAACCCCCACGCTGAAAAGATTACTAGGAGCAGGCTTTAATTCCATCATTTGCTTCACCTCCGTACCAGATTGATCTCTAGAATTGGTCCATTACTGAACATTATTGATCTGCAGGCCATAATGTCCTCTCTGCTCCCTTCATATTCCATGACCTTTTAAATACCCATCACCTCCGGTCATCCTCTAGCAGTTCTTACTAGCAAAATGTGGAGGACCCACCAACAGATGGATATTACAATCAAAGAAGATGAAATTTGGCAATGGCTGGCAGCTAGGAACGTCCCAACTATCCCTTCCTCAAGTGGCCTGCTCCGATCAATTTCATCATTGAATTCAGCAAGGTCAAGCGCTCAATCCTTCAAGATTCGCTTCATGCAAATTTGCATCACCGTCCTCACAGCCTCTGCAACCAGCTCTACTTGAGTACCTGACAAATTCACGCCTTCACCTGAACTGGAGGTACCTCTCTCTCTCTCTCAGTTATTTTCTGTAGCTCCTTCCGGCTTTATATTCTTTATTTTCTAATCATTCTTGGAATGGAGGCTTAATTGTTGTTATGCTGAAGTAATATTTGGTGATTTTAGTATTCCTACCGTATATACATGAATCAGAAGAACAAACGTACCATTCAACCGTCTATTCAGGTAACAACCACTGTCTTTCTTTTCTATTTCTTTCAACTGAAATCTAGATTGTGGATTCAAATAATTTGTCAACTATGTGATTTCTTCTCCTATGTAAATAACATGCAGGATTTGTATATTTGTCAAATCCAGATTGTGCATTCAAAATAATTTGTCAGCTATGTGAATCCTTCTCCCATGTCTCCTTTCATGTTTGGTGACTAGGAAAGAAATCCCAGTGGCACTTCTGAATACTTGAAGTTGTCCGGAGTAAGTCTCAATAGACACCATGTTTAATGTAAGAATACGCAGTGAGGATTCGTGTAGGTATGTCTGTTCTTTGGCCAAATAGTTGAAAACCACCATGTTAAATTGTATATTCCTGTGATATGTTCCCCTCTTTTTTTCAGGTTACTTACATTAATGTCTGCTTCATTTTCTCCAGCTTTTGTACTTGATAGTACTCTGTTCTTTATGTAAAATGTATGACTATTTTATTTTCAGTATAATTATCGTACAAGGCAAGACATCTCATGGCCATGTGTTATTTATTTGTAGAACATCATCCGACTCCATTCTACAGCAGATGCAGTAACAAATGGTTCAGTTGTCTTCATGCCCCGTTGCTGGGGGAAATAATTTAGTCATTCCATACGTCTTCCACTTCTTATTTTTGAAATAATTATATTTTATTTTGTAGTGACGACTAAAAGCCGGTGATGCCAACGTAACCCAACTAATCAAAGGCATCGCATGACTGGCTTCAACAATGCATTTCTCAAGAAATTTTCGTTTTGTTTGTGAGTACAGTGTAATAGGTCAGCGTACTCATAAAAGTCCTATTGACATATACTAGAGTGTGAATTTCTAACGACATGTTAATCCAGTGAAGAATATGCCGATTCATTTTTCTTTTGTAGAAATAGAACCTTTTCACCTAGAATATTAGGTTTTCTTTGTTTTTCGCCCATAAATACATTTCAGTTACATCACTCCATAAGAATTCTATATTTTTATCTTCTTCTAAGTCAGCTGATAATCCCGCAGCAACGCGCGGGGTACCATCTAGTTTTATTAGATGTATGGACTAAGATGATTTTGGTTTTACTTGTACATGATAAGTGAAGATAGAGTCTTCCACACTATTGATACTAATTGAACATGTGAAGAATTTTAATAATATGAAATTTTAAAATCAAGAATGCTCAAGGAATTGAGAAAGAAAGAGAAACAAATACTCTTGTGAAAAGAAGCAAATGAGAACTATCAAAATTTCTAGAATGAGTACAAGATGAGGTAGATACTCGAACCACATGAAGTGAATTACTTCATACTTGATTTGGAATTTGATGCAAAGGCTTGATCCATTTTGAGTCATCTCATGAGATTGAAAGCATGCCTAACTCTTTTGCATAAACGTTATAAAATAAATATGAGTAAATTAAATAAAGGTGCAAAGGGCATATAGGCATGCACCATGATCATGAGAGGAAACAAAAGAGAAAATTCAGGGCTTTTGAATCCTAAGTGGAAGTGTGAAGTTCTTAACATGTTTGAGATCGCCTCACAAACTCGTCCGGTCAAGCTAATCACCTTACATCATATTGCAACTAACCTTCTTATAAGCCTTTAGTGCTGAGGTCTGGAAGCATACCAAGTCATTTTTAGTTATGTAAGTGGACTAGATCCCTTATTTTGTTTTTATATATTTTTATGATAATAATTTACTTCAAATGCTTCATGCATTTTAATGACTCGCGCTTCATGAACATGATGACCTCGTGCATTAAGTTGTTTTCTTGCTCGGGGCGAGCAAGAGTCTAAGCTTGAGGGAGTTGATGAGCCTAAGCTTGACGAAGTTGATAAGTGCATTTTTGAAGCATATTTACTTTATGTTCTTTTGCACTAATAGTGATAGGATTTTGGTATTTCATTGTGCACGCGTGCACCTTTTGTGCTAGTTTCAACATGATCCCCGCATGGAAGGACTTGATCGAAACAATCAATGGAGCAGTCATTTTTTGATAGTAAGATGTTGATTGAAGGCCATTAAAGCAACAAAGATATTTACCTTAGGACTTGGGAAAATCTTCACTAAGAAAACAGTCAAAACGAAGCAATCAGAGAGTTTGGCAACCAATGGTACGACAGGGTCATCCGTACCACGTGTCACCGCCTTCATCTCTTCAAATAGTTTCTCTCCGTGCAAATAGACCAGAGATCCGACATTCATAGACACCAGAGAAAGCGTAGAAACCTCACCTTTGAAAGGGACCTGGAGGGGGGAACTAGCAGAAGGGCACCAATCCTCGCTGCTACTCGGAACCTTGGAGTCTTGGGCATCATCTCCATCACCAACCGTTGCATCAACATCAATATCACCATCATCCATTCCCATCTTGTTGTATTTCCTATATTTTGTTGTGGATTTGAACAAGTACTCATCCCTGATCCATCTTATTACCATGATGATGTCTCCTAAGTAGATTCCTTTGTTCTTGGGGATATGGGGAAACCATAGTTATGGATCTGATATGAAATAAAGATGTTTTACTCATTCTTTTATCATTGTGTGTTAATTGTCTCTCTTGATGTTGTATGAAGCCAAACTTGCAACATTTGCCTTTAAGGACAAGAGAGTGGATTACCTTTTGACATGTGGTAGAGAGGAGCGTCAGGTGACACCCTCACACTAATCCTCTATCACATGGTCAAGGGGGAATAAGAGAAGACTCATATAGCGTACATCCATAGCCATGGAATCTTGGCAGAACCCTCAATACTGACATACTGAGGTAGCTTGCCCTTTACATTGTTGTGGTTATGAGAGGATGATTGATCATATGGTTGGTCTGCAACCGCCCTATGTGGAGCTTCTCCCATACACATGTATAAAAAATGGCTAGAACTATCCTAATCATTAACATTAAAGACTAGAGATGGATCCAAGACTCTCCGAGAACACTTTAAACAAACTGCAGTTTCAGTACCTTCTACATCGCATTGTTCTTTTTTTTTTCTTAGTCACTTTTAATACTTTTACATTTATTGTTATTTACACTCAATCAATTTTATTCACCCTCGTTGGGAATTAAGGGCATCTTTGTGCATTCATTCGTAATTAAGTGGTAACGAGAAAAAAAATCTCTAACCATAGCCTGTAGGCTCGCCGTGGGATCGATACTCTTATTTTGAAACTAGCTACATCTACATGTGCACTTGTAATTATCACCGGCCACCGGTGGAGGCAACGATCGAGCCACGCCTGAAAAGTAGCATGATGGAGGCATTGTACACTTTCTTTTTTCAATCAATCCTTTTGCCAAATATGTTTTCTTCGATCTCAATCCAGTTGGGGTTTTCTGTTTCACCAAAAAAATAATAAGGGTTTTCATCTAAGGAGGGCAAGGTGGCTAGGTGGATAGAGACTAACTACTGGAATGACATCGACGAGAAGTGGAAGAAGGAGTGTGATTGTGTCCTATTCCCGCGTCGACTCGTGGCATAGTATCGCATAAACACTAGTCGTAAGTTCATGGGGTGCCACTACAAATCCTCGATGTGCATCTTCCTGGCGCGAGTCGATAAACTGAGCTTGCCGCCGATTTCTCGTACGTTGGTGTCGATATGGAGGTTGGCCAAGAAGAAAGAAATCTAGGTGTTCGAGCATGAGTTTCAAAAGGCCCTTGAGGAAGCAAGGCAGGAAAGGCGAGAACACGTCAATGCAATTAAGTCGACATACGAGATTGTGGCCGAGGCGCTACAGCTAATTTGGGAACAACTCGATGCCCTTAATCCATGTGATGCTAAATGTTATGGGATTGTAAAAGTTAATTATATATATATATATATTGTTTCCTTTCTTTTTATTTACCTGAACTACTTTATCTATCAAACCATATCATTCTCTATTCGCAAAAAAAAACATATCATTCTCTCAGAGGCTTCGATCACGTGTTATCCCTGCTTGTATCTTTGTTTTTTTTATATAGATAAGTTCCTGTGTGGTATGGACCAATTATTGGCACTTTGAGAAATTGTGATCCATATAGCTAGGCCACACTTGCTCAGAGGGCCGTAAAAGAAACCCTGACCCCATTCCGGTTCTCTATATATGATAGGGAATTCTACTAGCCTAGCATCACTCCCCAATTCCCACTCCTCGCGTGAATGCACTACTAAATCCCCACTATTCACTATCACTCCAAACTTAGATCCAACCCTAAAACGGTGTAATCCCTCTTGCGTGTTTAATCCTCACTTCTCAATGGGCATGCTTACTCGGTAGGTTTCTTCTTCCTCCTTTCTACAAATCATGCTTCATCATGATATTTATGATCCACAAATTTGTTCTTTTTTCTAGTTATTCACTGTCTTTTAGATCCCGACGAGGTTATCGGTCTATGGCGCGTCAACAATGGCGCTAGGATAAATTCTCCCAACTAGGGGTAGATTTCGTCATGGGCACGTACATCAATTTTTTGGCGCGTTACAATCGTTGCATATGTAGACCTCGGGTTATGATAGATATCGACTAGGCGTAAATCTGCTGCCCATTCTAAAAAAGGGGTTTTCGGTAAGAGCTGGGTTGCAATTATCAGCTTTTTTTTAGAGAGATTGTAGCTTTTTTTTAGTATTGGTTGTTTCTAAAAAAAAACTTTATCCGCTCATGTTGTTTTAGGCTTTTGGACAAACGATACGTGCGGAAGGAAATACGTATTTCACCTTTTTTTAGGCAAAATATGTACTTCACCTTGCGAGAGAGGAGCGCGTCAAATTTTGCGTGCTAGGGAATCTTCATTTGCGTCGGTTGAAATGGTAGAATTCGACGGCATGTCCGGTTGCGTCTAGGTGTTATCCTAGTAGCTCAACGGAAAAAAAGATTTTTCATTCAATTGGAGAACATAATTTACATAGGGAATAAACGAAAATAAAAAACTAAAACTAAAAAGTCCATGTAGCGCCTGCTACCCTAGCCGCTCTTCGTCATGACGATCTCTGAGATCTCCCACGGCCAGTTGGCAGCTGGCGGAGCATATGCCGATGCTGCCCGGTGGTGGAGGTGGAGGTGTAGCAGCCGGTGTAGCCCACAAATCGAACAACGGAGGTGGAAGACGATCCAGACGCCATCCTCCTCCTATCTATCTCGATCTGGCAGCAGTTGAGCCATCGATCGGAGTCGATGGCGTAGGCGGGGTGGACGCAGAGGTCCGGCAGCAGGTACTGTCGCCTCCTCCGGATCTCCATGCTTTGCTCCGGCTCGCGTGGAGGCACAAGCGGGAGAGGCACCCGGTGGTGGCTGAGCCGCCAGCCGTCGCCAGGAAGGTGCACGTCCCGCCAGTTCCCGCACTGCATCCAATTGCCGTGCATTAGGCGTGCCATGTCGACAGCGAGCGACACACTGTTCAGCCGGTTCTCCTTCTTCACGTCGCTGTCAGACGCCTCGAAGTCGTTATTCTTCTTCCTATGATGACGCAGCTACGAACGATGATGATTGTGGGAGTGGAGGTGGGGTGCGGCGGTGGCGGGGAGGTGCGGGCGATAGCAAATACGATACCAGTCGACCTTTTTTTAAGGTCGGGCACACGCGAGACACGATGCCATTGATGGCAGCGCAGAAGGCCAGCCGCGACTCGCTAGGCCCGACGCCATTGATGGCCGCATAGACGCGGAAGAGAAGACCACTCAAACATGGGCCGCCGAAGCGATGCAGCCGAAATAGGCCTCGTTCTGTTGTTAGGCTGGCCTGTGGTGGCAGGACACGGTCACGCGACGCGACCGCGCAATGTCCGCTCAACGTCCGCTGAGGCTGAGACGTAAATTAGGGTCACGTTTGCCTATGTGTTAGGCGCTGGACTGGGGTCGGCCATCCAATCGCAAATGGTTGTTTTGCGTCCGTTTGCGTCGGGCCGTCGAAAGATGCCTTAGAGTATCTCCACCGGCGGACCCGATAACGTCCCTGATAGTGTATTGGGGGCCGGGAGCGAAAATGGGCTCACACCGGTGCGCCCCAAACGGCGCCGGCCAAGTTTCAAGCCCAATAGAATCACCGGCAACCCCGTGCCGGCCTCTTCGCCAAGGGCGCGAATCGAGCGCTCCGGCGCCTCGCGGCACGTCTAAAAACGAGCATGGGCCCCGCCTGGCAGCCAGACACACTAATTTCCCACCTCCTACCCATGTCCGAGCCGACTCCCACCCCTCTCAATCGCCACCGTTGCCGTCGCCGTCGCGCCCCCTGCTTGCAATAGACACCGCCTCCTGGTCTAGGAACCGCTGTCCATCGACACGGCCGCCACCCCCTCGACCGGCGGCCGTTGTTTCGCCCAGAGACCACCGCGGAACAACCGCCCACCGCAAGGTGTTCGTCGCGACGCCGCGATGAGCAGCCATACCGTGGGGAGGCACGGCTCAACTGCAGCGAAGATGATTCCGACGAACATGCCGCCGTTCGCCGCCGGTTCGTCGCCGCGCGCGCGCCACATCACAAAGGAGCAGTGCGGTTGAATTGGCGTCGCTTACGCCACGTTGACGACCGAAGAAATTTCCGCTTTTAGGATGAACAAGGAGTTGTTCTTGAAGATTGGGGCAGGTCGAAGCACTTCATGGAGCTGCTTTTGTGGGAAGAGGTCTGCATGCGTTGTCTTGCATATGGAGCTCCAGCAATGACTACCGTCGGAGGACAGGAGACACTTTTGCCGAGAGCGGTGTTTGCTAAAGACTATTTGAGAGCACCAAGAGAAGATGATACAACTCGGATCCTGCAAAAGAATGCAGCTAGAGGGTTTCCTGAGATGCTCGAAAGGATTGACCGTATGCATTGGGGCTAGAAGAATTGCCCTTTTTCTTGGCAGGGGATCTACAAGGGGCATACTGGTGAGTGCAGTGTCATTCTTGAGGCAGTGGCAGACCATGAGCTTTGAATTTGGCATGCATTTTTTGGCATGGCAGGAACAAACAATGATATCAACGTGTTCCAGCGCTAGCTAGCTAAGGGACAAGCTCCTGCCATGAACTTTGAGGTAAACGGTCACGCATACAGCAAGGGGTACTATCTAGCTGATGGTATCCACCCGACGTATGCTACATTTGTGAAGATAATTCCCTCTCCGGCAAACGAGATGGAAGTTTATTTTGCAAAATGCCAGGAAGCAGCATGCACGGATGTTGAGCGTGCTTTTGGGGTGCTTCAATAGCGTTTCGCCATTGTCAGGTACCCTGCTCTCACTTGGTCTGAGTCTTAGATGTGGGAGGTGATGAATGCATGTTTGATCATGCACAACATGATCATTGAGAGCGAGCACGACGCACCAGGATGATCAATCATTTGATTATCAAGAGCCACTCGCTGAGGTAGAGCATGTACCCCAAGAATTTGCCGCTTTTCTTCATATGCACAATGAAATTTGAGATGTAGATATCCATGCACAAGTGAAGACGGATCTAGCTGCGCATTTGTGGACGAGGAGAGGAGCCGCCAACAATGCATGATTTTATTTCTATTTGTTTGGTTGTATGAATAATTTAAATACTATTTGTTTGTTGGGTTATATAAATAATCTAAGTACTATTTGTTTGATTGATTGTATGAATAATTTAAGTACTATTTATTTGATTGATTGTATGAATAATCTAATTCTATTTGTGTGATTGTATGAATAAAATATGATTAATATGTTCTTTCAAAATATTGTAAAAAAAAAATTGGGGGCCGCCGTTTGGGAGGCGTCGGTGTGGAAACAGCGTCCCAAATGGAGGATGCACTGCCGGCGCCTCCCATATAGCAGTGTCGGCGTCCCTGTCGGCTTCTATTTGGGGCCCGCCCGGTGGAGATGCTTTCTATTTGGGGCCCGCCCGGTGGAGATGCTCTTGCAAGCGTTACAGCCGTCCATCTTCCAACGAACGGGCGATACCTTCTCTTAAAGCAAACTGGTTGCACCAGATCGGAGTACTGAAGGATTTCCCTTCGCGACCTCCATCTCCCTCTCCCATGGCAGAACCGCCGCCGCCGCCGTCGCAGTCGCCGCCTCCAACGCAGCAGCAGCCGCAGACGCCCGCGGCGTCCACGCGCGACGACATGATGGCGTGCGTGGCTGCGCTGGAGGCGGCGCTGCTGCCGTGCCTCCCCGCACGCGAGCTGCAGGCCGTCGACCGCTCCCTCCAGTCCTCCCACCAGAGTACGAGCCTTCTCTCACTGTCCTCCCTTCTCCTCCTCTTCCCGACCCCTGCGGCCGTGTTTAGGGCCAAGATTCGTGGGTCTTGGTCGGTCGCCCGCCCCTCGCGCGCGCGAGGTGTTCGTTGTTTCGCGCACAAGAGATGCTCGTTACCGTCTCGCTTGTTTGTGAGCGACTGTGCTGTAATTGGCCTTTTCTATCCCCGTAGATTAGTTTTCTGGTGCTTAGCTTAGTTCGATTTGCTGTTCCCCCATTGCCAAATTGTAGATGGTGACTGTGGTTTTGCTGTCGGACAGTTGATGTCGAGAGACACGCGAGGGATTTCATGGAGGCTGCCAAGAAGCTTCAGTCCTACTTCATCAGCCTGCAGCGCGAGGACCAGCCAACAAATGAAGACACGCTTCGGAAGGTGTGTCTCTAACTTCAGCCAGATCCTTCACTTGGGCATCACTTCATTGCTTTCCGACTGCAGATTTAGTGAACATGTACATGGCTTTGTGTGTCATGGAACTGCTGTTGTTCTTGGGGTCTGGGAATAAACATATAGCATACTCTTGCATTGCTGCTACTAGGCCGAGGGTCGATGAGGTTGGGTACACCATAGTTGCAGGATAGGTGAGGTGGCGACGCCTAAAGAGCAATGGCCAGGGTCCCTAGTGAGAGGGTGGTAAAAGGAATGCAACCCGTTTTTGTTTGATTTAATAGGTTTTATTTTTTATATGAGTTGATCAACCCTTAATCCACCCCTTACGATTGCTGTAGTCCTTACGAATTACTAATTTTACCGATAACCTTTTACTATGATCAGCTAATATTTGGCCTATTTCGGTAAGGCAGTAGCCTCAATCACAACATGGGGGGCGCTGCAAATATGTCGTGAATGATGACCATCAAGATAGTGTTTAAAAGTAAGCAAGCAGGGAATTGATATTTTGGAGGAAGTTTAATTTTTTGTTGGTATTTGGTAGTTGGTTTGGATGAGTATATCAGCTACAAATTGACCTGTGAGTGACTAAAGTCAACTTTGATAGCTGTCCAATTCAAGATCTTCTAATCCCATTTTGTAGTTGCATGATTCTGATGTTCGGATCGGATTGTTCTTAGAGTTGACCTAGAGATAGAAATTTCTCAGTTGCCTGAGAAATTGCAAATTCATTTTATGTTATCTTCTGATAACATGTTGGTTTTGTAGAAAAACACTTTTGGTAACGAGTATGTAATCTAACATCACTTTATACTGAAAACTTTTAGGTACTTGTTAAAAGGCAAAGGAATTTCTGGGATTGAGGATCTTGATGCAGTTATTTTGTGTTACTCCCGTGCCATAAATAAAAGATATATAAGACACAGTAATGACTCGGACATGGTAGGATCCGGAGTCCTTGTGCTTAATAGTGCTAGTCCGCTTCCACTGGCTCGTTGAGTGTAGACTTGCATTACTAGTATGCACGTTACTTAAGCTTCCTCTGCCCATGACACACAAGTGAATACTTTGAATGTACTTGCAAGTTAGACCAAAAAGGAAATTTTAGCCCATATCTAAATGCATAGGGTAATCAACAGAAGGATACATGTGTTTGTTTGTGTAAAGCCAATTGTGCTTCAAGTAAAGTAAGTTGAAAACTGTCTTTATTCTAGTTTCAAAATATTTGATCAATCAAGTATTATACGGCTGAGTAGAATATAAGGATTTTACACGCCAAGTGTCTGATCCTCAACCTAACACATAAATCTTACACACCATGCGCCCCAAAAATCTCTCCTATGAATGATCTACATGAACATATTGTTTTGAAATCATTTCTAAAACAAAGGGAGAGGAAATCTTCTTGTGGCTCCAGTCTTCACTTGCTCAAATTAGCCTTCTTCCCGGGCACGGGCACGGCTAATCGACAGTTTCACACTCTCGAGAGGTTGTACACTTTTCCCACGGTTCACGATCAGCTCATCTTGTGGAGACTCTTCAAATGTGTAACGACCAGGACAATATAATGATGAAGTCTTTACTTAGCAGTCCCTCTAATTATACAAGATTCGTCAGCATTCAAAATCCACCCAATGGCGGTACCCAGGCTAGATTTTCTGCTAAGTAGTTAACTAAGCCAGAGCCCACATAGCTTGTTGTACTGGAAGATTCTGCTGACTGAGATAACCAAAACCTATATGGGCTCTAGCTTAGTTAAGTACTTAGCGGGAAACCTTGCCTGGATACCACCATTGGGTGGATTTTGTAGTTTGTACGCGTGCATAAAGGATTGCTATGCAAAACTTTTGTCATGATCTTGTCTTGGTTGTTGCAAATTTACGATAACCTGATTGTGAATTGCGGGAAAGTGTACAACCTCTCGATAGTGTCAACCTAATTGGTTAGCCATGTCCGCGAAGAAGTGCAATTTGAGTAATTGTAGACTAGAACTATTGAAGAATTTGCTCTCACCTTATATTATAAATGTTTTCAAAACTCTACGTTCTTGTGTAATCGTTCAGGGGTGGGGTGTTTTGGGTGGATGTGTGTAAGATCCATGTGTTAAGTTGAGGATCAGACATTTGGTGTGTAAAATCTTTGTGTTCCATTCGACTCTACAATATTGGATTGATCGAATATTTTCAAAATATGGTGAAAAAGTTTTTCTTAACTTTGGTTTAAACAAAAATTGGCTTTATGCAAACAAACCCCATAGCCTTCTCTTCATTTTCTATGGTTGTAGAGATATGCTATTTTTCCAGTTTTTGTGTAACTTGTGAGTTGTGAGTACATTCAAAGTACTCATTTGCAACGTGCCATGTGTAGAGGATGAAGCTTAAGAAATGTGAGAACTAGATTCGGAGTCTACACTTAACAATTGAGTGGCATTGATGGGACTCCAGGCTATCTTTTGTTTTCCGGAGCTAGCCTTGGGCAATGAAAGTTGTAAAAAAATATTCTGGATTTTTCGTTAGATGCAATAAAGACGCATGATTTTGTGATATTTTATCTGTGTTGTGTGTGCTAGTTGGTGGTTTAAGGAAGCATTGTTAAATACATAGACTTCAGATCCTATTAGGTCTGGGTTATTACTGTCAAACAAATTCGGAAATGAAGAATCTGAAGTAATCAATTGGCTTTTCTTTGCACTAACGTAGAGATAGTTATTTCTCAGTTGCTTGAGATATTGCAAATCCATTTTATATCATCTTCCAGTTATACGTGTGGTTTGCAGAAAGCAAAATTCATTTGGCAGTACAAGTTCGATTACAAAGAATAAATTTAAATGTAATCTGACCTCACTCTTATAACAAACAAAATCAAAGGTATGTTACTAGGGAAGTAATTTTTGATTGAGGAACTTGATGCAATGATTTTGCGCCATTTTTCTCGATGCCATATACTTTTTTTCGAGAAAACGCAAAGGACCTTTGCGCTTCATTTCATTGAAAAGATAGAATAGGTTTACAACCTCCTAAGAGGCAGGTTACACGATACAGGTGATACATCAGTGCACATCCCAGGTGGATGGCAGAACTAGTCCCCTAGCACCAGCCTTTGCCCATGAGCTAATCTCATCCTTAATCGTGGAGAGTAGTAGTGGGATTGATGGCCGGGCGTCCTCAAAAACGCATGAGTTGCGATGCTTCCATACCATCCAGGGGATGAGGAGGGTGGCAGAGGCCAGGCCCTTGCGCATCGGCTTGGGGGTGTCTCCCTTAGCGCGTCGCCACCAGTCCATGATGGATGGCTCGTGGTCAGGTGCAGCCGCAGTCATCCTGAGCCAAGCGAGGATCTCATGCCAAATCTGCCGGGTGAAGGGGCATTCGAGCATCAGGTGTCTCATAGACTCCGGCGCTTGGTCGCATAGCAAGCATCTGGCATGGTGGGGAAGTCCATGCCTGGCAAGGCGCTCCGCAGTCCAGCATCTGTCCAGGTTAGCGAGCCAATGGAAGAACTTCACTTTCGGCGGCGCCCATGTTTTCCAGATGAGCTTCCAGGAGTAACAAGTCGTTGATCCATGGAAGGTAGCTAGGTAGCATGAGCTCGCGGAGTAGGTGCCAGAAGTTGTCCATTTCCATACCAGCCTATCCGGATAGTCAGTGAGGGGGGTGGCATGGATCAGGTGCCACAACTGAAGATACTGTCCAATCTCATGCACTCCA
Source organism: Lolium multiflorum (assembly GCA_030979885.1). Taxonomy (NCBI): domain Eukaryota; kingdom Viridiplantae; phylum Streptophyta; class Magnoliopsida; order Poales; family Poaceae; genus Lolium; species Lolium multiflorum. Next base: position 52,194,557 of record CM061747.1, on the reverse strand, counting down.
AGCACGCCTTGGATGTCCCTTTGCCCAGCTGTTCCCTTGTAGCCCATCAGCCACTGTCCTGATTTTGCGTCGCCTCTTGGGGATGCACATGTAGAGCAAGGGCGCAATCTCCTTGATGGCCCTGCCGTTGACCCACCGATCCTCCCAGAACAGGGCCTTCTGCCCATTGCCGATGCACATGGTTGTCGACGCAAAGAAGAGTGCGCGTTCCTCCTCAGAGAACTGCAGGTCCAGGCCACTCCAAGCTCTGCCGTCATCCGTGCGGGATAGCCATAGCCATCGGAGTCTAAGGGCAAGCCCGGCACGCCCTATGTCCTGGACGCCAAGGCCGCCAAAGGACAAGGGCCGGCACACACGGCTCCAATTGACGTGGCAGTGGCCGCCATTGGCCGCGGCACGTCCAGCCCAGAGGAAGCCACACTTGATCTTCTCAATCATTTTCAGCGATTTCTTCGGCGGTGCGTAGACCAGCAGCTGGTGGATGGGGATGGCGCATAGAACGGACTTGACCATTGCTAGGCGCCTGCCTTGTTCATGAGCCCAGCCTTCCACGTTGGCAAGCGGCCGGCAATGCTGTCGACGATAGGTTGGAGCTGGGCAGCAGTCGGTCGTCTGATTGTCAGCGGGATGCCAAGGTAGGTGATGGGAAGGGGCGCCACCGGGCAGCCGAGGCGCTCAGCGGTCAGCGTGGTTTCCTCCGGGGTGCAGCGCAGCGGCGTGGCCGAGCTCTTGGTGAAGTTGACGTGGAGGCCAGAAGAGTGACCGAACAGGTTGAGGATCTCTCTGACAGCCGTGGCGTCTGCAACTGATGGGTGGCAAAAGAGCACAACGTCATCGGCGTACAGGGATATGGGCGGAATCCACTTCCTGGGGTGCAATCTCTGCATGATTCCCAGCTCGACCGCGCGCTTGAAGAGCCTGCTAAGGATGTCAATGGCGAGGACGAACAGTTGGGGCGATAGCGGGTCTCCCTGACGCAGCCCACGTCGGTGCCACACCGGCGGCCCTGGCTCCCCATTTAGGAGGATGAGCATGCTCGCAGATGATAGGAGGATGGAGAGCCACTCTAGGAATCTGTCCCCAAACCCATACTGCTTCAAGGCCTCGAATAAGAATGGCCATGAGAGGGAGTCAAAAGCCTTTGCCATGTCCAGCTTGAGCAGGATCCTTGGCGCGCCCAATTGATGTAGCAGCCTCGCAGATTGCCTCACTAGGACAAAGTTGTCGTGGAGGCCATATACTAGAGAAGATACATAAAACAGTCAGATAGATTTGGAAGTGAAGAATCTGAAGTAACAAGTAACAATGTTTAATATTTTTTGCTTGAAGATAAAATCACAGATAGTTTCCTGTATGAATATGCAATTATGTTGACACTTGAATAATTTAACTCTTCTCATGCCTTCTTTATTTTTATGTTTTCATGGAAGCAGTTGGAACTTGAGAAAATCATCTGTGGTATACCCTTGAAGCTTAATAAGTAGGATGCCATCTCTGAATAGTCTGTATTTTGATGGTTTTGCAGGAGATCACTAAAATGGAGGAAGAACTGAAGACCAAGTCTGAGCTCATTGCCAAGCATAAGAGTCTCATCGAGGGGTGGCAGAAAGAACTAAAGGACCAGCTGGGCAAGCACAATACCGAGCTCGAAAGAGTGTGATTCCAGCATGTACATTACCTATTTCGTCCACAATGACCATGAACCTTACCCTAGATGGCTGAATATTAAGTACCTGTGAAAATTGTGTCTGTCAAGAGACAAACCAGAGCGAATCAACTTAGGTTTAGGATCTAACCAGTCAATTGTTCTTCAGTGTCTTGTTTTAAATTAGAGCGAACAAATTATCATGTACTGACACACATGCTCGTGTGTGTGCCTGTGATTTAAGGCTTATAGCTGAGGGTCCTCACAAGCGTCAGTTTGAGTGCTAAGCAAGCAGATGGTTGCGCTTCTGAGGTCTTCATTAGTTGCCATCTTTTAGCCTATCGTTGTTAGAGCAGGAAGCATTCAAGGGCATCAGTTGAATGCTTCACGTCTTGTTAGAGCATCCCCACTCGTTGGCGCTCCCCACGCCCAAATCCGGCGAATTTTTCGTCCGGATTGGAGGAAGATTTGGCGTGGGGAGTAGTAGTTTCCCAGCCGCGTGCCCAGGCGAAGTCGACGAGGCGAATTTGAAAAACGGAAACTTGACAAACTACGGCTAAAACGGGTGAATATAGACTAAATTTAATGATATTTATCATATAACGGGCGGAGTTCATACATAGAGGCCGAATTCGACTATATTTCGAATTCGGCTAGGGAATTCAAATGCTAATTCTAAAACACGGCGATCTACATGCCTAAATGGCGGTAGAACACCGTGTAGTCGCCGTCGTCGTCGCCGAGTCCTTCCTTCGGCCCGCTGCTGCGCGCTGGCGGCGTCCCCCACCCGGGGATGGCTTGTACATGTCGTCGTCGGAGGACTCGAGGTCGACGACGGGGACAGCGACGCGGAAGGAGGTGTCGCGGGACGGCGGAAGCGCGCGGCATCGTCGGTTGTGGCGCCGCGGGCGGCGGCGGCGCGTTGGTGTGCGGCGGCGGGTCCCGCAGCCGCCGCCGCTCCGCTCCTCGCGCTCCCCGCGCTGGCCCATTCCGCGGCGTCGTCTCGCGCTTCTCCTCCTCCAAGTCCTTCGCGACCTGGCGATCGCCTCCGCCATCGCCAGCGCGCGCCTCCTCCTCGGCTGGCGGCGGCCTCTTTCTTCTTCCGCCGCTCTGCGGCGCGGAAGGCTGGTCGCGGATGACGAGGGCGCCGCTGCGGCGCGGAAGACTAGAGGGAGACTGGAGGGAGAGTGGATCACGGGTACCCCTGGCGGCGAGCGGAGCGGTGTATATAGGGGATTAATGCGGCGTGGAGTGCGACGCGTCCGCGGCGAGCTGACCGGCGGCAGCCTTTGACCGCGTGGAGTGCGCGCGGAAGACGATGCGTGCGCGGAAGACGACGACATTAACTCGCCGCGTGGACGGCGAATGCAGACCGCGGCAGGCTTTACAGCGCGCGGAAGACGATGCGATGAGGACGACGATCGGTTTCTCTCGCCGACAAGTTGGGGCCACCAGACGCGGGAAGTTTCCTCGGTATTTCCCGCGCTTTCGTTTCGTCCGAGTCCCCGAGCGCCCCCGGGCCGGGGATGGCGTGGGATCGCCGGATGAAACTAGGCCCAATTCCGGACGAAAACGAGGAACCGGGGCGCGACTGGGCCGATTTACGCCGTCCGGATGTAAAAAACGCTCGCCGGGCCTGTGGGGGGACGAGTGGAGATGCTCTTATCTTTAACAATGTCATCGCTGCAGCTGACGGTTCTCACAAGTGCCAGTTAAGTTGCTTGAAGCAGACAGGTGTTTGCACTTGTGAGTTCCTCATGTCTTTTAGCCAGAACATTGCAGTAAACATGCTCCTTGAGTTCATCATGTATTACATACGAAGATCTACCAATTGTGCAAAACCTGGACTAGAAATTATTCAGCAAGTAAATACAGTAGTAAAAAAAGGCAAATCAATCCAGCTCAGCCTGTTACTTAGCTTATTTGATGAGCATTTGTTCTCCTTAATTTTGTAGCCCTGAAGAGTCTGTCATGGTTACGGTCGCCTGCGCCTCGTGCCTCGTCCCAGGGTACTGGCAGATGAAAAGAACAATCTGAAGAAACACGACGGCTGTGTATGTAGGAAGATCTTGGACAAACGGTTACAAAGTCATTTGGATTGGAAATTTGAATCACGGATTAAAAAAACACTACAATAACCTACCCATTGAGGGTAGAAAACACAAGTACTATCAAATGGGAAAACATATTCATACACAAAAAGTATGAATACACAAACACAAAAGTATACGCGTAGGGTGGCAAGTCCACCTCATGTCAAATGGCTGTGAAGATCTTGAGGCGAGAAACATGATGGTGAAGACGGTTCTTAATTCAGTCAAACCATTTTAAAGATATTTCGCTTGAATTTTTAATACCAAGGAAAAAAATGCATGTACAAGGTTTTACTCATGGAGAGAAAATCCCACAAATACTCGTCTTTATGAAACTTTTCAAATAAGGCACGCAGCACATGTCGCAATTGGAGAGAAGCAAACTAAACTTTGTAAGTGTGATTTTTTAAAAGGTTTGCCAACTATTTTGAGCCTGGACCATCGGTTGTGTGCACCATGCTGCACACAAATTATGTATGACCCCTTCCCTAAAAAAAGAAAGTATGTATGACCCTTCGGTTGTTCATATCTTTGGATGAGTATCTTTCAACTAGCAAAATTATCCAATCCCAGAAAGTATTGGTCAAGGAACTACAACCAAACATAGATCGGTGTTTGGTGTGATGGAGCTTTAGTTTTTGCTTCTTTTGTTGCCGAAGGCCAGAATCTTATTTGCTGAAAACATGTCTGTTTAGGAATTCTTCCCTTTGAAGCCACACTTGCTTGATGGGCGCTATAGTTTCTAATCACTTCTCTTTAACGAGGATAGCCATTCAGTGCGAACCAAAGTACTGTTTCTTGATAAATACAAGCCGGAGACAAATGAATCTATCGCACATACACATGTTGAAAAACAACTCAACATCGTACACACCTCAATTTTGTAATCCATGTGACTATTCATATTGTGGGGGCTTCAGATATGTAAATCTTATAGAAGCGATTCCCCTACCAGCAACTACTCCTATTTTGCTTCCCTCTGATTCATCCACATCAACAACAGTTTTCTCGCCAAATTATTACTAGTTGAAAATTTCATTGCCCTCGTGTTCAACTAGTTCGGTTTATATATAGCTTTAGGTATGCATAACGCGCATTGCAAAAAAAAAGGGTATGCATATCGCCAACCTTGTGGCTTGAGGAGAACCGGCTATACCATGTATGCCATGTACCTACCAACTGGTACATCCAAAATCTTTGATATTATTTAAGATAATTTGCACACCCTAGCCAGCAGTACATCAACAAAGATGGGGGTACTATATTAGTGTATACATAACAACGTTAAGCCTAACGAATGAAAACTAGAAAAACTTTGCCAAAGTACTAGTCGCATGTTGTGGTATAGAGTAGCGTATGCAGGGTTGAGAAGCATCGGTAATCTGGTGGACCTATACATCTCGTAGCACAATGCGTAGCAAGATTACTTATGTAGCAGCAAGATTCTTCGCGGTAGCAGAAGCAAGTCATCTTGACACGATGTGGTATAGAGTAGCGTATGCAGGGTTGAGAAGCATCGGTAATCTGGTGGACCTATACATCTCCTAGCACAATGCATAGAAAGATTACTTATGTAGCAGCAAGATTCTTCGCGGTAGCAAAAGCAAGTCACCCTGTATTCGGCAAAGTACTTCCACACGAGTTGCGTTCCACTAGTCTTCCCAAATCGTATAAACCGAACAATCTGTATTTAGAGTACTCCAACTCCAAGACATGGTTAGATTTGGAGAAATAGACTGTAGTCGACTTTTCCATAGGAAAGACACTGAGCTTCCCATTGTTAGTACGACTATTTAATTATCATATGGATTAATGGTTCTCAAGCTCATAGCACAGGATATTAAAGCCGCAGTGTTGTTACATAATGTGCACATGCACGTTCTAGTAGTTCTGCCAGGATCCGAGAAAACTTAACTTTACCAAAGAGGAAAAGGTGTTTTGAATCGGAAGATCCGAACACAAGCAATTTTGACGCTTGAGTGATTCCTTGGAAAAAATAATATGTCTAAATACCGAATAGTTCACCGACACTCATGCGTGGGCGTACAAAATCCACTCTCTTGCATTTTTATGCCATCACAAATACTACCTCTAATTTGAAATGTAAGCCTTTTTAGAAAGATAATCTAACCCACACTGTTCTAACATAACTTAGTTTACGGCTGTGCCCAACTTGTGTGGGAAGCGACAGAAATGGAAAAGGTAGGTTAGATGAAATTGGCAAAAAAATATTTAGATAAGCAAGATTATCAAAATCTGTCATGATGCCATACCCAGCGTAACTGCGGTCAGCAGAGCGACTTGGCCGCATTCGTGACCGCAATCTTCATCACACTCTTGGCGTTGCGCCTTCGTCGTCGTGTACTTATGGCGCATGCAGTCTGCATCCCGAGCTTCTTGAGTCCACGATTCCGGCTTCGTTTTTTGCGTCGATGCCTTGCACGGCTTCGGTAAGGATGCCTTCTCGTCCTTCTTGGCTGGCGCTTTGACGGCCGCCTAGCCGTTTGCCTTCTTGGGATCTTTCGGCACCATGTCTACGAGGGGCGAGTGTGTGGTGGTGGCGGCGGCAACGAGGTCTGGGTGGGGAATTGTCACATCGGACGGGATAAATGATAGGCGCGTCACAGCGGACGGGATAAATGATAGGCGCGGTAGGAAGAATATGAAATGATATGAAAATTTGAAATATGATCCAGCAGTTATGTCACCGACGCGACGGGTCCGCCACTCACCCCGCCTCTTCATGTTGCGTCCGACGCATCCTCAATGGTCACCTGGAACGGGCTCGGGGCGCCGAACACTCTACTGAGCCACGTCGGACCGAAATCGGCCTTTGTGACGTGCGGCTGGGGTGATAATCGCTTTGACGAACGGTTTAAGGGACGCGACACGAGACATACGAAGATCTACCAATTGTACCAAAACGAAACTAGTACAGTACAACATTAGAGCATCTCCACTCGTTTGGAGGCCCCGAGCTGAATTCCGGACGAAATTAGCTCCGGATTGGATCAATTTTTGGCATGAGGGGCAACAAACTTCCAGCCATGTGCACCCCACGCCGAGGTGTTCGACCACTGACAGTGGCCCAACGTGCGTGATTCGCTCCATCCGGAGTCCCCGGAAAGACCCCGGGAACCAGGGTTGGCGCGGGGAGTCCGGACGAAATAAGCTCAAATCCGGACCAAAACGAGAAATCGGGGGCCTTATTGGGCCGTTTTTCGCCGTCCGGATGAAAAAAAGTGGTCATGGGGCTTCTCAGGGAGACGAGTGGGGATGCTCTTACAGCCCAACCTATTACTTCTTCGCGTGTGTAACGAGCATTTGGTTCTCTTCAATTTTGTAGCCCTGAAGAGCGTTCATGGCTGTGGTCGCCTGCCCCTCGTCTCCATACTCAGCAAAAGCGATACCGGGCTTTGCTTCAATCATCCTCACTTCCCTGAACCCTGGGTACTGGCAAAAGAGGAGCTGCACCAACACGGCGGCCATGTCGTGCGGGAGATTTTGGACGAAGAGAATGCTGTTTGGCATAATCTCTGGCATCAAGAGACCCTGCTTGTTCATGACAAAACGAGAGAGCTGTACAAGAAAAGGTCAAGCATGTAATGATGTGAAGAAAACTAAGAAAAAAATACGTGAAAACATGCCCCGTCTTAGTAACTTTTTTTTTGGAATCCCGTTCTAGTTACTGGTCGTACATAGGACGCACAAATTTTGCACGAATTTTGAGTAGTGTCTACTCCCAGTTCAATCTCAAGCTATCCTTAATATGTTGAATGCCAATTTTACTAAACCAAATTCTGCAAGCAGGGAACCACTAGCTTGATATATCCAAGCCGGAAGCTAAAAGAATCTATCGCACATACAGATGTTGAGAAACAACTCAACATTGTACAAACCCTGAAAATTTCTAACCCATGTGACAATTCATATTTTGAAGGCTTCAGAGACGTAGATCCTGTAGAAGTGATACCCCTACTAGCAATTACCCCTATTTTGCATCCCTCGGATTAATCCATATTACCAACACTTTTCTTGCCTAATTATCAATTCCCAAATCCTCTCCCCCTTGTTCAAGGATCGGTTTAGGAATGGCAATGGGTCTGCACCCGCGCGGGGACTGCCTTTTCTTCCCCGTCCCCGCATTCATGAAATTCCCCCATCCCCATCCCCATTCCCCACCTTGGGGACTATTTTCCCCCGTCCCCATCACCCACCGGGTATAGCAGACCCACGGATTCCCCACCCCATCACGAATAGTAGACAAATCATGAAAATAACCATAAATTCAAGCTCAAAACTAACTTAATGCGTGCAGAGTCACATCATCACACACTGACACACATAAGACATAACGAGTACTTATGCTTGACTCACATAGTTCACACGTGCGTAAATGCGTGCTTAGCTGAAATTAAGCAGGACAAGCTAAATTTATGGGATATTATTGATACATGCGGGGCTCCGCGGGGTTCGGGTATGGGGACTGCTAGAACGCCCCCCGCCCCACTCTCCCCATCGGGGAGCATGTCTTGCCGTTAATACCCCCACGGGGATAAATTAGATACCACACCCGGCCCCTAATAGAGGAAAACCCCGTCGGGTTTCGGGTAAACGGTCCCCGTTGCCATCCCTAGATCGGTTTATATATCCGACTCTCCCGAACCTTGTGGCTTGAGGAGAACCGACTACATAATGTATGCCATACTGCCATGTACCTACCAACTGATACATCCAAATCTTGTGGATATTAATTGAGATAACTTGCATAACTCTAACCAGCAGTACATCGACAGAGATCAGAACTATATGGTAAACCTAACAATGTCAAGCCTACAGAGTCAATGGGGAACGGAAGAAACATTGCCAAAGTGATATATCAACATCACTCTGTGCATGTTGAGGTGGGTCGCATACGCAGGATTGAGACCCATCTGTAATCTCGTGGAGGTATATATCTCGTAGCACAATGTATGGCCAAATTACTCATGTAGCATCTGGATTCTGTTTGTAGAGTAAGCATGTGGAGTTGGCAGTTGTGATGAACTACTAACTTCCTCTATTCCTAAATATAAGACATGTTGGTAAGTTAAAACAGATGGAGTAGTTGCCGATACTACTTACACAAGAATTCGGTCCACTAGTCTTGTTGCCGATACTACTTACTCCTACTCAAGAATTCGTTCCACTAGTCTTGTAACCTAAATCGCAGTGCACATGCACATTTAGTAGTTCACAGATGTGCTCAACTTGAGTGGGAAAATAGCGACAGAAATGGATAAGGTAGCTTAGATGAAATTGGCAAAAGATATAACTAGATAAACAAGATTATCACAATCCACAGCGTAACTACAAGAATACATGATCACGAAAATAGCTTCCAACCATGGGCACATAAGCACAGGTGAGCAGTAAATTAATTTACTTGATTATATCCATGGAGTGAAAATATCTTCATAGTCTACCTTACATATGAAGATCTACCAATTATGCAAAAAAAAAACGGAACTACAACATTACAGCCCAGTCCATTACTTCTTCGCGTATGTGACAAGCATTTGGTTCTCTTTAATTTTGTAGCCCTGAAGAGCGTTCATGGCTGCGGTCGCCTGCCCCTCGTCTCCATACTCCACAAAAGCGATACCAGGCTTTGCTTCAATCATCCTCACTTCCTTGAACCCTGGGTACTGGCAGAAGAGCATCTGCACCAGCACGGCGGTCGTGTCGTGCGGGAGATTTTGGACGAAGAGAATACTGTTTGGCACAATAATCTCTGGCATCATGACCCTTGGTCCCGCACCAAATGGTAGCTGAGAGAGCTGTAAAAAAAGCAAGCAAGTAATGATGTAAAGAAAATTACGAAAATTATATATATGAAGAAAAGATGTCCTGTCCTAATTACTGGGTGTATATATTTTGGGTCATGGCTATTCACCGCTAAATCTCAAGCTGTTTATTGAAGCCAAGTATATATCCTCAGTAGGTACATATTTTACTGAACCAAATTCTGCAAGCAGGGAACCACTAGCTTGGGCACAGACATAAAAACTCCATCCCCCATAAAGATTTTGTGTCCCAGAAAGTGTCTTTGGGTCCCGAGCTCTATTGATCCCTTTGTTTACAAAAAAATCAAAAATCATATTTGTAGGTTTCAAAAAAACTGAAAATAAATCTGGACATAGTCAATGATGAAACCTAAAAGCCTGCAACATTGCATTGCATAATTCCTAGTATTGCGGGATACACAAAAATGAAAAAATCTGATAAATTTGGAGATTTGAAATATACATACTCAGATCCACAAGTTTGTCATTTTTGTGTAGCTCAGAATACGAAGTATTTAAAATTAATATTTTGCACGTTTGTCGGATAAATCATTGGCTACATCCAGATTTTCAAAAAAATTGAACTTGTATATGTGATTTTCGATTTTTTTTAAAACGGGTTCACTGGTGTCAGGGAGGCAAAAGTCTCCACTCATGTGAATATATGGTCAGCCACCTCCCATATGAAGTAGCAAGGTAGGGTACAAGAACAATTTCAAACATTCACTATAGAGGGTTTCTGAGAGAAATCACATAAGAAACGCAAAACAAATAAATAAGAAAAACATTGCTAATCAGTTCCACAACACCTACCGGAGGAGCCCCATAAGCACCAGGATAAGCATTCATGCCTAAGCCAGCCTGGTTAACATCATGATGCTGCTCACGCTTCTGCTTCTTTTCAGCTGCATTATTCCAGAATAAAGTAAACTAGTGAGCTCTGTTCATGAATATAAAAGATAGCCAAAGTTGCCATAAGTCCATAACTAAAACTAGCTAAGGAAGTTCCTCCCAGCACATAGCAACTTTATCAACAAAGAGTCCAAGTATGTAAAGCTAAATCTAGTGAATTGAGCAGAAAACTGATATCAGATTGCACGACAACTGCTTACTGACCTTCGCTTCTATTCATATTAGAAAAACTTGTAGTAAAAGTAACAATAAGAGCAAGAAAAGAGTAAAGCAGGATTACACAAAGAAATGTTGAAACAAGAATTTTAGACAGTCTGATTTCTCTAAGAAAGTAAGTGCATCTATTGAGCTGGGTTGGAAATTTGCATTCACAAATGTATCCTATTTTTTTGTTAAAATGGGGTACTCAGGAATCGAACCACAATAAGTAACTGTCTCATTCTGGCAGTTTTTTTTTTACATTTTGGTAGTAGTGTATGTCCCACAAACATGTACGAAGTTAAAAACTATGACAGTGACACCGATACCTCCTCAAGCCAATCTATTAGTCTGGTTAAACATCCATCCATGGCTATATGCAAGAGTGTCTATCTCCAGCATATCTTTCAGTTAAGTTTTACGAAACAACTGAACATACAATGTTAACAATTGACAGGCTATGTATCCAAATAAAAGAAAGTAGAGCAAATCAAGATAGTGCTGAGGGGCTAAAGTAATGCTACACCTAAGTATAACATATCAGGACAACTGTGAATATGGAAGTATAAGCGCATTAACCGGAATCTTACGTTTTTCATCACTCCTCTTCCTTCTTTCTCGAGGCACAAAGGTGCCATCAGCTTTTGCTATAACATCTGACTTTGTCTTGGCATATTGAATCCTCTGAAAAGAAACAGACAAGAACTCATGAGCGACAAAAAAAAGTATAGCTCAGAAGCCAAAATCAATGCAGAAGAGCAGATTAAATAAAAGGTGTGTATCATAACGAATTAAGCGATTAGAACAAGTCAGGAGTAGTTTGGTATTGAGTAGATGCATCCACTAAGAGACTTGGTTCATATAAATGATATATAATCTAAGTACAACAAGCTAGCTTATTAGACCACCCAGACATGAAATTGGTCAGAGCAAAGCTTGCTTGCTGCCTTAGAAACCATAATCCTATAAATGCTAGTTTATATTAGATAAATCATAATCCTATAAATGCTAGTTTATTACATATGTTTTTTTTCTCTTTGCATGGCATTCATAAGCCCTAACTATGCTACGAACAACACGATACTGTAACAATCAGATCAAATTACAGGATAACCAAAGCTGCCAAAACAATTCAGCTCTTAACTCACTGTCTCACCATAGGTTTGTCATAAAAGGGGAAATCTTGCATCCCCTTCAAAGCCTTGGTTGCTGATTCAACATCTTCGAAGACAACCCATGCCTGCCCTTTATGCTTCAAAGTCTTAAAAGCAAGCACATCGAGAATTTTGCCAAACTGAGAGAAAACAGCCTTGAGGGACTTCTTAAGTTCTGCAAGGAGTTCAGAACAATATATTTAGCTACGCCAGGAGGCTGCATTGGTTTACAAAAAAAGTGAAACTAACCAAGACAGAACAGAAAATAGCAGCATAAGAGAGCAACAATAAGTCATAACAACTTCAAAATTTAGAGATGTAGTAGTGCATTGCTTGCAAAGTTGGGATTCCTGTAAGAGCGGAATCTTGCTTTCATAATCCATACAAAGATTCAATTCTGTTAGCTCCGTAGATCGAAGAAAGAGGATTATCCAGGGATTAAGCAGGTTCCAGATCTCAAACGCGCCAACACAAGCTAAATCACTAATCCACAACATAGGGTATGTGCAGCACTCCTTCTGTCCCCGCCGCAAACCAGCCGGGCACGATAGACAGAATTACATCAACTGGCACCAGCATGCCTGGCAAAACGCCTCTAGGGTTTCTAGGTCCTCGAGGAGCACCACGGGAAGGTGCGATTTTCACTTGCCCGGAGCAAAGGAGAACCAGAGCTAGCAGATACATTACACGGGAAACAAGAAATTCGCAAGAGGATCTCCCTAGGGTTTAGACAGCAGGGGGGATGCGGAGGAAGACGAGAAGAGGCTCCAGCAGGGGAGCGGTACCTTCGAGTTTGGTCTTCTCGTTGAGGTTGTTGATGTAGATGGTCACGTTCGGCTGGACGCCGTTCGCTTCACCTCCGCCGCCGGCCCCCGCCTCGCCGCTCATATCGCCGTCGAGCACGCGCCGCCGCTCTGGAGCCTCCTTCTTTCTCCTTCGTGTCCTCTCTCTTCTCTGCTCTTGATTTGGGCCTTCCCAGTGCCTTCATAAGGCCTCTCTTTTGAGCCGGTTCGTTGGGCCGCAATTTCCCAAATAGCATCTTTAGTTTTATAATCCTCTCAACTTGTTTTTTTTAGCTTAGTCCTTCGAACTCTTTCAAGCAAAAATAGTTATTTCCCTCACAAAATAATACTTCATCCAGCCCTAAATACTTGTTGTGGGTTTAATAAATCTTATATAGATTTTAGCCTACATGTTCGATAAATCTGCGATAAATATAGTCCTCATTCAGCGGAAGAAAATGTTTTATTTACCGCTACAAAAAAAATTCTTTATTTTTTTCCATACGCCTCCCAAAAAAGATCAGATTCCACTATCAAAGGATGACGAAACAACAATCGAACTAAAAGCAACCAAGTGAATAAAACGTGAATAAAGATGCGCCTACAGCTAACATTTCAAGGAGGAAGCCAAACGTAAAAAAGGTAAAAAAAAAAAATGCAAAAACATTACAACAGAACCAACATATCTGTCATGGCCGAAAGAAGCAAAGCCATGAACAAAAGTAGCAATTTTATTGACTGATCTCCAAACTTTCATTGTATTGCTCATGAGCAAACTCTCTTTTCCCTTCTTTTTTAATGCATCGATAATCCTATGGTCTGAATCAGCCCCTTGTTCCAAGGCCCCAGGCAATGTCGTAGAAAAAGAGGCATGTATATCGGGAAAATATACCTTTGTCAATGGTAGAATACTTGATATGCTTAGGATGACATGTATGTATATAAATAGTATGCTAGCACAAACCCATGCATAGAGAAGGTAACTTACGCATGACAATTTGGCATAACAACATGAGTATATATTCACACGGGATCGCATGGGAAGCGAATTTCCGAAATTCTCACGGTTGAGCGATTCTATCTTAATATATTCACACACGTATCATGTCCTTGTTTTATTATGATGCTTTAGGCCAATATGAGTCTTCTAGATACTAGGAGTCTTCTGATGGGTGTTCAATAAAGATGTTATTCGTTTTTTGTTGTTTCGTCATGTTGATCTTGAACTTCTGTAGTTAGCTTGAGTGTTTGTAGATTTTTGCCATGTAGTGGGTTCTCGATGCTTTAGGCCAATAGGAGTCTTCTAGATACTAGGTCCGAAGGCTGAATTGGAAAGGGCCATATTGAAGATAGGAAACTACATGTAGTGTACACATGCAATACTTTCCCACATTAGCACAAACCTTTGGTTCTTAGGAAACATAGAGGGAAAGCACATGAGTGGATTTTTGGAAAGGGCCATATTGAAGATAGGAAACTACATGTAGTGTACACATGCAATACTTTCCCACATTAGCACAAACCTTTGGTTCTTAGGAAACATAGAGGGAAAGCACATGAGTGGATTTTTTTTCCCAATGTCACTGTTCATTAGTTTGGACCAAATGAATGGAACAATGAGATGCATAGGGAAAATTCTTTTAGAGACAGTTTGGTTCGCAGAATCTCTAAAACGTAGGGATAGAAAAATTGTAGGAATAGAATGCCCTAGCATGTTGAATCCTACAAGATTTGAAAACACATGAATGTCCGTTGCATGTTGTTTGATTGTGTTGCTGGAAAAAGAATGTCATACAAACAACGAACATTTTCCATGAGGTTGGAGCTAAGTGAAATTGTGTTATCGAATTGTATAAAAAGTTGATCATAGGAAACATCTCTAATTCTGCATGGTTTCAAATCCTACGAACTAAACAAGCTCCATAGGGAAGTTTTCTAAGGAATGAAATCCTCCAAGATATCTACGAACTAAACACTGGAATCCCTTTGGACCAAATGAGCTATAACCGGAAAACATAGAAACTATACACCTATTTTGGCTGCAAAGAGCCCGTCCAAAGATATCATGAAAGTGAGCACTAGTTTGAGGGGAAAAGTGGACTTTTTTTCGTATTTTCGAAATCCTATTGTAGATTGTGAGTGTGGAAGCACAAGAGCAGAAACATGCGGCGGTACAACCTGCCAAGATAAAATTACATGTGAAGTTGAATTTCGGCATACATCAGCAGTCGTCCCTCTGCGCACGTACGTGCGTTCCAGCACTCGTATGATCGTTCAGAAGTTCCCAGTAATACATGTCCTCGTGCTACTGTACTTTATCAGGTGAGAGTGTGGATTAACATACTCCAGTGTACTTTGATACTCGTGAGATCAGTCTCGTGAAACTAATCACTCGTGATCGGTCTGCCGCTTCTCTGTAACTACACCTGTGAATCCAGCTTGATCCTCTTCTCGTCTAACTTCACCCCATCCCCCTTGTCCATGTTCATGTCACCATCACTAGTGGCCGATCCTTGTTTCACGGTGCAGATTATTGCTGATGCATGATCTGGACAAGGCGAGGGTGGCGGCGGCAGCTCCTTGCTCTTCCCCCAGAGCACGCTGTACAGCCCTGCCACGAGCAGCGCCCCGCCGAGGATGCTGCCGAGGTGGACGACCTCGCCGAGGAAGAAGGAGGAGCAGAACACGGTGAGCAGGAGGCCCAGCGGGTTGGACATGGCCAGGAACACAGGCCCGCGCTTCTCGATGCACCACGCCTGCAGGTAGAAGGACACCCCGGTGACCACGAACCCGGAGTATGCCACGGCGACGAGCCCCACGTCCAGCCGGAGTCTCCAGACGTCCCGCTTCCCGCTGGTCGCCGCCGCCGCCAGCGCGAGCGACTGGGCCGTGCTCAGCAGGCACTGCAGCGCCGTGACCAGAAGCTTGTTGGGGTACTCCTTGAGGAGGCGCGCCTGGAGCACGATCCAGAGCGACCACGTCACGTTCGCCAGGAGCATCAGGAACGTGCCCTTCATCCACTGCCCCTGCTTGTTCCCGACGGCGGCGTGCGCGTGGCCGGCGAAGGCGCGGTGGTGGTTGAGCGGGCTGAGCGGCGGCCCCGCGTAGAGGGCGATGACGAGCACGCCGCCAACGCAGAGCGCAACGCCGGCCAGCTTCGCGACGCCCGAGGACGCGCGGAGCTTGATGGCTTCGAGGTGGAGGAGGACGGCGAAGAGGAAGGTGATCACCGGGATGGAGTTGCTCGTGGCTGACGCCACGGTCGCGGAGGTGTACTTGAGGCTCAGGTTGTGAAGGTTCATGCTCACCGTGCTCCTGTACGTAGATACGAGAGCAATACATGTTACACTTACACACGTGTGTATGATCGATCTCTTTGAACTAACAGCAAGAATCAAGAATGATATCTTACCCGAGTAAAGCATACAAGAAAATCTTAGTGAACAACCACAGCGACATGGGTGGCGCGTTTCTCCTGCATGCAAAACCATTACAACATTCAGGGATCACAGTATCAGATTCAAACAGGGATCGACAGATTTTAGGTGAATTAATTACATGCATGAATGCATACACACTGACGTTAACTGTTAACTATGCCTTGATCGAGTAATTATGAAAGTACCATTACCTCTCGAGGATGATGGCGAGCGGCACCAAGAGAAGAGTGGCAGCGGCCTGGCGGTAGAAGATGAAGACGAAGGAGTTCATGCCTCCGTCCAAGGCCGCCTTGGAGACGACGTACATGCCGGTGTAGATCACCTGTATCACCATGGCCACAACATAGGCCTTCTTCCCTGAATCCGACGACATGGCTTTGCGCTATCACCTGTACCTGTACGTCCCTCTGATTGATCGACTCCCGAGCTGAGAGGTTTTCTGTGGTTGAGAGACAAACTAACTTAATGAGTGCGCCTTATATAAAGATCGATGGAGAATGCATATATGTCGATGTTTCAGAGGAAAGTACAGTAGGCATAAGTAGCTTTTTCTCTCTTTTCTTTTTGAGATAATGCTGGCCTTTTCTCTATTGTATTTCTGCAGTAATATTAGCTTTTTTGCTGGCTCTCTGTGATTCACACATATTATTTGTTTGCCGGCCCAAAGAATGATATCTTTCATCTTTTTTTTTTCTTTGAGAAAGATTTGATGTGGTTACATGCATAACACTTGCGTTAGTGCTTATTGCTCATTCGGGAAACTAGCTACCTATAGCAAATGGGTAGTGGTGTACTCATTTAGATCTTCTGCTGCTCCTTGGTGATCACTCGTTACTGATGAGAAGTGTAAGAGAATATGCCAGCTAGTTGTGTCTCGTAGAAATGATTTTCTCCCCATTGGGGGATAGATTTCCTCCAATACAAATCCGCCCACCAAAGTGCGTTGAGAATTCTAACTATATATGGACATGCTGTCTTCAAGTTGCAATCGCACTTTATGTTTCTTCAAACACATTTTCTGAAATAACCCATTTAACATTCACGAAATAATTAAACTGGAAGTTCGGTGTATGTTGAGCCAAAAAAAATGTATTATGTACCTCCATTCATTATTTCCTATGCACTTGGTGCCCAGTTTATACCATAGAATAATTCTTAAAATCTCATGGCAAATATATCTGAAACTATATGGATCAATTATATCTGAAACTATATTGATCAATTATATATGCATGCAAGAAGTATTTAATTTACCATTGAAAACAACAGTGGCTTTCAGATATTACCCAATACATTCACATTTTTGACACAAATGGCCCATTTAACAGGTTATCATCTGGATTAACCCTATTTGGTGAGACGCCTGTCAATTTTTCCCCTCTAAGAGTTTCCGAGATATCTGTAATGTTGGTTTTCTGTCGTTATGTTCAAGTGCCATGCCCCCCCCCCCCTCCCCCTCCCGCGCCAAACGAAGTGGAGTGACTCAATAAATGAGTTCGCGGGAGGGAAAACCTGGTTCAGGAGTCGCAATGCTTCGTCTAAGTTGGTCCGGATGAGGGGAGTTGGCCCAGCTTTGGCACAAGAACAAAAAAAAAACAAGACAAAAACTGCGACATGGCACACCACATGTGCATGACAACGGGGACATGTCTGATAGATTGCTCCAATATCTTACAACGGAAAAAATTGACAAAAACTTTCACTAAGTGGGGTAGTCCAAATGAAATGCTCAGTGGGGGTGATTCATGCAAAAAATGTAAAATCAGGGGTTACAAATTGGAATTCACTCTATAAATAGTTTTATATACTATTTGGTTGCATTTGGCACTATAATCGTATCATTTTCCATAAAAACTTTTGCTTGTTTTGTGGCTAGGTTAACTCCTTTTCATATATTCTGGTGGCTATGTTTCCATAGTAGATTATAAAAATAAATTTAGAGAAACCAAAGTGAACATCCGTAAATTGGCCCAAAAATTATCTAGAAAAATAAAACCTTGAGTACTTAGAAAGAATGGGACACTATAACTTGTTATGCATATCAATTTTGCTAACTTAGACAATTGTGTTAGTTGTGTCAAACTAGAATAATTATAACTCTTTTGGTTGTATCTTCATAGGACTACCCTCAATGGAGGTATCATACGTAACATCATGCATATCATGCGTGCAATAACTGATGCATCACTATAATTAATGATAAGAGAGATCATGGTGTTGTCATAGGTAGATACTGTGTCATGGAATGCATACTAAAAAAAATGTCAAATAGATCTTATGCATAATTTTTCATTCTTTATAAATCAATAAATATGAAAAGACTATGATACTAGTATGTTATACTATGCATTATAGTAGTATCATATGCATATAAGATACTATGCATTGTAACTACTATAATGCAATCACATGTGCGACTTGTCTAATGCGAACTTTGGAGTTAATAAAAAAATCGCCATAGATATTGTAAAAAAACCAGAGTACACATACGTGGATACATTAAAAAAGGAATAGCTACTTGGAAATAAGGTTTTGGCCCTTAGAGCATCTCTAGCACATATCCCATCTAGCTGAACCGCATGGCGGGGATATAGTTAATTGCATCTGCTTATTTCGCACGAAGAACATGAGCTACCGAACATATATCCCATTCAAAAACCGCAAACACTATTTCATTGATTTTGGCACCAAATTTTCGAACAAGTTCATCGGATGTTTTTACAAGATTTTGCAAAGGAGGAACTAAAGGTTCCTAAAAACTACATTAGCTAGCCCGAGTCGACGTTGATCGGCGGGAGTGGAGGAGGCACCCGCGTCGCTGCCGAGGACAAACTTGCCTCGTTGTCATGCGCGCCGCGGCCGAATGCGGGTTGCGGCATGAGGAGGCCGAACTACGCGGGGGAGTGTGGGTTGCGGCGGGAGAGACCACCACGCTTGCTCAGAGATGCACGCCGTGCGCTCGGCCTCCGTCTGCAACGCTCGCCTCACTAACAATGACCCACCGTGATTAATGCCGCCGCGGTTGAAATTGGGCGGTGCCATCGAGGGAGGTGGTGGAGGAGGTGCGTAGGCAGCGACCGGCTGTGACGATTTGATTTGGGCTGCGAGAATCAGTGGCGGCGGTGGGAGGGGAGGAGAAGAAATGAATGTGGCGGTACCACATCCAAATCCAAACCCTCGCATCCTGTTATATATAGGGATTTCACGGCCCACTATCGGGTACCACCATCGCGAAACTCGTTGCGGGCCGGGATGGTTTATCTGTTCGGGCCCAATTTTATCCCAAACCCTGAAAAAACTCGGATACGGGATGGAATAGGGTATTTGCTAGAGATGCTCTTAGGCGCCCAAATGGCGATTAGGGCTCCGAATTAGGAGTCATTGCTGCAGATGCTCTTAGGTGCGTCGCTTGGTGGAGGCCACGTGCTCAGTTTATTAACGTAACAAGCAAACCGAACATTAACATGACTCATTAGTGGCAAATAGATAAGCTACGAATTCACAGGTCGCCTAGCTAGCTTCTTTATTAGTCCCTACAAAAGTTTTTCTAATTAGTGTGCTGAATCAAACTTGGAGAAAAATATCTAGGCATACGTCGGAAGAATTTATGGCCTTTCATAATAAATGGTATATTGCGGTTAACTAATTAAGTTGAGAACCAATTCGTTCAAAGTGGAATACCCTGCATATAGCCGTACCGGCAGACCAGAGAGATCGAGCGCACCAAGCACCGTGAATTCATGTCATCTTTGCAATAATAGCTAGCTAGGTAGCATGCACAAAGCATATTACCATTCATTTGTTGGGTTCTCTGACATTATTTATTTATTTTTATCTCCATCCATATCTCTGGTCCATATCTCCCGAAATGACATTCATGACTGTCAATTCGATTCTCTCTTTCTGCTAGTGTTTGTGCTGGTTTTAAATTAGTTACAGGTGGTCAGTGCTTCTTTTTCTTAAGAATCCCATGGTAGTTATATGCATATTGGAATGAGTTGACGACTTGACATATGTAAAAAAAAAATTGCTCCAAGGAAAGGATAGCAAAGATTTTGCTTCTCCGTTCTTTTTTATACTCCGTATGAAAAGATCAAGAGGATTCTTATATTGTGACAAATGACATAAATTAAGGAGGAATTTAACAGACGAATCTTATTTTGCAAGCAATTAACAAAATGACGGGAATAACTTATTTTGCAATGAATCAGCAAGGATATTTTATTTCATGAAACTTGAGTTTTATTTGAAGGAAAACAAGTTGAAACTAACGGTGTAAATTCACATATAACAAACTAAACGAACTTACTTTCGGCATACTGGTCTCATGATAACTTGATTGACACTGCACTAATTAATATATTGGTTTTGCTAATTCTCATTCAAGTGACGTTAGGTTCGAGTTCATTCAACTCTAGATTCGTGTGGCATGTAAGTTGCACATGGGTAGCAGGTGAGATTTTCCCAATTACATATAGGTTGGATGTAAGTTGTAACTAGGATTTTCTCAGTTGCACCGGTAATTGTAACTAGGATTTCCAATTGTAACTAGGATTTTCCTGTAACATATGGGTTGGACATAAATTGCAACTCAGATTTTCCAGTTGCTTGCAACCCAGTTTTTTCCAGTTACACAATACACATGAGTTGCAAGTATAATTAGGTGACGTGATATAAGTGAGAATTAAGCTAATTCTTATTCAACTGAGCCATAGTATTTCGCTTAATATATGTGTCCAATTATTCATGAACGCTTTTTTACAATAATGGCGCTGTAGTTTTAGTTACTGGAATGGTGAGGCTGTCACGTCTAATATGTACCTGTCAATGTCGTCTTTTAATTTGATCCGACACTACTACGCCTAATCTTGTTAGCTTGATGATGCATATACGAAGTTTCGGACGCATTATACATGCGCGTATTACGTACTCTCTTGGTATAGTGAAATCTCACCAAAAAAGAGTTGTCTATGAATTATATAGTTTGGTTTCATACAGAAATTCAATTCGGCTCCCGGGTGCGTATGCTTCCTGTACCAAAAAATCTTATTTTGAAGTGTCAAATTTTTTTGACAACTACATGTACATCTTCATAATACATGTGAGTTCGTCAAGTTTCAAGAAAAACCAATAATTTTTGTAGACTATGTAAAAAAGAGAAATTTTAACTTGTAAAAAGCATTATTTTTAGCAGTGAGTTTTGTCTTTTTTACAAACGTCACATGCCAAGTTAATTTTTTATGAAACAACTTTGTAAGCGTGTAGCACGTGAAGATGTACGTGCAAATTTTTTGTTTCGATTTTTTTGAAATTCAAAATGTTTGTAAGATGCATTTTAAACTAAAGGGAGCATATGCTCCCATGTTCCAAAACATCACTCCCGGTTTCATAAGCCAATAAAAAGATGGATTACAAGCAGTACGGCAGTTGACACTAATTGGTTTATGCATGTAAGCTATATATCTCTACGAGCAATGCTACACGTACGGACTACTTTTACAAAATTCATTTACGGACTCACAGCAGCAGGCTACAAATCAGAACGTGATCCGATTTTTCAGCAAGGGCAGGAAGGCACAGCCAATCAACCCACAACACGTCTGTCTGTAAACTTTTCGTAGCATAGGCAGTCCGTAGGTCTAGTATTATTGATATCTCTACAGCATGAAAATTAGCCATCACCCGCGAAAAAACTGCTATGACCTCAGTAGTATTTCCATGTATGCCACACATCCAGAACGCACGAAGAATTCGTCAACATGCAGAACGCATGAAGAATTCATCGAACTTACCTAGAATTGCTTACCTATAGCTTCGACCGCAAGTATGTGCGTATTCTTCCGGCCTTCCGGATGAGAACAATCGTTCAATGTCGACGTGTGTGGGTCATGGTCTTGTTGAATACGGTTCAGTAGTTCAGCCTCAGCGATGAAAATCTCGATTTACCTTGTTGGACTCATCACCGGTACACATGACATGCTTCTTTCTTGAAGGCCTTTTCTAGATGTTGCACTTTCGTTCTTCGGCTGCGTGCATCGTTTTGATGCAACGGACGAGGTTTCAACCTTCATTTTGGAAAAAAAAAATGGCATAGGGTTCATGGTAAAATTGTGAAGATACTGCTATGAGGTTGTTCTTTTTGAGATGGACTTGAGCTTTTCTTTATCCTTTTGTTAACCGATTTGGTCGGCTTGGTTCTTGTTTGGTATGGTTGAATAATCAATAATCGATGCAGCGGCCAGTGCTCACACCCTTCTCTTTAGAAAAAGGTATATTGCATGAATAGGTTGATTAATGGTTAAAAAAATGTATGTCGAGCTACATTTTTAAGATGACATGTAATTTATTAAACTAATGTAACAAGATTTTACAAAATACATCCACCCTCGGAAGCAGCGTGGTTTCCAAAAGTTATCATAGACATCTAAGATGCATATGTAACAACAACAAACATCGCATACAGCAGCCATGTTAAACCTCATCCGACAAGTCAGAAGTTCTCACCTTGTCCATGACGAGCTAGGTTTTCAACCTACTTTCCACGACCGCTCATGATCTTAATTCGATGTCCTGGTGGTCCATGAGGTGCCACACAACATTTCGCTTTAGGTACTATATGGTCGTTTCCCTTTTCAAAATAGATGTCTTTTCGAATTGGGCGCCTATTATGAGTGATTGAGGTGTTCATATTGCCTCCAATTATCTTCATGTACATATCCTTCTTTTTTCTCACCGGAGCCTTGGCTAACTTACCTCTTTTGCTCATTAAAGCAATGCATTCAAACACAAAATGTGTTAAATTATTAGGTGTTTTCTAGATTGCATTAACCAACGCATGATAAAATAGGGTCGAATACAATGTCTATAATACCATTATATATATGTGTAGAAAAAGATAACAATAAGACTAAGAGGATATCTATTTTGGAACGGGGCTAGTATAAAGCATGAAATAAAGTTATAGTGACATGTTACGCGCAGTGTCATGCACAGTTCATGAGTACGCGTTTCTTCCCTTTGGAGATCATGATCATCTTCCCTCGCAAATGAAGCACGTGCTTATATACATGCATATATATAGATATGATGCGCATAAGCGTCTGCCACGTAAAATGTTTATCAAGACTAGACAGCAAAGAGAACGAAAAAATTAGTTAAGGCACGTGCAGTATGCATCTGTGTTGTGGTGTGAACAAAACCCTCGGTCCTGAAAGTTTGGTTTAGCTAAAGGCTCTTTATTTTGGTTGCTTTATGTAAGATAATTAGATGGGAAAGCTGAAGTTGGAGCATGCATTATTGTGGCCGTACGTACCTCGTGTCGTGGAACCATCCTATGGATCTATGTTATGTACTACATGTGTTGGCCACTGTAGCCATAAGGGACGACGATCCAGCTTTTGTCCAAGTAATTGTCCCATGCTGCCATGCATATGCATATGATATATGCATCATATCGGAGATGGGTGAAAAAAAAGAAAAGAAACGGCGACCGAGGAACAAGAATGGAGATCGCAAAGTAGGAAGCCTACGCGCAAAAGTATAGTAAAGCAACGGTGGACGTTTCGATGTACGTACACGTGCTGACATGCCTGTCCATCGAGCAAAAGTACATATCGATCAAGTAGCTATCTAGCAGTCTGCTTTCAAAATATAAAGATCAACCAAGCGAGATCACTGGTCGGAGAGAAAATGCGCGTGCGCTATGTTTCATATCGAAGCACTGTGTGATGGGTACGGTGCATGCGCTTGTACGTACACATGCATGATGTGTGCAGCAAGTAGCACAACAGCTTTAGCACTTTACCTTAAAGCTACGGTGTATGCGCGTATAGATATATAAGTGTAGAGATGTCAGTAGGATCCGGTTAAAATCCTACTTATACTTTATTTTTATATTTCTAGTGTGATTCTTGGTATGAAATTTGCACTAGAAATATTAAAATGAAATATAAGTAAAATTTTAGTGATACCTCTTGACACCTTATGCGTGCACACATATATCTAGTATGTTGATTGAGAAGACACCCACACAAGCAGGAATGCCTATCATTGTAAGCTAATCAACCAATGATGGATGCCAACGATCATGCACGTTTAGTTCATGCAGACATCCCATACGTATATCTCTACGGTCATGTATGCTTTCTTTTTTAATTGAGTCTCCTTTTACTCTAATCTTTTCGTCCATAAATAAGTGTATTACTAGCTTTTGTTTTAACTCTAATATTTTAAAGTTTAATCAAATTATGAAAAAAAATTATGAAAAAAGTAACTACATTTATGACACCAATTTAGTATCACGACTATGGCTCATTGATTTTATTATAAATTCATTTTAAGACATACCACATTAATATGAAACTAGTACCACATTAATATGGAACTAGTCAAATATAACCAGGAAGTTCGCACAAATCATGAACTGCAGACAGTGGATGCAGCACCGGTAATTACTGCCGCCGTGATAAACATCATGATTGCACGTGCGCGTCTGTAGTGTGTGAAACTGTGATCGGCTGTGTAGGAAGCAAGTAGAGCGAAAATCATGGAGAAATATATGATTACCAACTGAAATGTTTTTTCTAAGAAGCATTGCATTGTCAAACTAGCAAAGAAGCCTTGTAGCAATATTGTCAAAAGCATAATTGATTGGAAGTTGTAACACAGGACACACATAATTGATTGGAAATTATAACACAAGGCACACCATGAATCCAAAACTGTATATAATTGGCTATGTCAACATCAAGTGCTACTGGACATAATGATAAGTACCTCCTCAGTATTGGAATCTTCACATTCTGCTAGCTAGAAGCATGCATCAAAGTTGTGAAGAAACATAAGCCTCCCATTAAGTATTGTTACAGTGGCAACATTGTTCTCGGAGGCAATATTACAGAAACCAGGGTACATGTGAGCAATTTTTTCGTAAAATAGATATTAATAGCACTGAACACACCGTTCCTGATAACCTCCACAAAGGTGTGCACACAACTGTGTCGTGTTCAGCATTCTGTATCTATTAAGATAAAGCTGAAATAGACATGTATGATAGTGCTGTCTCCAGAAGCAGAAGTAAAACGATAAATATGTAGATGCCCTTTGGCATCGGTGGTTTAACAAGATCATGTGTTCCCTAAAATCTAGTAGACACAAATAATATATACTTTTTCAAATGAAGTCGTTATAGAAAGTTGTGTTATCTCTAGAAACCAAAGCACGTTGTAATAGTACCATTTAAAGAAGGCATATTGTCATTCTTTTCTGGAATTCAAATCCACCTCAAACAAATAAAGAATTCACTTTCCTCTGTTCACTCCATTGTCAGATTTTATCTCTACTGCAGAAAGCTCACCATTATATAAAATGGTAGATTAGTGAACCAAACATGAAGAAATGAAAGGAGAGAAGAAACAATAGATAGAAGTCAGAAAGCCACATCGTCTGAGACCTTTCTTCACAAACCACAGATCGTACAGAAGAAACAGTTGGTTGATACATCAACTACAAACATCAGTCAAATAGTACACGACAAATATAACTATCAAAAAAGGAAAGCTATCCACATCCACAGAAAAATATAAATCACAAAAGTAACTATAAAAAAGATGTTGTGCCGGCAAGAAGAACAGTCAGAACAGATGGTGCTGCTGAATCCGGACTAATTCTGTACAGAAGAGCGAGTGCAGAAACAATTGACATTTACCAAATGCTCAGCAATAAAGGTGGTTAAGCAAGATGATTGCCTGGTGGATGCATATTGCCACGCCCCGGTGGATCTAAACAATAGATCAGATCACCCCCTTCGAGCTGACAATAATAATATTGAAGGAATTTGATGTTCTTCAGGCGCTTTCCGCAATTGCTGGCTGTTTAAATAAAAAGGAAAATACAATCAGTTATCACGCTTGAGACCGGAAAAAAAAACCCACTTGTTTCAAGTCTAACCAAGTACCAGATAGTTTATTCAAAGTTACTCAATGTAGAAACTACTATTAGTTGCATCTTTAGTGGTTCACATGTAGCTATATTCGATGCTCACGGTTAACTGCCCAAGATACGTAACATTGGAGGATTTAATGTATGGACTTGGTGGGTTAATTTAGATGAGGTCAACTGTAATCTTCTAGATATCATTTTGTATGTCACTCTGATCTGGTATATGCGGGAATAGCACAGCATCAACCTACTTATCCACTCCGTTGCTCAACTAACAAAGATGCTGAAGAGATCAGTTAATAACAGTGGTGGTAATACTTCCGCGAAGTTCCCATATGCCCATGGTTTATTCAAGAGCTAACTAGTTAGTTATATAGAAACAAAAGAGAGATGGCATCATATGTATTGGCATACTGTAGAATTTCAGACTGCAGCTATTGTATGTTCATTAAGACAAAGCTTGGTGAGTCTAGACTATGGAAGAATTTACAGAACCAGAAAAACACAGGAGATCTTGTGCCATTCATTTTTCTCAGGAATTCACACTTGGACTATGCTAATGTGCGAATGTTCTCTCAGCAGTGTTGCAATAGGATGTTAGGTTTATAGCTTCTTGTGCACACTTTGATATTATCAAATAGCTAGAGTACACCGAGCATTATAGCCAAACTTTCTTTCGTTCTGTAAATCATGGTTCCTATTTTCCTGATATTCTAGTCAAACATGATAATGAAATGACAAGCGCTTGGGTGTTCCACAATAAACATGATCCCTCGCAACTCGCAAGTATCCGATACTTCAAAACTTGCCGTATCTGCGTACCGCACTTCTCCGATACTCCGATACACGTATCGCTGGCGTGTCCCATTTTCCCACATTAACAAAGAAAGAGAAAAATGCCGATACTCCGACGATACTCCAACGATACTCCGACGATACCTGGAATCTACGAAGCACTGATACTTCAAAACCTCTGCTTGCTTTCTCCTTTCTGGTGTGCTACTGATGGTGAAGAAGCACGGCAGGCAGCCAGTCTTTTTTTGGTGCTATCGATACCTGGAGTGAGATACCGACGACATGTCATCCGCAGGTAGTGGCATGGTAGGCAGCCAGTCTTCTTTTGGTGGTAGGCTAGTGCTAAGATAGGTAGCTGCCTCCCCAAGGTACTGCTGGCTGCTGCCTCCCATATGTACCTGAGATTGGTAGCTGCTGCTTGCTTGCTGCTCTGCTAGTGCTAGTGCTAGGCCTGCGTACTGCTGCTTGATTGTTGCTCTCCCGTTTGACCCGATTGCTTGGCTGGCCAGGAAGTGAGATGGCATCTGCATGATTGTTGCTCTCCCGTTTGACCCGATTGCTTGGCTGGCCAGGAAGTGAGATGGCATCTGCAGGAGGTCAATCTTCAGTTGGTCCTAGTGCAAGCAATTCCATAGACAGAAAATGGGGCAGTACTTCTATGTTCTATCCCATCTTTTGTATTTACTTCATTATGATTTTTGATTTATGGTCTATTATATTTTTGCATTTATACATATACTCGCCGTATCGGCGTTTCGCTGTCTTTTGAAATCGCCGTATCCCGTATCGCCGTCTCCGTATCGCCGTATCCGTGTTGCCGTATCGGTGCTTCGTAGGTTTCCGATAGGATCAAATATGAGGCACGTTTATGGGTTTTGGTGGGTGCAAGCGCTTGGGCGATTTGATGCCAGGAGAGTAATCCTTGTAATAAACTACTTTTATGGTCTTGTAAACCTTCTCCTTAATTAATCAAATCGGGCAAAGCCTTTCTTGTCCCCATTTAAAAATAAGATAATGAAGTGACAAAACATTCTATCTCTAATGGTTCAACTTCTAGTATCATAGACAAATATGAATGCTAACTCAGGCTAGCTGATTTACCTTATTCGGAATTTGTCTTCTTACACGTGGTGTGCCTGGTTCATTTGGCTTCAAGATTTGAAATGAACACATTAGGTTTTCATCTATGCTCAGCAGAGCACCTACATTATCGAATTCCCCGCAATAATTTGGAGCTGAGAAGATTGTGACTAATCTCCTCTGTGCGAAGAACTCATAACCATCTTCTACCACCTAGGGGCATTCATAGTAATGCAAGAATCGTGAGATAAATCTTAACAATAATAATAATCGGAGTTCTCTAAAAGAATAAAAACGAAGACCAAGTTTTCACAAACCTGATGGGCTCGGCATATAAGATCAAGATCATTCTTCTCCAAGAACTCTATAAGTTTATCTGCGCCAAACGTATATGAAACACCTCTGTCGCTCTCCCCCCATCCTTCTCCACTGGGGCTAGGATCAGACCAAAGCAAATCACACAGGAGACCGTAATCAGGAATTTCAGCCGGCCTCTCAATATCCTTTATTTGGTCTAGGTTATCCAGTTCAGGTGAAAGGCCACCATGCATGCACAATATCTTGTCGTCAATGAGTGCTGCAATAGGCAGGCAGTTGAAGCAATCAGAGAATATCTTCCACAGCCGAACATTGAACCTCCTCTTGCATTCATCATAGAAACCATAAACTCTGTTGATTTTTGCATCTTCATGGTTCCCCCGTAACAGGAAAACCTTGTCAGGATACCTTATTTTGTATGCCAGCAGCAAGCATATAGTTTCCAAGCTCTGTTTGCCTCTATCTACATAGTCTCCGAGGAATACGTAAGTTGAAGTTGGAGGATAACCACCCAAATCAAACAACCTCAGAAGATCAACAAACTGACCATGAATATCACCTGCAAGGTATCATCATAACTCGTAAGGCTAAGAGTTTTCTGGCATGATCTGCAGATATAATTTATAGAAAAAATGAAAAAGTAATAGAAGATCGATGCATCTTTGTCCAAAAGTAACTCCTTACCACACAAACGAGATCACCTGACAGACATAGTAAACAAAGCTCCGTAGCAGATAATGTGTAGAATTGTAAAGCTAAGCAAATTATACTTGCAATATTCAATCTCATGTTTTATTTCAAATTTTCCCAAAGCTATGCCAAGGTGGTGTTGATTGTTGTCAGGATGGAATCTGGCAGGTGGATCAAAGAAGACAGGAGAAGCAGAGGTTAACCCGTGGAATAATTTGTGAACTCATAGCCGGTGCAATTGAGAATGTTATCAGTTGGGGCCAACCCGTGGATCAAAGAAGGCAGGAGAAGCAGAGGTTAACCCGTGGAAAAATTTGTGAACTCGTAGCAAGTGCAATTGAGAATGTTATCAGTTGGGGCCAAGAGATAAACAAGAATGGCCACTTCTCAACAAGAACCATTTATAGAAAGTTGGTCTTCAGGAGTTGCCAGTGACAGAATGGTTGATATGTAGATTGTGGTCTGCGAAAATCCCGATAAAGATCAAAAAAATTCTCAGGCACGCCTTCAATAATGATCTCCAATTAGTTGTTCGGTTGAAAGAAGGAATTGACCAGGGGTGAGTTATCATGTAATATCATGTCAAAGTAGGGAGCATAAACCATATCTTGTTTCTCTGCCCAATTGTCTGTTTTGTGTGGTGTCTTTAGGAAAAAACTCACTGGGAGGTAGCACCTCAGTCTCTGGAAGATTTCTTTGTTCAATGACTTGGTCTGGAAAGAGTGCATGCAAAAGAACTGATGATGTGGTATGTGAAGCTGTGGCTACATGCTGGGCATTATGGGAAGTTCGAAATAAAAAGACAATTAACAGTAAGCACCATACAGACATTTTGAATAAAATTGTTTTGTGGATTAGGCAACTCACACGTTGAAGATGAAGAAAAGCTTTCTACATCAAACTTATGTTGGTTGGTGGAGTGGAAATAGGGATAATGAGTTTCTGCGTTTTGTCATCAAGTTTATCTTGGTGTGCTGTAGGTTCGTAGCCTAGGGTTGGCAATTTTCCTATACTGGGTTATTTTAGTTCTGTAGGGTGTGGTGCATGTCTGCCTGATGCTACTTTGTATTTCGTGGACACCAGAGGGCGGTACCCTTTTTCTGCAAAACCCTGATTGTTTACATTTATTGTTAGCCAGGTCTGAACCCTTTGATCTTAAATTTTAGTCACCAGCTATGTGTGCAACTGGAAATGAAATTTCTACAAGGAATAATGCATAGACTAAAATAGCATGTTGACCAAACCCATGCGTAGAACAAAGAAAATCACTATGGATCACAAAGTGACCAGCTCGTGTAAACACGTTCAATGGGCGGTGAGAAGTGACTGGACTACCCATTGTGTCCATCATTGACCAATAATCCTAACTCATTTCGATTTTAGTTTACATCATCAAATTAGCTCATGCTTCCATCGCAAATCCACATGCCCTCAGCCTAGTAAAGCAAATAAAGCCTGCAGCAAAGATGCGAGCACATATGACTAAGCTTTAGCTTGTGTTGGGGTTTCAGCACAAGCTTACCCCACCCAAAAAAATCGGCTAGACGATATTTTTGGATATAGAAGGCTTATGCTTGCCGCATGTTTTGGCCAATGTTGGCAAGAAAAATAAACCCGATTGGGCTACGGAACATGAGCATGCCAAATTTTGGCAACCCCTCTAAACAGTAACCAAAATTCTGGTCCTGACCAAAGAATTGGCAGGGTTGATTTTGGTCAATGATTATAAAACGCCGATGAAGCTTAAATCAGGGTGCCAAGAGAACATCTTCCCAAGCAAAGGTTGTAAGGGCGTCCATCATTTCGGTATCCCCAGACTTCATAAAGCAGCACCAACGTGTACCTAATCGCGCCATGATTCTCCACATCGCCAGGGAAATTAGCATCAAAAGCTACGTCTACGCGCAACCAGAAAGGAGCGGTCAAATACTATAATACTAGAATATTTGATTGATAATCACCGCAGATCTTGACGGGGCCGCGGATTTGGAGGAGGTTGGGCTGGGAGAGGAGCACCCGCTTGGCGTCGACGCAGAGCTGCCGGATCTCCGCCTCCGACAGCTGCACCTGGCGCCCGCCGCGGCCGCCGTCGACCAGCCGCCGCACGATCTCGTCCACCGCCGCGCCCTCCATGGCCCCCATGGAGGCCCGGGTCATCATCATCTTCCTTCTCTCCGGCCGGCGACGGCGAAGGGGGCGTGGTGGAGAGAGAAAGGGTGGATTGGAAATGTTTGGTGTTTGGGACGGCGACGAGCTTAATTTAATCGTTTCGGAGTGTTCAAAGACGCGTGAGGACTTACCAGCCGTTGATTCTGGGATGGACGGCGGATGATTCGTGGTTGAAGCATTCCGCTCTCGTGGTCGCTGCTTATTTCGTCGCCGTCGTTGCCACTGTCTGTCGATGGAGAAAAACAACACTTTTTTGTGCTCCCTATTTTCTGCTTAATAGGCAAGTGTGTGCGCGTTGACGTGGATCTAAAATGTTCGTTGTCTCAAACAATGTCATTAGTATACTATTGTTAGGTTATTAATTGTGCATGTTGTAACAAAAAAGAGATAAGGTCTTCTCTCGTTCACTCTCATATTACTCAGCGGCATTATCTCTAAGTCTACCATTCCATGCTAAGTCTTCCCACTTGGCGTTTACCACCAACTCCATGGTCCACGTGGCATCGCTCTCCTGCACTGCGACACTTTGTTCTCTAGCTTAAGTTTTACTTGGTCATGAAACAATAGTCTTGCATTATATAATAAGAGGACATTTACCTTGTTGTGTCAACTTCAGTTGATGTAGTTGTTCCACAACTGTTGCCGGCAAGTCTGGTCCAAGGTTGCAGAGCGAGATCATAGTTGAAGTAGTCATACAAGTGAGGCAATCGCAAATGTGAAAAGCAAAGAGACACATAGAAATAGTAGGATCTGATATATATTATTGATTGGTGTCCTCTCTTCATGTAATCCATGGGTATATACTATATACAAGGGGAGTGTTGGGAAACCAGCGTATATACAAGTGGTTTCCCAACACCCCCTTGGTCCAACATCCTATATTATATAGGGATTTCTATTTTCGTGCCTCGTGAACCGAGGCATAGCCCGGATGGTTGCCGGGTGCTGATACCTGCTGTGACCCGCGAGATCCCGAGTTCGAGTGCTAGCGCCCGCTCTCTCGCTGTACACACAAAATATCATCTATTGAATTGCTTTGAGGGCTTCTTACCCCCAAAGTCGCATTTTTTTTTATTTTCGTGCCTCAGTGCCCTTAGATGCTCCTGCCCTCTTTTTCTCGCCACCAAGCCCTGTCCAAACCCGCAGAGAGCTCTGACGGAAGGAATCCGTTGTTGACTGTTCGTGCCGACGAGTGGGGTCGTGTCGTTTGTGGGTCGCGTCGTGTGGGACCGCGTGTGTGGGGCGGTAGGAAGGGACCGCGTGGGATAGGACGAGACCGTGTTTGTGTGGCCGTAGCGTGTGGGGCCGTAGTGTGTGGAGCCGTGTGGGTCCGGGAGGGGCACGAGTGGTTTCTGTCTCTTTCGCCCAGATTAGCAGCTTTTGTACCTTTTTCCTTTCTCTCGCTCGATCTCATTCATATTTGATAGCCCAAATTGGTAGCAAATTTAGAGCAGCTTCTCCTTCTGTTTTTTAACGCCATTCATTTCTTTATGCCTTCGTTTTTATCCAATCAGGTAGGAAATCTAGGGCACAAATCCAGAGAAAATATAGGATAAGCTGCATACAACAACCAACATAGCATAGATATATTCACGACAGATCCAAAAGTAGTACCGATAGATACAACATAAGCTACATTTTACATGAATTTAAGCTGCTCTGATAGAGCAATACATACGAGAGTGCAGGGCACGTTCAACGCCTCGGTAGCGCCGTGACTCGCTTGGAGGTTGGTGAATCCCAAGTGCTTTGTGTTTGGCCATGAACGCATGCACGTTCACGGTCGTTCCAACTCTAGCGCCACATCTCGCCAATGGATTCAGCATGGTTCACCAGGAGTTGAAGTGGTGCGGAGCTTCCTGAAGGGGTACTTGTAAATGCCTCGAGCAAAGGGGCCATCGTAATGGCCGACCGCAGCCTCCGAGGACGTGACGAGTCTTGGTGTGTAAGGACTCGTCGTCGTCGTCGACGTTGCTGCTCTGCACCTGTCACGTAGCACCAAAGATCGTGCAAAAAACACGGAGTCAATTGCAACGATGATGGAACAGAGAGTGAACAAAAATCATGCTTGACAATATGGGCTCGAAAAAAAGAGGTAGCCTCAACATTGGACACACTTATATCCAGGATTTGAGTAAACAAAAGATCGTGCACAACAAATTTTTACACACCAATTGTTTACTGACCAAACTCTGAATCAATTTATGCCCAAATATCCATCATCATCGGCACAAATCTTAAACAAAAGCAAATCACAAACACTAATAACGCAAGATCTAACACAAAATGATTGAACTAGGAACAGACGAACCCTAATAACGCTAGATCTAACACAAATGAATTGAACTAGAAACAGACGAACCCTAATAACGCTAGATCTAACACAAAAGGATTGAAATGAGATAAGAACAAGGGAACAAAGGGTTACCTCCGCCTGTCGTCGACGATGTCGGTGTCGTAGGGGTTCTCCTGCGGTCGTACGACATCGGATCGTACGGTCCCAAGCGACGGGGCCCGGACGTGGCGGCGGCAATGCGCGGCTGATCGGGCGCCACGCCGGAAGCAGCAATAGGGCCCGGACGGGGCGGCGGGCGATTCGCCGGGCCGATGTGCCGACAATGGGCATCTCATTCTTCTCCATCGCCGGCGGTTTTCTTCGGATTTTTTCTTGTGGAGAAGATGATGGGACAGAGAGGGTTGAGAACGCAATCGAGGGAGAGAAAGAGGGGCTTATAAAGACGTGGCGGTACCGCAACACGCGTCCGCTATGCACGGCGTGCACCGCGACACGAGTTTAACCCTGGGACGTTTGGTGTACTCGTTATAACCTGAGGCCTTATATAGAAATTTTATCTGTACTCAGCCCCCTCGAGGACTTAGACCGGCAAGTGCAATATACTCAGTTACCCTCAAGTAGCTGGTGAACTGAGAGTCAACAAATGAGATTAACATAGCTAATTGAGTCATTTCATGCGCAAAAAAATCTAAAAAAAATAAAAACATAGTGGCACCTACTTATGGAGTCTTCCTACGCAACCTGCCACCTAGAAAACCTTAACAAAACATATATAAATCAATTTTTACCACAAATTATCACTTCTCAGAATCACTAGTGTAGCTATGAAGATGCATGGTTTTCCACTCAAACCCCTTTGCAAAACATCTTTCCCAAAAACATAGTTTGTCTAAATGATGCCATAATTGTCACACTCATGTATATTTGAATTGCAAATAATTTGATGTAGCCCAATATGAATTATATTGTACAAAACACGTATTTTTCATTTTGTAATTCTTTTGTTTGAATCCCTTAGTCTATTTACTATTTATGTGCCCTTGGATTCTTAGTACTACTCAGTTTGCCCTCACTGTCACAAATGCTCTTAGAAGCCCAAACTTATCCTGATTGGTTGAGCCGTTGTCACACGGATCGACTCCACGAATCGTTGATCCACTGATCTAACGGCAGATACTCTCTCCGTCTCTTCGTGGCAACCTCTCTCTCTTCGTGGCCACCCCCTCTCTCTCTCTCTCTCTCGGTGGAGTGCCCACCCTCTATTTATGTGCAATAACGAGTTTGCCACTTAATATAGTTTGGGATATAGTATTGTATAAACATGAGGCATACATATTTGCGGATTTCGGAATGCATTATTTGTCACCCTCTAATAATTATCAACAATCTTTAGCTTTCCTTTTCTTTAGGGAATATAGTTTGGGATATAGTATTGGTATTTTGAAACGGCCCAAAAGTGTATAATTTTGGTATAAACATGAGGCATACATATTTGCGGATTTCGGTGAATGCATTATTTGTCACCCCTCTAACAATTATCAACTATCTTTAGCTGTCCTTTTCTTTTAGGGAATATAGTTTGGGATATAGTATTGGTATTTTGAAACGGCCCAAAAGTGGTATAATTTTGGTATAAACATGAGGCATACATATTTGCGGATTTCGGTGAATGCATTATTTGTCACCCCTCTAACAATTATCAACTATCTTTATCTTTCCTTTTCTTTTAGGGAATATAGTTTGGGATATAGTATTGGTATTTTGAAACGCCCAAAAGTGGTATAATTTTGGTATGAACATGAGGCATACATATTTGCGGATTTCGTGAATGCATTATTTGTCACCCTCTAACAATTATCAACTATCTTTAGCTTTCCTTTTCTTTTAGGGAATATAGTTGGTAATTTCGGTGCATACACTAACTTTGAAAACAACTACAAGTACATGTAACTGTATAATGGATTTGTAACAAGGTATCTCTTGTAACAACTTCTAGCGCCTGGTGAGCAATGATAAGAATCCGATCGTAATTGTACAACAAAAAAAACAACCAACCATCAGATTAGCTTGCTTCTTCAACTCGATCAGCTGCCTTAACTGCTTGTTCATTTTCTTCAGTTCTCCCTTCACTTCCACCAGTCCCGCATTGGGAGCATTAGGCATAATCGAACGGCTCCTCTCTCCGCCGCATTCTCTACAGCAAGTCCCTCCCAAATTGCGCCCCAATAGCGCCAATTGATTCCTGCAATTGAAGCCTCTGAACGTACACATCGATCCACTCGAAATGCCTGCATTTCTTCAAGATCTGAAAACAACAACGTGAAACCTAAATCCAAAATTCGAGGGAATAACAAGAAAATCGAGAGAAAACAGAGAAATTGGAGCGAGATCTAACCTTATCCCCCTCTCTATATGGAAAGCTCTCGCATGCAACGAACTCACGTCCACGGTGTCGTTCTCGTCCGTCTTGATCGACCGCTTCAGAGAGGCTCTGGCGTGGGCAGTCCATCTTGTCAAAGGCACGGGTCCATATCGCGGCCATGAAGAACGGGAGGTCGAAGAGAAACAAGACATCACCCGCCTGCCGGAGAAGGGCTGCCGCTGGTGGAGAAGAAGAACAATGGGGCGCGGGGAAAGAATGATGGGGTTCGTTGCATAGAAAACAAAAATTTTCCTACCGCGAGACGAATAAATCCAAGATCTAATCTATGGAACACCCAAGATCTAATCTACAAGATCGGAGCAACGAGATTAATAAGTTACTAACCCTTGAAGATTTCCAAAGCCTACGAGATCATCTCGTTGTTGGTGTAGACGATCATCCCTGCCGCAATCCGCAGCAGACTAGGTCGCGCGTACGTGTCGATGAAGCCCTTCCTCTCCTCCAGCGGCAGCGGAGGTGTGGTAGATCTCCTCCAAATTCCAGCAGCACGACGCGTGGTGGTGGTGGTGGAGGAAGAAAGCCACAGTTTCGCTGCCGAACAATGGTGGAGGAGAGAGGCGGCCGCAGGAGGGCAAATCAAGGGGATGGTGGCCGGCCACCCCCTCCCTCTTTATAGGGGGGGGTCTGGTGGCCCCTTCCCATCTAGGGTTAGGGGGCGGCCAAGTGGGGAAGAGGATTTCTTCCCCTGTTGATCCCCCTAGGGTTTTGGGGAAAACCCTAGGGGTTGGCCGGGCCTTGAGGGGCATGTGCCCCTGGCCCATTAGGCTAGGAGCACCCCTCGGCCCAGGCTAGGCCTCCTAGGGTCGTGGCCCACTGGTGGACCCCGAACCTTCTAGAACCTTCCCGTCATCCACCGAAAAATCCCGAACTTTTCCGAAACCTAGAAATCAACTTCCTTATATGAATCTTATTCTCCGACCATTCCGGACCTCCTCGTGACATCCTGGATCACATCCGAGACTCAACAAACTTCGTCTCCATACCATATTCAAATCTACTTATGCGACATCGAACCTTAAGCGCGTCACCCTACGGTTCGCGAACTATGCACATGGTCGAGACTCTCTCCGAGCAATAACCAATAGCGGGATCCGAGATCCATAATGGCTCCCACATATTCAACGATGACTTAGTGATCGATTGAACCATTTACATACGATGCCGATTCCCTTTGTCACGCGATATTTTACTTGTCCGAGGTTCGATCATCGGTATCTCCATACCTTGTTCAACCTCGTTGCACAAGTACTCTTACTCGTGGTATGTGATCTCTTATGAACCATTCATATGCTTGCAAGCTAATCGATGACATCCCACCGAGAGGGCCCAGAGTATCTATCCGTCATCGGATGGACAAATCCCACTATTGATCCATATGCCTCAACTCACACTTTCCGAATACTTAATCCCACCTTTATTGTCACCCATTTACGCAATGACGTTTGATGTAATCAAAGTACCCTTCGGTGTAAGTGATTTACATGATCTCATGGTCGAAGGATTAAGACAACTATGTATTGAAAGCTTATAGCAAATGAACTTAATGACTTGATCTTATGCTACGCTCATTTGGGTGTGTGTCCATTATATCATTCACCTAATGACATAACCTTGTTATTAATAACATCCAATGTTCATGATCACGAAACCATGATCATCCATTAATCAACAAGCTAGTTATACAAGAGGCTTACTAGGGACTCCTTGTTGTTTACATAACACACATGTATCAATGTTTCGGTTAATACAATTATAGCATGGTATGCAAACATTATCATAAACACAAAGATATATTATAATAACCATTTTATTATTGCCTCTGGGCATATCTCCAACAGTCTCCCACTTGCACTAGAGTCAATAATCTAGTTTACATATGTAAAGATATAACACCTTGGCCTTCGGTGCTTATCATGTTTTGCTCACGGAGAGGTTTTAGTCAACGGATCCGACACGCTCAGAAACGTATGTATTTTGCAATTCATTTGCGTCTCAACGCATCACTCATTTTCCAAATGAGTCGGCATTAATTTTATATGCTTAGTCCTCTGTGGAACCTTAATTCCGCGGTCTGAAATAAGTCACTAATATTGTCACACACAATATAGCTTCAAAGTTCTGACACTATCTAACTACACCAAGTTCTCAAAGAACTCGTTTAACATCCTCATCATTGTCAAAACAATGACATACTGCCTTCGTTTGTGAATCCGTCACAATATTTAGAACTCATCTAAATCTAGCATAGACTTCTTCTAGCTTATTGTGCTACCTTTAAATAACACTTAGCCTAATTGAGATTAAAATTTTATTTTTATATGTGACCAAACTAATATCGGTGCAACACCTTACAGTGATTTGATTGTCACTATCCCATATAAAACTATATATATATCCTTGGTTCTTCTAAAGCACTCAGGGATATTCTTACTCTTGTCCAATGATCATTATATGAATCATTCTGGTATATGCTCGTAACAATTTAGAGCACAGGACATCTGACTTTGTACATATTATTTGTGATCTAAAATCACTCATGTGCTTTTACTCATCGAGTGTCAAATACACTCAAGTCTAAACCTTCACATGGAAAAGAACACCTTCTTAACATTTTTATATTGAACCACTTCAATATCCATTCTATGTACCTTGACTTAAACTTATTATGTGTTTCAATCTATCTTCATAGATCTTGACACTAAATATGTTTCAGTCCATATCCTTTCATTGAAATTAATTCTCAATGAAACCTTTTAATCACATCAAGTACATGATTACATTATTTTTAATCAACGATATGTCATCTACATAAATATGTCTCAGCGCTCCCACTTAATTTCTTGCAAATGCAAGCATCTTCATCATTTCTGATGAAATCAAAACTCTTTGATTATTTCATCCGGTGAAGATTCCAACTCCGCGATACTTACTTCATCCAATTGAAGTTTGTATACCTATCTAGTATTCCACGGACCAGCAAAACTCTTGGTTGTATCTGGTATACATCATTCATACATACTTCTGGTAAGGAATGTATTTCTGCCATCCTACTATCATATCTCATAAAAGAAATATGTAGCGATTACTAGAATAATCCACATAGACTATAAGTATTGCCACGGAAGATCTAATCTTATCGTAGTCAACTCTTTGAACTTTGTCGTAAACAACTTTTCGATAAGTCAAGCTTCTTTAAGGATATTGTATCCAAGTCCATCAATTTTATAGATCCATTTTCTTTCAAAAAGTGTTCACCTATCTTGGATTTCATGGCGCATAGCCATTTTAACGGAGTCAGGCCCATCATAACTTCTTTGTATGTAGTTGGTTTATCATTGTTCAAAATCAATCCTTTGTTCACAAATCATTCATTTGATCACAAAATAAACCATATCTACAAGGTTCAATAGGTACTTTGATCTCCATGACTATAACACTTTATAGACATGGAGCCATGATCTTCGTAGCTGCTTCCCGGAACCATTTCCGATGTGCCTACTCTGATCATCACTGTGTTCATGAACCTTATCAAGTTCCATTGTCCTCCCACTCAAATACTTCGCTAGAAAACAATTTCTTGGAAATAAGCACGTAACATCAACAAACACTTTTGTCTTTTACTTAATAGTGGAAAGAATTCCCAATCAATTCTCTGGGATAACCAATAAAGACATTCATCCGATTTTGGTTGTAAACTCATTCACTTATGCTACGCATACCAAAATTTAAGAAAGGACTATTAGGGTTATACCCATGCCATAACTCATATGGTGTCATTTCAATGGATCATGATGATGCTCTATTCAATGTAAAAGCGGTAGTCTCTAGAGCATAATCCACAAAAATATAATGGCGTCATTTTATTTTATCTCATCATTAATCCAACAAGTTTTGGATACGTCTTGGATACTCCATCATCACTATGATACTCCAAGAAACGTGAGTAGTAGAACAATTTCATAACTCTCTTAGATGTTCGCTAAAACTCGTAATTCAAATATTTCCACCATGATCAAATCATAGATATTTGACTTTTCTATTACGATGATTTCCACTTCATGCTGAAATTTATTTGAATTCTTTCAAATGTTTCAAACTTCTTCCTTATCGAATATATCCACATATATACTCAATTCATTGTTAGAAATTTTCATGAAGTAGAAGAATCTCCTGCACACAACTATGCCCAGTGAACCATATACATCACCATGTATGTTTCCACTAAGTTAATTGCCCGTTCAACTCTTGGCCTATGAACGAGATTTAAGCCATTCTCTTTAGAAGAGATTTGCAAGCGCCAAATGATTCGTAAATCAAATGACTCCAAAAGTCCATTTGCATGGAGTTCCTTCATGCTCTCTAACATGACCTAAATGGCGGTTCCACTAATGAGTGGAATTCATATCATTTGCCTTATGGCATTTTAGCGTCATGTTATGTATGTGTGCTTCACCATAAAGATTTATAATAACTTATCCATCGTACATGGAATGTCATCAATTTGAACAACTCATTGTTTTCATTTAACCAGAACAAGACAACAATTATAAAGTTCTTTATTATAAATCTGAATGGCTAGACAGAATGCCAATGTCGAACATAATAACACTTTATTTTTGTTCCAGACGTGCATTCCTATCACATTCTTTTCAGTCACTTAGGCCATCGTATTCTTGTATTGCGTTGTATTGTATGACATCTCATACCAATCAATCTGGTACAAATACCCAAGAATTTCATTATGTGACCAAACAAGGAATACATCTATAACATGTATATCATCTATATACACCTGACCTAGACTTTCTAGTCTTTTCTTTCTTCTCAAAAAATATCTTTTGTAGTTTCTCTTTAGCTTTCCTCATTCTAAAAACACTTCACCTTCAATAACTTCTAGGTCCATTGGTCAAATACCAATAACCTTGAGGTTCTTACCTTGAAGTTGATCATCACATGACAAGCGTTCTAGATTTCACTATTAGTAACCTTTAATGTGATGAACAATTTCACTCATAATTTTATCCATCAAATCATGAAGACTTTCCGAGACCATGTCTGTACATGCTAGGCTCGTAAAGTTTTAACCTTAGTATTCGCATGTGCAAATCTGTCTTGCACTTGTATGCACACGTGAATCTATAACACCCGATCATCACGAGATGCTTCAAAGTCTTAGCAACGGTGTATACTAAGGACGATCACTTCATGGATATGCGAATATCGTTAGTGCCCAACTAGTTGGAGGATTGACGCCGGCGCTAACCTTCGTACATTCCCATAAAACTTATGAGTTTATGTAGTCTCACCAAATTATATTCTATCATCTTGCAATAGGGTCTTAGATATCACATATATCTCATACCTTGCTTATTTCTGAAACACAATTTTCAGCTCCTTACTTTTCAAACGGATTTGAAACTCAAGTATCACGAGACAAGATGATTTAAGGTACTAATTGAAACCATTGCTCTTTGAATCATCAATGTGAGGTTTACTAAAAGTTTGCATTAGGACTTAATCATATCTTGATTCTTTAACAATACTATACCAGTCCGTAAAGTTACTTGTCAGACTTAACAGTATTTCTATCTCAATTACAAGACTAGCGCATGGTAGGATGCCAATTCTACAAATTTAATTCAAAATACTATTCAGACTATGTTCATGACAATATGAGTTCATTTTTTAATTCTTAAATTAACTAGGTGAACTCCCACTCAAAACAACATCCCTCGCATTGTCTTAGTGATTACACGAACCAAATCCACTACACCAAGTCCGATCATCACGAGAAAAGATGTAGCTTCAAAGGCGAACACTCAAAGTGTTCATCATATCATTCATATGACTCATGCTCTACCTTTCGGTATCCCGTGTTCCGAGACCATGTCTGTACATGCTAGGCTCGTCAAGGCAACCTTAGTATCCGCGTGTGCAAATCTTGCACCCGTTGTATGCACATGTAGAGTCTATCACACCCGATCATCACGAGATGCTCGAAACGACAAGTCTTAGCAACGGTGCATACTAAGGATGAACACTTTATTATCTTGATATTTAGTGAGAGGGATCATCTTATAATGCTACCGTCATGATCTAAGCAATATAAGATGCATAAAGGATTAACATCACATGCAATTCATAATATGTGATATGATATGGCCTTTCTTCTTGTGCTTTTGATCTCCATCTCCAAAGCACATGATCATGATCTCCATCATCACCAGCATTGCACCAAGGTCCGTGGCGCCGCTTCATGGTTGTCCATCACTTATAGCTACTATAACAACTACTTGAAATAAAGCTATTACATGATGAATAGACACGCAGGTCTTTAACAAAAATTAAAGACAACCATTAGGCTCCTGCCGGTTGCCATAATACAACAATGAACATCTCATACATCAAATATAATCATCATCACATCATGGCCATATCACATCACCAAACCCCGCAAAAACAAGTTAGACGCCTCTAATTTGGTTTGCATATTTTACGGGTTTAGGTTTTCGAGTAAGATCCAATCTACCTACGAACATGAACCACAACGGTGATACTAGTGTTGACAATAGAAAGTGCAAATTGGAATCTTCACTATGGTGGAGAGACAGACACCCGCAAAGCCACTTATGCAATACAAGTTGCATGTCAAGCGTGGAGCAAGTCTCATGAGACGCGGTCATGTAAAGTTAGCCCGGGCCGCTTCATCCCACCATCCCGCAAGATGCAAAGTACACAAACTAAAGAAACAAAAGCATCAACGCCCACAAAACCATTGTGTTCTACTCGTGCAACAGATCTATGCATAGACATGGCTCTGATACCACTGATGGGGTTCGTTGCATAGAAAACAAAAATTTTCCTACCGCGAGACGAATAAATCCAAGATCTAATCTATGGAACACCCAAGATCTAATCTACAAGATCTGAGCAACGAGATTAATAAGTTACTAACCCTTGAAGATTTCAAAGCCTACGAGATCAGATCTCGTTGTTGGTGTAGACGATCATCCCTGCTACAATCCGGCAAGACTTCCGTACTCGCCGCGCGTACGGTGTCGATGAAGCCCTTCCTCTCCCCCGGCAGGCGAGGTGTGGTAGATCTCCTCCAAATTCCAGCAGCACGACGGCGTGGTGGTGGTGGTGGAGGAAGAAAGCTGCAGGGCTTCGCCAAGCCGGAACAACGATGGTGGAGGAGAGAGGCGGCCAGAGGAGGGGGCAATCAAGGGGATGGTGGCCGGCCACCCCTCCCCTTTTATATAGGGAGGCCGGCTGGGGTGGCCCCCTTTCCCATCTAGGGTTAGGGGGCGGCGGCCAAGTGTGGTGAAGAGGATTTCTTCCCCCCAAGTTGATCCCCGGTTTTGGGGAAAACCCTAGGCTGGCCGGCCTCGAGGGGCATGTGCCCCGGCCCATTAGGCTAGGGAGCACCCTCGGCCCAGTGCTAGGCCTCCTAGGGTCGTGGGCCCACTGTGGGACCCCGAACCTTCTAGAACCTTCCTGGCCATCCACCGAAAAATCCCGAACTTTTCCGAAACCTAGAAATCAACTTCCCTTATATGAATCTTATTCTCCGACTATTCCGGACCTCCTCGTGACATCCTGGATCACATCCGAGACTCCGAACAAACTTCGTCTCCATACCATATTCAAATCTACTTATGCGACATCGAACCTTAAGCGTCACCCTACGGTTCGCGAACTATGCAGACATGGTCGAGACTCCTCTCCGAGCAATAACCACTAGCGGGATCTGGAGATCCATAATGGCTCCCACATCTTCAACGATGACTTAGTGATCGAACCATTTACATACGATGCCGATTCCCTTTGTCACGCGATATTTTACTTGTCCGAGGTTCGATCATCGGTATCTCCATACCTTGTTCAACCTCGTTACGACAAGTACTCTTTACTCGTACCGTGGTATGTGATCTCTTATGAACCATTCATATGCTTGCAAGCTAATCGATGACATCCCACCGAGAGGGCCCAGAGTATATCTATCCGTCATCGGGATGGACAAATCCCACTATTGATCCATATGCCTCAACTCACACTTTCCGAATACTTAATCCCACCTTTATTGTCACCCATTTACGCAATGACGTTTGATGTAATCAAAGTACCCTTTCGGTGTAAGTGATTTACATGATCTCATGGTCGAAGGATTAAGACAACTATGTATTGAAAGCTTATAGCAAATGAACTTAATGACTTGATCTTATGCTACGCTCATTTGGGTGTGTGTCCATTATATCATTCACCTAATGACATAACCTTGTTATTAATAACATCCAATGTTCATGATCACGAAACCATGATCATCCATTAATCAACAAGCTAGTTATACAAGAGGCTTACTAGGGACTCCTTGTTGTTTACATAACACACATGTATCAATGTTTCGGTTAATACAATTATAGCATGGTATGCAAACATTATCATAAACACAAAGATATATTATAATAACCATTTTATTATTGCCTCTTGGGCATATCTCCAACAAAGAAAGGGGAAGCAATGGCACGGGCACAGGCGCGGGGCTGGCTCGGGCTCCCATTTTGCAACGGGCACCTGGGTAAGTTGTGGGTCCGACGCGCTAACGTGGACAAGTTGTGGGTCCCACGATGATCCGGATAAGTGGAGACGTGTCCACCGCGGCACCAACAGCGGCCCCACTTGACAGGACCAACCAACGTCAACTAAACGGAATCCTCCGTCCGAGCTCCTTCGGGTTTCAGACAAGGGATCGGGAAATCGAGGAAAACTAAGGAGCTGGGGAAAACTGAGTACAACTAAGGACCCGAGGGCACGAAAATAGAAATCC
Organism: Lolium multiflorum; assembly: GCA_030979885.1. Lineage (NCBI taxonomy): Eukaryota > Viridiplantae > Streptophyta > Magnoliopsida > Poales > Poaceae > Lolium > Lolium multiflorum. Next base: position 52,149,951 of record CM061747.1, on the reverse strand, counting down.
CTATTATATATGTCTCAAAACTCAAAAACCTAGTGGAAAAATATGGAGAACATGCACATATCAAAAACCTCATTCTGTAAAACATCTAGAAAACTCACGCAAGGGAAAAAAGAACTATCCAATCAACATCAGGTTGAGAACTCGATCGTCTAGATCGAGATTTACATAGGGGGATGCGAAGAATCTCTGTAGTCACCTAGCCACTTAATTTGGACTAAGCATGTTTATATAGTTTCATATACACCATGCTTCCCATAACCATGCACCATCATCATTGCCTTGTCACGAAAATAAAGAAGAAATTCAAACTTTTGCTCGTTATCTTTTTAACTGAAAACTATGCCTCATAATTGTGAGTATGTTAAATCTTTCTAAAACTTATTTCTCTAATGTTTGGCAAGCACCTAGTGACAAAGGATTAACTTGTCAATGCCTACAGATTGTAGACTAGGGTTTTGCTAGAAGTAGAGGGCAAGTAGATCTCGAAGGTTTAGGCGAAAAGTACTCGACGATTATGAAAACTAGGTTCCGTTGATGAATTCGATCCTTTTGTCCTCGACTCCTTATATAGGAGGTGGAGCCGAGGGTTTTCGTTTTGTACAAGTTACAGAGTCCGGACGGTTTCTAACTCATCCCGCCGATTACAAATAACACTCCCTATTACAACTCTAGCTTTCCTTAATATATCTTGGGCTCCCGAATCTTCTTATTCTTCTGATAGGGGCCTTCAAGAAACTCCGGTACTATCTTCGGCCCATTTGGGATGCCTATGTCAGTAGCCCCGAGATTTTGCTTGAATCGTAGAGTCAAGGGAAATCTCACTGTTTATATTTATTCAAAAACTTTTATTTATACTTCTTCACATAAAATTCTATATTGTACAGGGATAACGGTAGGGGCTAGTTCATCCGACGGATCAAGTACTAGTTAACTGCTCTAGTGGCAATCCGCAAAACCTACTTCAAGATCACGTCCGGACATGATCTCGGATACTGGCAAACTTCGACAGTGCCGCTAAGGTCTTACCATTCGTCGAGTCCCGTCAAATTTATCGGCACCTAACGCGTCCGTCAGATTTTTCTTCGTATCTGTTGATACGGATAAAGTAGCAGATGGCCTTTGGCGATGCCACGCCCAAGAACGGATGTCTTACCTTCGCAAATTTGCGGCATTCAGAAATTGATCGCAACTTTGGCGTTCGAGAATATATTGTCGAGTGCTTTTCGCCTTTGGAATAGCACATTTTATCGAGTCATATCCGATGACTTATTTTGTCTTCCCGATGGGAGTATATGTAGAGTTATCTCGTGTAACTCGAAATATACTCACGTTATTTCTTTATTTTGATAAAATTCATCGGGCACGCGAACAGCGTTCCCGATGGGAGTAGCCCCGAGGCTACATCCAAGAACTTGTGCTTGGGTGTAGGCTCCACAGATTAGTATCCATTGCCGCTATATTTATAATCTTTCTCGATTTTTTTTATTTATCGGGTGCCGGCGCCTCCCGATGGGAGTAGCCCCCGAGGCTATGAACAAGTGCTTGCATTTGGTCATAGGCTCTCGCCATTTCTATCTTGTCATACTCGAAGTTTTTCTATTTTTCCAAAGTAGCCCCCGAGCATTTGGGCAAAACTTGTATTTGATCAAAGACTCCCGAGATAATCTTTTCGATAAACTTTTGAAAACTCAAGTCGAATTTTTCTTTATCTTGACGACGTCATTGCCGATGATAGCCACGATCTCTATTTTGAAGACTGACCATTATCACTTGTTTCGCCGCCTGTGGGTCATCCCATCTGGACACGCGTGCAAGTGGGGGACACATGTTCTCCCTTTTTCCTGGCACACGTTCACCTCGTTAATGTTTAAATACTTGTGCCCTTGTATCCACGTGGCGATCATCTCTGCATTCTTTTTCATCCAACGGTTCCGTCGTTTCACCGCACCCGTATATAAGGTCCTCTTCTTCTTCCTCGAACACTTCGCTCGCGCCGTCCCCGTCTTCCTCGCAAAATTTCGTGCGCTCCTCATCTCTCAAAGCTCTTCACTTCGTAGCTGCTCCTCTCGCCATTGTTGATGCCACCGCGTCGATTGACCAGGCATAACACACCTGATTCCTCGATGGCCGCGCATCTGGGAGTCGGCGGAGGGAGAGGTCCAAGATCACGAACCAGGACCTCAATCTCGAAGAAGCTGGGATTACCAAGAAACCCAAAGCGGTTTGCTTCCCGGAAGAAAGCTACCCAACCCCTCCAATGGGGTATCGGGTAAGTTTTGTTGATCATCTCATCCGCGGTCTTGCCGCCCCCATTCACCCTTTTCTTCGCGGGTTACTCTATGTTTATGGTCTCCAACTTCACCATCTCACGCCCAACTCTATCCTTCACATTTCTATTTTTATCACCCGCTGCGAAGCCTTCCTTGGTGTCTAGCCTAACTGGGCATTATGGAAGCGCATTTTCTTTGTCGCCGCAATGGCTCTCGCAATGTCGCGTATAATATAGGCGGTGTTGTTATTTCTGTTCGCTCCTCCGTCAACTACTTCGACGTCAAACTCCCCGACTCCGTTCAAGGGTGGCGCAAGAAGTGGTTGTACATTCGTGAAGAAACCACGGATGCGCCGAAGACAACATTCCTCCTTTTGACGGTGCCGAGAAAATCCTCGCCGTTCTTGGGACGCAGAAGCTTCCGAGGAAGAAAGGACTTCGACAGAGCCCCGATGACTCGTATCCATGAGTTGCAAAATACTCGTGGAAAAGAATTATCAGCATCCAAATTACGGCGTACTTCCTTAGGACTAGGGTGCAGCCTCTTCAGCTCGCAAAAACCCTTCTGAATTACACTGGCGATGAAGACGCAGATCGCCTGTCGACGAATTTGGAAGTCAAGGATTTGGATAGACTTATCCGTAGGATTTCATCTCTTAAGAAGAAAGACTCCATCCCTTCCACTTGTCGTGTAAGACCATACAGCGCCGCCCATGCGCTTCCCAAGGTAAACATTGTCGCGTAATCTATCGATTGCCTTGCTTTTTGTGTTGTTATTCATTTCTGACTTCCCTCTTTATATACAGGACCACCCAAATCTTGTTTCACTTCCTCCTCTTCCCGAAGGTGGGGATGTCGAAGAAAGGGCCGTTATCTCTCGATGACAACCCGATGCCCCCTCGTTTGTAAATGAACCCGCAGAATCTCGAAAATCATGGATCCGACGAAAAAGAGGATGTCTCTGAACCGCATCGGCACAATCTCCTCCTCCTGCTTTCTCCAAGGAACAAAAGGAAAAGGGATGATGCCAAAGATTCCGGCACCTCCAAAGTCGACGAAGCTGTTCCTTCGCACCAGAAGGCAGGCTATGATCCATACCTCGAGTCTCTCATCAGTTCGTAAGTACCCTTTTCCTTGTTTACTTGTACTCGAAGATTCTTGTCTATCTTGCTTTTTTATATTGTCGACGCTTGCTCGTAGTGATGATGAAGAAGAGGTACCAACCGCTGATGTGGCTGCTCGAACGAGCACGTCACATACATTAGTCGCCTCGGAGACGCCAAGGAGAAGAAACGCGCCTCCTCGACAAAATATCGGCGCTACTCCTCCGGCAAGCCCCATTGTCCCTTCGCCAAAAAGGGCGAGGGAGATAAATCCAGAGCTTACTCTTCAATCGAGTAGCTCTTCTAACCCTCTCTTGGATGATGTTGCTAACACTCTTGTCGTTGTTTATATTTTCTCTCGTTTGCTCCTATGTGTCGTCATTTTTCTCATGCCAACATTTTCTTTCTCTGTCTCTCTTTAACAGCCTATGATAAAAGATCTTCTTCGCATCGGTGCCCAATTGGGTACCGTGATTACGCCAAAGAAGACTCAAGGTAATGCCCGACTATTTTTGCTTCCTTTCTGCATGACTTGTCGACGTTTATAGCTAATCTTGTCTTCCTTTTTCGCAGAAACCGGCAGGCCAACGAACGTGCCGACGCTTGCTCTAAAGTTAGAGCAATGTGAAGAGGCTCGTAAGAAGGCCGAATCAGATGCAATTGAAGCTAGGCAAGAAGTCGACAAGGCTAAGGCTGATGTCCTGGTGTCGAAGATCTTCGGAAACGTCGCATGACGCCGAGACTTCACTAAGCGATCACATAACTGCGCAATCTGCTCGCGAAGCGGCGATCACCAAACGCATAAAAACACAAAGTCGTCGCTTTGTCGGTAAGCATTTGCACCATTGCATACCCTTTGGATTTTCCTTTTTGCACTTGTTTGTTGACAAAAATTTCTATTTTTATTTTGTCGATAGGACCTCGCAAGAATTTGAACTTGAGGATCCCGACAACGATGTTCTTCTTGACGCCGTTTCATTCCTTGAGTTTCATGGGACGGAAGCGTGAAGGCATGGATGAAGCCGTGGCTGGGTTTCTTTTCCCTACTTCTTCCCGAAGAAAGAGGAGCCCGCAACTTTCCTTGGCCTTGCCAAGTGCTTTAATCCTCCCGAAGATCTTGGGCTGAAGATGCGCCATGAGAACATGAAGATTGCCGTGGAAAGCATTGTTGCTAGTTTTGATAGTCAACAAACTATTGATCGCCAAAGTTGGCGACACGGAGCAAATAGAGCAAGCAAAATGGCGATCTTTGATCAAGGCGGCAAAGCTTAACACGAAGAAGATCCCGGCCTATCTCGGGATCAAGCCATCTTCGACTCCTAGCTCTTCAAGGCCGGAGGTCTAGTTTTTGCTTTCTTTATTTCCTTTGCTATTGTCGCCATTCTAGTCTTGGCGACAAGTTCCCTGCCAGTCCCTTAGGAGAACTCTTTTGTAATGGCCATGTAAAGTTTCTACAATCAATGAAATTCCTTTTGGTGCTATCATTGATTTGGGCTTTTTCTTTTCCAGCTTGATATTTGATAATTATTCAACGAATCCTTCTTCTCCCGATGCTGCTCCCGCTTCTTCCTTGTCGAAGAAAGTAAGAACCGATGACAATTTCCTTGAAGGTTCTTCCGCACACCTTTGTCGCAAGATTTACAAGAACTTCGACAACAACTTCAGTCCACGAAGAAACAAACTCTGCAATGATGGAACAATCTCGGAGAGCATCCGAACAAGAACAACTTGCTCGTCGACAAGCCGAAGAAGCTATGGCTGCTAAGGATGCTGCTATATTGGAAGCGAAAGGAGCTAGTGCCCGGGAAAATAGCATGCTCGAGCTGATGTTGGAAGCTAGCACGGATATGCTAGGTATGTATCTCAAGCTTTCTGATGCCTTCTCTTTATTTTGCGTGCCTTCTTCCAAGTTTCTTCCCTTGTTGTCCAATAGGCTCAGTTCTTGATGCTGCCGCCGAAGATCTAAGAGTAAATGAAAGAACGAATCTTCTTGTCAACCTTTCTCGAACCATGGCTCTTTATTTTGGGCCACTCCCGAACGAACTCAACAGATTGTCAGGTTCCAAGATCGTGCTTGCCAAGTACGCGAATTTCTAAATTTTTGCACGACGACGTTGACCCTTGTTTTCAAGACTTTGTTTCCTCGGAATGAGGTTCCTGCGACTCTTCCTGAATTGCTAGAGACCTTCGAGATGCTCCTCGTATTCATAATTTCGTACGAGCCCAACTGACTGCTTGAGCAAGATTTGCCATGATTATGATAAATATTTGCCATCCAAAGTTGGACCTGTCGACGATTGTCGTTGATTGCATGGCAAAGAAGACGCGTCGCAAGAATAATATTGATGCAATCAACGAGATGGTGACTCCTGTGGCGAGTCGATGATAGACGAGCTTCTTCTGATGGATGCACTTTTCACAAAGGATCTTATGCCGAACATAGAACGACCAGAGGCTTGTCAATAGATACTATTTTGGGTTCTGATTGATTTGTAAAACTTTGTCGAAAACATTTGTTGTATACCGCAAATGCTCTATATTGTCTGAGCCCCCGAGCCTTTTTGTCTGGAGTTTTTACTATTTTTCTCTTCCCAAGGTTCCTTTCTGAGCCGTAATAAAACACCTTGATGGGCTGCATGATCTTGTCGTCGAAGTTCTATATTTTGTTTGTCGGGTTTTTGGACCAGAGTAATGAGATATTCTGGCGTGTGCACTATATTTAATCATGACCAACTTCCAATTTATGTATTTGGCGAGGTATTATTGTACCAAGGCGAAATATTTTCAATAAATCGAGTTTGTCTGTTTGATATTTGAGGGTGCAGCCCCGAGTATGTCGACGAACAAGAAGTATATCTTCACTATCTTTATTATATTGCAGCACCGCGAGCCCGCTCATTAAAAACCTTCTCCGCCCCACACTGCCCCGAAAAGGAAAAGAGTGCGTGAAACTCGCGGGCGTTTCAGTACATTGTATGTTTACAAAGTAGACTATATTTTGGCGCCTAAGCGTAAAAACGTCTCTGAATGTTAATGCTCCAGGGATTTGGCTCAAGAATCCTCGTTTCTTGTCTTTGATTCGTATGCTCCTCCTTCGATTACCTCCGTGACGATGTAGGGTCCAAGCCATGGTGACTCGAGTTTTTCGTGACTTTTTGGTTGAGTCGCAGAACTAAGTCACCAACTTGAAAAGACTTCGCCGCCGTGGTAGTTCTTTAGGTCCCGCCGATATTTGGCGACTCGTGACAGACTTCGCCTCGAGCTTCGTCAAGTGCATCGACATCGTCCTCCAAGGCTTCTCTCGAGGTTTCTTCATTATATTCTGTGACTCTTGGAGAATCGTGCTCATTTCTCCAGGATCGCTGCACCATGGACCAGAAAAACGGTGTTTCCCGTGTCGCCGTATTTGGTGTTGTTCGGATACTCCACAATACATTTGGCAGCTCCTCCGGCCAAGTATGCCGTGCTTTTTCCAATGGTCCTAGCAGCGCTTTTTGATGCCATTGCAGATAATGCCATTGGCTTTCTCGACTTGACCGTTGGTCTGTGGATGCGACGACGCAAAACTCAATTTGATGCCCACTTCTGCGCAGATGCTTTGAACTCCTTGGACGTAAAGTTGCCGCCGTTGTCCGTGACAATGCTGTGAGGGACTCCAAATCGAAGACGATGCTTTTCACGAACTTAATCGCTGATGCGCCGTCCGGTGAATTTATCGGCTTTGCTTCTATCCACTTTGTAAATTTGTCGACAACCAGCATATACTCATAACCTCTGGCGAAGCTTTGTGTAGTTTTCCAACCGAGGCCCCATTGAGCAAAGGGCCAAGACAATGGGATTGGCATAAGTTCGCGCAGGAGAGTGAGGTCTTGGCGGCAAATCTTTGGCACGCGTCGCAAGTTCTCACTATTTCCTTTGCGTCCTCAATTGCCGTTAGCCAATAGAATCCTGCTCGAAACCTTAGCCGCGATAGCTCGGCTGCCGCGCCCGCATTTCCTTCGTGCACATCTTTCAGATAATTCTTCCTTCTTCGGCGTAACGCATCTTTGTAGCACGTCCGAGATACTTCGTTTGTACAACTCGCCTTTTACCACAAAGCTTTTGATCTTCTCGATTATTCGCCTTGCTTCGACTGGTCGTCGGGTATCGTTTTCCTTAGGATATATGATATGTAAGCCTGCATCCATGGAACTTGCACCATCATGACTAGCTCTTGCTTTCTTCTTTCTTCTGCCGTGGCTGGACTCGAGGTTTTCTTTTCTTCTCCTTCTTTGGTTTTGTGGCTTTGTTGATCTCTCGCTTATCTCTTCCCAAACACGCCTGGAGGAATCGCGAGACACTGCGACCCGATGTTTGCAAGAACGTCGGCTTCATCGTTGCTCATCCCGCTGATGTGATTTACTTCACAACCATCGAATAACTTCTCTAGCTCATTGTACACCTCTTTATATGCTATCATACTTTCGACCGCATCGCATTGGTTCATGACTTGTCGTGCTACCAATTGTGAGTCGCCGAAATTTTCAGTCGGGTTGCACCGCAAGCTTTCGCCATCTTCATCCCGTGTATGAGAGCTTCATATTCTGCTTCATTGTTAGACGTATTTGGGAATGTCATCCGCAAAACGTACTTCAACTTGTCACCTTCGTGTGATACCAATATCACGCCTGCTCCAGCACCTTCCAATCTTTGGACCCGTCGAAGTTCATGGTCCAAGTTCTCGAGAAATCTGGGGTCCCGTGTTTTGTAGCTCCATCCACTCTGCAATGAAATCTGGTAAGACCTGTGATTTTATTGCTTTTCTTTTTCATACGTGATGTCCCGAGGGGAAAGTTCTATTCCCCAAAGGGAGACACGACCGTAGCTTCGGGTTGTTCAAGATATTTGACAAGGAGCCTCGTTGACCACTATTATCGGGTGAAAAATAGTGTCGCAATTTTCTTGCTGTCGTGAATACTCCATATGCCGTTTCGATATTATGGTACCGCTGTTTGAGGGCGAAAGATTACCGATGAAATATATCGGCTCCGAACTCCATGAAGCTTGCCTTCTTCTTCTCTCGACTACTAGGGCTGTACCACCCGAGGTGTGGCTGCAATGTACAAGAGGAGAGGTTCTTTCTCTTTTGGCGCCACCAATATCGGTGGTGTCGAAATTGCTCGCTTGAGGTTCTCGAAGGCCTGTCCGCTTCCTCGTTCCATTGAAATTTTTCCCCTTGCTTGATCAATGCATAGAACGGCAGCGCTTTTCTCCTAGCCCGGCGACGAATTAAAGCTGCGACTCGCCCGTTAGCGTTGTATTTCTTTCAACTTTGTTGGCTTTCTCATAGTGACGATGGCCTGTATTTTTTCGGGATTAGCTTCAATCCCCCTTGCTGATACTAGGAACCCGAGAAGTTCTCCAACGGGAACTCCAAAGGAGCATTTTGCTCGGGTTCACTTGAGGCGTAACTTGTCTAGGTTGTCGAAGGTTTCCTTCAAGTCTTCGATCAAAGTTGACCCTTTCTTTGATGTTATTACGACATCGTCGATGTAGACTTGTACATTTTTCCAATCTGTGTTGCTAGGCACTTCGCATCATCCGCTGATATGTTGCTCCCGTTGCACCAAAGGGCATTGTTTTGTAGCAAAACACGCCATAAGGTGTGATGAACGCTGTCTTGGCTTCATCTTCTTCTTTAATCTGATTTGGTTATAACCGCATATGCGTCCAAGAAGGAAAGACGTTCGCATCCCGCCGTGGAGTCGATGATTTGATCGATCCTTGGGAGGGAAAGTGATCCTTGGGACAATGTTTATTGAGACACGTGAAGTCGACGCACATGCGAAGGACTATTGTGTGTTTCTTCGGCACCATCACTGAAGCTACCCATGTGGCTTCTGAGATATTTCTGATGAAACCGCTCTTTGAGCTCGCTTCCATTGCTAAACGGCTAGGTAGAAACAACGTAAAGGCGCTTGACTGGTCTTGCGAGAGGATACAAATTGAGGTGGTGTCGGCAGTTCCCTGGGTACTGGCATGTCAGCTGACACCATGCGAAGATTTCCAAAGAGGAACTCACCGAGCGAGCTTTATGCGCTCATGGAGCAATGGCGTCGACGTTTTGGATCTGTCGTGGATCTGTACCTCTTTTGAATCCTTGGTTGTGTTGAAAGTTGACTCTTTAGAAGATCTCCCTACCTCTGGCAGACATCATAATCAATCGTGGCGCCGCATACGCTTGCATTCCGAAAGTTTCGACATGTGAAAATCCTTGTCGCATTTATCGATAACGCTTCCTTTGATTGTGATAGGTCCCTTGGGCCCAGCAACCTCCACAACAAATATGTATAATGCGGCACCGCCATGAACCTAGCATACGCTGGTCGTCCCAACAAAGCGTGATGCGACGGGAAATCGACAACTTCGAACTCCAAGTTCTCTATCCTGTAGTTTTCTCGGTTCCAAACCGAACGTCGAGGTTGATCTTGCCCAATGGATAACTTGGCTTCTCTCGTGTGATCCCATGGAAACGTGTGTCGCTTGGTTTCGTATTTGCTAGGGATATGTTCATCTTCCTCAATGTATCTGCATACATGAGGTTGCTGCCGCCATCTATGAAAACTCTCGACACGTCGAAACCGCGATTACGCGGTAAAATGAGTGCGACCGTCTGGTCGAGGAACTTGTCGGATGGTCTGCGATTGTGAAGCCGATGTCTTGCCCGACCAATTTAGGTACTCGACTTGGGGAGGCATCTTCTCTGCCATGAACACTTGTCGCGAGATTACCTTCTCCGCCCTGTTTGATGGCCTAGCCTTCTGAATCATCGAGACCGCACCGTTAGAGTTGGGGTCAACATATGGAGGTGGATGTGGTGCTGCCGCAATTCTATGCTGGTGTCGATTTTCTTCTGATTGCGGGAGGAGGTGGAAGGTGGATCTCGCTCCTTGGCTCCCGAGGGTTTCCGTTATTTGCTTGGGCATTTGCAATTCGTGCTCGCAACATTGCTCAAAATTACGGCTTTCTCCGGAGATGTCCCGACCGCCTCTTTCCATTGTTGTCGAGGTAAAAGTGCATTTGACACGGACCGTTCATCATCTCCTCGGGAGATACGTAAGGTCTTTGAGTCCTTGGTCCACTATTTTGCTCGTTGCCACGAAATCACCTCTATTGTCGCCTTGTTGCTCATTACTCCTTTGATAATCATCTCGACTATTTCCTCCAGGATTTCCTCAAAACCAGCCGATATATGGCCGGAGCATCGTTGTTGTAGAACCGACGAGAAAATCGCTTCTATTTTGATAATTTCGACCACGATCCTCTCTCGCGACCCGTGTCGCTTGTTGTATATTGCGTCTTCTCCATCTCCCATTTATTGGCTATTTCCATGAGTGCCGATATGGTCTTAGGGTTAGTTCTCCCTAAGTCCTCGACGAAATCTCTCGCCCGATTCCCGCCACAAACGCATCTATTGCCCTCTCGTCGATATATCTTCTGCCGAGTTCTTTATGATGTTCCACCGCTGTATGTATTTCCTCATCGACTCGTCGTGTTTTTGTCGACACGCTCTCAACTCCTCCAATGACGCAGGTTTTTGCAGTGGATCGGAAGTTTTTCACGAAGATGTCCTCGAAGGTATCCCACTGTCGATGGAACTTGGGAGTTTCTTTATCCAAGATCTCGCGGCACCGCCGTATGAACTTGGATACTTTGCATAGCTGTTGCTCGGTTCCTCCTACCACTTCACTATCTCGAGATAATCCACGAGCCAATCCTGGATCTTGCAGGCCGAATTTCTTGAAATTTTCGGGTAGCTTGAATCCTTTTTGGGACTCGAGTTTTTCGAACTCTTCTCGTAAAACACGGAGCCCACACATATCTTCGTCGGCGACTTCTGGTGAGTGCCGACGCTCCTTCTTCTTGTCGCGCTCTGTCCACCCTTACTTGACCCGTATCTCTTGCTCCACTTGTTCTTGGTGGGTCTTGAACCGCGCGGTGGTCGTGGACTATTTTGCCTAGGATTTTCTTCGGGAGGCGTTGTTGCAAACGCCGTTCCCATAACTCCTACTCCAGCCATCGCCATATTGAACAATGGTTCTCTCAGGTGGTCTGGATGCGAGGATGTAAGCTGTGTTGCCATGTAACCTGCTTCGGTGTTTTTGGGATGATATTTCCTTTTCATCGATCGTCATGAAGGACATGTCGAGATTTTGAATTAGATTCCCCTTTCTCCTTCGGGTATATTTTGCAGCCGAGATCTTGCTCTCCTTCGAGCCTCTCTGACTATCTCCCGGTTCCCGAAAGTCGACTTAATCCTCGCTTCTGCCTCTGACGTGTTGCTTTTTCCTCCTATTCAGGGATGTCGTCTGCTTTTCCAACTCTCTGCTTACCCGAGCAAGTCTATATTGATATGCTTAACTCTTGTACGGTAGCAGTAGTATTCATTGGTTCCGATCCATCCATGGCTCTCGCAGCTCCTATCCCACGCAGCTTGCGGGAGTTGGACTTTTGCGCGAGTTGAAGATCCGGATATTTAGTGCCTAGACCTGTCCCGAGATCAGCGGGATTGACGTATGGATTTCCCAAATCGTCGAAAGCCTCCGACGTTTGTGGTTCCGATGTACCCGTTTCTTCTATTGCACGTATCTGGTGGTATTTTGTGATTTTTGTCAAGGTTGGTGACACCATCATACAGAGTGGTGAAGACCTTCCCGATGGCGATAGATTTGTCGATGAAGTTGAAGCTGCCGACGCTTTCGGAGTCGCTGCTTTTAAGGAGTCCGCAGACGACTCGAAGGATGTGTTGCTGAAGATCTTGGCGAGCTTTCCGCTTGCCTTGTGTCGACGAAGCGTGGCGACGAAAACTCCTCGTCACTCGACGAAAGTTAGAATCGATCGCTGAAAATTCCGACGAGATCGGAACTTCGAGACGATAGGATCCTTCCTTGTTGACGCCAAATCGGAATTCTCCGAACGTCATGATGATGGGCTCCTCCAGATAGGCACATGCATCCATACGGGAGGGCGGGTGAGGAATAAAATTGAATAGATCAGTTTTTCCCTTGTTACTTCGATCCATCGCGTTGCTTGCTGTCGACGAGTCGAAGATCTTGAACGTGCCATCGAGATCAGCTCCTTGCAACCTCTAATTCCCACAGACGGCGCCAATTGACAAAGGATTAACTTGTCAATGCCTACAGATTGTAGACTAGGGTTTTGCTAGAAGTAGAGGGCAAGTAGATCTCGAAGGTTTAGGCGAAAAGTACTGACGATTATGAAAACTAGGTTCTGTTGACAAGATTCGATCCTTTTTCGTCCTCGACTCCCCTTATATAGGAGGTGGAGGTTTTCGTTTTACAAGTTACAGAGTCCGGGACGGTTTCTAACTCATCCCGCCAGACAAATAACACTCCCTATTACAACTCTAGCTTTCCTTATATATCTTGGCTCCCGAATCTTATTCTTCTTGATAGTGCCTTCAAAGAACTCCGGGTACTATCTTCGGCAGGCCCATTTGGGATGCCTATGTCACCTAGTACTGCTAAGTTGGCTTCCAGGTGTGCCAGCTGCCTAGCCCTGTGGTAGACTCCGATTAAAATGTTTTGCAGTTACGAATAGAATGGTGTGGTAGACTAGATAAAAAAAAAATTGCAGTTACGAATAGAATGGTATGTTCTTGTAGTACTGTTTTTTCTTCTTCTCTTGTTATTTAACCATCGATCACTCAATAATTGATTCTTGGCGATAGCTTCATGATGTGTTTGAGATCGAGATAAGTGTTTCTTTTCTGAATATGTATAGCATGGGTATCATATAGGAATGGCAAAGAGTCCCCATTACAACATTGCCAACAGTTGCCATGAACGCCTCTCTGCAATCACGAATCAGGTTCATCTTGTACCATGCTTCACCTTCTACCCTAGCTCTCCACAGGATTGTCTCAACGGACGACATCAACCCATCGAATACAACACCTTCTGGTGCATCGATAGATCCCACATGACCGAACAAACCAGAATGTTCAGGTCGCACGGCTACATCTGGGTTCGGGCAGTAGGCGTGAGATCGAGAACACCGCCAGTTCCGGTCGAGCATGCATTTGGCTGTAGGGGTGAGACCATGAGTGAGCACCACCAGTCCAAACCGGTGACGGTCGACAAAGGGACCCAGCACCTCTTACCCAACATGCGCAGAACTCTATATACTCCAATGGCAAGAGACTCAGCAACCATTACATGGCTCAGTTAAGCATAGACACACCAGACTTTCAATAAAACATTGACCAGTTGACCTTGACGAGCATCGTAACATCGCCAAAAGTAACTGCAACTTGCGCTGCACCATTGACATCTGGAGTAAAACTAACAGTCTGTGTAGCAGAGGCAGTAGCAATCCTCAATAGAAGCTTCTCCTTGTCGCCAACACATACAACACGACGCCACAGCTGGATCATTCCACTACCATCACAGGTTACACCACCTGCTTTGCTATCATGTAGCACAAGACAATCCTGAATGCCGGAGGTGTAAGCTGTGATTTCTCCACAGAAATTTCCCTTGATAACCTTGATTTCAAACGTAGCCTCCACTGCAAACACAACCACTGCAAATTTCACCTCCACGGTGCTCAGCCTACTTTCGAGGTCGACACAACCAACACGACTATAGTCCCACCCTCCCAATCTTACACCATCAATCACACACAGTCCCTTGCTAAGTTCTTGGTCTTTGTGCCTTTCGTCCTTGACCTTAAGATCTACCTCCAAGTATAAGTTATCCATTAACACGAGTCCTCGACTTGGGCCAGTCAAGATCAATGATTCATCCTACGAGAAAAGGTCAAATAACAAATTTACAGTCAATCATCTAAATAATACAATGGCAGTAAGTGTGCAACTATTCTTAAAAGGTTGACAATGATATCTGATTATACGAGATGTTTGGTTCTGCTCTGCTTGAAAGCAAGTATGGTCTTCACATTTGACAATAAAAGATGCGCTACCTCTGAGTTAATGATTTGGCAATCATCTCGAGAGCGACGGAAGAGATAGACGCACTTGAAATCAACGTAATCTCTGGCAATAACAGTACCATACACTTCCAACGGGAAGGGAACATCTGAAGCGGCTATCTTCACTGAGAAGATGTTTGCTGACTCCCACAGGCTGTAAACCTGTTGTCCACGTGGGTTGGCGTGTGTGGTTGGAGTCCTGTGAGTGTATCGCATCGGAGGCACAGACGCTGCAAATCAAAACAGCAACATTTATGTAAGTTTACCACTTCAAAAAAAAAACATTCATGTGAGTTTACCACTTAAAAAAAACATTTATGTGAGATTATCGCACTGGACCAACAGGCAGTACTATACACTTGAAGATTGAACACGGATTACATGGAGGAATGGGGAAGAACTGGAATTTGGACTTACACTCCTCGTCGATGTCGAATCTGGAGAAGTCCTTGTGGTAGAATCGGGTGTAGCAGACCTCCCCAGTCTTGGGATCGTACTCTCTAATCCTGTCGAGGACGGCCTGATGCGCTGCATTTCTCTGCGTCCACTCCTCCACGTTCCGCGCATGCTCCGCCGCCTTCTCCTCGGCCTCCCGCCGCCGCCTCTCCGCCTTTGCCGTCACTTCGGCCACCACCTCTGCCTCGTCATAGAAGAGGGGCTCTAAGCAGCCACTCTCGTCGACTTCCTCCTCCAGCCCTAGGTCGCCGCCCGCCATGAGCACGTCGCCGCCGAGGCCGAGAACCAAACCCTATTTTATTTATTTTTATTTTGGAAGACAGATAGGAGAATGGACCGAAGTGATCGATCCATCTCGGTGCTTTGGATTTGGGCCTTTCTAGAGCCGGTTGGAACGCCGCATCACGGATCCCTCAGTCATGTGTTTTTTTTTACGTAACCATATATAGACAATCTGGACCCCTAAGAGCAAGTCTAACAGGCCCCGTATATTTTCGCCCCGTATAACACTTGTGAGGCGGATCCAGAAGCCCGGATCTAAGCTAAGAGCCGTATCCCCACCCCATAAAACAGAATATTCTGTTTTACGGGGTGGGGATACCGGTCTACTAGCTCGTCCGAGTTTTTGGCCCCTCATAACAGGGTTTTAGACACAATTTGCACAACAATTTCAGATCAAACATAGCACATCCAAAATATGTGATGCATAATTCATAGTTTTAACATCACAACACGATCATAGGCAATGTTCAAGCCACGGAATTCCCAAATCTGATCAACCATCAACGGATCCATCACCACCGGCGCCACCGCTCGCCGGAGACGCACCTTGATCACGAGCTTGACGGGCAGCCTTCTTCCTCGCAATGATGTCCGCCTTGGTCTCCTTCCACCACGACAGCTGATCCTCGTCCATGCCGTCGGTGCGCATCATCATGATTTCCATGGCAGCACTCCAACGAGAACAAGCCGGCTTGATGATGTTCCATCGGCCTTCAAGTGAGCGGTAGGATCTGTCCGCCATGCTCTTCGTGCGAGGCTTCAGCGGTGGTACAGATCTCAATGCGCTGCGTAGCGCTTGCCGCCTTGGTCCACTGCACGCATCCATCCCCACCTTGCTCCAAGCTCGGACCAAGATGGTGTCTTCGATCTCGCTGTAGTTCGCCGTGCGTGGCTTCGGCGACGAAGAACCGCGGCAACCGGATCAACCTCAACCACCTCCTCCTCGTCACCCTCATCCTCCTCCTCCTCATCAATCTCTTCGACGTTGCACTCGGCATCGAATGCATCCATACCGGCGTCCAAATTCACCGCGGATTCGTTGAGCATGTCCATGTAGGATGTTGTGGACTCAACATCGAACACCTTGTCTACGTCAATGGTGGATGGCGGCGCAGCGGCGCAACGGAACGGAGGGAGGAGAGGGCGTGGCCTTGGAGGGCGGTGGAGGCGCGAGGCCGATGCGGTTGGCCCTTGTCCGCACCTTGGCCGGCGCGACGCCCCTCGGCCCGGCCGCCTTGGTCTTCACCGGCCCTTCTTGGCAACCGGGGCTTGGGCCGAGAAGTCTGGACGGCGCTGCGCGGCCGGGCGCAGTGATTCGAAGAATACCTTCGAATCCTCTTCCTCTTCGACGGATGGTGGCGGAGATCATGGCCGACACCGCCCGCGTTCGGCGCAACTCCGACGGCGACATCGACCACCGCGGGGAGGAGATGCATCGCCGGCGGCAGGCTCTTGCGCACGGTCCATGGAAGCGGATCCGCCGGGAAGGGTGCGGGGAGAGATCGGTCGGCGGCGGCGGTTGGTTTCAGCGAAATGCTTCGCGGAGTGGGCGATGCTGGTTTCACCCACTATCCCCGCTCCCACCCCGCACAAGTAGGGCGACGACCCGCCCCGTAGTCCAAAACAGCAAAAATCGATGCGGGGCCGCGCGGGCGTGCTAGACGGCCGGGTAGACGCGAAACCCTCAAATCGGCGGTTATTATACGGGTTTGCCCCTTTTACGGGGTCTGTTAGACCTGCTCTAACTCTTTCTTCCCCCTCCCGTGCTCCCACCTCCTTCCCCTTGAGAGTCTCTTGTAAGGTGCCGGGCCAATCCCGAGCCCTTCCCGGCAGTGTGGCCGGCCGGTGATGGCGGAGGAGAGGTGCCGGAGGCCCCAAGTATATAGTAGTTATAGGGTTCGTAGCAATAGGAGTAGAAGCAGGGTCTTGTTTTGGTCTTTTGCCTACATGGCGTATGGCGTGATGCCGTTCCTCTACCGGTTCCTGGAGCTCGCGAGCCGCTTCGGGTTCTCGTCTTCCCCTTCTTCTGGAGGTTGTCCATGGTGGATGATGGCGCTGGGGAAGGGTTTCGGCGATGGCAGCCTAAATAAGCTCGCTGGAGCTCTTGGTCATGGTGCTCTAGCCCGATCTGGTCACCGTGGTGGTGGAAGATGGGGGGAGTTCCTGAGGGCATCTCCAACCGGGCGACCCAAACGGACGCGCTGGGCCGTCCGTTTTTGGGCCGTTTGGGTGGCCGAACGGACACCCGGACAGCGCCCCGCGTCCGCGTGTCCGTTTGGGTCGCACGCCGCGCCCAACGCAGCGCCCAATTTGGCCATTTGGCTTTGGGAAATAGGCCATCTGGCCACAGATACTTTATAAAACAATGTCTACACCTAGAATAATATCTCATAAACATGGAATAATATATAACAAACATAAAATATAGTAAATAGCATAAAATAGTATCAAATGTAACATGATAAATCAATTAAAATGTGCCATAGTATGAGAAAAATTTAAAAATTACAATTGAGATTGTCTAACTCAATTTGGGCGCTCGAGGACCTTGGACGATCACCTTGTCCTCCTTCTCCGTGTAGTTGGCGGTTCGTTTGCTTACCCGGCGAGCTTTAGCTTGTGCAGCTGGCTTGTGTGAGGCCCTCAACGAACAACGGCTCCTCCTCGATGTTTATGCCGCCGGGACAGCCAGTCCCTCCCGTGTGTCAACGGGAGGTGGCTGGGAAGCCTGCCGTGTCGAAGGATATGGCAGGGGTGGCCGCATCGTCACGCGGAAGACGGAGGGCCCGCACGGCCGACGGTGACTGCGCGCGCGGCCGACAAATCGTCGAACAGTTGCGTGCACCGGCCATGGCAGCGGCTCGTGTTTCTGGGGCCTTTGGAGTTCGCCGGCGCACGGTTGAGGTCAATGGACGAAGGTGACGGCCCCGACATGGACTCTCCCACCTCCGGTGACCCATCCCGTGATCGGTACGCGTGCCGCCCGAATGCGCCCCAATTCGTGGCCAAACGGGGCAGACGGTGGGCCATTGATCTTGGAGGAAGGGGCAGGGTCACGGATGAGGCCGAGCTCCCCGAGGACGTGCCTGCCGGGGATGAGCATGTGCTGGCCGAGCGCTGAGTGGCCGTAAAAGCATGGCCTACGCCTGCTCTTGCATGACCGTGTTCTTCGCCTGTGTTTGGAGTTGGAGGAGGTGCTCCGCCGCCCGCACCCGCTCCTCCTCGGCGGCCTCCTTCTTCCGTTGATCGACGCCTGCGCCGGTCCGCCCGCTTCTTGACTCCATCGCCCTCTCGCTCCGGCCTGCTTCGCCTTCTTCGTCGGCGGCCCGGGCTCCACGACCACCGGAGCGTCCAGCTCAGGAGCCGCCCACGGCAGAGCGGCAACGGCCGCGACTGCCTCCTCTCCGATGGTGGCGTGGTGGTGGCGGCGGCGTCGCTTCGCCGGCCATCTCTAGGTTTTGGGAGTGGAGGAGTGTTTCGTTGTGGGAGGCGACACGCGGGCTGGGCGGACAAGGGGAGGACGCGAGCGACCAGCCTTCGCGTCCGCGGCCACGCAAACTCGTCCAAGATTTGGGCCGGTTTGGGTCGTCCCGACGCCATCCGTTTTAGGGATGGGTCCGCGCGCTGGGCCGCGATTTTGTCCGTTTCGACCCATCCGGACGCGCGGGCGCGGGATGGGTCGCCCGGTTGGAGATGCCCTGAGATCTAGAGTCTCTTGGGACGTGCAGGGGAAGATCAGAGCTGCATCTTGGAGATCCCCACATGGTGGCCATGGCCGGCTACCGTGATCTTTGGCCGGAGAGACGACATCTCCAAACGCCGTTGATGGCGTGTGTTCAACCTCCAGTTCGGAGGCCCTTCAGAGGATTCATGCTGGCGTTCAACGTGCTTGTTGCTCCAAGTGGTTCCGTCCCCGGAGCTGGCAAGGGCGGCCGGCGATGGATTTCTCGATCTGGTGGTGAAGAAGAAGGACTTGATCGCTTTTCTTATCTTCTATTTAGGGTCCTTTCTGTTAAACCTGAGGACTGCTCTGTAATTTTCTCTTTTTCTGGTGTCCTCTGTAATTTGTACTCCCACCGTGAGTAATGAACAGCTAGGCCTGTTGGCCTTTCCCTTGTTCAAAAAAAAATATAGACAATCTGTATACAAGAGATTACACATATGGTCATCACACAAGACAAATATTTGTGTCAATCAACTTTGTAAAAGGAAACTCATAAGAAGTAAAACTAGAAGTTCACCCTTGGAAACACCTGTGCCTCGTCGAAACCATCGTCCATCTTCCTCCATCGTCACCCTGGTAACGCCGGAAAAAAGAGGCGAACAACCGCCACACCTAGATCTAGGAGAGCACTCTCACATTCAATGATGCTTTTTTAGCCGATGAACCAGGTCGTCGCAGAGGACGAGCCCGAGACTTTGTGGCATGTGTTTGTCTCCTTGTTTCCAGGCTATAGATTACTTCCTCATTTTCTTTTTAAATCCACATTCTAGACATTCTAGGTTAAATTTTTATTATATACTGAATTAGCTTACTCCACTGTCCAAAAAATTGTCTTAGATTTATCAAAATTTAGATGTATCTACAAAAATTTAAATATATCTAGACACTATGTACCATCCGAATTTAGATAAATCTTAGACAAGTTTGACGGATGGAGTACATATTTTAGGGATGGTGCTGAGCGCACCAGGGTTTAGATTTCCTAGCTCCGGGTTTCCAGCCGTCCGATCAAATCTAGATCAGCTTCCTTGTTCGTTTTTTCGTCAAACCCCGCTTTTGCTTTTAGTAGCATAAAAAAAAGTCCCGCTTTTGCTCCTACGTAGCAAGATAAGGTTCGGCCCCAAAAATAAAAGAAAAAGTGGCATCGCCAAAGATCTCGCCAGAGACGTTGTAGCAAAAACATTGCTATCGTAGCAAGCCGATCTTGTCGAAGCCATCGACGGGACCTCATCAAATACATAGTAGCAAACATGACCTCATCGACATAGTAGCAAATTCTTTCTTTGAACTGATCGTTGTCCATTTTTTGATCAACAAGAACACATAAAACCAAGTGGTTCTTCTCTCTATTGGATGTCATTACTTTTGTATCTTGAATTGGTTGTTTGCCTATCTAAATAGTATATAATGAATATAGTACTCCCTCCGGTTCATATTAATTGACTCTAATATGGGTGTATCTAGACACATTTTAGTTCTAGATACATCCATATTTAAGTCAATTAATATGAATCGGAGGTAGTAGTAATTTATCTCATTTTATTAGAATTTAGATTAAACAGAATGGAGTATGTCATTTTTTTAAGTTTTGAATGAATGGCTTAAAAAATGAATTTGAGGACCATTACATTCAATGTAGCTTGGAATGGGTTTTTACCTATTTAATTACTCCATCCGATCCAAAATAATTGACTTCACTTTGTCTAGATGCATTTATTATCTAGATACATCCTTATCAGACAGAGTCAATTAGTTTGGATTGGAGATAGTAGTAATGAAGTACTAGTTTGTCTTATTTTATCTAGAATATAGATTCAAACAAAATAGAGGTTGCTTTTTTAAAAGTTTGAGTGAACTTGAGAAAATGAATTTGGGGGATTTTAACTTAAAATTATTAAGGATGCCTCAACATTTGTTTTCAAGAAGTTTCATAAAACTAATCAGTGAAACTTAAAATCTGAATAATAATAATAATAATAATAGAAATCCCAAACATAAGTTCTGTGGACAGTTTGTTAGACGACGAGATAAAATAGATCGGTTATTCGTAACTAACAAGAATGTGAGGCATCAAGAAAATTACGGTGTAATACTGCCTGAGTCCCACTTTATAGACTGCACACATCTTTAGATCACCAATTTAATCATCATAATATAAATTATATAACTCAAAAGTTATATCATTAGAAAGTAGAGCATCTAAAGTTTTTTAATGTTGTAGATATACATAGAATCTATAAAACGGGACGGAGGAAGTAGTTATTTTTTCACATATACAAGATAAATCAGTATAACCATCGAGCCAAACTAGAGACTAGTTAAGGTTTCTATTAGTACATCCATTGTTGAGAGTAAACTCGTTGGTAGCAATACCCTACACCGGTGAAATAGCTTTAAAAACATGTTTTAATACATTGAAGAAAATAAACACATGGATTAAAGCGGAAACCACAAATGTAGCTCGAGCTACATGTAGGATTTTTTTGAAAAATTCGAAAACTGCAGTTTGAAGTTTTAAAAAAAGAATCTGAAATCAAATAATAGTCAATGTTGCGTTCTACAAACTTGCAATTTTTCAACTCAAAATACCTTATAGTTAGGGATGCATGCAGCCCCGAAAAGGTATATCAAGTTTAAATTTTTTATGTTTGTAAAATACAACATTGTCTACATCTTGATTTTTTTCAGATTTTTTCTCAACTTGTAAAAGCAATTTTTTTTCAAAAAAAACAACAACTAAACGAGCTACATGTAGCTCGAGTTACAAAAATCCAATCTCCAAAGCGGAGGTAACTCTTTGGCAACAATAGTTAACAATGGTGGTAGGATTAACAAAACTTGTATCCTGCAAGAGATCCTTCCTTAATCTATACGTACTCTGTAACTATCTCGGGATGGCTTCCGTTAAACAGATAATGACTTTATGAGTCACGAGGCTTAGGTTTTAATCTGTCCAGACAAGCACGCCAACAGACCACCCAAAACCCTACAGGGACTTCTCAATTGCGACCCACCTACTCGACGCTACCATGAACGCCTCTCTGCAATGACGAATCAGGTTTGCCTTGTACCACACTTCACCTTCTACGCTATGCTCCGCCGACTGGAGTGGCGCTTGCTCCATAGTGATCCACCTAGTCGAGCGAACACCACCCCATCGAATACCACACCTTCTGGTGCATCGAGAGCTCCCACGTGACCAAACTAACTGGCGTGTTCAGGTCGCACACCTGCATCTGGCAGTATGGGTGAGAGAGAACCACCAGTTCAGGTCACGCCTGCATCTGACTGTAGAGGTAAGAGAGCATCACTAGTCCATAACAGTGGCTTTAGACGAAGGTACCCCTCTTAGAGCATCTCTGGCAAACCTCCCATGTCGGCCTGACTTCGGGCTGATATGGGGGTTTCGGCTGTTTTTCTGGGCCAGATCAGATCCCGTACTGGTGGTCTAGCCTGGAAAACGGATCCAGGCCGCATCCCAAACGCCGAAAAGCCCGCATATAACGGCCGGCGAGGCGGATGGGGGCCAAATCCCATCCGCTCCTCCGCCTCCCGCCGACGTCAAATCGCCGCCCCACCGGCGAGCAATCGACCAGGCCGCGTGTAGATCGAGCGTAGATCGAGCGTCCCCACCTCCCGTCGGCGACGATGGTGGCGGGGCACGGGAGCGGGGGTGGCCAGATAGGTCGCGGCGGAAGCTCCACCGAGCACGGTGGGAGCTCCGCCGCTCGTTCCGCCGGCGAGAAGACGGAGGCGGAGAAGATCAAGTCCAACGCGGCGCGCATCCGCGGTAGCTACCGCTACCGCCAGTACGGCGTCGCGGCGCCGCCCGCCTTCGCCACGCGGGAGTCCGGCCGCTACCGCCGCGCCTCCTCCCCTTCCGCGGCGTCCTTGTCTTCGAGCTCCCGCCAGCGCCCGTCGACGATGTTGGTGGTGAAGATGGACGAAGACGCCGAGCCGTCGCGCCTCCCACAGCCGCAGTTCGCGCCCGGGGATTACCTCGACGATGCCGAGCTGGAGCGCCTACTCCCGCAGATCGGCGTGAACGCGGGGCTCGCGTTGGGCGACTTCGTCGAGGAGCGCAACCTCGACACGGTGGCCGGCCTCGTCTAGCGCTCGAGCCAGCGCGAAGCGGACAAGGCCGACGAATGGCGGTACATCGCGGAGGAGCAGGGCCGGGTCTTCGTCGACCTCGGAAGCGACACGGAATGACGCGGCCGCTCCGACGCGCCGCCGCCACGGCACAGGGCTCCGGTGAGTATCCCGAAGCCGATTTTGCATTTTAGGTTGCCGTGGCGGCGGATTTGAGCTTCAATTTAGCTAATTCGAGTTACTTTTGATGTAAATGTAGTCGAATTTCGCTCTTTGTACACATAAACTATACAAATGAAATGCAATTCTGTTCGTGCGCACCTTTTAAAAAAAATATGTCGTTCTATATGCCGTTTCTGCCCTGCGCGCGTGTTCTTCGAACCCCAAATCAGCGTTGGGTGTCCTAGATAGCTCGATTTGGGGTTTGCGGTTTGCCGCTTCTGATAGAGATGCTCTTACCCAACATGTGCATAACTCTTTACTCCCATCGGAAGAGACACATACCATTACATGGGTCAGTTCAGCACAGGCACAACAAAGTTTCAATCAAACAATGACCAGTTCACCTTGACGAGCATCGTAACATCACCACAAGTAATTTCATCTTGCGCTGCACCATTGACATCTGGAGTAAAACTAACAGTCTGTATAGCAGAGGCAGTAGCAATCCTCAGTAGAAGCTTCTCCTTCTTGCCAACACATACAACACGACGCCAGAGTTGGATCACTCCATTGCCATCACTAGTTACACCACCTGCTTTGCTATCATATAACACAAGACAATCCTGAATTCTGGAGGTGCAAGCTGTGATTTCTCCACAGAAATTTCCCTTGATAACCTTGATTTCAAAGGTAGCCTCCACGGCAAATGCAACAACTGCAAATTTCACCTCCACGATGCTCAGCCTGCTTTCAAGGTCGACATATCCAACTTCACTATGTTTCAACCCTCCCAGTCTTACACCATCGATCACACAGAGTCCCTTGCTAAGTTCTCGGTCTTTGTTCCGTTTGTCCTTGACCTTAAGATCTACCTCCAGGTATATATTATCTAGTAACACGAGTCCTCGAGTTGGGCCAGTCAAGACCAACGATTCATCCTATGAGAAAAGGTCAAGTAACAGATTATGACCGCTAATCAAAATAATGCAATGGCAGTAAAAGAAGAATTGGAAGGAAGTAGTTGGTACACATGCAAGTATGTGACTGCTTGTGAGCAAATATTGTGTTCAAAGTAGAGATGCGTTACCTCTGAGTTGATGACTTGGCAATCCTCTCGAGAGCGACGGAAGAGATAGACACACTTGAAATCAAGGTAATCTCTGGCAATCACAGTACCATACACCTCTAACGGGAAGGGAACATCTGAAGCGACTAGGTTCACCGAGAAGATGTTTGCTGACTCCCACAGGCTGTAAACCCGTTTTCCACTTGGGTCGACGAATGTGGATGGAGTCGTGTGAGTGTATCGCATCGGAGGCAGAGGCGCTGCACGCGCGCCGTAGAAAATTCAAAGTAGTAAACATTTGCGTGAGTGTATCGCACTGGAGCAACAGGCAAGCACTGTACACTTGAAGATTGAACAAGGATTGCATGGAATGGGGAGGAACTGGAATTTGGACTTACACTCCTCGTCGATGTCGAATCTGGAGAAGTCTTTGTGGTAGAATCGGGTGTAGCAGACTCCCCCCGTCTTGGGATCGTACTCTCTGATCCTGCTGAGGACGGCCTGGTTCGCCGCATTTCTCCGCGTCCACTCCTCCACGTTCCGCGCATGCTCCGCCGCCTTCTCCTCGGCCTCCCGCCGCCGCCTCTCCGACTTTGCCGTCACTTCGGCCACCACCTCCGCCTCGTCGTAGAAGAGGGGCTCTAAGCAGCCGCTCTCGTCGACTACCTCCTCCAAGCCTAGGTCGCCGCCGTCCATGAGCACGCCGCCGAGGCCGGGAACAAACCCTAAGATTTCTATTTTTAATTTGGGAGCGAGATAGAGGAGAAAGGACCGAAGCGACCGATCTATCTGGGTTCTTTGGATTTGGGCCTTTCTAGGGCCGGTTGAAAGCCGCATCGCTGATCCCGGAATGCTAGGGTCGATTTCTTTTCTAAATTTTGAAATGAACAATTTTAAAAACAAATTATAGGGATTTTAACTTAAATTATTGAGGACATCTCTACACTCATAAAAATAATATTCATAACAACCAATTCTTATCTCTTTCTGAAGGAATAAATAAAAAGAATAAGCAAAAATGTGTGAAACTTCAGATCCAAACAAAAAAAAAGTCCCCAAACATAGGTTTTGATGTGCGCTTTGGTAGACGATGACGGGATAAAATTGATGGGTGATCTCACAACATCATGAACGCGAGACATAAAAAAAACATATTTAAAAATTGGGTTAGAAGATAAATCAGCATAACTATAGAGCTAAACTAGAGAATATATAGTTAAGGTTTCAAGAGGTGTTGCAATGCATTATTATAGCAATGAACTCTCTAGTAGCAATACTTATCAATGGCAATAGGATTAACATTAATCGTACGCTGCAAGAGACGTTCATTTCTTAATCTACATTCCATAACCTTGTTTGTCCCAAGATGAGCTAAGAGTATAAGATACCTTAAACTTATTACAAATTTACATTTCAGGAGGCTTTGGCTTTAATCTTGGATTGTGCTACCGAGGTGCTTACAACGCTGCTTGTTTCAGATGCACCTTGTCCCTCACAATGGAGCTGAGGAAAACAGGTAGACCTCACTGACATGGGCAAAGTCTCATCCAATTTCACACTATGGTGATTACAGTCTATACAGTTATAAAGTGCAGTTGGTGATGGTGGTGGTGGTGCGTCGTCTCCCCTATTTTTCCTAGGCGAGTGTGCACATTTATCCTCTGTGACAATCTCTCCCTCGGTGTGAAACACCTACCCATGAATTTCTGGACTAAAAAAAACTAATAGAGTACATAAAAAATAGTCACCTAAATTAGGAGACCCAGAGCCTCCATGGCAAAAGCAAAGGTAACAATCACAAACCTTGGGTACTTCATATAGGGGTGTCACTTGCACATATTTGAGAGTTCATAGGACATTTTCGGCGTCGATCCCCACTCCTTGCAACGGTCGAACTACTTTTAATAGTAGGACTTCCTACGACTCAAGAAATGGCAAAAAAAAGTAAACAAAAAAAGTTGTCCGCTAGTAAGCTTTTGTGTAGGGAGCCTTCAACCATGCATAGAAGCTTTTACATCATCGGGGGGCTAAAAAATGCTGTCAACCCAATTAGTCCCCTAAATAATGATTCATTTTCACTAAATTTCACATAAGGGTCAAATATGTCCTTTCGGTCAAATCTATACCTACTAATAAAGGAAGGAAGGTTTCTCCCCAAAACTTTCGTCCAACTCTTTTTTGGACAATTTTGCCCTCCCACCAAACCGCATAATACTACACAATGCCATTACATACCGGTTCGTTCTATCCAGGGAACGGCGGCCCTGCCCGCTTCCTCGTGCGGCGCCTACAAACTGGTCCTCCTGATCACGCATGGGCCACGGAGCCGAAAGCCTCTTATCACACATCAATGCACCGAAAGCCTCTTATCATGTGCGTTCCGTTCACCCGACACGCCTGAATATTTTATGCGAAATAGTCCCACCTCGCTTCATTAGAACGAATTCGGCTGGTTTATATACGTCAATTTCGCTGGAAACAACAAGCCTCATCACTAAGATCTGATTAGAGGGCAAGCAAGAGGGAAACCAACAGAAAGAAGCAGCAATCCTGAGGAAGGAAATTACGAGGAAGGAATAGAGAGTCGACCCGCAAACAAAGAAAGCCGGCAAGGGGAGAGGGCGAAAGCAGGCAGAAAGCCGAGCCAGAGCAGGCGCACACTGTCATGTGATGGGGAATGTCGCGAGGAAGGACCTCGAGCTGGCGACGGGCGCGCTAGGACGAGGCCGCAGCAGTAGAAGGCGTGAGTGGCGGCGCTGAAGAGGAAATATAGCGATGATGAGGTCGCATGTGGTTCCTTGCGCCTAGGGCAGAGGGAGTCTACAACTTGGGCCCTTGCTCAGGCCCGATCCAGCTACATGATCTTGGGCTCTTTTTTTTTTACACAGAAAGCACACGACCTACCCGTTGGTCTGCCTATTTACGAATTTGTACTCCGATGAACATTCCCATTTAACAAAGTGGCGGCTGCTTTCCCTTTCAAAAAAAAAAAAAACAGAAAGGAAAAGGGGGTTTGGGAAAAAATAAAAGGGAAAACATTTTCGAAAATTTGTGTAATTTTCTAACACTATTTTTTGAAATACAACGAAATTGAAAAATAAAAGCCTTACATGTACCCAGTGAAAAGTTGAATGAGGTATCAAAAAAGGGTTCACAACAGAGGAAATGATGACGAAATTCAAGGATGGATTATTCTCGAAGCGCCTGGATGGGAAGGATGAAATGGTGGTTCACTGGTTAGAGACACTGTCGGCATCGAAGGTGAAGCTGTAATTGGGGGTGAGACTTACTAGGACTCATGGAGGGCTGCACACACAAGAGCTCAATCTACAGCGTGCCATTCGAGCGGCCCTGTAAAGGGGGCGTCGTGGCCCCTATGGCACGACAAACATAGAGGGCGGGGTTGGTAGCCGCCTAGCGAGGGCTTGCAATTTAATTTTGTTACATATCATTATGTTCATGGTTGAATAGAAGAAAATGGTCGTGGAAAAAATGGTAAGTATCAACGCAGATTGTTTATTACTCCCCGTCCCAAAATGCAAGACGCATAAGTTTTCGTCAAAAGTTAAAATATTTTAAATTTAACCAAATTTATACGTAAAAATATAAATATTCACAATAGCAAATCAATATCAATACATTCACCCACCAGAAAGTATAGTTTATCAATATTCTTTTTGTATAAACTTGATCAAACTTAGAAGATATTGACTTTTGGACCTTAAGAGCCTTACATTTTGAAACGAAAGGAGTATAATGTTTTAGTATTTATTTTTTCCCGGTGCAACGCACGGGCACTTTTTTACTAGTTAACACTTATTATTGAGTGCCAATTCTTTTGTTTGCATCAACAAGTGCAAATGAAGACAGTCTGCACATACATATCTGAAGAAGTCAAAAGGATGAACCTGTTAAGTCTAGAAGGAGTTCAGGAGCCATGACTATACGTACAAAATGTACTCGGGAAAGCAAAAAAAAAAAAAGGTTGTGACGAAGATACTGCCCACATACCTGAAAAAGTCAGAAGGGTGGACCTGTTAAGTTTGAACGGAGTTCAGGAGTCGGGACTGTATGTACAAAATTTACTGGGGAAAACAAAAACCAAAAAATTGCGATGAAGACACTGGGCACATGCCTGAAGAAGTCAAAGGATGGACCTGTTAGAGTCGGGACTAGTATATGTAGTATAAAATTTACCCGGCAAAACAAAAAGTTGTGACTCGTTCAGCCATTGTCCGTTGTTGTAAAAGAAAAGGTACTCCACATCACGTACGTTGACAAACTCAAAGTAGATAAGTATCCCTTGCAAGAATCCTGGACGCGATTGGTGAGTCATGAGTAAAAGCGATGGATGCATCCAGTTGCCACGTACGTCAATGTCAGGTTTGCTTGTCTGACTGGCCAACTCCGGCCCGTTAAACCATCACTAACACTTCATTATGATATACAGCTCGACGATGAGAGATATGGATGGTCATGGATCATATCCCGATCTTCCCCTGCCGGTAGGCGATGTACTACGTACGTCATCTTTCCTGTGTTAGGGGCCTGGAACATATAGGCAACGATCATCCGGTCTGCAAGCTATATATCCACACAGACTAGGTGTGGATGAGAGATGAGACAGCAACGGAGTGAGCCGAGCTAATTAAGTAACTTGGCGTACAAGCGTTACTCTGCTAGCTGACTAATCACCAGTCAAATTCAACTGTACGTACTTGCAAATAAACAAGGGGGTGCGGCGCCAGCGTGCATTCTCACGTGCGGGCCACCCCAGGGCGCTGCTGACTATAAGGCCATGCACTGCTGCCACAATGCCTTGGTGATCCATTGAACGTGTGTCAAAACTCAAAGCTAGACTGCATACTCCCCCAAAGGCAAGGTATAGCCAGCCCGGTCGAAGGCATGGCGTCCACGGTGAAGGACAGCGAACAGGCCGCGCTCGCACCGT
Source organism: Lolium multiflorum (assembly GCA_030979885.1). NCBI lineage: Eukaryota > Viridiplantae > Streptophyta > Magnoliopsida > Poales > Poaceae > Lolium > Lolium multiflorum. Next base: position 52,120,854 of record CM061747.1, on the reverse strand, counting down.
CCCCTCCGGCCAAGCTCCGCCCCGCTGAGCTTATCCTGAGGCTGCTGCTATTCGCGGCGTCGCTGTCGGGGCTCGTGGTGCTGGTCACCGGCAAGCAGACGGCGATTGTGCCGGTGGTCCTGACGCCGCCGTTCAGATTCCGGCCCGTCGCCGCCGAGTTCACAAACTCGCCGGCGCTCATGTACGTGACCCTTCATAGTTCATATATAGCATATCATATTAGCTCTTCTCTCCCACTGGAATTGATGTTTACATACATGTGGTTTGCAGTTATCTTCTCGTGGCGCTCTGCATGACGTGCTTGTATAGCTTGCTCACGGCTGCCAGCTCGGTCAAGTCAGGAGGATCTTCCTGTGCCAAGAAGATCTTCGTCCACACTCTGCTTGATGTGGTGAGTACCTTATGCTAGTATTAGCTACTCTTTTTTTTTTGTTCATTAGTATTAGCTACTCCTTTGAGCCTGGGAAGAAAGTCACCGAGAGAAGCCTATAATAATAACTAATCCGATGCATCCCTCGCAGTATCACGCGGCCGTCATGGCCTCGGCGACCGGCGCAGCGGCGGCCGTGGCGTGGGTGGGGCTCAAAGGGAACGACCACACCAGGTGGAACAAGATCTGCAACGTCTACGACAAGTTCTGCCGCCACATCGGCACCGCCACCGCGCTCGGACTCGTCGCCTCCATCCTGCTCCTCCTCCTCGCCGGCCTCAACGCTTACTCCCTCTACCGCCGAAGACGTTGAAACTTCACTTGCCATGATGCATGATGTCGTCCGTCTGGTTTGCTGAGCTTGCTGGTCTGAACTCAGTTGCTGCATAGTCCTCTGTGGGATGTACGTGCCTGCGGAGTGCTCTCGGTCTGCGTCTGTACGTGTGTGGGTGTAGGTGTAATATGTTGTACAGTACGTAGTACGTTTGTTAATTGTTGGTTGTACAACACAACGCTTTGTGATGACTGTATGATTTTTATGAAATGTTTTTTTTAACAGAAGCCTCTGTATTTGAATTGTTGAATATACTATGCTTCAATGTGAGCTTTGATGGACATCAAGTGTTTGATCGTGCACCATTATCCTTTAAACTCATGCATCAGCTTACTTATTTTTTTCTCGTATAAATTATATTATATTCGTTTTAAACATTTCAAGATTATTCAGCGAGAGCACATTGTTCATCCTTAGTATGCACCGTTGCTAAGACTTGTCGTTTCGAAGCATCTCGTGATGATCGGGTGTGATAGATTCTACATGTGCATACAACGAGTACAAGCCAGTTTTGTACACGCGGGTACTAAGGTTGCCTTGACGAGCCTAGCATGTACGACATGGTCTCGAACACGGATACCGAAAGGTAGAGCATGAGTCGTATGATTGATATGATGAACACTTTGAGTGTTCGCCATTGAAATTACATCTTGTTCGTGATGATCGGGCTTGGTGTGGTGGATTTGGTTTGTGTGATCACTAAGACAATGCGAGGGATATTGTTTTGAGTGGGAGTTCACCTAGTTTTTAATTTTGTTAAATTAAAATTTGAACTCAATTTATCATAAACCTAGTCTAAACTATTGCAAATAATTGTTGTAGATCATGGCGTCCCCATCAATCAATTTTAACTAGTTCCTAGAGAAAGAAAAGCTTAAAAGCAATGGTAGCAACTTCACCGACTGGTTCCGTCATGTGAGGATCTTCCTCAATGAAATCTGCAATATGTGCTTGATGCACCGCTAGGTTCCACACCACCTCCCGTAGTATCCGAGGAAGAAAAGAATGTTTTCAAGCTCGGGCTAAAGTGTACTCTCAAGTTCAGTGTGCCATCCTATGCAGCCTAGAGGCAGAGCTCCAAAAGCGTTTTGAGCACCACGACCCTTGTGATATGATGCGTGAGCTCAAAGTTATCTTTGAAACTCATGCGGCCGTGGAGAGCTATGAGGCCTCGAAGCAGTTCTTTGGCTGCATGATGGAAGAGGGCAGCTCTTAGTGAGCACATGTTCGCTATGTCCGACATGCGAGGAAGCTAAGTGACTTGGGGATTGTGATCCCTAACCAGCTGGGTATTCATCGTGTTCTCCAATCACCGCCACCAAGTTACAAGAACTTCGTGATGAACTACAATATGCAGAACATGAACAAGGAGTTACCCGAACTCTTCTCCATGCTGAAATCTGAGGTTGAGATACAGAAAGAGCACCAAGTGTTGATGGTCAATAAGACCACCAAGTTCAAGAAGCAGGGCAAACCTAAGAAGGACCTCAAGAAGGGTGGCAAGAAAGCTGCTGCTCATCCTGAGAAGCCTAAAGGTGGCCCTAAACCTGATACTGACTGCTATTACTGCAATGGGAAGGGGCACTGGAAGCGGAATTGCTCCAAGTATTTGGCTGATCTGAAGAGCGGCCTTGTCAAGAAGAAGAAAGGTATATCCGATATACATGTTATAGATGTTTATCTCACTGGTTCTCGTACTAGTGCCTCGGTATTTGATAATGGTTCGGTTGCTCACATTTGTAACTCAAACAGGAACTACGGAATAAACGGCCAGCGAGGGATGAAGTGACGATGCGTTGAAATGGATCCAAGGTCGATGTGATCGCTGTCGCACGCTCCCTCTACATCTACCATCGGGATTAGTTTTAGACCTTAATAATTGTTATTTGGTGCCTGCGTTGAGCATGAACATTATATCTGGATCGTGTTTAATGCAAAACGGTTATTCATTCAAGTCTGAGAATAATGGTTGTTCTATTTTTATGAATAATATCTTTTATGGTCATGCCCCTGAGAAGAATGGTTTATTTCTATTAAGTCTCGATAGTAGCGATACACATGTTCATAACATTGATGCTAAGCGAATTAAATTGAATGATAATTCTACTTATATGTGGCACTGTCGTCTTGGTCATATTGGAGTGAAACGCATGAAGAAACTCCATTCGATGGATTACTTGAGTCACTTGACTTTGAGTCACTTGACAGATGCGAAGCATGTCTAATGGGAAAATGACTAAAACTCCATTCTCTCGGTATTATGGAGCGAGCTACGTACTTATTGGAAATCATACATACCGATGTGTGACCAATGAGTGTAGCTCGCATGTGGTTATCGTTATGTTCTAACCTTCACAAATGATCTGAGTAGATATGGGTATATCTATTTCATGAAACATAAATCCGAGACTTTCCAGAAGTTCAAGGAATTCCAAAGTGAAGTAGAAAATTAACGTAACAAGAAGATCAAGTTTCTGCGATCTGATCGCGGAGGCGAATATCTAAGTTATGAGTTTGGCATGCATTTAAAGAAATGCGGAATACTTTCACACACACCGCCGGGAACACCACAGCGAAATGGTGTGTCCGAACGTCGTAATCGAACTCTCTTAGATATGGTTCGTTCTATGATGTCTCTTACCGATTTGCCTTTATCATTTTGGGGTTATGCATTAGAGACAGCTGCATTCACTTTAAATAGGGCACCATCGAAATCCGTTGCAACGACACCGTATGAATTATGGTTTAATAAGAAACCTAAGTTGTTCCTTAAAGTTTGGGGTTGCCTATGTAAAAAAGTTACAACCGACAAGCTAGAACCCAAAGCGAGAAATGCGTCTTCATAGGATACCCTAAGGAAACTATAGGGTATACTTTCTATCACAGATCCGAAGGCAAAATCTTTGTTAAGAACGGAACCTTTCTTGAGAAGGAGTTTCTCACTAAAGAAGTGACTGGAAGAAAAGTAGAACTCGACGAGGTTACTGAACCTTCTCTCGGATCGAGTAGCGCAGACGAAGATGTTCCTGTGCCGCCCGCACCGGTAACAGAGGAAGCTAATGATAATGATCATGAAACTTCGAGCGAAGTAGCTACTGAACCTCGCAGGTCGACAAATGTTTATATACCATGCTATAATTGTATTAAACGAAACATGGTGCATCTAGCGCCGGCGGAGGACGCGTGGAGTTGTGTGTCCGGCGGATCCCCCGTGATCTGGTCGTCGTTCATGTTCGATTGTGTGGTTTCATGTCAGTCTCTTCCGATCTACGGTTGTCATCATTGGCGATGGTTGCTGCTCTGGTACGCTGGTCCTTTGGGGCCTTAGTACGACGACTTCCCGCCTGTCTACTACAACAAGCTCTACTACGACAAGCTTTGCCTCGGCTCCTGATGGAGGGGCGAGGACGGCGGCGCGCCTTCGGCTAGTGTCCGTAGTCGCTCGCTAGGTGGTCCAACGACCTATTTGTAATTTTTATTACTTTTAGGCATCTTTGTACTACTGTTGATGATTATTAATGGATTGGAGGAATTTTCGCAAAAAAAAAGAGATGTATTTGGTAGTTAGAGATATTACATGATTTGTATAGGATTTGTAGATCATCTCATACCTTATCTTTAGGAGAGCATTTTTAGCCTCCATGTCTTATACCACTATACCACCACATTACGTCATCGTACTCTTTCATGATATCAGAGGGTTTCATTCCTCAACCTAGTCTCTAATAGTCTAATACATGCTTCTGCCACGCCTCCCCTGGGGAGATTGATCTCCAGGATTTCCACTGGGGGTGGGCATCTCTAGCACACAGTTAAATTTGATTTTTTTACTTTCCAATTTCATATCGGTTTTCTATGATTTTTTGGCCAATCATAGATTGCTTTTGCTTAACAGGTGGCACTCTGTTACAGAAACTAGCAGTTCAAGTAATTGTGATCCTGAACATCTTGATTAACAAGTGGCACCCTGTTTCTATGCTTGCAGTATTTTGTTTCGGCTACCTTCCGGTTCTAGAAAAGTTGAATTGTCATTCTAAGCTACGAGCATGATTGTCTACATTGGTAACCTCGTTCAAAGGTGTCAACCGAAAACTGTTACTATTTTGTCCCACTCTGGGTACTCTAATCTTGTGCTTTTGATTACCAAATTGTCTCCATATTATAAGCTTTGTATGTCTATGATTTTTGTTGGAACTCGTATATATTGATTGATGTGGAACAATAGGTCCAAGAGCTTGAAGGTAAATCTCTCTATAAATAAGAAGGTCCATGATATTATAACTTCGTTTGATCTTGGGTCAGATCTTGGGTCATTCGAGACGTGTGAGTTCTAACTACTCGGCAAAATGACAAGTTGCCATTCGCAAAGAGTTGCAGAGGGCGTTCGACTTGTTGGAACTCATATATATTGATTTATGAGTAACAGTATTGACAACCCACTGGTTTAGAGAAACTAGCAATTCAAGTAATTCTGACCCTGAACATATTGCTTAACACGTGGGACCCTATTTCCGTGCTTGTAGTATTCTGTTTGGGCTACCTTCCGCTTCCAGGAAAGTTGAACTTGTTGGACCAAACTTTGTACAAATCTGTATGAGCCTAAGGCAACCCGCATGGTGTAGTACACCACCGGGATTGACCTCCAACGGCTACATACAGATTGCCCAGATTCTCTCCTTTCCTTTCTTGCTCCTTCCATGTATTTTCTAGTTTATTTCCTTTCCATGTAAGTGCCACGAATGGGGCTTTTCCATTCCATATAAACATGCAACCGACCCCTCAACAAGGCAGTCGTTTCCCTCAAATTAACATGGTACCAGAGCTAGCTCTTCCATCGACATCCAACTAGAAACCATCGCCAAACAAGAAAATACATCGTTTCTTCCTCCCTCCCTCCCATGGCGTCATCCTCCATGGCCCTGGCGGCGGCTCTTGGAGCTCCTCCGTCCGACAAACTCACCCGGGAGAATCATCTCTTGTGGAAGGCTCAAGTTCTTCCCGTGCTGCGAGGAGCGCAGGTCATGGGGCTGCTCGACGGCTCCGACCCGGCGCCCGCAAAAACAATGGAGGTTGAAGATGAGGAAAAGAATAAAATCATCGTCCCCAATCCCGCCTATGGCGTGTGGATTTCGAGGGACCAGCAGGTCGTAAGTTATCTGCTCAAAACTCTATCTCCTGATGTGCTCGCCGATGTTCTTGCTTTAGAGCATGCAGCCGAGGTTTGGAAGACAATTGGAGATATTTTCTCCGCCCAATCCGCGGCCCGGGTTGGGATGCTGCATGCAGCTCTCACCAACACGAAGAAGAAAGACCTCACCGCCGCCGTCTACATCGCCAAGATGAAGGGCTTCGCCTCGGAACTTGCAGCCGCGGGGCGGGTCATCGCCGACATCGAGCTCAAGGAATATCTCCTCGCTGGTCTGGCCGGGGAATACAACGCCCTTGTCGCCTCCATCAAATCCTACCCCGCTACCACCGCCGCCGGTGTGTGCAATGAACTCATGGCCTACGACTACCGCCAAGAGATGCTCTCCGAGTCGGAGCATCCTGATGCGTGCAGTTGACACACGTCCGTTGGGAACCCCAAGAGGAAGGTGTGATGCGTACAGTAGCAAGTTTTCCTCAGTATGAAACCAAGGTTATCGAACCAGTAGGAGTCAAGGAGCACGTGAAGGTTGTTGGTGAAGGAGTGTGCGGCGCAACACCAGGGATTCCGCGCCAACGTGGAACCTGCACAACACAATCAAAGTACTTTGCCCCAACGTAACAATGAGGTTGTCAATCTCACCGGCTTGCTGAAACAAAGGATTAACCGTATAGTGTGGAAGATGATGTTTGTTTGCGAAGAACAAAAGAACAAGTATTGCAGGAGATTGTATTTCGATGTAAAGAATGGACCGGGGTCCACAGCTCACTAGTGGTGTCTCTCCGATAAGATAACTAGCATGTTGGGTGAACAAATTACGCTTGGGCAATTGACAAATAGAGATTCACATGCATATATCATGATGACTACTATGAGATTTAATCAGGGCATTACGACAAAGTACATAGACCGCTGATACGTCTCCAACGTATCGATAATTTCTTATGTTCCATGCTACTTTATTGATGATACCTACATGTTTTATGCACACTTTATGTCATATTCGTGCATTTTCCTGAACTAACCTATTAACAAGATGTCGAAGTGCCCTGCTGTTTTTGGTTTCGTAAATCCTAGTAACGAAATATTCTCAATTGGACGAAATCAACGCCTGTGTTCCTATTTTGCCCTAAGCATCCGTAACACGAGAGTCGCGTAGGGGCCCCGGCCCTGATGATAGGGTGGCGCGCCGGGGGCCCGCGCCACCCTATGGTGTGGTCGCCTTTGACCCTCCCGCCGCCTCTTCGCCTATAAAAAGCCCTCGCATCGAAAACCCTTACGGAGGAAGCCACGATACGAGAAAAGTTCCAGAGCCGCCGCCATCGCGAAGCCAAGATCCGGGGACAGGAGTCTCTGTTCCGCACCCTGCCGAGCGGGGAAGTGCCCCGAAGGCTTCTCCATCGACACCGCTGCCATCTCCACCGCCATCTTCATCACCGCCGCTCCCATGAGGAGGGAGTAGTTCTCCATCGAGGCTCGGGCTGTACCGTAGCTATGTGGTTCATCTCTCTCCTATGTAGTTCAATACAATAATCTCATGAGCTGCCTTACATGATTGAGATTCATATGATGATGCTTGTAATCTAGATGTCATTATGCTAGTCAAGTGAGTTTTACTTATGTGATCTCCGGAGACTCCTTGTCCCACGTGTGTAAAGGTGACAGTGTGTGCACCGTGTGGGTCTCTTAGGCTATATTTCACGAAGTACTTATTCACTGTTGAAGAGCGTAGTGAAGTGCTTATTTATATCTCTTTATGATTGTAATGTGCATCGTATCACAATTTATCTATGTGCTACTCTAGTGATGTGTTATTAAAGTAGTTTTATTCCTCCCGCATGTGTGCAAAGGTGACAGTGTGCACCGTGTTAGTACTTGGTTTATGCTATGATCATGATCTCTTGTAGATTGCGAAGTTAACTATTGCTATGATAATATTGATGTGATCTATTCCTCCTACATATGCATGAAGGTGACAGTGCATGCTATGCTAGTACTTGGTTTAGTCTTTGATCTATCTTACACTTAAGGTTACCTAAACATGAGCATTATTGTGGAGCTTGTTAACTCCATTGAGGGTTCGTGTAATCCTACGCAATGTGTTCATCATCCAACAAGAGTGTAGAGTATGCATTTATCTATTCTTATGTGATCAATGTTGAGAGTGTCCACTAGTGAAAGTCTAATCCCTAGGCCTTGTTCCTAAATACCGCTGAGTTACTACGTTTGTTTATCGTTTTACGTGTTACTACTCGCTGCAACTACCACCAACTACACGCCAAATAGTTATTTTTCTGGCACCGTTGCTACCGCTCATATATATTCATACCACGTATTTCACTATCTCTTCGCCGAACTAGTGCACCTATTAGGTGTGTTGGGGACACAAGAGACTTCTTGCTTTGTGGTTGCAGTGGTTGCATGAGAGGGATATCTTTGACCTCTTCCTCCCCGAGTTCGATAAACCTTGGGTGATCCACTTAAGGGAAAACTTGCTGCTGTTCTACAAACCTCTCCTCTTGGAGGCCCAACACTGTACAGAAAGGAGGGGGAACGAGACATCAAGCTATTTTCTGGCGTCGTTGCCGGGGAGGAAAGGTAAAGGTACTCACTCAACTCCTGGCTACTAAGCTATTTTCCCATTGTAAGTACTCGAAGCTATTTCCTTTAGACTCTAATTGCGACATTTGGTTTCTTGTTTACACTAGTTAGGCATAATGGACAACAATGACCTTTTTATTCTATTTCCTGATTTAAGACATGGATGGTTTGATGCGAAAATTAAAAAACCCATGGAACATATTAATATGAATTCTTTGAACACTATTGTTGTTAATGATATGGAAAATTCTAAGCTTGGGGAAGCTGGCTTTGATGAGCATGATATTTTTAGTCCCCCAAGCATTGAGGAGAAAATTTACTTTGATGATACTTTGCCTCCTATTTATGATGATTATAATGATAGTAGTCTTTTGTTACCACCTGTTATGGAGGATAAATTTGATTATGATTACAATATACCTCCTATATTTGATAGCTACTTTGTTGAATTTGCTCCCACCACAATTAATAAGAATGACTATGCTTATGTTGGGAGTAGTAATAATTTTATGCATGAGACTCATGATAAGAATGCTTTATGTGATAGTTATATTGTTGAGTTTGCTCATGATGCTACTGAAAGTTATTATGAGAGAGGAAAATATGGTTGTAGAAATTTTCATGTTACTAAAATGCCTCTCTATGTGCTGAAATTTTTGAAGCTACACTTGTTTTATCTTCCTATGCTTGTTACTTTTCTCTTCATGAACTTGTTTATTTACAAGATTCCTATGCATAGGAAGCATGTTAGGCTTAAATGTGTTTTGAATTTGCCTCTTGATGCTCTCTTTTGCTTCAACTTCTATTTCTTGCGAATGCATCATTAAAACACTGAGCCCATCTTAATGGCTATAAAGAAAGAACTTCTGGGAGATAACCCATGTGTTTATTTTGCTACAGCAATTTTTGTTTTGTTGAGTCTTGGAAGTTGTTTACTACTGTAGCAACCTCTCCCTATCTTAGTTTTGTGTTTTGTTGTGCCAAGTAAAGTTTCTATGTTAAAGTTGTTGTTATATTTGGGATCGCTGCGCAGAACAGCATTGCTGTCATTACGAATCTGGGCACAGCTTCTCTGTAGAAAATTCGAAAAATCTGCCAACTTACGAGCGTGATCCTCGATATGTACGCAACTTTCATTAGTTTTGAGTTTTCCATTTGAGCAAGTCTGGTGCCATCTTTAAATTCGTCTTTACGACTGTTCTGTTTTTGACAGATTCTGCCTTTATTTCGCATTGCCGCTTTGTTAAGTTGAATGAGTTTCTTTGTTCCATTAACTTTCAGAAGTTTTGTGCAATGTCCAGAAGTGTTAAGAATGATTGTGTCACCTCTGAACATGTGAATTTTTGATTATGCACTAACCCTCTAATGAGTTTGCTTGAAGTTTGGTGTGAAGGAAGGGTCAATAGAAGAGGGTGATATAATGTGATCGAGAAGAGTGAAAGGTCTAAGCTTGGGGATGCCCCGTGGTTCATCCCTGCATATTTCAAGAAGACTCAAGCATCTAAGCTTGGATGCCCAAGGCATCCCCTTCTTCATCGACAACTTATCAGGTTTCTTCTAGTGAAACTATATTTTTATTCAAATCACATCTTATGTACTTTACTTGGAGCGTCTGTGTGCTTTTATTTTTGTTTTTGTTTTGTTATCTTAGTTCTCTGAATAAAGTTCATCCTTGTGTGGGAGAGAGACATCCGGTGGTTCGTATGAACACATGTGTTCTTAGCTCATAATATTCATGGCGAAGTTTCCTCTCTCGTTAAATTGTTATATGGTTGGAATTGGAAAATGCTACATGTAGTAATTCTAAAAATGTTTTGGAATAATGTGATACTTGGCAATTGTTGTGCTCATGTTTAAGCTCTTGCATCATATACTTTGCACCTATTAATGAAGAAATACATAGAGCTTGCTAAAATTTGGTTTGCATAATTGGTCTCTAAGGTCTAGATAATTTCTAGTATTGAGTTTGAACAACAAGGAAGACAGAGTCTTATAATGTTTACAATATGTCTTTTATGTGAGTTTTGCTGCACTTGTTCATCCTTGAGTTTGCTTCAAATAACCTTGCTAGCCTAAACCTTGTATCGAGAGGGAATACTTCTCATGCATCCAAAATCCTTGAGCCAACCACTATGCCATTTGTGTCCACCATACCTACCTACTACATGGTATTTCTCCGCCATTCCAAAGTAAATTGCTTGAGTGCTACCTTTAAATTTCCATCATTCGCCTTTACAATATATAGCTCATGGGAAATAGCCTTAAAAACTATTGTGGTATTGAATATGTACTTATGCACTTTATCTCTTATTAAGTTGCTTGTTGTGCGATAACCATGTTCCCGGGGACGCATCAACTACTCTTTGTTGAATATCATGTGAGTTGCTATGCATGTTCGTCTTGTCTCAAGTAAGGGAGATCTACCACCTTATGGTTAAGCATGCATATTGTTAGAGAAGAACATTGGGCCGCTAACTAAAGCCATGAATCATGGTGGAAGTTTCAGTTTTGGACACATATCCTCAATCTCATGTGAGAATAATAATTGTTGCTACATGCTTATGCATTAAAGAGGAGTCCATTATCTGTTGTTCATGTTGTCCCGGTATGGGTGTCTAAGTTGAAGAATGATCAAAAGCGAGAAATCCAATGCGAACTTTCTCCTTAGACCCTTGTACAAGCGGCATGGAGGTACCCATTGTGACACTTGGTTAAAACATGTGCATTGTGATGATCCTGTAGTCCTAAGTAGGACAAGGTGCGGGCACTATTAGTATACTATGCATGAGGCTTGCAACTTGTAAGATATAATTTACATAACTCATATGCTTTATTACTACCGTTGACAAAATTGTTTCATGTTTTCAAAATAAAAGCTCTAGCACAAATATAGCAATCGATGCTTTCCTCTTGAAGGACCATTCTTTTACTTTGTTGAGTCAGTTTACCTATCTCCTTCCACCCTAAGAAGCAAACACTTGTGTGAACTGTGCATTGATTCCTACATACTTGCATATTGCACTTGTTATATTACTTTATGTTGACAATATCCATGAGATATACATGTTATAAGTTGAAAGCAACCGCTGAAACTTAATCTTCTTTTGTGTTGCTTCAATACCTCTACTTTGAATTATTGCTTTATGAGTTAACTTTTATGCAAGACTTATTGATGCCTGTCTTCAAAGTGCTATTCATGAAAAGTCATTGCTTTATGATTCATTTGTTTACTCATGTCATTACCATTGTTTTGACCGCTGATTCATCTCATATGCTTACAATAGTATGATCAAGGTTATGATGGCATGTCACTTAAGAAATTATCTTTGTTATCGCTTTTACCTGCCGACGAGAGAACTAAGCTTGGGATGCCGATACGTCTCCAACGTATCGATAATTTCTTATGTTCCATGCTACTTTATTGATGATACCTACATGTTTTATGCACACTTTATGTCATATTCTGCATTTTCTGAACTAACCTATTAACAAGATGCCATGCCGTTCTTTTCTGCTTTTGGTTTCAGAAATCCTAGTAACGAAATATTCTCAATTGGACGAAATCAACGCCTGGTTCCTATTTTGGAAGCATCCGAACACCCGAGAGCAGAGGGGTGTGGCCCCTGATGACAGGCGCGGCCGGGCCCGCGCCACCCTATGGTGTGGTCGCCCTTTGACCCTCCCGCGCCGCCTCTTCGCCTATAAAAGCCCCCATCGAAAACCCTTACGAGGAAGCCACGATACGAGAAAAGTTCCGGCCGCCGTCATCGCGAAGCCAAGATCCGGGACAGGAGTCTCGTTCCCAAGCACGGAGCGGGAAGTGCCCCAAGGCTTCTCCATCGACACCGCTGCCATCTCCACCGCCATCTTCATCACCGCTGCTCCCATGAGGAGGGAGTAGTTCTCCATCGAGGCTCGGGGCTGTACCGTAGCTATGTGGTTCATCTCTCTCCTATGTAGTTCAATACAATAATCTCATGAGCTGCCTTACATGATTGAGATTCATATGATGATGCTTGTAATCTAGATGTCATTATGCTAGTCAAGTGAGTTTTACTTATGTGATCTCCTGAGACTCCTTGTCCCACGTGTAAAGGTGACAGTGTGTGCACCGTGTGGGTCTCTTAGGCTATATTTCACAGAATACTTATTCACTGTTGAAGAGCGTAGTGAAGTGCTTATTTATATCTCTTTATGATTGTAATGTGCATCGTATCACAATTTATCTATGTGCTACTCTAGTGATGTGTTATTAAAGTAGTTTTATTCCTCCTGCATGTGTGCAAAGGTGACAGTGCGTGCACCGTGTTAGTACTTGGTTTATGCTATGATCATGATCTCTTGTAGATTGCGGTTAACTATTGCTATGATAATATTGATGTGATCTATTCCTCCTACATATGCATGAAGGTGACAGTGTGCATGCTATGCTAGTACTTGGTTTAGTCTTTTGATCTATCTTACACTTAAGGTTACCTAAACATGAGCATTATTGTGGAGCTTGTTAACTCCCATTGAGGGTTCGTGTAATCCTACGCAATGTGTTCATCATCCAACAAGAGTGTAGAGTATGCATTTATCTATTCTTATGTGATCAATGTTGAGAGTGTCCACTAGTGAAAGTCTAATCCCTAGGCCTTGTTCCTAAATACCTGAGTTACTACCGCTTGTTTATGTTTTACCGTGTTACTACCGTCGCAATACTACCACCATCAACTACACGCCAGAAGCTATTTTCGGCACCGTTGCTACTGCTCATATATATCATACCACCGTATTTCACTATCTCTTCGCCGAACTAGTGCACCTATTAGGTGTGTTGGGGACACAAGAGACTTCTTGCTTTGTGGTTGCAGGGGCATGAGAGGGATATCTTTGACCTCTTCCTCCCTGAGTTCGATAAACCTTGGGTGATCCACTTAAGGAAAACTTGCTGCTGTTCTACAAACCTCTCCTCTTGGAGGCCCAACACTGTCTACAGGGAAGGAGGAACGTAGACATCAACCGCTATCCAAAGATGCATCTATGCCTAAATAGTCCACCTTCAGTTATCATCCGAACCCTTCCAATATTAAGTTGCAAACAACAGACAATTGCATTAAGTATGGTGCGTAATGTAATCAACACAAATATCCTTAAACAAAGCATCGATGTTTTATCCCTAGTGGTAACAGCACATCCACAACCTTAGAACTTTCTGTCGTCCGCATTCAATGGAGGCATGAACCCACTATCGAGCATAAATACTCCCTCTTGGAGTTACAAGCATCAACTTGGCCAGAGCCTCTACTAGCAACGGAGAGCATGCAAGAACATAAACAACACATATATGATAGATTGATAATCAACTTGACATAGTATTCAATATTCATCTGATCCCAACAAACACAACATGTAGCATTACAAATAGATGATCTTGATCATGATAGGCAGCTCACAAGATCTAACATGATGGCACAATGAGGAGAAGACAACCATCTAGCTACTGCTATAGACCCATAGTCCAGGGTGAACTACTCACACATCAATCCGAGGCGATCATGGCGATGAAGAGCCTCCGGGAGATGACCCCTCCGCAGGGTGCCGGAGGCGATCTCCCGAATCCCCCGAGATGGGATTGACGGCGGCGGTTCACAAGGTTTCGTTCGTGGCTCTCGGTCGAGGGGTCGACGAAGGCTTTAAGTAGGCGAAGGGCGGAGTCGAGGGCCGACAGGGCCCCACACGCTAGGGCGGGCGCCCCTGGGCCGCGTGGCCCTAGTGTGGCGGCGCTCGTCGCCCCACTTCGTGATCCTTTCGGTCTTCCGAAGCTTCTGGAAAAATAAGACCCCGGGCGTTGATTTCGTCCAATTCCGAGAATATTTCCTTTGTAGGATTTCTGAAACCAAAAACAAAAGAAACAACAATCGCTCTTCATCTTGTCAATAGGTTAGTGCCGAAAATGCATAATAATGACATAAAGTTTGTATAAAACATGTGAGTATCATCATAAAAGTAGCATGAAACATAAGAAATTATAGATACGTTTGAGACGTATCAAGCATCCCCAAGCTTAGTTCCTCGCCCTCGAGTAGGTAAACGATAACAATGATAATTTCTGAAGTGACATGCTATCATAATCTTGATCAATACTATTGTAAAGCATATGAAGTGAATGAAGTGATTCAAAGCAATGGTAAAGACAATGATTAAACAACTGAATCATATAGCAAAGACTTTTCATGAATAGTACTTTCAAGACAAGCATCGATAAGGCTTGCATAAGAGTTAACTCATAAGGCAATAAATTCTTAGTAGAGAGTTTTGAAGCAACACAAAGGATGATTAAGTTTCAGCAATTGCTTTCAACTTGTAACATGTATATCTCATGGATAGTTGTCAACATAAAGCAATATAACAAGTGCAATAAGTAAACATGTAAGAATCAATGAACACAGTTGACACAAGTGTTTGCTTCTAAGATAGAGAGAATAGGTAAACTGACTCAACATAAAGTAAAAGAATGGCCCTTCGCAGAGGAAGCAGGATTAAATCATGTGCTAGAGCTTTTCAAGTTTTGAAATCATATAGAGAGCATAAAAGTAAAGTTTTGAGAGAGGTGTTTGTTGTTGTCAACGAATGGTAGTGGGTACTCTAACTACCTTACCAGACTTTCAAGAGCGGCTCCCATGAAGGACGTTATTTCTACCACCATGGTAGATCATCCCTCTTCTCTTTTGTTTACACATGCATTTTATTATTTATGGATGACACTCCTCCCCACCTTTCCTTTCTCAAGCCATAACCGAATCCTCGGGTGCCTTCCAACAATCTCATACCATGGAGGAGTGTCTATTTTTTTCTTTTTCTTTTGCAAAATTAAGTTGCTCAAGATTGATCAGGGCAAAGCATGTGAAGAGAATTATTAATGCAAGTTAATTAATGGGCTGGGAACCCCATTGCCAGTTTTTGCAAAATTATTGGATAAGCGGATGAGCCACTAGTCCATTGGTGAAAGTCTGTCCAAGTAAATGACAAGATCGAAAGATAAAACACCACATACTTCCTCATGAGCTATAAAACATTGACACAAATAAGAGATAATAACTTTTGAATTGTTTAAAGGTAGCACACGAAGTATTTACTTGGAATGGCAGAAAATACCATGTGGTAGGTAGGTATGGTGGACACAAATGGCATAGGTTTTGGCTCAAGGTTTTGGATGCACGAGAAGTATTCCCTCTCAGACAAGGCTTTGGCTAGCAAGGTTGTTTGAAGCAAACACAAGTATGAACCGGTACAAGAAACTTACATAAGAACATATTGCAAGCATTATAAGACTCTACACTGTTCCTTGTTGTTCAAACACCTTAACCAGAAAATATCTAGACCTTAGAGAGACCATTCATGCAAACCAAATTTCAACAAGCTCTATGTAGTTCTTCATTAATAAGTACAAAGTACATGATGCAAGAGCTTAAACATGATCTATATGAGCACAACAATTGCCAAGTATCAAATTATTCAAGACAATATACCAATTACCACATGCAGCATTTTCTGTTTCCAACCATTTATCAATGAACGAAGTAGTTCAACCTTCGCAATGAACATTAAGAATAAAGCTAAGAACATATGTGTTCATATGCAACATCGGAGCGTGTCTCTCTCCATATAAAGAATGCTAGGATCCGAGTTTATTCAAACAAAAACAAAAACAAAAGCAAACAAACGCTCCAAGTAAAGCACATAAGATGTGACTGAATAAAAATGTAGTTTCACTAGAGGTGACCTGATAAGTTGTCGATGAAGAAGGGGATGCCTTGAGCATCCCCAAGCTTAGATGCTTGAGTCTTCTTAAAATATGGATGAACCACGGGGCATCCCCAAGCTTAGACTTTTCACTCTTCTTGATCATATTGTATCATCCTCCTCTCTTGATCCTTGAAAACTTCCTCCACACCAAACGCAAAACAAACTCATTAGAGGGTTAGTGCATAATCAAAAATTCACATATTCAGAGGTGACATAATCATTCTTAACACTTCTGGACATTGCACAAAGCTACTGAAAGTTAATGGAACAAAGAAATCCATCAAACATAGCAAAAGAGGCAATGCGAAATAAAAGGCAGAATCTGTCAAAACAGAACAGTCCGTAAAGACGAATTTTTCAGAGGCACTTAACTTGCTCAGATGAAAAAGCTCAAATTTAATCAAAGTTGCGTACATATCTGAGGATCACGCACGTAAATTGGCAGAATTTTATGAGTTATCTACAGACGGAGCTGCTCAATTTCGTGACAGTAAAAAATCTGTTTCTGCGCAGTAATCCAAATCTAGTATCAACATTGCTATCAAAGACTTTACTTGGCACAACAATGCAATAAAATAAAGATAAGGAGAGGTTGCTACAGTAGTAACAACTTCCAAGACTCAAATATAAAACAAAAGTGTTGTAGTAAAATGATGGGTTGTCTCCCATAAGCGCTTTTCTTTAACGCCTTTCAGCTAGGCGCAGAAAGTGTGAATCAAGTATTGTCGAGAGATGAAGCATCAACATCATTATCAGGGGAGTTTGGAGTTTTCTCAACTATGCATTGTATCTTATCTATGTAAGTAACTCCTCTTTCATTGCTCCTAGGCTTACTATCCTCATCAAACAAATTCTCAGGAACAAGCCAAGCATAGTTATTTTCTAGAGCTTCATGCATTCCTAGGAGCTTACTAGGTATCGGTACTCTAATCTCCCCACCATCATTAATATTACTAGTGTACCTTATTCTATCCATGTCTATTTTTTCAAGTGTTCTTCTAAAATCAGTGAACAAACCAAGCCTCTTATGCTTAATAAAAACTTTTCTAGCTTCTTTAGCTATAGCTTCAAATTCTCTAACAAGGACTTTTAAAACAAAATCTCTCTTTTCTCCCATCTCCATATCAGAAAGTGTAAGAAACATATGTTGTATTATGGGATTGAGATTAACAAATCTAGCTTCCAACATGTGTACTAAATAAGCGGCAGCAATTTCATAAGTAGGAGCAACTTTTAATAATGGTATATCTTCATAATCTTCATCCATAGTAACATGGGTGAAAAATTCTTCTATATTATCTCTTCCAATGATAGACCCTTGTCCTACCGGTATGTCTTTCAGAGTGAACTTAGGAGGAAACATGATGAAATAAACAAAAGGTAAGTAAAGTAAATGCAATTAACTAATTTTTTTGTGTTTTTAATATAGAGATCAAACAAGCAGTAAATAAAGTAAAACTAGCAACTAATTTTTTTTGTATTTTTGATGTAGGAAGCAAACAAAGCAGTAAATAAAGTAAATTAAAGCAAGACAAAAACAAAGTAAAGAGATTGGATGTGAGAGACTTCCCTTGCAGCTGTCTTGATCTCCCCGGCAACGGCGCCAAAAAGAGCTTGATGCGTGCAAGACACACGTCCGTTGGGAACCCCAAGAGGAAGGTGTGATGCGTACAGAGCAAGTTTTCCCTCAGGATGAAACCAAGGTTATCGAACCAGAGGAGTCAAAGCACGTGAAGGTTGTTGGTGAAGGAGTGTAGTGCGGCGCAACACCAGGGATTCCGCCAACGTGGAACCTGCACAACACAATCAAAGTACTTTGCCCCAACGTAACAGTGAGGTTGTCAATCTCACCGGCTTGCTGTAAACAAAGGATTAACCGTATAGTGTGGAAGATGATGTTTGTTGCGAAGAACAGTAAAGAACAAGTATTGCAGTAGATTATATTCCAGATGTAAAGAATGGACCGGGGTCCACAGTTCACTAGTGGTGTCTCTCCGATAAGATAACTAGCATGTTGGGTGAACAAATTACAGGAAATTGACAAATAGAGATTCACATACATATATCATGATGACTACTATGAGATTTAATCAGGCATTACGACAAAGTACATAGACCGCTATCCAAGATGCATCTATGCCTAAATAGTCCACCTTCAGGTTATCATCCGAACCCCTTCCAAATTAAGTTGCAAACAACACACAATTGCATTAAGTATGGTGCGTAATGTAATCAACACAAATATCCTTAGACAAAGCATCGATGTTTTATCCCTAGTGGCAACAACACATCCACAACCTTAGAACTTTCTCTCACTGTCCCAGATTCAATGGAGGCATGAACCCACTATCGAGCATAAATACTCCCTCTTGGAGTTACAAGTATCAACTTGGCCAGAGCCTCTACTAGCAACGGAGAGCATGCAAGAACATAAACAACACATATATGATAGATTGATAATCAACTTGACATAGTATTCAATATTCATCGGATCCCAACAAACACAACATGTAGCATTACAAATAGATGATCTTGATCATGATAGACAGCTCACAAGATCTAACATGATGGCACAATGAGGAGAAGACAACCATCTAGCTACTGATATGGACCCATAGTCCAGGGGTGAACTACTCACACATCGATCCGAGGCGATCATGGCGATGAAGAGCCCTCCCGAGACGATTCCCCCTCCGCAGGGGCGCTGAGGTGATCTCCGAATCCCCGAGATGGGATTGGCGGCGGCGCCACAAGAAGGTTTTCCGTATCGTGGCTCTCGCACGAGGCTTCGCGACGAAGGCTTTAAGTAGGCGAAGGACGAGTCGGAGGGCGACAGGGCCCCACACGCTAGGGCGGCGCGCGTGTGGCGGCGCTCGTCGCCCACTTCGTGATCCTTTCGGTCTTCCGGAAGCTTCGTGGAAAAATAAGACCCCGGGCGTTGATTTCGTCCGCCCGAGAATATTTCCTTTGTAGGATTTCTAAACCAAAAAAGAGAAACAAAGAATCGGCTCTTCGCATCTTGTCAATAGGTTAGTGCCAGAAAATGCATAATAATGACATAAAGTGTGTATAAAACATGTGAGTATCATCATAAAAGTAGCATGGAACATAAGAAATTATAGATACGTTTGAGACGTATCACATCCCATTGGCGTCTTCACTTCATCGGCAAACGCTGCGGCTCGCGGTCGTGGCTCGCGCCCCGGACAAGGGGGCGGCTATCGCCACGGTCCCTATGGCGGCAACAAGAACTACGGCAACAACAACTATGGTGGTGGCCGCCACCAATCACGTGGGCGCCCTCCACGTCGTGAAGATGCTCCGGAGCATGCTCGTCGTCCGTCGCACAATGGGGGGCGTGGTCGTGGTCGTGGTCATAGCCATCGCACGCCCTCCCCTTATCAAGACGTCACATGTCAAATTTGCACGAAGCACGGGCACCCCGCCAACGAGTGTTGGTGGCGCTACGGTGATGATGATGACACACAAACTAAAGAAAAGGGTGCGCACATGGCCTCCTATGGTGTTGACACAAATTGGTACATGGACACGGGTGCCACTGATCATATCACTAGAGAATTGAGCAAATTGTCCACTCATGAACACTACAAGGGGCACGATCAAGTCCATAATGCTAGTGGTCAAGGTATGGAAATTAAACATATTGGTCATTCGATTTTGCGCACCCCTCATAGCACCATTCATCTTCGTAATATTTTACATGTTCCTAGTGCATCCAAAAATTTACTCTCCGCCCACAAAATTGCACTTGATAATAATGCTTTTGTCGAGTTTCACCCGTTCTTCTTTTTGATTAAGGATCAGGCCACGAAGCAAATCGTGTTTAAGGGCCCATGCCATGGTGGCTTGTATCCCCTTGTGCCCATCTCTACGGGGTCTCCTAAGCAAGCTTGCGTAACCATCAAGCCGTCGTCATCTACATGGCATCGCCGACTCGGACACCCCTCTTCATTTGTTGTTCAACTAATTCTTCGCCGAAATAATCTTCCCCACTCCACTGAAATAAATCCATATGTTTGTGATCCATGTCAACAAGCCAAGAGCCACCAATTACCATATCCGCTTTCTACTAGTGTCTCCACGGTTCCTCTAGAACAAATTTTTTCCGATGTTTGGGGTCCTGCACCCACCTCTGTTGGAAAACACTCGTACTATGTAAGCTTTATTAATGATTTTAGAAAATTTACATGGATTTATTTGCTTAAAAAGCGTTCTGATGTTTATCAAGTTTTTCTCAATTTCCAACAACTAGTTGAACGAAAATTTAACCGCAAAATAATTACTATGCAAACTGATTGGGGTGGTGAATATGAAAAACTCAATTCTTTCTTTCAAAAAGTTGGCATCACTCATCACGTGTCATGTCCTCATGCACACCAACAAAATGGTTCCGCAGAACGCAAACATCGACACATTGTTGAAGTAGGTCTCTCTTTATTAGCCAATGCCTCCATGCCTCTCAAATTTTGGGATGAAGCTTTCCTCACGGCGACATTTCTCATCAATCTTCTTCCTACAAAAGTCCTCAACTTTGCCACACCCACGGAAAAACTTCTCCAAATCACACCCAACTATGCCTCTCTCCATATTTTTGGATGTGCCTGTTGGCCCAATCTTCGTCCATATAATACGCGCAAACTTGCTTTTCGATCTAAGCAGTGTGTGTTTCTCGGCTATAGTCCTCTACACAAAGGAGTCAAGTGTCTTGACATATCTACCGGGCGAGTTTACATATCTCGTGACGTTGTCTTTGATGAGAATATTTTCCCATTTTCCACCCTTCACCCAAACGCTGGTGCTAGACTTCGTGCGGAAATTTTACTCCTTCCACAACACACTTCATCTTCATCTAGTTCTAATGAGGGTGTGCCTAATCATGACTATATGTACATTGTACCCAATACTGACCCTATGCAGGACATAGCAAGCCTACAAGCAGATGCAGCACTAAGTTCCACACATTCTGGTGCAAAAATCACTGAAAACAGTGCAGAAACCGAGTCAAACGAAGCAACTTCAGCAAAAACAACAAGTCCAGAAACAGAAACCACCTGCACAGATCCCGGTGATGGTCTGGTTGACCGGTCTGCCATGAAACCACCCTTGGATCACGCGCCCTCGGATCGTGAAACGGACACTGCGCCAGCATCGGCCCCGCCTGGCTTCGCCCCGATCCGCGCGCCTGGGCCCCACCAGCCTCTCCATCAACACCGGCTGCGTGGCCCAGAAATTGCCACGTCCCCCTCAGCAACCGACACGGCCAGTAGTGGGGCCGCATCATCCGGATCCTCTACGACGCCCTCCACATCGCCAACGGCCACAAACTCCCCGCCCGGATCTCCTGCGGCAACTGCGCCCGACCCGCGAAGGTCCCCGGGATCTTTTGCGGATTGCCGGCCGACATCAACGGCCACATCATCGCCGCAGGGATCCCGTGCGGCAGATTCGTCCAGCGCAGCAAATTCCATGCAATCTGGATCCTCTGCGGCCACGGGATCTGCGCCCGACAGGAGTGTCGCGCCTGGATCTTCTGTGCATGTAGATCCTGTACTGCCTTCTACAACTGCACCGCGAACACATCTCCAAAAAGGTATCACAAATCCCAAAATTTATACAGATGGTACAATACGATATGGCATGCTAACCTCTACAGGAGAACCGCGGAATACCTCGGAAGCCTTGGGTGATCAACGGTGGCACAAAGCTATGCAAGAAAAATATGATGCATTGATCCATAACAAGACATGGCACCTTGTACCTCCTAGCACTAACAAAAATTTAATTGACTGCAAGTGGGTCTACCACATCAAGAAAAATGCGGATGGCACTATTGACAGGTACAAAGCACGTCTCGTTGCCAAGGGCTTCAAGCAACGCTATGGCATTGACTATGAAGACACATTCAGTCCCGTTGTCAAAGCGGCCACTATTCGCCTTGTCTTAGCCATTTTGGTTTCTCGCGGTTGGAGTCTCCGCCAATTGGATGTCAAGAACGCGTTCCTTCATGGTGTTCTGGAAGAGAAAGTTTACATGAAGCAACCTCCTGGGTTTCAAGATCCAAACCTTCCGCATCACATCTGCAAGCTTTACAAGGCACTCTATGGACTGAAACAAGCTCCTCGCGCATGGTTTTTTAAGCTCAGCTCCAAGCTCATCGACCTTGGCTTTATATCCTCCAAGGCTGATGATACGTCTCAAACGTATCTATAATTTCTGATGTTCCATGCTTGTTTTATGACAATACCTACATGTTTTGTTCACACTTTATGATGTTTTGATGCGTTTAACTAACCTATTGACGAGATGCCAAGTGCCGCCTGTCATTGCTGGTTTCGAAATCCTAGTAAGGAAATATTCTCTAATCGACGAAATCAACGCCCAACCTATTTTCACCGAAGCTTCCATAACACCCGAGAGGGACCAGAGGGAGGCCCAGGGCCCCACACACCACCCCGCGCCCAGGGCGCGCGTTGTGTCGTCGCCGTTGACCTTCCGACGCCTCTTTGCCTATATAAAAGTCCCTGACCTAAAACACGATAGGAATAAGCCACGCGAAACCTTCCAGAGCCGCCGCCATCGCGGCCAAGATCTAGGGGACAGGAGTCTCTCCGGCACGCCGCCGGACGGGGAAGTGCCCAAGGCTTCTCCATCGACACCGCTGCCATCTCCACCGCCATCTTCATCACCGCTGCTCCCATGAGGAGGGAGTAGTTCTCCATTGAGGCTCGGGGCTGTACCGGTATGTGGTTCATCTCTCTCTATGTACTTCAATACAATAATCTCATGAGCTGCCTTACATGATTGAGATTCATATGATGATGCTTGTAATCTAGATGTCATTATGCTAGTCAAGTGGGTTTTACTTATGTGATCTCCGGAGACTCCTTGTCCCACGTGTGTAAAGGTGACAAGTGTGTGCACCGTGTGGGTCTCTTAGGCTATATTTCACATACTTATTCACTGTTATGAATGGCATAGTGAAGTGCTTATTTATATCCCTTTATGATTGCAATGTGTTTGTATCACTATTTATCTATGTGCTACTCATGTGATGTTATTAAAGTAGTCTATTCCTCCCGCATGGTGTAATGGTGACAGTGTGTGCATCGTGTGGTTCTTGTCGTAGATTATGATCATAATCTCTTGTAGGTTATGGAGTTGATTATCGCTATGATAGTATTGATGTGATTTATGCCTCCTTCATAGTGTGATGGTGACAGTGTGCATGCTATGTTAGTACTTGGTCTATTTTGCAAAGATCTATTATACTCTAAGGTTACTTAAACATGAATATCGAATGTTGTGGAGCTTGTTAACTCCGGCATTGAGGGTTCGTGTAATCCTACACAATTAGTGGTGTTCATTATCAAACAAGAGTATATGTAGCACAAAGGAAGAGAACTTATTTATTATGTGATCAATGTTGAGAGTGTCCACTAGTGAAAGTATGATCCCTAGGCCTTGTTTCCACCATAAAGAATTGCTTCCCACGCTAGCAAGTTATTTTCTGGCTTGTTTACGTTTTACCGCATCTTTACTTTCTGCAATATTACCACCATCCATACTAATTGTATTTCACTATCTCTTCGCCGAACTAGTGCACCTATACATCTGACAAGTGTATTAGGTGTGTTGGGGACACAAGAGACTTCTTGCTTTGTGATTGCAGGGTTGCTTGAGAGGGATATCTTTGACCTCTTCCTCCGTGAGTTCGATAAACCTTGGGTGATCCACTTAAGGGAAAACTTGCTGCTGTTCTACAAACCTCTGATCTTGGAGGCCCAACACTGTCTACAAGAATAGAAGCACCCGTAGACATCAGCTGACACATCCCTCTTCATCTACAACAAGCAAGGTATAATCATATTTTTTTCTAATATATATTGACGATATTATTGTGTCCAGCTCCTCAGATAAAGCAATTTCGGCCCTCTTACGGGATTTACGTGAATACTTTGCTCTCAAAGATCTTGGTGATTTACACTTCTTTTTGGGCATTGAAGTCAAGAAAACCCCTAACAGATTGCTACTATCACAAGAAAAGTATGCCGCTGATTTGCTTGCTCGAGTTGGTATGATTAAGTGCACCACCTGTCCTACGCCCCTCTCTAGCACTGACAAGTTATCTCTCACTGATGGCACACCCCTTGGAGCCGAGGATTGCACTCAATACAGAAGCATTGTTGGTGCCTTACAGTATCTTACGTTGACACGTCCGGATTTGTCCTTTGCTGTTAACAAAATTTGTCAATTTCTTCATGCTCCTACCACCTCTCACTGGACAGCTGCAAAAAGGATCTTACCCTATATTCAAGGAACACTCACAACTGGCATCACATTCACCAGGTCCTCCTCCACTCTCCTTAGTGGTTTTTCGGATGCTGATTGGGCAGGTTGTCTTGATGACAGACGCTCCACTGGCGGATTTGCCATCTTCTTTGGGCCAAATCTTATCTCTTGGAGCGCCCGAAAACAAGCTACTGTCTCTCGCTCAAGCACCGAGGCTGAATATAAGGCCATGGCAAATGCAACGGCCGAAATAATTTGGGTTGAAGCCCTCCTTCGTGAACTTGGCATAACCCCTCATGTCACTCCTTGCTTATGGTGTGATAATCTCTGTGCCACATATTTATCAGCAAATCCGGTGTTCCATGCCCGCACCAAACATATAGAAATTGACTTTCATTTTGTGAGAGAACGAGTTGCATGCAAACAGCTCGCCATCAAGTTTATATCAAGCAAAGATCAGATGGCTGACGGTTTTACCAAACCACTACCCGTGAAGCTTTTCGAAGAGTTCAAGCGTAATCTAAACCTCTCCATTTCTTTCGCGGCTTAGATTAAGGAGGGGGGGGGGGTGTTAGACCAAACTTTGTACAAATCTGTATGAGCCTAAGGCAACCCGCATGGTGTAGTACACCACCGGGATTGACCTCCAACGGCTACATATAGATTGCCCAGATTCTCTCCTTTCCTTTCTTGCTCCTTCCATGTATTTCCTAGTTTATTTCCTTTCCATGTAAGTGCCACGAATGGGGCTTTTCCATTCCATATAAACATGCAACCGACCCCTCAACAGGGCAGTCGTTTCCCTCAAATTAACAGAACTGTCATTGTAAGCTACCCGCATGATTACACATTGGAAACCTGGTTCAAATGTGTCAACTGAAAACTTTTAATATTTTGTCCCACTCCGGTTACACTAATCGTGTGCTTTTGATTGCTAAATTGCCTCGATATTATAAGCTTTGCATGTCTTTCTTTGGTTTTTCCAATGCATGATATCTACATCGCCATAGTGGTGGATAACTAGTCGTCGCTAATAACAAGCCTCTCGGGGATCATATATGTGTTATCTTGTTACATGTGTTACGAGGCATATACTGTAACAACATTACCGATGCCTCTCAATCCTACATAAGCTAAATATGACATGACTTGCATGGATCAATGCTTATATGTATTACTTTGGCATTGTTTTTCTGCTTTCATTTGTTGGTTTTTACTAGTTTAGTTTGCATTGTGTAACTATATGTCTACTTGAGCTCTACTAATATACTACTGACTAGGTTTGTGCCATCAACTTCAAAGATTGTGTTGTACTGGTTGGTAGGTACATCGCATGTGTAATGTTGTGCGGTCGGCTGTCCAAAATTCAGAAGACTCGGGATATGCATGACTGCATTTAGACATGGACAAAAATAAACATGGTGGATATGGAATTTAAATTAATTATTAATAAAAAATAACGATGACATGGATAAATACGAATTATGGACGGGGAGAACAAGGAGGTAGACTGAATAAATACGAATAGAAATTCCACACAATGCACCACTTTTATTTCTTGTACGAATTCAAAATCCTTATACGAATAGAAATTCCACACAATGTCCAAACTCGGCTAAGGATATATGGCGAGTAAGGACATTTTTATTTCTTTTAAAACTATTCCAAACTTTTGTGTCATGAGTGTGACCACTTTTTATGTATTTATAAAGAAAAACTGAATGGTGGCTAGAAAAAACAATCAATGATACAATCAATACGGAATCAAGCAACAAGAAAAATAACATAGCATACAAGAGAATAATTTTACAATAAAGGAATTCTCACAAGGCATGAATCCACTCACAAGACAAACTTCTTAGTCGTGGAGACTAAACCATTCATACATCATACCATTCTAAAACTCCTATTAGGAAAATGAGACACACACACACACACACACACACACACACACACACACACACACACACACACACACACACACACACACACACACACACATTTTTCTTTGCTCCTGATAACAATATTAGTAAATAAAATAAAAATAGTGTAATTTCCGTAAGAATACAGACATGGCTGTGAAAATCAACCCATCCATATCTGTAAAAGATAATGGCACCAAGGGCAAGATAGGTCTAACATCACATTGGACCATATGAGAGAAATCTCTTATGAAAAACGATCAATCTCCCACGGTTTACTAACTAGACAAAAGGGTGGAGTCATTGAGTGATAATAACCTATCTAGATGGTTTCTAACGGTTATCGGTGTCCTACTCTTTGGTATGGTGTTGAGACCATGAAAAGTGTGCTTGGAAGTTGACCAAACATGCTGCCTCACATGACATAAGAAAGATTAACCATCGCCAATGAGGTTACCTCGTTGGTCAACTTCTGCCAAAAGGTTCATCTCCTAATCCTAAGAGAAAAAAGTGTACCGTTAGTAGATTGTCACAAATTAATGGTGTAGTAAACTACCAATATATGATCAACTAGCAGAGACATCTTCCAACATGAGTATATATATAAGTACAAAGTTTGAAATATTAGTATATGTACAAACACCAAACTTAACTTATGCTTTAGAGTATCAAAGCAATTTGGATACTTGATATGTTACTAACGTACGAGCCATACCAACATCTTACCAGTTTTGATGATATGAGGATTTTCTTACTATTACGTATCTTAACGACCTATCTCTTCGTTATATCCAGTTTACAAGAGGAGTATCATGTGAAATTTTTTTTTCTCGGTCCTCTAGGTTCCATATTATTTTATGGGAAATATGTAAATAATGAGAATCAATACATAAAAAATATCATCGTCACATGATTGATTTTGGGGCATATTTCCAACACATTTTAGAGCTGGAAAGTAAATCTCTCTATAAATATGTCAAGAGGTCTTACGTCTTATGGTCTGAATATGACTTGATTTTTGCATTATCATTTGGTTATATAATTGTGAAGTGCATGAAGAAGCTCCATGCCATTATAACTTTCTTTGAATTTGGGTCATTCAAGATGTGTGAGTTCAACTATTCGGCAAAATGACCAGTTGCCATCAAAGAGTTAGAGAGGGCGTCCGACTTGTTGGAATTTGTATATATTGATTTGTGTGGGATAATATGTCCAAGTGCCAAAGGTGATTACCAATACTTCTTTACCTTCATTCATGATTTAAGTAGATATAGATATGTGTACTTAATGAAGCATAAATCTGAAATCTTTAGAAAGTTCCAGAACTAAGTAGATATAGATATGTGTACTTAATGTTGCCTATGTCACTTAGTGTGGCAAGAAACTAAATCTTTTACCATTTGATCATGGAGGCGAGATGAACCGTGAGTATGATGAACATGTTAAAGGTTGTACAACAACTCCATAGCTTATGATCTTATGCCTCTAAGTACACCTCAGAAAAACGACGTGATGGGATATGTTTTTGGCCAATAATGAGTTAGTCAAATCTACCCTTTTCATTTTAGGTTTATGCTCTAGGAACTGCAATATGGTCACTTCGTTTTCGCACTATCCTCTCAATGGTTGTCATCAAATACACCTTACAGTGTCAAACTTTACAATATTTAACTTCAACTAGAAGTTGCATGCAATGTGTTGAGAAACATAGAGAGTAGCTTTTTGATAGGTGGTCCTAATCTCTGGTTGTCGAACGCTTACTTCTGATGTGGTTAGACACAATTGCGATTGTACAATTATAGGATTTGTAGATAGAGAAAAATATGTGGCCATGAAAACATTAAGCTATGAAAGGACTTTTGATACATGTATCAATTGGATGTAGGCACCCGCCAATTCAAAATTATTAGTCTTGCCAAATTCGCTACATATATATACTCCAATAACATGGATGTATTACGCAGCCTTCGTACGGTCAGAGAAACTGGTCGAATAAATGGTGACACAACTCTTCTGAACATGGGTTTGTGAAAGGAGTATAAGTAGTGTCACAACACTTGGTAAAATAAGTCAGTCAACGACATCTTTACCAATGCAACTAGGGCCGTGGTGCTCGTCACAAGAGACTACCTAGGAATGAGAGGCATGAAGGAATCGCACCAATAGCGTAGGAGGTGTCATGTGTTCAAGATCTTATTCGTATTTCATCTTGCTCACCATAGTTTAGGGCACCTCCTCCAAATATTTACTTCTAGAACAAGGTGTTGCACCGTGAGACCAGCTAGAGCCTAGGGGTGCTCAAGAAATAGGAACAAGTGCATTCTTGATAGCTAAGTCAGCTGAACTTCCCTCTATTGCTACCTATCAAGCTGTGAATGGGATCAATTCCACCCTGATTAGGGTTGCAGGCAGCGTCCCGTACAGTCCTGCAAAAGTTAAATTTAAGGAATGGTTATCAGTAAATCTGGGGGTGAAAATGTGAAGGAGCTAGCTAGGCCTGTGAAAATCATGTCTCGCATCCCCTATCGTGTTGCAACCCTAACCCCGATTCCAGCCGAAACCACACAGCGGTAGACCAAAATCCAAACTGCACCGAACTAAAAAACGTCACCTAGAACACAGACCGCACCAATCCATTTATTTTTTCCACCCAAACCGCACCAAACCATTTACCATTTGCGGTTTGAACCTTGCTCCCTTTCGAATGAACAACCAAATTGGGCCATGTACTCGCTGAGTCAAATAGTTGCTGCCTGCAGGCTAAAGGTTGAGATGGGCTGTCCACACTCACCCGTACATCTGCAGCTACCTGGAAAGCACCACGGCAAATGCTCATTTGGCTGCCAACTTTTGATACATAGTAGATGGACAGATCTATTAACAGTTTAACACCTAAGATATACAATTGTTTCTGCCAGCCAAAACTAATCAAGTATGATGATTTCACACATGTAAATTACATCAATAATTATTATACAAAATCCTTGGTGAACAATGCATGCCAAAATAGGATTTACATCTTCAGTCCATTTCAGAGGACCATGTCGGTGACTGTGGCATGTCGAACGGCACCAGACACAAGAGGTGGAAAGCTAGGACAACGGTGGCGTTGTCGGCATTCCTCCGCGTGGCAGAGCTGGAGAGTCTCCATCTTTCTCCACCACCATAGTCACCAACATCTTGAGGTTTTGATTAATTTCACCCATGCAATAATATTTGGTACCATAAGAGAAAATTATCTTTTTTTAAATAAGTGGGGGAAAAAGATTTGCCCACCATTCATTCAACAAGTGGGAGTGTATTGACAAGATAAAGTGCCAAAACCGAACCAAATAAAGTCCTAAGGAATTACTCTCCCGTTATTACAAAACTCAAACACTTTGCACCCACGGCGACCCATTTGCCTTAGCTTTAATAATCTCAAGGAAGACGGTCGGAGGAGAGGTCTTGTGGCTGAAGACTTAGCATTCCGCTCTTTCCACATAGTCCAACTAACAAGCATGATAAGGAGACGTCTTTAAATGCTCTGATCTCTAATTTCAAGAAGTGAAGAAAAGCTTGATTTTTTGTTACTGAGAAGCAGTCTGCTTGTTCAAGTTTGTATGCCAAAGTCGGATCATCAGCTTGTGCTTCCCAATTGCAATCACGGTCGAACAAACACATCACATTCAGGCCAACGGTCATTGTATTTTGACGCAACTCATTGTATTTTGCAGTGAGTGAATGCATGCTTCGCACCTTGCCTGCACCGATGCGCATCGTTAGTGGCCTGTCGTGCTTGTAGCTGTTGTCAAACACTGTCATGTTGGAGAACCTTGCACGCCAAGCTAAATTGAGCAGATCGGCTCCAACCATATGGGAGGTTGACCAAGTCTGCATCAAAGCCATGGATGTTACAAAGATAAAATATTCTAAAAGCATCATGCAGCTGCAGCTAGTATGATAAGTGAAGAGGCCAAGGGCTCACCATTTGTACCCACCAGCAACAAATACATCTGAGTAGTGCTTCTTCCCATTAAGCCTCGTGAAATCTGTGATTTTCCGAGTAAACTCTGACATCTGCGGGTCCTCCGGCCTGAGCTCTATCTGCTTGTTTGTTGTCTCCTTCAGCAACATGTTGATCACTACACAATTGCTCTAAAAACATTTCTGGGGTTTGCAAACTCTGAATATGTTTATTTGATTACTGAAGTAGATTAGACAAGAAGTTTGTGATTCTCAACACACAATATCTTCTGGGAGTTGGTCTGGCACTTCTCCAGGATCCTTGGCATCCTAGAAGCGAGCCACAGTTTGCATCTTTGCGATCAGTTCCAAAGAAAACAGGGCCCTAGAAACATAAAAGACAGTGTGGAGAACTTACGCTGTCTTGGGAGTCCATAAATCATAGAGCTTGTCGGCACCGGAGAAGATGACGCGACCGACCGCACCGTCACAGAGCATGCATATCTCGCGGGTCTTCTTCGGGACCCGGCCCGGTGCTTCGCGAAGGTCACTGCTGGTTCGACGAGTTCTCGACCCTCTTGATCTCGAAAGACAATAACAAGAACAAGAAAACCCAAGGCTCAGATCCGTACAAGAAACCTAGAGAGCAGGTCGGATCCGTGGTCTCCCTGCCCAGATCTTCTCCGTACAAGAACAAGAAAACCTAAGGCTCAGATCCGTGTCACCCATACAGAAAATACATCCAAACAATAAAAGAAAAGAAACCTAGAGAGCAGGTCAGATCCGTGGTCTCCCTGCCCAGATCAGGGAGTGGATAGATCGCTTGACGGAGGCCATGAATCATGTCATGCTGGCCGCTGGACTTGAGGTATGTCAGAGCAAGATCTTGTGGAGAACGTCGCATCATCAACTCCCACAGGCGACCACCAGCAGGATCTCGGGGAGGACGACGCTTTAGATTAGGGCCGGCAACGCGAAAGGGTCATGGCGGCGATGGTGGTCTCACAGACGACCACCGGTGGGAGCGCCGTCCAACGATGATCTTCTCTACGCCGTCGCGCGAGGCGGCTGCAGCCGCCGCTTAGGTCTAGGTCGCCACTTCACTGCTACGCGATGCGCTTGGCTGAGCTACAGGATTGAACTGCAAAATAGGATAGAAATACGTGGATTCCAAATTGATTCTATAATTAGTGAGGGGCTAAAATGAAAAATGGGTGGCAACGAAGCGACGAGTTTATGGCCCATGCTGAAGCGGCCCAGGTAGGCGATTGGGCGAAAGGAACCAGTTTAGTCTTTTTAAGTAGTAGAGATGCAAGCTGAGAGCTTTCTTATTATTAGTTTTTTTTTGGTTAATTCATAAAATTTATCTAGAACCGTTGAGATGAATATATTTTATGTTACTCCAACCAGTTTTCGACCTTTCGTATAGATTACAACAACACCATATATCAAACAGCTAAAGCCCAAAAGAAGTGTGTCTTATTTCAACCGAGGAGCTAAGATGATCTCCAACACAAACATCTAAAAATCGTTTACAGTGCTGTTTTAGGCTTTGACTTGCGTTAAAATCAAGCGACGCTCCACCGGACACTGCATTTTACCGCGCGCTACCGCACAAACACAAATCTCACAAGCATCTATTCATATGAAAATCAAACACACATAAATAAAATCAACAATAAATAGTGTAATTATTATTACAACACAAATAATATCAACAATGAATAGTTCAAATGAATAACATGGATGTCTAAATATAACAATACAACAATATTGCGACAGAAGTAGCTCTCGGGAAAAGTTGGTTCATCCATAAAATAGCTACGAATCAACTTGTTGCATGTGTTCTTCAATGCGCTCCCTCCACAACTTTTAACGACTGAACACGGAACCACCATGCTTCGGCCACTTTGCGCGCATAGCCAAAATCATCAACATATTTTCTTCCTCTTCTAAATCCATCTCCTCATCGAACGAATCATACGAGGAGCTCATCTACGAATGGAAAAGATCCTAATTTTAAGCATTGAAATCACATCTACAAACAATGGAAAATCGATTTGGCCGGACGCCACATACCTGCGCGCTGCTCATGTTGAATCCGCTGCCGCGGTGCGGTTGAACGCCCGCTTGATTGGAGCAACACCGGCGAGCAAGGGGCGGCGGCGCGGCTGACGCTCGCTTGATTGGAGCTGCGTCGGCGAGGAAGGGGCTGCGACAACGCGGTTGTCGCACGTCGATTGGAGTAGCACCAACGCGCCAAATAAGCTCGTGAAGTACCGACGCACGCTGATCTACGTCGGTGAGCAAGGCGGCGGCAAAACCGGCACGGAATAGGGGCGGCCACAACGCCGGAGTGGGAGGCGAAAATGGGGATGCGACGTGGGGTGAATTTTCAAGGGGTTGTTGGCCGCGCGCTCGCTGTGATTTTTCACGCATTCTGAAACGCAGGCGGCATATTTGGTGCACCACGAATTTTAGCGGGTCTGTTTGGAGCGATAAAAACGGCGTGTGGGCGCGGTAAATTAGCGCTTGTGTTGGAGATGTGCAATTTTAGAAGCTGGTGGAATTCGTTGGGTACATTTTAACGGTAGACTAGTACAAATGCCCGTGCGTTGCCACGGGTACTCAAATTTTATTTCTCAATACGCATATATAACTCACAACTTACAATGAAAATTCAAAACAAATCAAGGATATTAGGATATCATAATGTACTACATGATGATAATACCGAACGGAATAACAAGACATCATTGTTGTTACTCTTCTTTTTCCGCCACACACTTAATATAATAGAACATTCGGGCAAAGATACTTGATTTGAAGATCTTACCATGGGCAACAACTTTCCTAGCTAAAACAATATGCCAGGAAATGACTCACACTCTGAATGTTCACCAAGCAAGATATGAAAAAGGAAAATACATCAAGAAAATGCGAGCTAGCAGTTGCAGCCTGTGCAAGTAAGGAGCTTCAGTTCACACAGGCCCCAACAGGAGTTGGTAGCATACTTGTCTTCATGGGGTTAGGGTGGACGGGTTGCACCCTGAAAGTGAATGGTATCTGGGGAACAAAATATCTACCCTGATGGTACCTGGGATCCATCTTCCTCATGCTAGCACTCAGCTCAGCGTCCTGTCGGTTCTGGAAACAGAACACAGAAACTTCAGTAAATTTCGCTATTTAAAATTTATATTTTCAGCAAAGCGGAAAAGTTGGTTACCATTCACTAAAACTAAACCTATGTAGTGAGGTGTGCCATCAGAGTTTGAGTAATTCATTTTGAGCCTGTAATATATGTGTTATTTTAATACTGAAATATATTGTTTTCGTGAAGAAAATAGTACTGAATGTATTGTACCGATTAGGTTATAAATGTGTTATTGTAATACTGAAATAAATGCCGAAGGTAAAATTAGGTTCAGTTTCCTAAAGAATTATAGTTTAGTACAATAGCAGACGTTTTACAGGAGATAAAGATCAGAAGATCAAGTAAAAACTACAATGTCATACAAGAAAACACCACATCTAAAATTCAGTTTGAGTAACTTTTGGAATGGATGCACAACTACAATGTCATACAAGAAAATACCACTACTGACATCTGAAATTCAGTTTGAGTAACTTCTGGAATGGATGCACAGAAGATATACTATTAAGGATAATAACATGCAAGAACCTTGACAACGAAAAATAAATATATAATTATCAAATAGGTGTTATAACTTTAAAATTGTTCGAGGGCATGTGATTTCATTCATATCGAGTCTATAAAATGGTCCTGACGGATTGCTAGAGATGATGTGTATTGTATCCGAGTGTTCTCATCTACCATTTTAGATGATGGCACCCTAATTACTTATGTACAAATAATGAAGACACACAAAACAAAGAGCCAATCACAATATTTGTCCATTTTTCTCGAAGAAAAATAAATATGTTGTACAACTGATGTAAGTAAAATAAAAGAATACTCCTCAATTAACTAAATTGTCCCATTCCTTACACTTAGCCACTTTCATTGTGTTCTACACATTGTTGTACAAAATTTATATGTAGTGCATGGATGGTACAAAATGCATCCCTTGCAAGCAGCTCTTGCCAAAGATGTTTCCATGCACACGAAGATCGAGAAGCTGGGCACGCACCTCTATCATTGGCGTGTCTCTCCCTTAATTCGCTTTTCCCGTCATCCTCTCTGCTGACCATGAGTTATCTCCTCCACTTCACTTCTTTAGCTGGTGGAATGTTCCAGGTCTCAACTCCTGGTCGTTTTCATTAGTGCTTGCTAAAATGATCAATAGACTATCTAACGTAATGAACAATATTTAATTTCTTATTTCTTTAAATATTTAAATTCAAACAACATAGAAAAAGACAATCCAAAGAGGTTATGTGCAAGCAATATCCTCCTAAACAAAAACGAACAAGAACTCTGAAATGTCATGTTTACGTTCTGTAACAAAAAAAAACCCATAGATCTTGTGGCTAATGATTCCTGATCCTGGAACAAGCCGGTCGCGTCAACCGCCTCCTTGTTCTTCAACCATCTACACCAAGTCCACTCAAAGCTACAGAAGTTCTGTATTGCAAAAGATTAGTAAAATTTCTGTTTAAAATATAGTTAACCAATAGACAACTTTAAACTTAAAAAATTCAAATGAAATCTCTTTTATGTTAGCATGTAAGCAACATAGCTCTCTCGCCCAGATCCAGCTCAATTTTCACTTCTATATTTGAGGGATATAGAAATACATGCTAAGAGGGAATCAAGCTAGAGCCTAGGTTGACTCCAAGGTATCTGCTGAAATGAAAATAGTCAAACCAATTGGCTCACGATAGCAGCAGTGTACAGACTGATGGTGCAACATACCTAAAACAAATCAGCTATTGTCGTTGAAGTAGAGCCCCATGGAATTGCCAAGCATTTTCAAAACAAGAACAATTGTCATTAAAAGTATAGTATTCAGAATTTTAGTTTAGTCCTAGCCATCTAATTAATCACTTGGTTAGGTCCAGAATCATGCAGGTGAAGAGCATGACCAGTTGTGATGCTCGGTAACGTAGCCGGTCTAAAATCTTGACTTGCCTCCACCATCTACATGTGAAAAGTGCGTGTATATTAGTATACCACAATGTTTCTCTTTGACACAGACATCACAATTATATCCACGAGGCTTGTGAAAGCTAGCAGAAGTGCAATAAGAAAATGAAATATGCAACTCACCAAAGAAAAACGCCAATACTAATTCTGGCAAAAGCATGATATGCATCACTCTATTGTGTAAATGCCTCGATAAAATGGTACATGCTGCAAATTTGTGCAGGAAGCGTCTACAAGAACAAGGAAATAGCAACAAACTCTCAAAAGCACACCATATATTAGAAACAACATATGGATTAAGACAAGAGTATATTTATGAGAAAATTCAGTGACTACCTTCAGCAAGTGATTGTAGAACAGAACGAAGGATTTTTTTCTTGTCATACAACTAACTTTCATCGTCATTTCCTTTCTCTTTACAGTAATTTGACTTTCGCCTCTATAGATAAAAAAATGTTAATGAGAACAGACAACACTCAAGCTTGCCAGATTTTGCTGCTATATTGAAAACTAACCAACTGGAAAAAATTGTGGAGGGAAAATTACCAGAGGAATAATGATGAGCCGTTAGGTGGCCCCCATATGCCTGAATTCGGCACCCGGGAAGAGAAACAGGGCAGCTGCTCCGCAACAGTGTCAACCTGCTCCACGCACTGCCAACTCCCCTTGTTAGTTGAACATAATACCATTGTGTCATCCCAGTCCTCGACCTTCCTGAAGTAGTAGAAGCGCGGGTGGTAAAATAGAACAATCCAAGATAAAAAAAAACACTTGTCTCAAGGTAACAGAAATAAGGTAAAATAAAACAAACCAAGATCCATTCCAACACGACCAAAATGGACTGACCACACAAATCATGCTGGACATCTCCACAGAAGACTGCCAGTTGGAGATGCCCAAGCAGGCCACCATCTTTTCCTTTCAATCAAGTCCTTCATAAATAATGTAAAATGTTTGCAAAAACAAAGATGCCTTATTTTGGTGATAACTGTTCAAGAATGGAAAATTTCAGAACCAGTCTCATATTAAAAAAAAGTCAAAAAAAAAATTTAAAGCAGCATATAACATCTCTTCAGCCTGAACGTGTAATCTGACAATAATATATGGTGCCATCGTTAGAAGCTAAGACAAATGTTATCACATAAAAACTTCTACAGTGATCATTACAACAAGAGATAGCAAAGTTAGTCGATATATTGCAAAAAAGCTAAGGTATGTATCCTCTGAATCTGATCCAAGGTTTAGCCAAAACACGAAAGCACCTTACATGTTTTCTGAATCTGAACCAAAATGTGGTCAGCTAAGAATTGATTGCATCTCACCAAAAACAAACAACACAATGATATAAGAACCAAACACTTGCATCTCGATAATTAAGCAACACATGGAAGAAAATCTAATAAGAGCACTAACTAACATAGAAAATCCTACCCCTTATAAACGTTATAACATACTTCATTGCAAGAATGTCATGGTTAGAATTAAACTCAATCACGTGGCATGGACTACCTACGTTTTTTTGGTGGAAACTGTATGAATGGACATCAATCACCATTCAAAGAAGCGAACCTGTGTTGATAGCTCAAATGATTGTTGCCCCATGATTCCGCGAAAGGATCTGACAACTCTCTACACAATTCATGCTATACCAGATTTTATAACTGATCTGGAAGTATAGTTTTTTTTTATTTAAGCGACATGATATAGTGCAAAACATGCATTGACTGAACAAATAAAAAGAAGCAGTTTGCTCAAAAATGGTTTTAACTTTATACGACCTGAGATTTTTTGAGTATGACAGTGGACATCCAAATGCCGGTATACTCCTGGGG
The DNA here is from genome assembly GCA_030979885.1 of Lolium multiflorum. Lineage (NCBI taxonomy): Eukaryota > Viridiplantae > Streptophyta > Magnoliopsida > Poales > Poaceae > Lolium > Lolium multiflorum. The sequence continues at coordinate 52,083,436 of CM061747.1, read as the reverse complement.
CAAATAAGGAAAACAATAATCAAGTATATGATTTTAATACACACAATAATGAATCATGGAAAACATGTTTTCAAAGTTTCCCTTTTCATGGTCCTCGGATACAAAATTTGTCACATCATTCTTTTCTGAAGAGATTGTCAAGATTCATACTTGGAACTAAGGTTCAAACTACATTTTCTTGAAGGAGAAATTCTATTCAGAAACTCAAACTCAAAATTAGTCCAAATTACAAACAAGGTCCTGACAACTTATTAATTATCGCAGGCACCAAAATTGATGCCTTGTGACGTTGGCTACTTAGCTAACTTTTACTGCTTAATCTTGAATGTTAAGTCACATCCTTGCACCTGCTAATGACCTATCTGACATAAATCCAACAAGCCTCGTCCTAACATACAATATAATGCAAATAGGTAAATAAATGGGAAGGCATGCACACATACGGTTCTTATTTGCATAAGCATTTGTCACTACAACGCTTAGTGAGTTAAATTGTAACATGTAACCCCTTTTATTTGTTCCATTCGTGCCCTAGATAGTGCTTTTAGTTGTCCAGTGCGCACACCAGGCAAACAAAAAATTGAACAAGCAACAATTTTTTGCATCCAATCCATACTAAAGAAAGGCAAGATCGAATGCACCATGACCTGTGCAGCCAAGTTGCATTACAGTACCAACGACACGGCCATCCAGGCCAGCAAGTGAGACACTGAGCCCGCCGGTCCTCCTCCGGCCTTCCTCGACCACTGTGAACGAGCCAGTCAGCTGAAGAATCTCAAATAGACCTTGCAAATCAGATACAAGAGATATTGGCATTTGGTACCAGGGAGTCACAAACAAAATACAGCAATTCACAGGTACAGCCAAGTTGCATTACAGTACCAGGCAATCCTCTGAACCAAGCAAGGAGTTCAGATCGGGGTCTCCATGCCCAGATATCGGGCCGAGATCCATGTCTCCATGCCTCGAGCTGCGCCTTCGTGCTGCTCCTTCTGCTCGCGATCTGGGCAGGGCGTCGGGGGAGAGGTGGTGTCGGCCGGATGCGTGCGCTGTATGCCGGATCCGTGCGGTGGAGGACATGGACAGTCGAGGGAGAGGTGGTGTCGGCCGGATTCGTGTGTTGGATGCCGGATCTGCGATGTGGAGGCGGTGACGGCGTTGAGGATGTGTTGACAACCGGCGATCTGGGCAGGACGTCGGGGGAGGGGTGGATGGTGGGGTGAGGTAGCAGCTGGATGCCGGAGGAGGGAGTGGATGGTGGGGTGCGGGAGGGGGCATGGCACGACGATGGACAGGCGAAAAGAGATCGAGCGCTGAGCGCGACGAAGGAGGCGACCTAGCGGCAGGAAATGTTGTGATGTAAACGAATCGGTACTGTGGCATATGTGCGTATTATGCGTTTTAGTGGGAGGGCAAAATGGTCAGTTGAAAATATGTTGGACGAAACCTTTAACGGAGAGGAAATAGCACATAACACCAGTTGTTGGTGAATCTTTTGCATAGAACCACAGGTTGCAGTTTGTTTTGCACAGAACATCATGTTTTCCTGTAATCTTTGCAAGAAACACATAAAACATAATTCGCCTATTTGACACAGCTTGAGAAGATCATATTTATCCAAATTTCAATAGTGGAGACATGGCCTTCAGTCCCGTCCCGCACCGTAAGGGCTTTTGATCCCGGTTGGCCAACTACGACTAATTAGGCGGGACTAAAACGTAGGCCTTTAGTCACGGCCCAGTTACCAGCCGGGGCTAATGGCCATCCACGTGGCCGCGTCTCAGGGTTTGGGCTTGAGAACCTTCAGTCCCGGCCCGTAACTCCAACCGCGACTAGATATTATTTTTAGTAATTATGTTTTTTAATTTAATTTAATTTTTTATTTTTAATTTTCTATTTTTCTTTTTTCTTTTTTGTTTGACTTGTTACTTTCTCATTTGGACCATTTTTAATACTAATTACACTTGTAGACTTGGTCATCACTTCTCGGTGGTCACCCATCCGCGCACTACTCCACCCTCAGCGGGCTTAACTCCTTGGTTCTTCCCTACTGCGCTCCCGCGAATCCTAGAACCGCCACCTTTATTCTTCGACGCGGACGAACAGGCCCCCACGCTGCCATCCGCCGCCATCATAATCGAATTCAAGGTCAAACCCCTCACCAAAAGGAAAAATTTCAACAAAAATGGCATTGCCGACCGAGCTTGCCCGATTAACTGGTCGGGGGCATCGGAATCCATGGCCGACATCTTGGCAGGCGCGCCGCCCCCGCCGCCGGCGCCAGGTCGCGTGGAGGCCGCCTCAATTGCAGTCGACTTTCCGATTCTTGTGGCAAACCAGTCCGTCTCGTACTCCTCCATCTCCCCCATCCCTGGCGCCGGCTCACCGGCGCCCCCACCGCTGTCGCCGGTCGCCAGGTCGCCGCCTCGTACGATGTGGCTGCCTCGGTGGTGTACGAGAAGAACAATGTCCTTTTTGTTTTTTGACTACATGCATGATTCACCATAACATCAAGGTGGTTTGTAGATCGCTGATATCGTGCTTTCCGAACATCATTCTTTTTTCACGAGAGAGGAACAAGGGAGTTTGGTTGAGGATGAGCGTATGGAGCAGTCTGGGCTTCCTACTACCGGGCCCGGTCATCTAATTGTTGTGTCAACAAAGGCTAATCAAGTATTATGTGTTTTTTGCAAAGATTACCAAGAAATCTGGTGTTCTGTGCAAAACAAACTTCAACCCGTGGTTTTGTGCAAAACATTCACCAACAACTGGTGTTATGTGCTATTTCCTCTTTAACGGAGGAAACAGAACCAGTTGTTCTTTTTTATGTAGTAGAGATAGAGATAGAGATTGCCACTCCACCTGAGAAAATAGGGAAACAAATGAAAAGAAATTGTCCCCGTCGAGCATCCTCTCCCGATCGGTATGCCGCACTGCTAGGGTTCATCACAGCTCCCGCCGCCGCTCCCGCCGCCGCTGCTCCTCCGCCGCCGCTGCTCCTCCGAGCACGGCCGGCGCATCTCCACTCGCAGCACGGCCAGCGCCGCTGCTAGGACAAGTTCCTCGATCCGCCGCCTCCCCCGCCCCTCACCGTTCTTGTCGCTCGCAGCAGGGCCGGCACATCTCCACTCGCAGCAGGGCCGGCGCCGCTGCGAGGAAAAGTTCCTCAATCCGCCGCCGCCAGCAGACGCCGCTCCTCCGCCGATCCCCCGCATCCGCTGCCGCTCCTCCGCTGCTCATCGGCCGCTCCCCCGCAGCAGACGCCGCTCCTCCGCAGTTCCCCCGCTTCCGGTCGCGGCCCGCCTCTACACCCTAAATGGAGCACCTCGAGGGGGAGACCGCCGCCGAGCGCGCTAAGTTATGCGCCGGCGGCGGCGGCGAGGACTGCCTCAGCGCCCTACCCGACGACCTCCTTCTCCACATCCTTCGGGACCTCCCCACCACCGCCGCTGCTCGCACCAGCGTCCTCTCTCGCCGCTGGCGCCGCATCTGGGCCCTCCTCCCGAACCTCGACTTCTTCTTTGACGCCAACCCAGACAGTCTGCGCGGCGCCCTCGCCGCTCTCGAAGCCATGTCAGACGACAAAGCGCCGCCACTCCGGAATCTCTACGCCTTCCCCTCGCACGCCTCCGCCGACTCCCTGGCGGCCTGGCTCCCCATGGCGGCCCGCCGCCTCACCGGCGTTATCATCTTCGACTTGGCGGCAGCGACCGTTGCGAGGGAGGACGGAAGCGGCTCCTTTGAGCTGCCCTGCTTCAAGAGAGCCACCGAGATGAGGCTCGGGCTAGGGTTTCTTAGCCTCACCCTGCCGCCTTCCGGCGTATTCGCCAGGCTCACCGATTTATCCCTGGACGACCTACACCTACATGGTCCTTGCGGGATCGGTGAAGCCGTCTCCTCGCCACGGTGTCCGTCCTTGCAAAGACTCAACCTGGTCAATGCCCAGGGTCTGGGAAATTTTGCCATCCACTCCGAGTCTCTTCTGAAGATAAAGCTGGAGAATTCGTGTGGATTGCAGCAGCTGACTATTGTGGCACCAGCACTCAAAGAGTTAACTGTCTTCTACTGCTTTGCTCATGATTCAAATCCGAGTCAACCTGTTGCTGACATCGCAGCACCACAACTGGTGTCACTCCACTGGAGGGATGCTTATCATCCAAGCTCTGTCCAGTTTGGCGAGATGGCGCGGCTGGAATTGCTGGGCGCCACCTTTTTCCTTGTAGATGAAGCAGATGGCTATGAACACAATCGCGACTGCGTCAGGCTGTTGCGACACTTTGAGGATGTCAGCACTCTTACTCTCCAGCTGGCCTATATGGCAGAAGAAGATATCGAGGTAAATACACATGTGTTTCAAGTTAAGGAATGTGCCATTTGAGATATGGAGTTCAGGTTAAAGAATGTGCCATTTTGGGTTCTAGTCTAGTATGTGTGGCAAGTACATCATCAAGATGATGGTGCCATTTGAGATATATGGAGTTCATGTTAAAGAATGTGCTATTTTGGGTAGGAGTCTAAGATAATTGTGCCATTTGAGAATAGCCAGGCACAATTCTTGCTTGCTTAGATTTTTTCTTTATTTGAGGAAATAACATAAAATCTGTCACCGGTGCTACCGCACTAGCAGCATCTCATGGACTATAAACCTATACTCTAAAATTTAGTTAGGTTGAGACCTCTGTCCATAAAAGGTTTTCTTAAATTTATCAAAATTTCGATGAAGGTAGACAATATTTAGTGTATAGATACATCCAAATTTAAGCAAATAAATATTTTTATGGACGCAGGGAGTATGCCACTGATCCTATAACAGAAATCTGAAGTGAACTTGTTAATTATGGTAATAGCTTTGTGGAAAATGAAATGCATGTGTCCATTTCGAAGTTACATAACCTGTAACTTTTACTTTGCATGAACCTACAGGAGGACTTAGGTGAGCATCACTACTTGATGGAAGACATGGCAAGGCTCCCTTACGTTACATTCTTGACCCTGCTTATTAGTGCAATGGGACATTCCTTTGGAGCCAGCTCTTTCCACGTTCTCAGGACGTGCACTAGTATAAGAAAGCTGATGCTAATATTTAGTTCTTCTCTGCACTTGGAGGTAAAGCTATCCTTAATTTGTTTACTATTGCTTTATTTACCAGTGGTGCCACTTAAAACAACATGCATTGCTTGCCACCCTGGGCCTTTATCTGATAGTTGCCGTACTCTAGGTGTTGGTTTGATACCAGTACTTTGATCCCAAGCTTATACTCCTACGTGGCAACTATATGGCTTAGGCTTCTCGTGATTATAACATTTTGTTCTCCTGGATTGATAAAAGTGGCATTCTACTTGCGTTTGTCGTAGATTTCACTTTTGAATATTATCAGTATATTGGAAATATATGCCAGTGGATGGGAAATTAGCCTAGTTATTCTGTACATGGCAGGCTCAATATTGATAACACAGTTAGGATTTAGGATATATTAGTATTATGATTATGGCCCGAGCTTTTCTAAAAGTTCCATCAGTAACCAACCAAGCCTAAGGTTGACCAGAAATCTTCTTGAATATGGGCTGTTGGTAGCACTGTATCTGAGTAAATTTTATAGGTTAACACTTTCACTTTGCACAGAATAAGCACATTTTGTTGCATAGGTTGGCCTTAAGATAATTTCTAGGTGGTGCTCTATTGTAAATTTTGTTAATGACATATCTCTAAGTAATAAGGTAGCCTTCGCAAAAAGTAAGTAATACGACAGTCATACATCTTCCAGTTTCCTATCATGTCTATGTGGTCAAGCTATAGCAGTTATACTTACTAAGTTGATGTGTGCCCCCATTTCAGGCAGAACCTGCATGTGCATCAGGTTGCTTATGTGATCATCCACCAAACTGGAAAACAGAGGAACTTGTGCTGAATCGCCTTCGAGAAGTAGAAATCAGTTACTTGAAAGGAACTGAACTTGATTTTGCTCTTGTCAAACGATTATTCACTTGGGCAACAGCACTAAAAACAATGGCAATAAGTTTCCATCTCTCAATCACCGAAAGCATGGCCAAAGAGTTATGCCAGAGGATACTAGGCTTCTCCAAGCCAGACATATGTCTAAAATTTTATGTGTACCATCACTTCTGTAAGAAAGTCTTGTATGTTCCAGAAGACTAAGGTGTGGGCTTGCTGTTTGCACTTTTGGTATTTCGTGGCTTTTGGTATCAGCCGTACCCTGTGCAAACATCAAAAGTCTAGCAGATCCTTCTGAAATGATACTATGTCATCCATCACGATTTACTTATTCCGTGTTATGTTTTACATAAGGAGGTTTAAATGTTGTTCACAAGCTATATGTGTGCAAGATCCAAATGTTGGCATGCTGAAGAGTGATGATGAACTGTTTTTTGATAGTTCACTGCAATGACCCTGCAATTATGTTCAAGTGTTGGTAAAATTTGTCTCGCCGTCTGCTCCAGACAATACATACTCATGCGCAGGTTACCTGTACAGGGTATGTATGTTGGGCTACTCTCTTCTTTATCTTATGGTTAGGGCTTCTAGCTTGATCTATGATACTGCAATATGTGATATGGCAATTAACCTCCAATAGAATTAAAGGTATAATGTTTACAATATGCCTATGTTACAGGGGCTCGAATCAACCTTTCTGAACAGAATAAAAAAAACTGTTCCGTGCAACCCATTGAGATGCTGCTATTTGTGGCCAAAATAAACAATCAATGACACAACAAAAAGATTATTACATGGCAACAGCAAGAGCTACACCTGATTCCCTACTGGTTGGAGAGAGAATAGGAATTTTAACTTTATCTACATCTACCTAATTCAACTTTATCTACATCTAACCTAATTCTATGTTACACGATAAATGCCAGTAATATTTCCCTGGAAGATAGAGCACCCATGTTGTCATGGATTTCACTCCTTCAGCAGCATTCAATTCATCAATTGTTATCATGCTCTGTGGGCAATCATATGGTGCAAGTGCAACCCCTGCTCGATTCTTAAAGTTAAGATGGCGGCTGCAAAATATTGATGACTGTTGTTGCAAGAAGGGATCCTCAGAGATGTAGTACAACTGATCCTTATAAGGTACAATCCTAGCGGAGACAGGTTTTATTTCCTTCTCTTGTCTTCTTATTCTTTCTCTATTACGTGTTAATCATGTCTTCATTTGATACTACCCAAAGGAGCTATGCCCCTGAACAAGATCCCAGATATAAGTGGCATTAATCACTGCACCCAGCACTCTATGTGTTTAGAACAGAACCTGCTTTCCATTGGGCCTTGGCAGTGGACTAGGCTAAGGGTTTGCCATCGGAAAATGCATGGGGTTCGTTGAGATGGCGAAAGAACCATAATTGGAGGCTAAACCTAATGGTTGAGGTGGAAAATTAGGTGTTACTTCCTGGATTGTTAGTGGCGTCAGTTGAAAAGTGGATGATTCAAATGGCCTAGCATTGTTTGGTTCACTGTCAGTGAAAAAAATAAAGCATATTAGGATCTAGCAAATCAAAATGGAATAAGAAAAACTTATTTTGAAGATACCGATAAATAAAAGGAAGCTACTCACCCAATAGTGTTCTTTCCTTTCACATATGGTTCACTCCTCGAGGATGGTTTGTCTCTGAAGCCGTATCCGTTATCCTGCATACAACAGAGAGGTTATATGCATTCCAATCTCAGAATCATTTCCGACCTTATACAGGGGGCGTGTATCAAGATGCCATGTGGCAAGAGACAGACTTACATGGACTTTAATTCCCGCAAAGGCATGTATGGAACCATGTTTGCTGTAATGACTTGAATTCCGGATAAATGGATGGTCCAACAACTCGGTTGGGGTTGGCCTCTCGGCAGGATTCCTCTTGAAACACAATTGCAGAAAATCTTCTCCCTCTTGGGATAAATTCTCAGGAATTGGTGGGTCTTTATGCAAAACCTTAAACATTGCAGCTGGCTGCAGTACAGAAAAGGTTTCTTAGATTATAAAACCATAATATTGATACCCAGTATTCTAGGAAAAAAATGTTGGTACCCAAATTAACAAGTTACTAGTGATAGCTAATAACATTTCTTATGTTAACTTTTGTAACTATCTATTTGATCTACTATGACAGCATATTCAGGCCCTCTAGCCCAACTTTCCTGTTCCAGCCCTGACATGTGATGGGAGTATGAGAAGGAAAGCTTCAAGCTCTCAATAATATCAATTTGAGTAACATAGACCTTTTCTCTGAGAATGTCGGGCATTATTTGCATGGCAATTTTCAAATTCAGTGAGAAGTCACATGGCTGCATCTATCACATAAACATGTAAAGAAATAATGACCATGTACATGAGACTAGTCACTAGCACTGAAATACTATACCTCCCACCCGACATTTTCATTTGGGTGAAGTACTCCAGTTTATATAATTCTATCTCCCTCGCTAAAGAAAATGGTTTTATGCACACTAGGCAAAGTCGTGAAATGCATGTTAGTAAGCTTACTGTAAAGGTAAACGCTCCAAGTTAGGCTGGTGCCAGCGCGGGCGGTATCGCCCGCCGCCGGGCGAGAGAGGGGCGAGAGAGGGGCGGGACGGGAGCGCGGGGCGGGGCGGGCGCCGGGGTACCGCCGCTGCCGCCCGGCTACCGCCCGCGTTGGGGGCGACAACGGGGCGAGAGCGGGGCGATAGGCGGGGCGATAGGCGGGGCGACGCGGTGGCGGGGCGGGGCGAGAGAGGGGCGGGCGAGAGGGCGGGCGATAGCGGGCGTTAGGCAGGCGATAGGCGGGCGACAGCGGGGCGATAGGCGGGCGAGAGCGGGCGAGAGAGGGCGGGAGTGGGTAACGGCTAGCTGAGGTGGCGCGATCTGATTCGTCCACCTCAGCTAGCCGTTGGGGTAGCCGTTGGCACTTCAAAAATCTGTAAAAAATGTCAAAAAACCCTAAAATTTCAGACCAACCCCCTATAAATACCCCCATATGGTTTCACTCACTCCACACCCATTTCATCTCCTTCACTCTCTCAAACCTTCTCCACCATGGCCGGTTGGACTCCACCAGATTTGACCACGTTCACGGATCTGATAGGGTCCGGAAGGATAGGAGGAAGGGGAAGGAAACCTCATCAAGCAGTGAGGTAGGAAGTAAATCCTTCGCGATGAGGAACATGATGAAGGGTTTATTGAAGGCCAAGCTATTCAAGCAATGGAACAAAATGAAAGACCGATCAACCGCCGACATGGACGAAGCAGAAAAGCGCAAACATGCGAAGGCCATCAAGATGGTGGAACAAGAGCTTGGTCTTGAAGAAGAGGAAGAAGAGGAGGAGGAGCAGGAAGAAGAGGAAGAGGAGTAGAATATTTATTTTTTATGTAATTTTTAATTTTTATTATGCAATTTTATTAATTATTATGTAATCGGTAACATTTTAAGTTGAATAAAATAATTTTCTTGCATTATTTTGAATGTCTAAAATAAATCGAGTGAAATAACTTAATGTGAAAAGGAAATGGTGATGTGGAGGAGAGAGAAGTGAGAGATGGCACTATAGCCCATGCATTGGCAAGGTGGGGTGAGAGTGGGGTGAGAGTGAGGAAAAAGCTGACGTGGCGGGGCTATAGTGAGGTGATGCATTGGCACCAACCTTATTACCCCTTCAAGATCACTCCAAGGAGGTTTCCCATCGAACATCTCAATGATGGTCCCTTTCTCTGAGAATGCCGGGCATTATTTGCATGGCAATTTTCAAATTCAGTGAGAAGTCACATGGCTGCATCTATCACATAAACATGTAAAGAAATAATGACCATGTACATGAGACTAGTCACTAGCACTGAAATACTATACTTCCCACCCGACATTTTCGTTTGGGTGAAGTACTCCAGTTTATATAATTCTATCTCCCTCGCTAAAGAAAATGGTTTTATGCACACTAGGCAAAGTCGTGAAATGCATGTTAGTAAGCTTACTGTAAAGCTAAACGCTCCAAATTATTACCCCTTGAAGATCACTCCAAGGAGGTTTCCCATCGAACATCTCAATGATGGTGCAACCAAGACTCCAGATATCAACAGCAAGATCATAGCCTACATCTTTAGATAGAGTAGCCTGAACCATCTGTACAAGAGGAAACAAATAAAATTCAGCAAGCACAAACTAAATTTCCGCAATGTTAATTAACTTGAATACGCGGAATAGAATTCACTAAAATAATTTATCAGACTTTTCTGTAACATAGCAATTTAATTTCTGCAATGAACCTAATAAGCTGCCTCTTGCACTAGAGAAACGTAGCGATGTTGCTGTTGTTTCAACCTTTCAGGTCATATACCTGTCGTACTAAACCACCATATGGTTGCCTACATCTTCCTCTTTTTTTTTTTTTACTTTTGTGAGGGGAACCATCTCCCCAGTGGTGAGGTAGATATGTCAAAAAGTACAAGGTTGTCTCGTAACTGATTTCACACGAAGAAATAACAACTGATTCCATTAAACGAAGAACAGTTCATAAACCGAGTTTGGAGCTGTACTTGCCCATGTAAGTTGTAATAATGCACATGCTTTGGATGTATGCAATCCAAAAAAAAGGTAAAGCGAGCATGACGAGCCACGGCAGTACAAGGTTAAAGACAATCACTAGTACATAAAAGAAATATATATGATTACCTCTGGGGCCATCCAGTATGGTGTTCCCTTCAATGAAAGATTAGGGGCTGCAGTACTTAACTGGTAAAAACAGAGTACTGTCAACTTTTTTTTCTTTCGAAATGGGGTGTGTCCTGGCCTCTGCATCGGTTGATGCACACAACCTTTTATTAAGAGTATTGAATATTCAAAGTTTACAAATTAAAAGATCAACGAGGATCGATACAAAAAAGAGTACTCAACTGTACATAAACGAGAGGATGCATAGGAAATGTTTACGTTTATTATATAAGTAGCCCTATCTGAGCAAGTTTTCAAAAGTTGTAGATTGGCCCTTCTCTTAAAAAAGTTATTCTGGATGCTACAATAGCATGAACAAAAGAAAGTTGTAACCAAATTATTCGGCAAGTAACAAACATGATTCAACTAGTATGGTTCTATTCTGTTTGATGATTGTAACTGGTGGCAGTCCTCCATTTTGTAGCATCGGACCAACTCCACACTCCAGCCGATTGGACCGATAGCCCATGTACGCCTGGCCCAATACATATCCATGACGGGGTGTTAACACGCCGCTCCACTGCCACCTCCACCCAACCCGCCGCCGCCTCCACCCCGTACGTGCATACATCGCGACGCTGCCGAATCCCCTGTCGATTCTCCAGTCCACCCTACACTTTGAGGCCTTGTTTACTTCTCTCATATTTTTTTTCCCAATGGATATGGGGATGGAAGGGGATTTGGTGTTCACCCAATCTCCTCAAATACCCTTCCCAAAAAATACACTAATATGATGGAGAGTTTTTAATTTAGGCAAAAAATGTGGAGATGAGAGGGGGTGGGAGGGGATATCTCGTAATTATTCCATTCAAAACCGGAGAAGTAAACGAACCAGTGAGGATTTTCCGGGATACAAAATGATCCCCTCCCATCCTCATAAATACACTAGAAATAAACAAGGCTTGATGGAGGCGGTGGCAGACGGAACGCCGAAGGTGGATGCCGCCGCCGACTCCAACCTGCAGGTCTCCTCCGGCGAATCGACCCTGCACGCGGATGCCATACGACATGCTGGAGTTGGACGCGGATGGCCGTCCAAAGTACATGTGACATACACAATTTTGTACATCATCTTAAAATTATACTGATGCATAGTTACAGGTTGTGCGTCAGGTTGTGTTAGAACAAAAGCAGCAATAGTAACACACTTGTGGGAAAACTCAAAGTGTAGCTCGAGCTACATGTAGCCTGTTTTTTTACAAAATTTAAATTCAAAAATTTCTCAAAAATCTGAATGTAGTCAATGATGTACTCTACCACTGTGCAAATTTTCAGGATGAAATATGTTATATTAGAGGCTACACAAAAATAACAAATTCTGACAAATATTGGAGGTTCCAAAATCTACACTGTTCACGGTTTCAGATCCATGGATTTGTGAATTTTGCACAGCCCAAAATATTGAGTCTTTCGTATTGTGTTTTTTCACAGTCTTAGAGTACATCATTGGATACCTATAGAATTTTTGTTCCTAATTTTTTGAAACTATAAAATGCCATTTTCGATTTTTTGAAAAAACAGGCTACATGTAGCCCGAGCTACAAAATGCCACACTCCACACTTGTGAACGACTAAATGTCAATTTTCATAGTTAATATCAGAAGTTATTTGTAGTTCTCACGTAGACTAAACAATCCTCCTGGCTGAATCACCAACAACAAGGTCAAATATTGAAGAGCATATTCTCTTATGCCACCTCTGATAACCTAATGATAGGTCACAAACTCACAATAGCTTATAAACTGCCAGTGAGTGACAGTCCCTAACAAAGAAAATACTCACTACAGTTACGTGGATGAAATTACATCCAAGATGTATGTTACTCACCTCAACTTGTATATTTTATTTCTTCTCATTCAAATGTTGAAAGTGAAGAGATTTTCTTTAATTACTGGTTGCTAAAAAGGTTGTGAAGAAATGAATATCAGAGCAAGATTACTTCTAGTATAGCAGCGTGTATGAAAACACTGGTAACCCTTCCTTCCAAGACTTATGTTCTCAGCCTTGTTTATATGTTGCTTGGGTAGTTTAGCGGAAATCCAATTTTTTCTTCAGTTCTTGTTGTTAGAGATATATTTGGTATACGTACGGTTTAGGTAAGGATTTCTTGTGCTGTCTTGCACTCCAAGATGATCCCTGTACGCCTATATATACTCGCCCATGAGGCTCAATAATACATCCATCATATTTCGCATATCTCTCTCCCTCTCTATCTTTCTACATGGTATCAGAGCCAAGAGGTCTTGAGTTCAAGACCCGGCTGGCGCAATATAAAATAAAAATATTGCAGCCCACTTTCGGTCCACGCCTGAGGGAGCCACACGTGAGGGGAGTGTTGAAGTATAAATGCATTGCCTAATCTCTTCCATCAGATCGGTCTTTTGGTTGCATTGGTTAGAGCATGCAGTTCTACCTCCCAAACCGCGCCGGATTGAGCGTTTGGGGACGTGTTTTTGGGGGACGTCGCTCCCCAGCCGCGTCCCCCAAACGCCTCCCCCAAACATTTAAAATACTTTTTTTTGGTATTTTTATTTCAATTTCCACAAACTAATACATAATTGGGAACGTGATTTACACGAAGACATAGTTAGGAACATGGTTTCCACAAACTAATACATATTTGGAACCGTGGTGGCCACAAATATATAATATTGCAAAAAAACTAAACCTAACTAGGCCGGTCATCGGAGGTTTCGTGTGTTCACTGCCAAGAAAGAACACTCGAGGGCACACCTAGTCACCGAAACTAGAAAATCCAGCTGGTGACGGTGCCCCTGTTGGTTCTTGCGAGGAAGAAGAGCCATAAACCTCCGTGCACGTATTCGCTGCGAAGAAACAACACTCAGTCGTCCTCCTCGTCGGTGCTGTCGCCGTGGTAGTCCCGGCGGCAGCGCTCTCGTCGAAGACCTTGACGCTCATGTCCCTGTCGCCGAAGTAGGAGAACAGGAGGATGAAGCCGCTTCGAGGCTGTGATGGCGCGCGAACTTCTCCCACCGATGTTGAGGTACATCTTGCCGCGCGCGTCGTAGATCGCGTCGACGATCCACCGGTAGTAGCCGCACGAAGCCTCCGCAGATGCATCGTGCGCGGGCGGCGCCGCGACGACTCGGCGAAGGAGTCCGGCAGCTTCTGGATGCCGCGCGGGTCGCCCTTGAGGACGAGGACGAACTCGAACAGCACGTTCGGCTCCACGTCCCATCTCCGACGATGAAGACGACGGAGTGGGAGGCGACGGCGAGCGTTCAGCTCTGCCGCGGCCACGGCCACGACCACGACCACGGCCGCGAGGTCGGCCTCTACCGACATAGCGTCGAGTCTTGTTGAGATGGTGGCGGCTAGGATTTGGGAGAGAGGCGCTAGGGTTTGTGTGTGAGAGATGATGAGAGGCGACCCTTTTTATAGGCCGGAGGGAGGTGGGGGAGCGGTGGCGCTCATTAACGCCGGCACGCAGAGCTAGGCGCGACGAGACGCGTCGCTGCGCCTCTACGGGAACTGCACCGTCGCTGCAAAGCCAATAACTTCCGTCGGGAGGTAGGCGACGGTTAGGTTAAAATTTATCGTGCCGCTGACGGGTCGGCCCCGCCACTCCCCGCCTCGCTTTTCGGTGTGTCCGGCGTCCCCGGAGCGTCCCTGTGGGACGGGGACGGGCTCGGGGTGCCGGACACCGTATCGGGCCACGCCGGACAAAAATGAGCTTTGGGGGACGCGGCTGGAATAAATTTTTGGTCCGACGCGCCCCAAATTGCTTTGGGGGACGCTTTGGGGACGCAGCTGGAGATGCTCTAATGGTGCTAAAGAAGTAGGCAGGCACAGGTGCATCCTTGATGGCCAAGTCAATGAACTTCCCTTTGTGCTCTTTAGAGCTTTGTTCGGAATTCCTCCACTACCTCTATCCGCGGAGCCTGCGGAGCTCGGTTTCAGCTCCTTCCACTCCGGAAGTACAGTTGCGAAGCGAAGAGGGCCCGGACGAGTTCTTAGGGCATCTCCAACCGGGCGACCCAAACGGACGCGCTGGGCCGTCCGTTTTGGGCCGTTTGGGTCGCCGCCCGGACACGCGGACAGCGCCCGAGTCCGCGTGTCCGTTTGGGTCGCGCGCTGCGCCCAACGCGCGGACGCATCGCATAAACCGGAGAAAAACGAAAACAAAAAAGGCAAATTTAAACGAAATTTCATTGAACATACGCCCTATTTTGGGCAAATTTAGTACATAGCCCTATTTTGGGCAAATAAAACTAACAAAAGAAGCCCCTATATGGGCTTTTACATTTAAACTAATATAAAAACCCTCTAGGGGTTTGGGCGCGCCGGGGCGGCCTGCCCCGCAGTGGCCGGCCGGCGACGTCGTCGTCGGGGGCTGGAACCGGCGCTGGCCCGAGACCGGGCTCCGGCGACGCGGGCCTCCCGAGGGCCCGGGGAGGGGACCTGCGGCCGGCACGGCCTCCTCCTCCGCCGGCCTGCGCTCCGGCGCGCGCCTTCCCGCTCCCGGCGGCGCTCGCGCCGGCCCCCCGGGCGCCGCCCCGCGTCCTCCCCCGCCGCGCCCGGCGGGCCTCGTAGAGCTCCCAGCCCTCCGCCTCCTCGACCTCCCGCCGCCTCTCCATCTCGGAGGTGCGAATGGCCTCATGGAGGTCTGGCCATTGCGCCCTCCTCCGCCGCCGAGATCATCTTGGCGGCGCGGAGGTCCGGGTCCTCCTCCGAGGACTCGGCTCGGCTCGAGGAGGAGAGGCGGCGGTTGCGGCAATGGCGCACCGCGCGGCGGCCTCTCCGATGTGGAGGCCGCGCTGGTTTCCTCCCGACGGCCGCAACGCCGGCGGACGACGGCGGCTGCTGCTAGCCTCGTCGTTCGCCCGGGAGCGAACCGTCGCTTCGGGGCCATGGCGGCGGTTTTGCTCGGGAGTTGGGACCGGAGTGGATGATCCTCCGGCCCCATTTAATAGTCTCCCGTCACCGACAGGCCCAAGGGAGACGAGGCGACCAGCGCGCGGGCGCGAGCGGACGGCGCGTGCCGTGCGGCCACGCAAACCCGCCCAGATTGGGCCGGGTTTCTGCCCGGACGCGGCGGCCGTCCGCTTGCGGTGCGTCCCGCGTGGCCAGATTTTGTCCGGCTGGATCCATCCGGACGCGCGGGCGCGGGATGGGTCGCCCGGTTGGAGATGCCCTTAGTGACACAAATAATGTCATGACGGTGGTAGCTGCTCCTCAGCGTCTCGGCCACCCGCCCACCCTATCCATCAGGATGAGCGAGCTCCACTCTTGTTTGTTGTTCTACGTGGTTGCTTCTCACTTGACCTGCTGTGTGTGTAGCCATCCGTATCGGTTTTCTACTCATGGAGGGGAAAACGAGAATAGATTCCACAAATTCAGGATGCATGTTCATACGTTTATCTTTTCTGTCTAGAACATAATTTTTTCTCATACATCTACGAGGGAGTGCGGCGAATGGGAATCACAAAGCTTTACTGGTTTTGACTGGTCATCTTATGTTACACTTTTGATTTTAATTATTTGTTGACTCGAGGACATATCACATATGCAATAGTATGACGCAAGTTGATCATAGGGGACCAGCTTCATTGAATTTTGGAAGACTATGTTTCTCGGGATTTTTTCTACAGAGCATGTTTGGTTTCTAGGAATTATAACCATAAGAATTTTACCTGTTATATATTTTGCAAGCAGTTTCATAGAATTTTCCCTTAGTTTCCAACATCATGGAATTTCTTTTCATTTGTATGACAATTATAACATACTATCGAAATTCTTGTGTATTTTTCTGCAACGCAATCAAACGTCATGTCATACAAATTCATGTGTTTTCAGTTCTTGTAGGAATCGACATGCCACACCATCATAATTCTACTTTTTTTTCATTTTTCAAAGTTAGAAAATCTTTGGAACCCTTGTCAAGTAAATAAATAACTAAATTTGATTTCAAGTCTCTAGGATGCAGATTTGTGTTTTTATTATATGAAAACATCACTGCAGGACTTCTCCTACCGTATCTCTACTACTTAAAAAGACTAAAGTGGTTCCTTATTCTGCCACAATACGTTTGGTCGTCCTTGGTCGTTCGTCGTCCCGCAAACCGTGCCTCGCGAAAAAACCGCTTCGTCAAAACCATCGCTTCTCTCAACCCACCCACGACCGCACATCGGCCGCTGTCCATCTCCCTGTCTCCCATCTGCACGCCACGCCCGACCCAACCGCCAACGTTGCCACACCGCCGCTCGAGCCCTACGACGCCGCCACACCGTCTACCATGAGTGGCTGGCTTGTTCCCGCCCGGCGACCTGCCGCCTGAGGACCACTCCGTCGCCTCGACGCCGCCGCCCGCCGCCCGCAGCCTCTCCAATTGGATTCCTCCGCAGAATCACCCCCACACCCGAGGTGAGAACTCGCGGCCCTCCTCCGCCCCCATGGTTTTCTTCGTCATCGTTAGCCTCGATTCGATTTGTTCGGAGCCGATCGCTTTGGTAGGTAGGAGGATCCGATCTGGATGTGCTCGCGCTCCTGGGCGTCGATTTGGTTAGCTCGCCGCTCGTTTTTGTGGACGCGGCGTGAACTAGGGTTTGGGTTAATCTGTGCTCGACATTAGGGCTCGGTTCTCGATTAGGATTCCGTGGTGTTGTTGACTTGTTGTTTCAGTTCGGTCAAAAAATCGTGGCACTGTGCGTATCGGTTGAATTAGACTACCTCTCCTTAGTGATGGAATGTTCGATTAGATTTGATGATCTCGTCGGATGGTAGTTCTGAGTATAATTCAGTGCTGTCCGTTTTGATTAGTAGCGTGTGGCCAGATTAGATGAAGGGGCGGCCCTTGCATGAATGTCTTGTGTCATTAGTTGCGTCGGCACTCCCAGAGATTGCCCTCGTCACATGCTCATTATTTTGTTGGTGAGCTTAGCTGTAGAGCCAACCAGTAAAGTAGATTGTTCTGGCCATGATACACCATGTGTACTGATTTCTTCAATATAAATCGAATGAAATGTAATGATGGGGATGCTTTTGGTTGAGCCATTTGTGTATGAACATAGATGGGAGGTGCGTGCATAGCTGCATAGAACCCCCCATCTGCTGCCATGAGTCATCTTCGGCAAGCGGAAGACCCAATTTGGTTTGCATCTCTCCTCCTCCTCCTCTTAATTAGATTGCAATATCTATACAAGAACAGTCCTGTCAGAGGATTTCTGGCAAGATATGTGTATTTATGTTTGGAATTTTGGTCGATTTGGTCTGAAATTTTGATGCGCGCTGCTCGAATTGAGGATTCCAGCTCTGTGATTCTAGCACGGTTTTGTTTGTTTGTGTTTAGGTGATGCTGAAACAAAGATTGCCTTGCTCGTAGCAGATGGCGAGGACCCAGGGAGGAAGGAAACCATGTTGTTCCCGCATGGCGCCGGTAATTTGGGTGGCGTGCAGGATGCAGCTTCCCCTGACGCTACTAGGTATTGTTGGTGTTGGAGATATGCCCAAGAGGCAATAATAAATGGTTATTATATATCTTTGTGTTTATGATAATGTTTACATACCATGCTATAATTGTATTAACCGAAACATTGGTACATGTGTGATATGTAAACAACAAAGAGTCCCTAGTAAGCCTCTTAACTAGCTTGTTGATTAATAGATGATTAGTTTCATAATCATGAACATTGGATGTTATTAATAACAAGGTTATATCATTATATGAATGATGTAATGGACACACCCATTTAAGCGTAGCATAAGATCTCGTCATTAAGTTATTTGCTATAAGCTTTCGATACATAGTTACCTAATCCTTATGACCATGAGATCGTAAATCACTTATACCGAAAGGTACTTTGATTACATCAAACACCACTGCGTAAATGGGTGGTTATAAAGGTGGGATTAAGTATCCGGAAAGTATGAGTTGAGGCATATGGATCAACAGTGGATTTGTCCATCCCGATGACGGATAGATATACTCTGGGCCCTCTCGGTGGAATGTCGTCTAATGTCTTGCAAGCATATGAATAAGTTCATAAGAGACCACATACCACGGTACGAGTAAAGAGTACTTGTCAGAGACGAGGTTGAACAAGGTATAGAGTGATCCAAGATCAAACCTCGGACAAGTAAAATATCGCGTGACAAAAGGAATTGGTATCGTATGTGAATGGTTCATTCGATCACTAAAGTCATCGTTGAATATGTGGGAGCCATTATGGATCTCCAGATCCTGCTATTGGTTATTGGTCGGAGTGAATACTCAACCATGTCCACATAGTTCACGAACCGTAGGGTGACACACTTAAAGTTGGATGTTGAAATGGTAGAACTTGAATATGGAATGGAGTTCGAATATTTGTTCGAGTCCCGGATGAGATCCCGGACATCACGAGGAGTTCCGGAATGGTCCGGAGAATAAGATTCATATATAGGAAGTCATATTCCAAGTTTGGAAATGATCCGGTGCATTTATGGCAGTTCTAGAAGGTTCTAGAAAAGTCCGGAAGAAAGTCACTTTGGAAGGCGGAGTCCCGAAGGGACTCCACCACCATGGCCGGCCAACCCTAGGGGAGTCCCAGTGGACTCCACCTTGGCCGGCCACCCCTCCCAAGGGAAAGTGGAATCCCACCTCTAGTGGGAGTCCTAGCTTGGGTAGGTTTCATGTCATATGGAAGGTTTTGGTTTGGGGTCTTATTCGAAGACTTGTAGACCAACTCTTGGGTGTTCCACCTATATAATGAGGGCCAAGGGGAGGGGCCGGCCACCACAACAAGCCACAAGCTGGCCGCACCCTTTGAGGCCGGCCACCCCCTCTCCCCAAACCCTAGCCGCCCCACTCCTCCTTCTTCCCCGCACGCTTAGCGAAGCTCCGCCGGGATTCTCCACCGCCACCGACACCACGCCGTCGTGCTGTCGGATTCAAGAGGAGCTACTACTTCCGCTGCCTGCTGGAACGGGGAGGTGGACGTCATCTTCATCAACAACCGAACGTGTGACCGAGTACGGAGGTGCTGCCCGTTCGTGGCGCCGGAACCGATCGTGATCAAGATCTTCTACGCGCTTTTGCAAGCGGCAAGTGATCGTCTACCGCAGCAATAAGAGCCTACTCTTATAGGCTTTGGAATCTCTTCAAGGGTTAGTCTTGATCATCCCCTCGTTGCTACCGTCTTCTAGATTGCATCTTGGCTTGGATTGCGTGTTTGCGATAGGAAAATTTTTGTTTTCTATGCTACGTTTCCCTACAGTGGTATCGAGCCGTGTCTATGCATAGATGGTTGCACGAGTAGAACACAATGGTTTTGTGGGCGTTGATGCTTATGTTGTCTTTAGTTTGAGTACTTTGCATCTTTGTGGCATAGTGGGATGAAGCGGCTCGGGCTAACTTTACATGACCGTTCATGAGATTTGCTCCATGCTTGACATGCAACTTGTATTGCATAAGTGGCTTTGCGGGTGTCTGTCTCTCCTACTATAGTGAAGATTCAATTTACTCTTCTATTGACAACACTAGTATCACCGTTGTGGTTCATGTTCGTAGGTAGATTAGATCTCACTCGAAAACCCTAAACCACGTAAAATATGCAAACCAAATTAGAGAACGTCTAACTTGTTTTTGCAGGGTTTGGTGATGTGATATGGCCATAATGTGATGATGACTATGTATGAAATGATCATTATTGTATTGTGGCGACCGGCAGGAGCCTTATGGTTGTCTTTAATTTTCATGTTTAGTAGTATTTCAAAGTAGTTGTAATAGTTGCTACATGAGGTGAACAACCATGAAGCCGGCGCCATGAACCTTGACGCTACGCCGACGATGATGGAGATCATGCCCGAAGATGATGGAGATCATGTCCGTGCTTTGGAGATGAAGATCAAAGGCGCAAAGACAAAAGGGCCATATCATATCACATATGAATTGCATGTGATGTTAATCCTTTATGCATCTTATTTTGCTTAGATCGCGACGGTAGCATTATAAGATGATCCCTCACATTAATATCAAGATAATAAAGTGTTCTTCCCTCGTATGCACCGTTGCATTGTTCGACGTTTTGAAGCATCTCGTGATGATCGGGTGTGATAAACTCGACATACAACGGGTGTAAGCCATGTTGCACACGCGGAATACTTGGGTTTGCTTGACGAGCCTAGCATGTACAGACATGGCCTCGGGACAACGGAAACCGAAAGGTTGAACACGAGTCATATGGATGATATGATCAACATGTTGATGTTCACCATTGAAGCTACATCATCACGTGATGATCGGTTTTGATGTAGTGGATTTGGATCGTGTACCACTTAACAACTATGAGGGATGTTGTATTAAGTGGGAGTTCATTAGTAATTAGATTAAAACATGAACTAATTATCATAAACATAGTCTGAGTAGTATTTTGAATTAATTTTGTAGTATTGGCATCCGTTTACTACTATGCGCTAGTCTTGTTATTGAGATAGAAATACTATTAAAATCTGATAAGAAACTTTACGGATTAGTACCGTATTGTTAAAGAATCAAGAATTGATTAAGTCCTATTGCAAACTTTTAGTGAAACTCACTTTGTTGATTCAGAGAGCTATGGTTTCAATTAGTACCTAAAGTTATCTTGTCTCCGTGAAACTTGAAGTTCAAATCTGTTTGAAAAGTAAGGAGCTGAAAATTTAGTTTTCAGAAATAATCAAGGTATGAGATATATGTGATATCTAAGACCTTATTGCAAGATGATAGAATATAATTTGGTGAGACTACATAAACTCATAAGTTTTATGGGAATGTATGAAGGTTGAAGACGCCAGGCGTCACAATCCTCCAACTATTGGAGCACTAACGATATTCGCATATCCATGAAGTTATCATCCTTAGTATGCACCGTTGCTAAGACTCGTCATATCAAGCATCACGTGATGATCGGGTGTTATAGATTCTACGTGTGCTTACAATGGGTGCAAGCCAGATTTGCACATAATACGAAGGTTAAACTTTATGAGCCTAGCATGTACAGACATGGTCTCAAAAAGTCGTCATGATATGATGGATAAAATTATGAGTGAAATTGTTCATCATATTAAAAGGTTACTAATAGTGAAATCCGGAACACTTGTCATATGATGATCAAATTCAAAGAACCTCAAGGTTATTGGTATTTGATCAACAAACCTAGAAGTTATTGATATTGAAGTGTTTTTCTGAATAATGAGGAAAGCTAAAAGAGAAACTACAAAAGATTATTGGCAGAAAGAAAGAAAGAAAAGACTAGAAAGTCTAGCTCAGGTGTATATAAATGATATACATGTTATGGATGTATTCCTCATTTGGTCACAAAATAAAATTCTTGGGTATTTGTACCACATTGGTTGGTATGAAGTGTCATACAAAACAACGCAATACAAGAGTACAATGGCCTAAGTGACTAACAAGGAATATGATAGGTATGCACGTCTGGAACAAAAATAAAGTGTTATTATGTTCATCGTTGGCATTCTATCTAGCCCTTAGAATTTATAATAAAGAACTTAATAATTGTTATTTTGCTCTGGTCAAATGAAAACAATGAGTTGTTCAAATTATGACATTACTCCATGAACGATGGATAAGTTATTATAAATCTTAATGGTGAAACACACATACATAACACTGACGCTAAAATGCCATAAGGCAAGTGATTTGAATTCCACTCATTTGTGGAACCGCCATAGGTCATGTTAGAAAGGAACGCATGAAGGAACTCCATGTAAATGGATTTTTGGAGTCACTTGATTTTTGAATCATTTGACGCTTGCAAATCTTTTCTAAAGAGAATGATTAAAATACCGTTCATAGGCCAAAAGTTGAACGGGCAACTAACTTAGTGGAAAAATACATGATGATGTATGTGGTTCACTGGGCATAGTTGTGTGCGGGAGATTCTTCTACTTCATGAAAACTTTCAACAATGAATTGAGTATATATGTGGATATATTCAATAAGGAAGAAGTTTGAAACATTTGAATGGATTCAAATAAATTTCAGCATGAAGTGGAAATCATCGTAATAGAAAAGTCGAATATCTATGATTGGATCATGGTAGAAATATTTGAATTACGATTTTTAGCGAACATCTAAGAGAGTTATGAAATTGTTCTACAACTCACATTTTTGGAGTATCATAATGATGATGTAGTATCCGAGATATGTATCCAAACCTTGTTGGATTAATGATGAGATAAAATATTATGACGCCATTATATTTTTGTGGATTAAGCTTTAGTGACTACCGCTTTTACACTAATAGAGCATCATCATGATCCGTTGAAATGACACCATACGAGTTATGGTATGGGTATAAACCCTAATAGTCTTTCTTTAAATTTTGGTCTAAGAGTTTACAACCAAAATCGGATGAATGTCTTTGTTGGTTATCCCAGAGAATTAATTGGGAATTCTTCCCACGAGACAAAGACAAAAGTGTTTGTCAATGTTTCTTATTTCCGAGAAATTGTTTCTAGTGAAGTATTTGAGTGGGAGGACAATATAATTTGATAAGGTTTATGAACCTGAGCATAATGATCGAGTAGCGCAGCATCGGAATTTGTTTCGGACACGACGATCATGGCTCCCATGACTACAAAGTGTTTTAGCCATGGAGATCGAAGTACATATTGAACCTTGTAGGTATGGTTTACTTTGTGATCAAATAAATGATTTGTGAACAAAGGATTGATTTTGAATAATGATAAACCAACTACAAACAAAGAAGTTATGATGGGCCCTGACTCCGTTAAAATGGCTATACGCCATGAAATCCAAGATAGATAAATATTTTTGAAAGTAAATGGATCTATAAAATTGATGGACTTGGATGGAATATCCTTAAAGAAGCTCGACTTGTCAAAAAATTGTTTACGACAAAGTTCAAAGAGTTGACTACGATAAGATTAGATCTTCCGTAGCAATGCTTATAGTCTATGTGGATTATTCTAGTAATCACTACATATTTCTTTATGAGATATGCTAGTAGGATGGCAAAATACACTACTTAACAGAAGTGTGTATTAAAGGTGTATACAAGATACAACCAAGAGTTTTGCTGGTCCGTGGAATACTAGATAGGTATACGAACTTCAATTGGATGAAGTAAGTATCACGAGTTAGAATCTTCACCAGATGAAATAGTCAAAGAGTTTTTAATTTCATCAGAGACGATGAAGAAGCTTGCATTTGCAAGAAATTAAGTGGGAGCGCTAAGACACATTTATAATACTTTATGTAGGTGACATATAGTTGGTTATAAATGACGTAATTATATACTTGATTAAAAGGTTTCATTGAGAATTAACTTCAATGAAAGGATATGGACTGAAACAAATTTAGTGTCAAGATCTATGAAGATAGATTGAAACACATAAATAAGTTTAAGTCAAAGTACATATGATGGATATTGAAGTAGTTCAATATAGAAATATTAAGAAAATGTTCTTGTCATGTGAAGGTTTAATAAGACTTGAGTGTATCTGACACTCAATGAGTAAAACACATGAGTGATTATAGATCACGAATAACATGTACACAATCAGATATCATGTGCTATAAAGTGTTATGAGCATATACCAGAATGATTCATATGATGATCATTGAACGACAGTAAGAATATCCTTAAGTACTTTAGAAGAACTAATGATATATATATATATTTTTGTATGAAGAAATGACAAACAAATCGCTGTAAGGTGTTACACCGATATTGGTTTTGTCACATATAAAATATAATTTCAAATCTCAAATTAAACTAAGTGTTGATTAAAAGGTAGCACAATGAGCTAGAAGTTGTCTATGCTAGATTTAGAAGAGTTCTAAATATTGTGATGGATTCTACAAAAGAAGGCAAAATATGTCATTGTTTTGACAATGACAAAGGATGTTAAGTCAGGAGGTTCTTTGAGAACTTGGTGTAGTTCCACAAAGTCAGAACTTTGAAGCTATATTGTGTGTGACAATATTAGTGACATATTTCAGACCGCAGAATTAAGGTTCCACCAGAGGACTAAGCATATATGCCGACTCATTTGGAAAATGAGTGATGCGCTGAGACGATATGAATTGCAAAATACATACGTTTGATCATGTCGAATGACTAAAACCTCTCCGTGAGCAAAACATGATAAAGCACCGGAAAGGTGTTATATCTTTACATATGTAAACTAGATTATTGACTCTAGTGCAATGTTGGAGATATGCCCAAGAGGCAATAATAAATGGTTATTATATATCTTTGTGTTTATGATAATGTTTACATACCATGCTATAATTGTATTAACCGAAACATTGGTACATGTGTGATATGTAAACAACAAAGAGTCCCTAGTAAGCCTCTTAACTAGCTTGTTGATTAATAGATGATTAGTTTCATAATCATGAACATTGGATGTTATTAATAACAAGGTTATATCATTATATGAATGATGTAATGGACACACCCATTTAAGCGTAGCATAAGATCTCGTCATTAAGTTATTTGCTATAAGCTTTCGATACATAGTTACCTAATCCTTATGACCATGAGATCGTGTAAATCACTTATACCGGAAAGGTACTTTGATTACATCAAACACCACTGCGTAAATGGGTGGTTATAAAGGTGGGATTAAGTATCCGGAAAGTATGAGTTGAGGCATATGGATCAACATGGGATTTGTCCATCCCGATGACTGATAGATATACTCTGGCCCTCTCTGTGGAATGTCGTCTAATGTCTTGCAAGCATATGAATAAGTTCATAAGAGACCACATACCACGTACGAGTAAAGAGTACTTGTCGAGACGAGGTTGAACAAGGTATAGAGTGATACCGAAGATCAAACCTCGACAAGTAAAATATCGTGACAAAAGGAATTGGTATCGTATGTGAATGGTTCATTCGATCACTAAAGTCATCGTTGAATATGTGGGAGCCATTATGGATCTCAGATCCCGCTATTGGTTATTGGTCGGAGTGAATACTCAACCATGTCCACATAGTTCACGAACCGTAGGGTGACACACTTAAAGTTGGATGTTGAAATGGTAGAACTTGAATATGGAATGGAGTTCGAATATTTGTTCGAGTCCCGGATGAGATCCCGACATCACGAGGAGTTCCGGAATGGTCCGAGAATAAGATTCATATATAGGAAGTCATATTCCAAGTTTGGAAATGATCCGGTGCATTTATGGCAGGTTCTAAGGTTCTAGAAAAGTCCGGAAGAAAGTCACTTTGGAAGGCGGAGTCCCGAAGGGACTCCACCACCATGGCCGGCCAACCCTGGGGTGGAGTCCGGTGGACTCCACCTAAGGTGGCCGGCCACCCTCCCAAGGGAAAGTGGGAATCCCACCTCTAGTGGGAGTCCTAGCTTGGGTAGGTTTCATGTCATATGGAAGGTTTTGGTTTGGGGTCTTATTCGAAGACTTGTAGACCAACTCTTGGGTGTTCCACCTATATAATGAGGGCCAAGGGGAGGGGGCCGGCCACCACAACAAGCCACAAGCTGGCCGCACCCTTTGAGGCCGGCCACCCCCTCCCTAAACCCTAGCCGCCCACTCCTCCTTCTTCCCCGCACGCTTAGCGAAGCTCCGCCGGATTCTCCACCGCCACCGACACCACGCCGTCGTGTCGTCGGATTCAAGAGGAGCTACTACTTCGCTGCCCGCTGGAACGGGGAGGTGGACGTCGTCTTCATCAACAACCGAACGTGTGACCGAGTACGGAGGTGCTGCCCGTTCATGGCGCCGAACCGATCGTGATCAAGATCTTCTACGCGCTTTGCAAGCGGCAAGTGATCGTCTACCGCAGCAATAAGAGCCTACTCTTATAGGCTTTGGAATCTCTTCAAGGGTTAGTCTTGATCATCCCCTCGTTGCTACCGTCTTCTAGATTGCATCTTGGCTTGGATTGCGTGTTTGCGATAGGAAAATTTTTGTTTTCTATGCTACGTTTTCCTACAGTTGGAACAAGCTAGCTTTCCTAGGCAAACATCGATGGTCCAAGTACAATTTATGCCAATCAGTGGTTTATGTGACATTAGCTAAACTCTATTTTGATGTTACTTTTGGTACCACTCCGATTGCTCATGTTGTCAAGGCTATTTAGTATTTAATGTTCTGAATTTGTCTCTTCTCTCATTTGTCCTTACACCTACATAATTCAGTTTTCTTGTTCAGTGTTCGCCTCATTTGAAAACGTATGCTTGCAATATTTGGCCAATAGATGGTTCTCTATGCAATTTGATTTGATATGATATGATATATGATGCTGCAGTGCGCCTCATACGCTCGTCATCAAGAATATCCCCATTTGGTATAGGTTGGTTCAATGTTGCACAATATTCCTTTATAAATCTATGTTGTCTTGTGTCTTATTTTTTATGTATACCAACACCGGTATTTAGTTATCTAATTTGTGTCCTTATGGGTGCAGTAATTTGGTGTTGTTCAAACAAGAAAGTTTAAGACGCCCAAGACTGAAGGTGATGGTTTTTGCAGATCAAGTGGTGGCCACTTTGTGGAGGGATGTGGTTCAGTCCATGGAAGACGTGAGGATGTGAGTCTTGCTGTGACTACATGCACTTCATCAGTATGCTTCTGTAACTAAAGCTGCCGCTATATTTTTTAGTCTTTTCACTGGTCATTTTGGGCTTGTGTTTTTAGTGGGACACAAACGATGATTTCAATGGGGTGATGTATTGCAATTGATTCTCCTTTCCATAGAAAATTTTCCGAGGTAGATCGGGACAGAATTTTTCATGCCGTATTTCTCCTCGAGTCGGCATTTTGCGTGCTATTGGCAACTATTGCGGGCGTGCATCCTACCCAGTAGTTTTCATGTGGTATGGGAATACAAAACCTAGAAAGACATTATTTTTTGGTACAATTAATTAGATTAGAAAATGAAATATATCTTGTAAGCTCTGTCTAAAGAGTATGAAATATCAAATATTCATGTGACAATTAATTAGATTAGAGAATTACACCATTTCATACAAAACAAAAAGGAGAAGGATATTGTCTCTATGTTTATGTATCCTAGGGATCTTATTTTTTTCACAAGTTCAATGTTGTAAATCCAGGGAGTGAATAATCAAGAAAAAATGTCTGTATGTACAATCCAATCAATGGTTATTTATTCCTATAGTTTACTGTTAAAAAGCATTGGACTACGAATATCCATTGTATAAAAGTCTTAAATTAGCATGGAAAGATGGCTAACAAATTTCACTCAAACTTTAGTTTAACCAGAAAGCCTGCATTGATACTGCCAAAACTGTAAATGTCTGCAGACTGTCCTTCCAGTCATAATTAGGCTCTTGGCATTTCAATTTAACAATTTATGAGCTAATAAAGAGGATTAGTATCCTTTAGGATCTTCTTTGGAGGGTTGTCTGTTTGTAGCTTGCTAGACATACAATATCTTTCCTATCGATTTGTACAAGATGTAGAATCATATAGCTATATTGAAAATGTGCTATGCCACTGACTTGGTATTTACAGGAGTATATGGACTGAAGTTGTCGTAAAACAACCCATGCTCATCCTCCATCTTTGCCCTGGATTCGTCTATTTGATTTGTGACCTTGCCATCTTCTTCCTGCAGGCTCTCATGTAGTACCAAGGGGCAGCTGCACGACAAAGAGTTGGGAGCAGGGACGCGAGCTGGTGCATGAGAGGCGGAAGTTCAGACGGTGAGCCTTCTCCATCTCAGCATTTGGTTTCCCTTCTATTTTCTACTTTGTAGATAATAGAACATTTAGATTTTGTTTCCATTCTATATTACCCAATTCGTAATTATCAGGGTAACTTTCTGTGATATAGGATGAGCTGCGTGATGATGTGTTGCTTGTATTTGCAAACAAACAAGATATTCCTAATGTCATGAATGCAGCTGAAATAGTTGACAAACATGGTCTGCACTCCCAACCTTCCAGTGTCTACCATCCAACTTAAACCACTGATATTGGTTTCAGCAAAAGTGCAGCATCCTCTGTTATAATGTAGCTCTTTTGTAGCATATTTTGGAGAAAGGAAATGAAAGGAGCCAAATTATCAGTAGGTTGGCTAGGCAGGTTCTGTCCATGAGCCAATGATTTATGGTTTAGTTATCAAATGTGTCTTGAGCTGAATTTTAAAACGCCTGTAGGTGCTAGACTAATCATATCTGAGATACTTGTTGGTATCGTTGTTTGCCCTTTTGGATTCATAAGGTGCACATGCTGGTGCTAAAATAAATTATTTTGTGGGGTGCAGGTTCATTCAGAGCATATACGACTTCTGTATCTTTTCTAAAGAAGAACTTCAGGAGGACCTGAGGCATATTCCTGTTTGGGGAAGAGGCTTATATTGGAGACAATGCTTGCTCAACATACGTACTTTACCGGTTCTTCTTTGGATATGGATGTTCTAGAAAATTAATTCACCGACACTTTTTTGATGAACAAAAAAGTATTGTTATGTTCGTATATTATTCCAGAACCATGAAATATTGTAGGAACTAACTCAAGGGCCATGGTAGTTTGTTGATAGTTTACTTCATCTTTGTTGTGCGATTTTGTACATTTTGTCTATTCAGTTCACATGTTAGATAATTTGGAAATGCAACTTTGGCAATCTGTACCAAATGTTAGGTAATAGATCGATCATTAATATTATTTATTCCCCTCTCACATTATTCATTTATAAATCATATTTTCAAACACGTTTCAATCCATCACATAATTAAGCAATATGTTGTTTCTTTAATATACTGTAACAAAGAGTTTTACTATCACTCTTTGGGCAATAAAACTGTAAAAATGGTTCTGTGAACCAATTAGAAACATTATTTGAAAATAATTTAAATACTTATTTGTTTCCAAATATTACATGGGTTGATTATTTATTTATCCCCCAATTTGTTCTTGTGTTCATTTATTATTCACCAATGAATTCAATGTATTATTTATTATATACCGTTCATTTACTGGTAACTTCATAATTTCTATTGTAGATCTTACTCCCTCTTTGACACAGAAAAATATCCCTTTGCCTCCGTTTGCTTGGGCGTATTTGGTGGTTTTGTTGGAGATCACCCTATGGACAATTTGACTTCGCTCTATCTCAATGCACCCTATTATTCGGTCCAGCTTGTCTTCCACTGGTCCTAACTTGGGAACCGCCGCACCTGAAATGATGTCTACATGTTTTTGATAGGTTAATTTTTGTGTGTGGTGTGTGTTGTGATAAGAAACTATTCCATCACCTCGATCTTTATGTGTCTTTGGATGGTCATTAACCAATGATCCACGATTTGGTATATGTGTGAGTTGTCTTTTCATGTATCTGAATAATAATTTATTGTAATTTTTTTATCTAAATGTCTATGAATGATCTATGCATATCACTACATCTTTGTGTAAAGTTGGAACAATATAATTTATTTTCTGGCTTTTTCATATTGCCTGAACTTTTTCTGATGTGATTGACACAAAGTAGAGTTGACTAATACAGATCGGACCAAGTATACAAATATTACATTTTAAAATTATGTTTCCAAGTACGATGATGATATAAACTTGAGGCATATACTAAAGGGATTATAGGAAAATGGAAGCAAGTTTAACACAGTTAAGCAATCATTTGAACACACATAAATTAGGACACATGCTTCAGTTTATTATCTACTAAAATTTCCTATCCCGTGGCAACGCACGGGCATTTGTCCTAGTTCCGTTTAAAAAAAACATCTTCAACAATTCATGGCAGCATCGTGGTGCATGTTGAGAGCCTACCTACGAATGTGAGGTGTCAGGAAACACACCGATAGTGCAGGAGGTGTCAAGTGTTCAATATCTTATTCTTGTTTTGCCTTTTTGTTGCACGTACTGTTCAGCGAGTGCACCTCCTCGCAATATTTACTTTAGGAACATAGTGTTCACAATATATCAATATGCACATGTCTAATGATCTGAATATGGCCTACTTTTGTTATTATCATTTGGTCATTAAATTATGAAGTGCGCAAAAAAGATCCATGATGATGCTATTATAACTGTATTCTATTTTGGGTCATTCGAGTTGTGAGAGTTCTGACTACTCGGCAAAACGACAGGTCGCCATTCACAAATAATTTTATAGGGTGTTCGACTTGTTGGAGACTTGATTATCTTTCGTTGATGATTTAGTAGATATAGATATGTCTATTTAATGAAACATAAATCGGAAAATTTGAAAAGGTTAAAGAGTTTCAGAATGAAGTACAAACTTAGTGTAGCAAGAAACTAAATCTTCTATGATTTGATCGCAGAGGCAAGTACATGAGTAACGAGTTAGATGAACTAAAGAGTTGTGGAACATCCGCAGCTTATGCCTCTGAGTACACTGCAGGGAAATGTTTTGGTCGATGATGAGTTAGTCAGATTTTGTAATTTTAGGGTTATGCTCTCGATACTGCAATGGTAACTCCGTGCCCTCACTGTACTCTCAATGTTTTTCGTCAAAGACGCCTTAATTTGTTAAACTTTACAATATTTAACTTTGATCAAAAGTCGCGTGCAATGTGTTGAGAAACATAGAGAGTAGTTTTTTGACAGGTCTCTCATCTCTGGTTGCTGAGCCCTTACTTCCGCTCTGGGGGACTTGTGATTTGGCAAAGTTGCGATTATACAGTTATACACTTTGTAGATAGAGGAATAAATAACTGCTGACATGAAAACATTGAGCTATGGAACGACTTGCTATTCGTGTCACATCTTAGTAGACACCCGCCAATTTTGGAATTTTATTTTTCTTGGAAATCTCAATACATCCCAACAACAGAGATGCTTTATGCAGCCTTCGTATTATTGAAGTAACCGATCATATAAACGGCAACATAACCTCCTGAAAGAGGGTGGGTGAAAGTAGATAGCTACCGATGTGTAAGTAGTGGCACAACATTTGGGTAAGTTATTCAACATCTTTGGCAATGTAATATGGCCGTGGTGCACGTTGAAAGTCTACCTAGGAATGGAAGGCATTGGGAAGGGCACTAATAGCGTAGGTGGTGTGAAGTGTTCAAAACCTTATTTTTGTTTGGCCTTTTTACAGCACTGTTTAGCCCACCTCCTCGAAATATTTACTTCTGGAACAAGGTGTTTCACCTTGAGACCAGCTAGAGGTGCTAAAAAAGTAGGCACGTGTGCGTTGTTGATGGCTAAGACAGCTGAACTTCCCTTTAGAGCTATCTGTGCTCTTTAGAGGCTGTTCAGAATTTCTCCGCTCCGTCGAATCCGTGGATCTGTTGGTGCACAGTTTCAGCCACTCTGTAAAAAACTTGCAGCTCCTTTCGCTCGGGGAGCGCAGTTAAGAAAAGGAGAGGATCCGAACAGGTCCTCAGTGACAGAATTAATGTCATGGCGGTGGTAGCTGCTCCTTGGCGACTCAGCCACGGTGTCCATGAGCATGAGCTTGTTGTTCTACTTCCACCAGGTGGTTGCTTGTCGCTCGAGCATAACGAGAACAGATTTTCACAAATTCAGGATGCCGGTCATACATTTATCTTTTCTGTCTAGAACACAGTTTTGTTCATACATGTACTGGGTACAGCGAATGGGAAGCACAAGCTTTCCTGATTTTGACTGGTAATCTTATGTCACACTTTTGATTTAATTATTTCTTATCCGGGACATGTGTAATAGTAGTATGACGGAAGTTGTTCATAGCATAGGGAAGTTGTCCAAAACATTTAGGCAATATATCCAATAGCATAGGGAGTAGCTTTTTGAAAATATGCAAAGGAGTATATTTGTGAAAAAAAAAGTCATATATCGAGAAGCTGCAATGGTCACTTCGTGCCCTCCCTGACATGAGTGGCCTCTTAGTGTTTGTTGTCAAAGGTGGCTTACTATGTCGAACTTTAATTACATTGTTTGAATTCAACCAAAACTTTTAGGCAATATATCCAGAAACACATTACGGAGCAGCTTTTCGGCAGGTCGCCCTAAGAAATTCAGTAATCTCTGATTGCTGAGCGGTTAATTCTACTCTGGTGGGTTTGTGGTTTGACACAATTCTGATTGTACTGTTATATACCCTTTGTAGATAGAGGAAAAATTGTGGGCATGACAACATTGAGTTAGGAACAACTTTCGGTTCGGGTCTCGATTGGATATAGACACCAGCCAATTTGAAATTTATTATTCTTGGCAGAGTCGGTAAACCTCAACAACACCGATGTACAGTATTATGCAGCCTTGGTACCGTTGGAGAAACCGATCAAATAAACGGCAACTTAACTCTCCTGAACGAGGGTTGGTGAAAGGATAGCTTATATCAGTAGTGTGATAGCATCTGGGCAAGTCATTATACCCTATATAAAGGACAAACAATTTACCACACCTCTTAGCCATTTGGGAACTGTTGATGCACCAATTTCTCCTTCACCCCTTCAATTATTTTGTGACACGTACCTTTGAACTTTTTCATCTGACCAATTTCTTTCTATTTTCTTTTTTTTTCTAGCTTAAATTAGGCACCGGTTACCGGTAGGACTTCCGGTTATTGCCTCTTTCCAATCCTGCGAAGTTATCTACCGGCTGCTGGACCCACTTCACCGTTTATCTTTGTCCCAACACCGCTTTGGCCGAATAATCTAGGAGGATCCAGTAAATTCCCATACGCCTGCCAAAAAAAAAAAAACAGACGCCTCTCCTCGGCCGCCTAATTCAGGCGCGATGCACGCCTCCACCAGCCTCCCCCTTCCCTCGTGCCGCCGCCGCGAGCTCTGCCGCGCCAGAGCTCCCCATGGCCGACCTTCTTCGTCGCCGCCGAAAGCGTGTGTCAGGTCCTCATCTTCCATCGCGCAGCCGTCGCGGAGACAGTGCGGCTTCGCCACTGGCTGGTTTGCCATCTGCGCGTTCGAAGGCCAGCAGTGTGGCTGCCGCGGCCGCTCGATAGCTAATCGATCACCGCCTCTCCTCCTTTCCTCCGCTCGCAAATTAGTTCATCGTTGCCATGATTTCGTCCAAGTGTAGACAGAGAATAGGCGGGGGAGCTGCCGGTGGAAGCAAGACGATAACAAGCGGCACGACTGCACAGCGGGAGCCTTGGAGGAAGACTGTGCTGATCTAGGAGCAGAGACATCAATCCCATGGTCGCTCAGGTGAGGCAATCTCCTCTATGTCTAGCGTCATATCTCCTGACTGAATTTAGTAATTCTTTGAGGCATGGAGCTGACAGAATCTAGATAGCAAGAACTAAATGTTGCTACTATTTTCTGTTCGTTACACTTATATGCATAGCTTTGTTTTCTCGCTGATTCTGAGTATGTTTTGATTTACAGGCTGAAGATGTGTATAGTTAGCTACTGTATGCAATAGCTTTGTTTTAAACTTATTTATTTGTTACTGGGATTTTTTGAAGCTCAATGTGTCTGCTGGTGTACATTTCACAATGGTGGCACTGATGGTCATCAGGATGGAGATGCAGACTCGCTAAGGGTGCTGTACAACTGGGACTTCAGCTCCCCCGCAACTGGGTATCTCTTCATAACTGTCAGTATGTGGATTGTGATGTGTGCAGGCAAGATTTTTTTCCATATTGATGCACAATGCATCAGAATGTATATCTGATCATTCAACTATAATACTAACTGAATGTTTTATTGTCTTTTCCAAACAAAATATATATATTTAAGTGCCAGCTTTGATCCATTTCCAACTACTTAACCTTTATAAATCTTAATTTCTTTTGGTCAATTCAAGTTGTATAGTTGCCTGGTTCAGTTAACCAGATAAGGGCATCCAAAACCTGAACTCATTTGTATTTGCTTGGGAACATGAGCTATTTATTTGCAGGAATATGTTTTACGTTTGGCAAGACTGTTGTTAATATTACAGTCCTACTGTCCTAGCATGCTGAAAAATATTCAGATTATTGGGCAAGTAGTAGCAAGTTCCGCTTCTTCTTCTTTCAATGCAACCTTTTTTCAGATGCTTTCATTAAGGTAGAAAATAATAATGTTGAAAGAGATTCTGATTATTGGGCAAGTAGTAGCAAGTTGAGAAGATAAAGGGATGGATGACATGGATTATTTGGCTGGATGAGATGATTCAAGCGCCTCCATGTATTGGAGCAGAATATGTGACTAATAACTTATGGGAAGGACTGCCCACATATTTGAGAGTGAAAGTTTAGGTTTGTCATCGCTCACAAGTGAGAAAAATTAGCAAGTAGGAATTTCTGGCATATGAGTCAAGCAATTGAAATTTTGATTTTATGTTTGCATTGTTTCGTTGTTAGGTATTTTTTGAAAAGAAAATTTACATTGTTTAATTATACATCGCTTGCTCAGATGAAATTTTTCCATGGGAACTTGATCGTTAGCTAGCTGAGCTAAAATGAGCTTTGATGAACTCCAGGGATGGACAGTCATGAAGAGATGGACTGGAGCCAGGAGGTTATTTTTTAACACACGTCTGACTCTATGGTGCAAGGTCGCATGTGTCATTGTGGATGGACGTCCCCTGTTAGATAAGAAGCAAAAGGATGTCAAAATCTGGAAACCTTTTAGCATATAGTTCAGTTTATGGTGTTTCGCTTAACCTTAGGTCAGCAGTTTAAGCTGCTCACTTTTCTACAGAAAATACGGAAAATATCTTTGATATTTGGATGATATTTGCATATGAGTTAGGATTTTTCTATTGCAGATTTAAATGGTCACGATGTTATGCAGATTCAGAATGTGTGACACGCGTCGAAATGCTGAAGCTCCAAAGAAAAGATGCTTTCAATATGATAACCCCCTTTTTCTATATTGAACTCTTTCAAATATTCTGATCATGTTCGTTTTACCGTTCCTGGTATGTCTCTACTTCCTTACAAAACTTTTGCTGGCAATATTCGTTGCCATTTACCTGTGCTGAACACGTAGAGCAGAGTAGAGGTTGATTTCATAAAAGTTGATTTACACCAACCTTATTGGATGGATATGTTTTGTGTGAAACTTGGCTATTCAGTGGTGGGTAATTTATAATCATAGTTTGATTTTGTTTTCTTACCTTGCCAAGCTGACGACTATTTTTTGTTGCAGATAAACATTAACTTATGACTTGAGCTACCTTCTGATAAAACGTATCAACCTCTGTCCATCTATCTTTCAAGAGTTTCTGGAGTTTGTTTTAAAGGTCAATCTTCAAATATCATAGTTTGAACACATATCACCGCAGGATCATGCACCTCAAACACAAGTGTCATCTTAAACTATCACTCTAAACTTGCCAATTTGCACAGTGCGTTGGATACTTCAGTTTCAGACTTACGGTTCTTATTACATTTAGCGACTACCAGTGGTACCTAGCCTTATGATGCAAAGAATGTTGGAAAAACTTATCTCCATGGAAATGCTTATAACAGGTCTAGGTATCGACGCCTAAGCGCAGCAGCAGAGCCAAGGTAAATTTTCCTTATAAATTGTACTTTTATTTAACAAGCAACATGTGTATTTTACCATTTTTACTTTATTCTTAACTGTAGTCGGGGCTGTACATGATGTCAATTAGCCTGCCCAGCACCTTCACTCAATGGTGCTAAATCTAGCAACTTACTTGACTATGCCCATAAATCCTTATCTTAGATCGTATAGACATCTCTCCTTCATGTGTTTATCATATACCATAATTATGGAGATGCCACGGCATAACAATTAAGATAAGAGTATGTTTCCATGGGAGCACAAGGGCATTATAACATTGCAACCAAGAACATACAAAATGCACATTTGCAGTAATACATCCGAATTTGCAATTTTGTGTAGGTTGGTACTTTACATGCACACAATTGCTTAAAGTTGTCTCCAGCTCTGTTGGCTTATTTTTTATGGGGAAAGCTCTACAGGTAGATTATTGGCTATACACTCTGAAGTGGTGATGATGACCGCCAAAACAGTATAATATCAGCAGCCACGGCTGCTAAAACAGCATCACTAGGAGACCACTAGGAAACACTATAAATTGGCTTCCTTCTCTTTTTATGTATTCACATATACTTTGCATATCCTTTGAAAATAACATGGTGTACCAACTGCATGAACTACTTGTGTTCTCTACGCTGAAGCGATTGCCTGCCTGAAGGCCATCGAGTTTGCAGCCGAGGTAGGTATGGAACGGATATGCAGCCTTGCTAAAATTGGCTCTCCAGTCCTGTGAATTTGGTTCAGCTCACCATGGAGTTTCTTTTCAGGGAGGCAAAATTTCTGCTGCTCATCAACGTCTTGCATCACAAAGTATTGTACTGTAAGCCTTTTTTGAATTCAGTGCCTCATGTCTTAGCTACTAATTGTGGTATCTTAGTCTTGGGTGGTGGTATGATGTGGCATGACCATGCACCAGACAGTGAATTTCATATTTTTGCTAGCGAGCTAGCTGTAACAGATCAATCAAGTCCACGGTTTGCTGTTAAAAAAAAGTTGAAACAGTTATGTACATTGCAACGCTATGTGCTGTACTATTGCAAGTTCAGTAGAAAATGTACCACCTCTGTCTACCACTACCTAAAATGAGAATGTATGCCCTCTACCATGTAATCCATTGTATGCACATATGCTACTACTACAACTAAATTGTTGTTGCTTATTATTTTATCTGTTAAGGTTAATTTGAAATTTCACAAAAAGATTGACCTAAAAACAACTGTGCCATTGTTTTTCGGACATTGTTCCACAGGCGCGGCGTGCCGCCGCGCCAATGCCTCCTAGTACAACATCATGTTCGGCAATGCAATAGCGTCATGGTGCATGTCGAGAGCCCACCCTAGGAATGAGAGGCATTGGGGAACGCACCAATAGCGTAGGAGGTGTCATGTGCTCAAGCCTTTGTTCTTGTTTCTCCTTTTTGCAGCACTGTTTAGTGCACCTCATCGATATATTTACTTCTGGAACAAGGTGTTTTACCGTGAGACCAGCTAGAGGTGGTGAAGAAATGGGCACAGGTGCATTCTTGGTGGCTCAATCAGCTGAACTTCCCTCTGTAGCCATCTGTGCTCTTTAGAGCCTGTCCGGAATTCCTTTACTGCGTTGAATCTGCGGAGCCTGTGGAGCTCCATTTCACACAGTACCTGAAAAAGAGTTGTCGCTCCTTCCACTCCGGGAGCACAGTTGAGGAGCAGAGAGGATTCGAACAGGAGCATGAGCGAGTTTCACTCTCGTCTATTGTTCTACTTCTACCAGGTTGTTGAACAGATGTGTGTGTGGCCGTCCGTCTCGGTTTTCTACTCATGGATACGTTTATCTTTTCGGGATTTGCTAGAACTAACTTCATGCTCAGTCAAATCTTACATCATTTGATTTGCATCGTGATTCGTGCTAGTTATGAGTTGCAAAATGACTTGCAACTAAGATTCGATGACATCATCTGACCGAGAACGAAGTTAGTTCTTAACTATCTTTTCTGTCTAGAACACGATTTTGCCCATACGGGTGCAGCGGATGGAAATCACAAAGCTCTTCTGATTTTTACTGGTCATCATATGCTGCACTTTTCATTTTAATTATTTGTCGCCTCGAGGACATATTGGAAGACTATATTTCTTATGAACTTTTTTACAGAGCTTGTTTGGAGAGTAGGATTTGGAACCATAAGAATTTTACCTATTGTATAGTTTGCGAGCAGTTTCATAGAAAATTTTCACTAAGTGTTCAACATCATGGAAAATTTTATTTATTTGTACGACAACTATAACAAATACACTATCAATCTGTGTTTTCTGCAGCGCAATCTGCAATTAAACGGCGTGTTTTACAAATTCATTTGTTTTCAATTCTTGTAGGAATCAACATGCCATAGCATCATATTTCTACCTTTATTTCATTTGTCCACGTAAGAAAATCTTTGGAACCCTTGTCAAATAAAGAAATGTTCTTTCAAGCAAGTACGTCCATTCATAAGAAAATTTCCTTTTTCGAAAGGGAGGATGAGATCCCCAGCCACTACATCGGAAATATGCATACGGCCATTTTTATTAGATTAATTAATCAACAAAAGTCTCGCAAATAAAATACATCGGAAATGTAAAACCACCACACAACACCTACAAACCCGACAACGGGTAAAGATCATGCCAACACGGTCTTATGCCCTGAAAGCATGAAAAAAAAACCCACTAACTAGGAACCAGGAACATCCCATACCCCGAGACATCCACTAGGCGAAATGGGAGCGCTCATCCGGTATAACACTCTTAGAGAGAACCTCACGCACACGCTACAGAAGCAGTCACCACCATCAAAACCGCCGAGCACCCTTCAGGGCAAAGATCCACATAGTCTTCGGCAGTCCTGCCGTCAACACCGCCACGATGCTACATAGCGGCCCCGTCCTACGCGAGCCCATCAAGACACATCCTTTCTGAGACTTTGCAGCACCATGTTGCGAAACTCACCATCGTCGACGATGTAGATGCACACCGCTCCACCTCTTGCATCCACCATCCAGCAGCTGCTCCAAAATAACTGCCCTCATGAGGGAGATCGGCACCCAAAGCGCCGTCATCGTTCGGCCCGGGGGACCCAGATCTAGGGTTTCCCTAGGGAAGCACGAGTGAGGAGATGCCGGCTGCAAAAACTATGCCTTCATCAAGGTAACGGCGTGTAAACACACCACCATCGCCCGCCATGACCGAAGTCGATGCTCAGTTTTCACCGGCAGCTGCACCTCGCCGACTTGTCGCCGGTCACAACCAGCCGGCTGACCACCTCAGGAGGAGGGTGCCGCCACCGCCATGCTTGGATTCCTCATACTGTGGAAATATCCTAGTAACAACCGTGACTACTAGATGTCGATGTCGAAGACGGCGAGACGTAGGTGATGCATGTCAATGCCCGTTTTAGCCCATCTGGGCCCAAATCAGGCATGCATGTACCACGCCGCCACCTTGTCGGGTGTGGTGCCCGCACGCCGTGCTCCTGGCCGTCGTCTTCCGCACAACTGATGCAAGAGGTTCGAAAGCATCGCCTCCAAAACCCGATCTACGGCCGAGGAAAATCCACCGTTGCTAGGGCTTTGCCCGGCGTCGCCTCTAAGGGCGGTGGCCAGGAGCCGGCGGCAGACGCCCTGGCGCGGGGGCGAGAAATTTACGAGAGGAAAGGGGAGTTATGGTTCGACGGAAGAACTTTGGACCAAGAAAATTTCCTAAATAGATGTGCTTTCAACAAATAAATGTGCTTCCATGATGATGGTATTATAACTTTGTTTGATTTTGGGTCATTCGCCATTAGCAAAGAGTTGGAGAGGGCATCCAACTTGTTGGGACTCATATATAACTTAGTGTGACCAGAAACTAAAGCTTTTACGATTTGATCGTCGAGAAGAGTACATGAGTTACGAGTTCTATGCTCCTGAATGAGGTAGAGACTTAGTGTAGACATAAACTAAAGCTATTACGATTTGATCGTGGAGAAAAGTACATGAGTCAAGAGTTCGA
Organism: Lolium multiflorum; assembly: GCA_030979885.1. NCBI lineage: Eukaryota > Viridiplantae > Streptophyta > Magnoliopsida > Poales > Poaceae > Lolium > Lolium multiflorum. The sequence continues at coordinate 52,043,329 of CM061747.1, read as the reverse complement.
TGAACATCAGAAGACTTGTGGAACAACTCTATAACTGAGAGCATCTCTAACAGAACACGTAAATGCCGCCGAAACTGAATTTTTCCGGTGGATTTACGGGTTCAGGCCGAAAGCGTCGCAGAATGGAGCCTAAATCGGTGGGCCGGCCCCTAAAAGTTTCTCGCGGGCCCGAGAAACGCGAGGCTCGTCCCGTATATATACAGGCCGCGGAGGGGAGTAGGGTTCCAAAACCCTACTCCCATCGCCGCGTCCGCTTCCTCCGCCGCGCGCGCTTCGACTTCTGGCGAGCAATCGCGCCCTTGCCACCGCCGCATCTCCAGTTCCTCCAGCTCCACCGTGACCGCATGGCTGGCGCGGGCAGCGGCGGGAGGAGAGGCGGGCGGATTGACGGGAGAAACTCGCCGCCCTCCTCCCCCCCCCTCCCCCTCTCGTCTTCCACTCCGAGGCCGAGCGGCGGAAATGGAACTGCTCAGAAGGCGCGCGGGGCTGGACCAACTGGGGCCTGACACCGCCGGGGAAACTCGCCCGCTACGCCAATAGTGGCGAGGGGTCTTCCTCCGGCGCGTCCGGCCGTGTGCTTGCGCCGCCAGTCGCCGATAGCAGCAGCGAGGAGGAGGAGGAGGAGGAGGCGCCGGTGCGCACCGTCCTCCATTCGGGGGACTATGTCCTCAATGACGAGGAGGAGGCGACGGCGATCCAATAAGTCTCCGTCATCTCAGAGGCCGAGGCGCGTGAGCGCTTCCTCCGCGAAGAGGCGGAAGCCGTCCGTGCCGTGCGCGCTTACGAAGCGGCGCAGAAGGAGGCGGCCGTCCGCCGCATGAAGCAGGAGGTCGTCGACCTCGACTCCGAGTAGGCCGCCGACAACGTAGTCCTCCACCACGCGTACAGTAGGTCGCCGACGGGAGAAATTAGCTAAGTTTAGGAGCTGGTCGGCGATGACCATACTAATGTAGTCTCTTTTGCGATCGCAACTATGCAAATATGCAACTATGTAGTTTGAATTTTACTTTTATAACTTGTTTGTGATGATACCGGCAAAATTTGAATTTGTGTTTTTTCGGTTTCGAATACGGGTGATGTTGTGCACCACCTCCTAAACCGCAATTTAATTTTCGGGAGACTGAACTTCGTTTTTTCAGTCCCGAAGATTAAGGGCTCTGCTAGAGATGTTCTTACGCCTCCAAGTACAACGTAGAGAAACAACGTAACCGAACCATGTTTTTAGTCGATGATGAGTCCACCCTTGTTATTTTAGGGCTATGATCTACGAACTGCGCAACGGTCACCGTCACTATCTTTTTTTTTGAAAACGGTGGTTTGTATTAATAGATAGTAGAGTTCTGATTACATTCTACCAAAGTCAGCTCCAACACGCAGGGAGGTGCTGAACCTTGTAACACACCACCAGTACAACTCACACGACTAAACCTAGCCAACTCATGAGCCATCCTATTATCTTCTCTTGCCACTTTTCTGAAGGTGAAGTCATCAAACATGCATTACTTTGTCAAACTTTAGAATATTTAACTTCCAACAAAAGTTGCAAGCAATGTGTTGATAAACAGAGAGAGTAGCTTTTGGCAGGTCGTCCCAGGACACTCAACTATTCTCTGGTTGCTGAGCCCTTACTTCTGCTCTGGCCAACTTGTGGTTTGACACAACCAGTTATGCCTTTGCATATAGAGGAAAAACTGCTGACATGAAAACATTGTGTTGCGGAACGACTTTCGATTCGGGTGTCGATTTGCTGTAGACACCCACCAACTTGAAATTTACTAGTCTTGGCAAACTCGGAGTTAGTACATACCAACGACATCAATGCATTATGCAGCCTTTGTACGGTTGACGAAACTGATCAAATAAACGGCAACATAACTCTCCTGGATGAGGATTGGTGAATGGAGGTAGCTATCGATGTATATTAGTAGTGCCTCAGCATTTGGGTATGTCATTCAACAGCATCTTCGGTAATGCAACAGCGTCTTGGTGCACGTTGAGACCCTACCTAGGAATGAGAGGCGTGGCGGAACGCAACAATAGCGTAGGAGGCGTCAAGTGTTCAAGAACGTATTATTTTTTCACCTTTCTGCAGCACTACTTACCGCACCTCCCCGAAATATTTACTTCAGGAACTAGGTTGTGCACACCAGTATCCGCTATAGGTGCTAAAAAAAAGTAAGCTAAATAGGCACGGGTACATTGTTAGCGGCCTCCTCTCTCGTTTGTTGTTCTACTTCTACCTTCAGGTCGTGTCTCACTCGACCTACCGTGTGTGGCCATCTGTCTTGGCTTTATACTCAATAGCAGCATAAACAAGAATAGATTTTAACAAATTGGAGATGTCTGTTCATACATCTCTCATTTCTGTCTAGAACACAATTTTGCTGATACATCTATGGTGTGCGGCAAATGGGGATCACAATGCTTTTCTGGTTTTAATTAGCTATCTTATGCCACACTTTTTATTTGAAATTATTTGTCGTCTCGACAACATGTGTAATAGTATGACGCAAGTTGTTCATAGGGGACTAGCTTCACTGAGGTTGACTCGAGAGCACACATAGGAAACTGGAGACTTTCTCATGTCGACAGACATAGTGATCATCCTCCTGAGGGTGACCTGGTTGAACTTGCAGATCCGTGGCAGCGCATCATGTTAAGTCGTGAACATCCCCAGGTCGATATTATCCAATAGAAAAATCTGTTGATTCGCAAAATAAAAGCAGAAAAATCTGTTTAATGTACAAGTATATCAATGGAAAATAGATGGGCCTCATATGAAAACATGTGTCAACATGTAAAAGCGGACCGACCTGCAGAAAAAGATGACACCCTAACAAATTGATGGTGCCATTCCTATTGGACATATATTTCTTCGGCTTTGCGACGGCATCAAGCAGCATTGTACCTATTGAATTGTGCAATGTTCTCTGTGTTGGCCACTGCACCCCAAAAATTAATTTGGCGGTAGTAATACTTCATCGAGGGTGCTAGCAAGTGGCCCATCAGAAAAATGACAAATGCAATTTGAAAACAAATCCTTCTCCAGCTTGCCTGACTCATCTCTGATATTCCTATTTATAAATTCTTGGGCTGCATGTAGGCTGCGAACCCCTGCTTTGTCCATGCCGAGTGAGCTCTTGATAAAATCAATTGATTCTTCGGTAATGCTGGTTTCCCTTCCCTTCACATCACGGTTGCCGCAGGGGACACCGAAAACCTTGTGTATATCTTCAACCCAGAACCTGAGAATCTTATTTTCATTGATGCATATGGCAAGACAGTGAACATCGACCTTATTCATGGTCCATGCACTAAATTTCAGGCTCAACTTCTGTAGTACTGGCAACTTCAGAATTCCAGTACGTGAATCCGATTTTGTTGACAAGACATTTCTTGAACTCGGTGAACCCCTTTAGTAGCTCAGCTACATGCTTGACAGAAATACGGAATGCCTGCTGGCTATGGATCCTGCATCGCTGCCAGCGTCCGACATACCTGTGTCGAGAAAAGATCTGCAGTTAGCGTTACGAGGGAGCTAGAATGACAACCGATTTTTATTAACCATATTTTTATGGGATCACACGGACGTAGACACTAGTTAACTGAATTGCACATATGTACCAAACCATCCCGTCGCATTAACCTATTTTTGGGGGGTTTGTTCTTAATGGAAATCTGGCCGAACTCTATGCATCTGCTCTGACGAGATCTTTGAAGCGAGATTTGTTTTTTGCCACCACGCAACACAGCATGCCTATGAACTACTAATCTCCTTCTGTTCTTTGTTGTAAGCATGGCAAGACGATTTCTAATGCCATGCCGTGCTGACTACAAAGTCCAGTTATCAGCTCATGCCATAGCTCACAATCTGTACCTTTTCGCCCACCCCGGAGAGTTCGGATCCATTTTCCCTCTCGAGAGTGCGGACTCAGCTTGCCCGTCAGCATCCTGCTCACCAACCCGGTGACAGCTTGGACGATACCCACCACAGATTGATCCTGCTCCATCGAGTTTACATGGCTTCCCTCTCCCTCTTCTCTCGCGACTTTACCATCCACCACATCCTCTGCAGCGTACTCGCAGATAGCAGCACTGGAAATGGAGGAGACACGGCCTACCGGCCAAATCATGGAGTAGATTTTCTTAGGCTTAGCTCATTTATTACTGCCTCATTCATCAATCTCCAGGCGCAATACAACAATCTCGATAACAGGTTCACTTGGACCCAAGAGCCAAAACTCCACTCCCATGAGTTAGTAAGATCTATCCTTGTCATTTTAGTGTTATACTCTACAAGCTGCAGTAACCACTTCGTGCCCTCACTGTCCTTCAAATGTTTGTCATCAAAGACACCTCACTTTGTCGAACTTCACAATATTTAACTTTGATTAAAAGTTCCATGAAATGTGTTTTCTTTACATGTGCATGCAACATGTTGAGAAGAGACAGTAGCTTTTGGAAGATCGTCCCAGGACATTCAATAATCTTTGGTTGATGAGCACTTCCGCTCTGGTGAACCGGTAGTTTGACACACCAGTTATCTTTGTCTGTAGAGGAAAAACTGCTGACATGAAAATATTCTGTTGTGAAATGACTTTTGATTCGGATGTCTATTTGTTGTAGACACCCACCAATTTATGTAGCCTTAGTATGGTTGGAGAAACCGATCAAAAAATGGTAAAATAACTCTCTTGAATGAGGGTTGGTGAAAGGTGATAGATACCGATATATATTTGTAGAGCCACAAGCATTTGGGCAAGTCATTCAACAACATCTTTGGGAATGCAATAGCGTCGTGGTTCACGTTGAGAGCCTACCTAGAAATGAGAGGCGTCGGGGAACGCACCAATAACATAGGAGGTGTCAAGTGTTCAAGATCATGTTCTTGTTTCGCCTTTTTGCTGCATTGCTTAGCGAACCTCCTCGAAATAATTACTTCAGAAAAAAGGTTTTGCACACAATTCTACCCGGTAGAGGGGGGTAAAGAAGTAGGCAGTTAGGAATAGCTACATTGTTCATGGCGAAGTAGGCTGAACTTCCAACCGTCCCTATCTATGTTATTTAGCGACAGATACAACGTGGTGGCAGTGGTGGCTCGGCCGCCGTGCCCATGACTCCATGAGCATGAGCGAGCTCCTCTCTTGTTTGTTGTTGTACTTCTACCTGCTGGATGTGTTCCACTCGAGCCTAAGGCTTTATAAGCATGGCATGCACAACAAGAATAACAAATTGGGGATGTCTGTTCATACATCTCTCTTTTCTGTCTAGAACACAGTGTTGCTCACACATCTACGTGGTGCAGTGAATGGGAATCGCAAAGCTTTTCCGATTTTAACTGGCTATCTTACGAGCATACTTTAGATTTTAATTATTTGTCATCTCGGGGACATGTGCAATAGTATGACGCATGTTGTTCATAGGGGACTAATTTTATTGAAATTTAAAGACAATAGTGTTGTTTCGTTTTCAGCTATATTTTGCCAAGCTAAAGTTTAGCAACTTCGCATGTGTTTCGTTTTTGCCATATTTTAAAGCCGCCACATTTTACTATTTATATGGCTCACCTGTTATATAGAGTGCATTTTTTAAAACTTTTATCATACTTTGTGGCTTCCATAATCTCAGCCAGACTTTTGTGTCGGCCGACACTTTCCAAACTTAGGCTTGGAAACCAAACAGCCCTATTTCTCAGTATTTTTTCTTTAGAGATTGTTTGGTTTGTACACTATACTTCAGGAAAAATTCTTTGTGTTCTTTTGCAACGCATCAAATGACATGTATCGCAAATTCATGTGTTTTCATTTCTTGTGGAATTCAACATGCCATAACACCATGTTCCTACATTTTTTTTCTCTTTCCGCATTTGAAGATCTTTTGAACCTACTAGGCCCTAAATCTTATCAAATAAATGCCTCCCGGCCAGTCGAAACACATCTTGCGTTTCATGTCTCTCAAAAAAAAACATCTTGCGTTTCATGTGGTTCGGTCAGGCCTATCGTTACCAAAATCGTATGTGCATCCTTGCCAAAATAAAGCTATAGATTTGAACTCTGCATCGCTGTTAAACTACTGGTTGGCAATCCATCCATGCTTACAGCTCAGTTTCGCCTTGTGCTGTGCATTGGGCAACAAACTGATAGGCGACTTGAGGAAAAATATTGAAAGGCAACTTGAGGAAAAATCATGATAATTTCTGACACTGAATCAAAGCTAAAAGAAAATTAACACTATCGATTGCAGATCTGATGTACAAAGACAGATACAAGAGCATTCTTTTTAATAAACCAATTCTCACAAGGCAAGAACTCATATGACAAAACTCTGAGCTGTGCACGCTAAACCATTCATACATTATAACCGTCAGAAAATCTCACTTGGCAAATGGGGAGAGTATTTTCCAAGTCCTTTGCCACAAACACACGCCTTTTCCTTTGTCGATGAAAACAATATCAGTAAAGAATACAACAATAATGTATTTGTGTCCATAAAATACAGACACCCCTGCGAAAATCAACCCATCCATATCTGCAAACAGTCTCACGTCTCCTCATACAAAAGAAAACAGCATCTGAGCGCAAGCCATGCGACTGCCAAAAAAAACACAGCCCAACTGTGAGGACTACTAGCAAACTGGTGGTCAAACCTGACAATCGAGTCCAAAATGGCATCGACCATGCAACTCACCCTATCCTGAGACACTGCCATGTTCTCTTTCAGCTCCTTGCTCAGGTCCAACGTCACAGGAGACCACAAGAGATCAATCTCTCACGAAATGCGGTCAAGCTCCTGTCCATTTGCTAACCAGGCAGAAGGCCAGAGTCACTCAGCAACGATCACTTATCTGGAAGATTTTTTACGGCTAAGGATCTCCTGCTCTTTGAGGCGTTGCTGAAAACGCGACAGGCGTGCTTGGAGACTGACCAAGCCTGCAGCCTTACGTGACAGCAGAAAGCTCAACTGTGTTACATAGTTGTCAATAAGGCTACCTGGTTGGTCAACTTCTGCCAAAAGGTTCATCTCCTGAGAAAAAAGTGCAATTAGTTTAGGAGCATGGCATAAAATAATGGTATTGTAAACTACCAACATTCTCAACCAGCAGAGACATCTTCCGAAATCAAACATAAGTACAAAATTCGAAATGCTTTTGCACGTACAAGCACGACATTTTACTTATGATTTAGAGTATCTGAGTAATCTGGATACCTGATATTCTAAATGATTAATGTCGTCTAACACTGAACTGAATGAAATGGGTAGTTTCATGCACACAGGAGAAAGTAGTTGCACAAATCAAAGACTAGGATGAACGGTTATTTACACACAGAACAGCTAGTATAAGCATGCTAATGCAAGTCTGTCCATACAATGAAAGATCGAAGTTCCCAAACATTCAACCATTCTTCGCAAGATCAAGAAGAGAACATATTTCCAGCATCAGAAGTTCAAATCAAACCATGGAATTCAGCGTCTAGCGGTTACCTTGAAAGTGGTAAGCAGATTAGTACTGGTTACATGATATGCCACTCTGTAGCAGAACTTAAGATTTTTTCCGTTTCAATGAGGGACTACGTTAGAGCTAAGTAGTTCTCTCTGGAATCATTGGAACTGTAAGCGCTCGATATGTTAACAGTTTTACCCTAGATTAATATATGTATGCTTACATCGTAAGATGGCGGAACCTCAGAACATAGACAGCATAATTTGGCATGGATTAAGTCAATCTAAAGAGCATTTGTTATAGAATGACAGAGTTTATTCAGCACATGAACTAGAACTTACTTCCCGCACAATCTCCATAGTATTCTCAATTTCCTTCCTGTGAGCTGCAATGAGGGCCTCCTCTTCCTGATATAGAAAATAAAGATTTACACCACAAGTTCCATTCAGGGTGAATAAGACGTACCAGCAAAATATTGTTTACCTCAAGAATTGCATCAATCTCCACATCATCACAAGAACTTTCCTTTTCAGATAGCCTTGATGAAGCCTGAGAAACTGAAGCCGAAATTGGCCGTTGTTGCTGCTGTTGCAACTGCCTTGCCTGCTGCACCTTATACCCAGGCCGACTTATCTCAGATCCACTATCCTTTTTTGTGTAGTTGCTCTGCTTTTCAGCTTTTTCTTCCCTATAAGCCTTTCTCCGGGGAGGTGAGACTTTTGTAGCCTTTTCCTCCTCTTGCATATTTGTTGAATTCTGAATTAACTGTGCTTTACTGTTGTAACCAGTTCGGACAGAATTCAAATCAACCCTCTCCCTATCATTCAAACCAGATGCTCCATTTTCTTCTTTTCCTCTATTAGAATAACTTGGAATCATACTAAATGTATTCCTATCAGGCTCAACCGAAGAGCTGGAGGTAAAATTCTCAGCACCTCTCCTAGATGTATCAACAGGTCTCTTCTCCTGGATCTGGTTGGGTATTTCTTCAGCCTCAACAGATAAAGGATAGGATGGAGCAGATGAAGACTCCCTCATGGAAGGAATAGTTGGTGCAGTAGACTGCTCTTTTCTAGTGTTGCCACCCTTTGAAAGACTTTTAACCCTGTTAATTGATCAGCAACTCTACTCAATAAATAACCAGAAGCATTCTAAATGATGATTTACCATATATGAATTGGATTTTATAAAGTATGTTTTGTGCCATTACCTATCAGCGTATCTCAACGTATTTAATGTGTGTTCACATGAACCTGCATTTGGAGAAATGCAAGAAATCATCACCGTCCGAGAGTTGCCAACAAACGAGTCACGGAGAACCTCTGTGAGCTTGCTTCCTCTGAAAGGAATGTGTATCTGGTCATTGTCAAGGGCTCGGATGCATTCCTTAAGAGCAAGGAGGCTCTTGTTTATCTCTGCTCCTTCAATTCTGGATGTGAGAATATATTTACAGGTCAATAAATTTTTTAATTGTGCCAGATCAATGTTTGGAATATAACAGGCAAATGACTGGAGACAAAAGTAATACCTTGTCTGCCTATCGTTATCTGTTGTATCAGCACCACGTTCGCTACCAGCAAGATCAATGAAAGATATTTTCCCCACTGCTTTCGTACTCTTAGCTTCATTAGCATCCCGGTTCCTTTGCCTCCTGGTATCAGTTACTATAATATGCTTCTTAACAGCCAGTTGCAGAATGGCGTGCGACCTTGATGATTCTTCATTGGCCCCTGTTGACCCTGTGCTCCTTGCTGCATTTCCCCTCTCAATATATTCCCTGACAATCTGGACATCAGAAACCTCAAATTCCTGTAGACCAACGATGCAAACTTGTTTCTTGCCATCCTCCCTCATCAGTAAGTGTCTACAAAAAGGTGAGAAATTTGAGTTTAGCTAGATGTGCTGCCATTATTTCAGAATAGCAAATACATATAGGATACAACAAAAGCAACTTAAACATTAAAAACATGCCACAATTCTGACTAAGCATCCCTAAATAGGACTTTGTCAATGAAACACTGAATGTTAGTACTCCCTCTGTCCCGAATTACTTGTCACAGATTTGTCTAGATACACATGTATCTAGACGCGTTTTAGTGTATAGATACACATGTATCTAGACGCGTTTTAGTGTATAGATACATGTGAATCTAGACAAATCTGTGACATCTAGTTCGGGACAGAATGAGTATGTGCATGCACCCCATCACCAAACCATGAGAAGAAAAAAGCAATAGAACTTAAGGCATGGACTTTTGTGTGTATGAAACAACAAACCTTCTGTCTGATAGAAGATCATAGAGTTTCCCACCATATATCTCAAAGTAGCTGAGCCACAGCTTAAAATTTTGATTCCGATATACTGGTTGATGCAAAAGACGAATCATGTCTTGTGCCGCTCTCAGAGGCAACGGTTGCATTGTGTATGTCTTGCCACTACCTGCTCATGAATTGAATTGATTAAGAACATCACAAGGGGAGCTCATGAGCAATCTAGAAGGCTAATTTCGGAAAATAAGTGGTTATATTTATTTTCAGGTTATCACATCAGAGCTACAATACACAAGTCGATCATCGGAAATTTGTAGACAGTGAACTACTTCTCAAGTTCTCAACAATGTAGTTATTTGCACAAGACTTGTGCATGGATGCACGAGCATGCTGAAAATTGACAAAAGAAGACAAACAATATTTTGCACAAACCATGACTTCAGTTAATTGTGCTTAAAGATATGCAATATGCTTTCTGTGGAAAAAAGGTGTTGCCTAACCTGTTTGTCCATAAGCAAAACATGTTGCTTTTGTTCTCTGGAATATTATTGGTATGATGGGTTCCACAGTCTCGCGATACACCTGTCCAGAGAAAATCCCAAATAAAAAATCGTGAATTTTCTGAAAATGTATTGCACACCATTCAGTATGATATACAAAAGCAATAGCATGGTATAGGAAAAATGATTCTGTCGTACTTCAGAACTATGTAAACTGGAAACTGGTAGAAGAAAATTTAGCACCGGCTCACTGCCATCCCAAAGTTGGATGGACACTATAGATACATTACGGTGGAGTAACACAGTAGTCAAACATCCTCTGAACAAATTTGCTCAGAACTAACGAAGCAGCCCCATGGCCAACAAATAGGTGTGCATGCAAGCAAGCGGATGGACGAGTAGTGCAGTAAGCCAAGGCTGCAGAAATGATGATGGGCAGGAAGAGGTAGTTGTACAGTTAGGCACATTTGTGCGTGAGCAAGTGACTAGAACAGGGTTGAAGAACCATACTTGCCATTGAGCTGACACGTCTACTGAGCTGAACAGCAGGTAGTGATACACTGCTTCAATAAGAGTGTGGTCTGAGAGGGCACAAGGAAGAGCAACTGAGTGTAGAAAGGCATGAGCACATTGGCTAATAAACATGTTGCTGCTTCAACAATCGAATATGGGGGGTCTCTAATGGATATGTTGGACATTTTTTCAGATTCTCTCAACAAAAACATAATCCAATTTCTTAGTTATAAACAACAGGATGATTAGTAATCCCAGGCTGACAGATCCACAGCACTTCAAAAGTTCAAATATCCAAGTTCGGGGGTGAATGACTGGAGCGACCTTGCCAGCTGTCCCACACAAAATTTCAAATGCCATCTTTTTGTTCTTCAATTGTCAAACCATCATGCGTTCAAGAGAGCAATTTTATGATTTTCCACCAGGCTCAACTTTACACCAATTTCTAGTTCTGTCCCAGGTCCAAAATAGCTCTAAGCCAACACTGAATTTGAAGCATCCTCTTATACAATAAGCAGTTCTGGAGTACCGCAGAACCAAGAAAATTTAGAATAATTACAGAATGCGGGTCGAACAAGAGAATAGTACCTCGTCATTAGAAACATCCTCATCCAGGACAGCGTCAAAACAAAATTCATGTTGTTCCACATAAGCTGTCAAGTCCACCTTCCAGCAGAAATAATATGTTAATATATATAGTACATGGTAGGAAGAACTAAAATAAAGGAACTCCCCAGGACCACTTCAGTTCTTAAAGTTTATAGCCATGTTAATTTATTGTCATTCCAACAATTGAACTAAATGCTACTTCCTCTGTTTCCTGTTATAAGACGTTTTGGCGTGTTTAATTGGCAAGCCAAAATGTCTTATAGAAGGGAACGGAGTGAGTACTTTGCAAAAACAAATAACTACACAGAAGATAACAGGAACTACTAGGATTTCAGTTAATCGTGATACTTTACTGCAATAGAGTGAACAATCATTTTAAGGCTTTAAGCAACAAAAGTCCGCATGTTCAATTCCATTTTCTGAAGAATTTGCCACTTCGATGCAGTAAATGTCCAACACGTGAGTTACTCATAGCAAACAAAGTGAGGTGTTCAGTCGCCATTCACATTAGAGGTTGCAACATAACTGAACCAAACTAAGCTTTTCTTGCATATTGAAAGAACAAATAGGTCCCTTTATCGCAAATGTACGCTAGCATCATTAGGAAAGCAAACGCGACTATCCATGGTATGATGGTATAGTGGGCATGAACAGGGGTTATCAGTTGGCACTTTCAGATTCTAATAAAAAGTGAAATGGAACAGCCAGAAAAAGTGTAGGATATGTCAATTTAAATGAGCATGCTAATCCCTCATGTTCATATGTTGCTATCTAAAGCATCGTAGAGATATTCAAGAAAAAAATTGATTTTCATGAGAAGGTAGACAATGAACAACAAAAGCTTACATAACAAAAAAAAACAAAAAAAAAAGTATAATGAAAGCACAACAAAATTTCTCGAAGGTGAACAGTATATACCTTCAGCTTAGGTTCATAAACTGTCAATGAAGATAAATCATGCACGGTTACAGCATCCTCTTCCTTTCGAGATAACTCCTTTCTGTTCAGAGGTCTCTTCCTTACCTGAATATATTGTAAGACTAAGTCAGGTATATCTGTTAGGTGTTGAAAAGTTCTCACAAACATACCCACAAAGATTACCATACCACAACTTTGATCTTCGCAACATTATTTTCTCTGTTGGTGCTCTCTTTTTCACTCGTCACTGCATTATAATTATCCGCTAGACCTTGCTGGTTTCCTGTTAACACATCATCGTCGTCCTCATCATCAGTTTCCTTTGGCATAAAGGGTGATGGCTCAAATGGTTCAGAATCTACATCCTGCCAAAAGGAAAGCAGTAAGTTGGGATGAACTGCATGAAGACATTTCAACCCATGAGTCAATAGAAAGTATGAACTCGCCATTAACTCATGAATGTTAACAAAAAAAACAAGCGGGCACGTTGCAGATATGGTTTAGAGACGTACATCAGAAAGAAGTCCAGTGTCATCCATAGCATGGAGGTCCAGGAGACCAGCTCCAAGATCACCTCTAAGTTCAGGTGAGTACAGACCATCTGCAGAGTTCCCGCTGCCAAAATTCTGAGCAGTTGGCGTGAAGGGCTCAGAGACTGATGCGGGCAAAGACTCTCCGTTAAAATTCAAGCTTCTCAGCAGCATATATAGTCTCTGTTTCTCTTCAATTGACTGTGGTCCATAACCCTACCAAACAGCAAAATGTAAGATATACAGCCATACATGTTGAAAGCATGTGCATTGGTGAAGACTATAAATCAAATAGGACAACTATAAGTATTGAGGTCCTTGTGGCATGCAATAGTTGAAGAGAACAGTTTTAGTTGGAGCAGGAAGATTTCAGTGCGCATGACTAACAACAGTTCAAGTCACCTGAAAGATATTCTTGTTCCAAGTTAACTTGCTAAGTTCAATTTTTCATCCATCTGCATTACAGCTAAACCTGTTTAGCTGAGTTTCCTAGATACCTAAACTACCACACGGTTAAAATGGAAGTGCAAGAAAGACATAATCCTGATTGTTAGGTAGAAAACATTTCATCTGCAATCAGAATTGAGGCATAACGAAGGCACTTGCAGTTCCTCATACAACCAACATTAAGACAACAATAAAATAAAATGTATAACAGCAATTTATCTCAGATTATTCTCACAATAAGAGTTGAACTTCAAACGCACTAGGTAATAGACGCAGGTCAGCATGTGCCAACTGATGAACAGTTCCTCATACAGCCAACATTAAGACAACAATCCAAAAAAAAATGTTTATGAATGATTTATCAGATTATTCTCCCAGTAGGAGTATGAACTTCAAACGCACTAGGTAAGAGACGCAGGTCAGCATGTGCCAACTGATGAACAGTTCGGCGAAGTGAATCCACTCAATTCGGTGCAAACCGTTAATCGCAAGGTAAGATTGATCAATATCTACAGGCGATCCGGAACATACAAGTACAACAGTAGAAAGCACCCCTAAAAAAACAGTTGAAAAACAAACCAAAGACCGCGTCTCCGCAATCGGGCGTGCAATCTAGCTAGATCAAACATTTCGGGGCGAGAAACCCCACCTGCATGAGCAGACTAGGCAGCATGCCTGCTCCGCCGGCGCCGCCTCCAAGGGCGCCGGCGCCGCGCTGGTCCCCGGCGGCGGGGCCAGCCGAGGAGGCCGCGAGGTGCTGCAGCCCCGCGGACTGAAGCCAGCGCGCCATGACGGCGTCGCTCGAGTCGCCCATGGCCGCGGAGGCTCCTTCGGCGCCCGCTGCGCCGGCGGCGGACCCCGCGCCGCCGCCGGCGAGGCGCTGCGACCTCCGCTGCGGCGCCAACTTGGCGGCTGGGGCCGGATCACGCGGGTCCGGCGGCGGCGCGGCGATCCGGCGAGTCGGGGCCCAGATCTGCGGAGGTCGGGGAATGCGGGCGGCGGATTTGAGGCCGAATTGGGGGAAGACGGAGGAGCCTTTTTTATTTCCTTTTCTTTCTCTCTCCGCTTTTTTTTTGGGTTTCGAGGAGCCGATGAGAGAGAGTTTAAAAGGAGAGGGAAAAAGGTGGCTCCCAAATGGTGATTTGTTTTTCCATTTGGCAGCCAGATGGGCTAGGTTTTTGTTTTTGTTTTATTTTATGTTTGTAGTAATGTTGTTTTTGTTTGACAATGATGTGTGCATTTGGGGAGAAGGATGGCCGGCTCGAGGTTTATTTTAGATGCTAGTTGAGTGTCATTAGTGGTTTGGCGATTAGCATGACAACAAGAACAAATGGTGGTGGTAACACCAATCGTCAAGTGGTCGGAAGTCTGGACACGAGAGTCGGAACATTCTACAAAAGCACAAAACTCCAAACCCTTTGTCGATTAAATTCATTATGCATTTCTACTTAAAAACTAAAAGGGTACATCTTAACCCTCTTGGGGGTAGAAAATGGGCATTGTCGTACTAGTTCAAAATAAGGCTTTGCTCCTCTATACCAAACTAGTCGCGAATCTTTGAACTCGATGGTTGTGGTCATGCATCTTCATGTTGGGAGTTTTGCAAAGAAAATGGCTCACTCTGGTTGATATCGATGTACTCGGGTTTTTCACTTTCCTGCATCGTTTTTGTATTTGTAAGCATAGCATTACTTGGGTAGTAGAAAAGCCTTGCTATAGCATGTGCATGTCTATATTGTTGTTTAGATTTAAAATACTGACTTGATAAACGTGGGATTTTGTTCATGATCAAGGGTTTGGTGAATTGTCCCATCAACCGACTATTGCATATTTCGTTTCTAGCTAAAACGGTATGTGGACATTGCAATTGGCACATCATGAAAGAATACGAATTTTGTAGATATATGTGGGTAATAGCACCCACATGTCTTAGATAGCGATATCCATTTGCGATTACGTTTCAGAATAGTTGATAAGTGCCATCGGAAGTAGCCACAAATAGTTTGAGAGTACAGGCCATCATGGTATTCTTTTTGTTGGGTTATAAAAAAATCTATTTTCCTTGTAATACAATAGTTATTATTTCTCATGGAATTTACTTTTAAATTGTTAGTTTATTTTTTCGTGAGAAATGTGCCAATGCAACATTCCAAGTAAAAGAATCAAGATGAGGTCATTTACATGTAAAAAAAAGTAAAGTAAGACTCATGTAATTATAGAAAGAATAGCAAAAAATTTACGAGCGAACGTTTAAATTTTAGTTTATTGGAGCAAACACATGCCCCGATCGTCAGATCTCCAAAGTGAGCGGTGGATGGCAACTTTTTTTTCACTTACTTCCACTGCCACGTGGCTAATTTCCATTGGTCTGTTGCCACTTGCTATTGGAGTCCTAGTCCTAGAATAATAGTTTTACAATGTTGCTATGGCTCAAAACAAATCTCGGTTTCATCTCATACCACGAATATGATCGACAATGGAGTTTGTATGTTCAGTTATTGGAAATATATGGATCTCATTCGGAAAAGAAAAAAAAACAAATGTTGTGACAAGCTCTCGCCAAGTTAATTCGTCCCACAAGACGGTTCTCAAGCAAACCTTTTTTTTTTTGGAACGGTAGCTAAGCGATGTTAGATCCCATCAGAACATGAAACATCTCGGTGGCATTGGCCTGTTTACAATTCAGTCAAAACTAGCTCCCAAAGATGTTGTGTACTTACAAGTCTCAACCACCACTCTCATGTGACAATTCAGTCAAAACGAACCCAACTCTCATGTGACAATTCAGTACTTACAAATCGCAACCACCACTCACCGATGGGCTTGCTACTGATCTGATCGTGAGCCAACCATGAACCATCCCATCCGTTAGCTCGTCCCTCAACCAAACGATCTGACGGGGTGGGGCCCAGTTACGGCGGTTGGCCAGCTGCAGTAACCGGCCCTGCCGTCACAGCTCGAAGAAGACAGCAACCTGGCACCAAACAGAAAAAAAAAACTCGCCGACGCCGTGGCCGCTTTAGCTTGGCCGCAGAGGATCCCTGGGTCGCTCTGCATTGCCACCGCCTGCCGCAACGGACCCTTCCACAGAAAGCGTCAAGGCATCTCCAGCGACGCGGCACAAACGGAAGATGAGCGCGTCTGCTGGAGCGACGCATCGTGTTCAGGGCATCTGCAGCGACGCAAATGTGGCGTAAATATGCGGCATGTTTGCGTCTCCGCGAACGCTGCGCGGTCGCGCCTAGCGTCCGCTCCCTTCCCCCCACGGACCCGCCTGGCAGTGATCCTGGCTCGATCGGCCTTGAATTAAAGCATAGCAAGCGCGCCGATGTCAACCGCCGGAGTGGCAACCGCGCCGATCAACCCGCCAACCGCCGGAATGGAGCACCGAACCGCCATGGAAGAGCAACCGCATGCCTCTTTGTTATACGCGCCACCATTAATCCCCGCAGATTATAACCCATGCGCATGCTGTAATTCACGTCGAACTGTCGGCTTCTTCTTCTTCTTCTCCAACACCGGCTAGCCAGGCGACATGAGCGACTACATCTTGCCGTCGGACTCGGAGAGCGAGGGCAAGCCGCCGGGATGGCGGCATTGGTGGGAAACCCCTGCGACGCCCAGCGACCCTGCCTCCACGCCGAGTGAGGAGGAGGAGGACGCAGGCGCCGTTGCCAGCGACGGCCAGGAGGAGGAGGATGATGGAGGCGCCGTTGGCAGCAATGGCGAGGAGGAGGAGGAAGAGGAAGAGGAGGAGGACTCCGACGCTAGGTTCGCCCGGCTGGAGGCGCAGGAGGCGGCGGACGAGAAGGTGGCGGCTAGGAAGGAGGTCAGGGCCCGGGCAAGGGCGCAGGCGGCGCGTCGTCGTCCGTACACCGACAACTACGACAAAGACGCCACTTCGTCCGACTCAAACTCCTCCACGGACGCGTCGTCCGACAGTTCCTCTTCCGACAAGGAGGTGACAAGCAAGAGGCGCAGGAGTGAGGACGACGAAGCAGGGCCTTCTAACAAGAAGGTCAAGAATTAGCTTATAGCTTGTTTGTTTTTAAATTTGTTTTCTAGTTTGTATGTTGAATATGTTTAAATTTGTTCGATTCGAGTAATCAGTACTAGTTGTTTTCGCGTTTAAACTTGTTTTCGAGTAATCATTCATACAAATTGGAGAGTTCTTTAACAAAAAAAGTAAAAGAAGGAGCAAGAAAACAAAACATTGGGATATCCAAAATGCGTCAGACAGCTAAGGGTGACTCCCGACGCAAACGAACAATTCGCGCCTCTCAATCATTTTCATGTCCGTCAGGCAACGTAAACGGACGGCACGGACAATTTAAACGTCCGAAATGCGTCGTCATGCGGTCAGCTGCGCAACCTCCGCGGCCAGCGACTTGTGGCCCGGCCCCGTGACGAGCCTGTGGCAATCGCAGCTGTCGGCGCGAGTGACGCTGGCTGTGAGAAGATCTGACTGACAGCCTTCCACGCGTACGGCGACCTGGAGGATCGGATCGTCTAGCTTGGAAGCATATGTGACGTTCTGATTCTGAAACCCTGAAAGCTTCTGACCAAGGATAGAGGGGTTCATATTTTGGAGCAGCCTCAGCATTGTCTGTACACTATACTAGCTTGTTTCAGCTGTGGGAAAGGTTCTTCGGTCTTGTGGGTATGGGAAATAGAAGATGTACATCTACAGGTATTGGATCAACGTGGCCAATAGGATTGAACAGGTGCTCCATGTTGACGAGGAAGATAGGCCTAGCTCGTTTGCATTCTATCTAAGGTTAAATTCAGGATTCAGCTGCACGAAGAATCCCACGAGGAAAAACCTGGCCAACGGCATGCAGTTAACATCGTCATACCCAAGTGACTTGTCCTTGTTTAAGCCATGAACCCCGGAAACCCGCTTCTTTCGGCACCAGCAAGTCGGCTTGATCTTGGAACAAGTCACATAAATAGTGCCTACGAATTCCTGACACCTACCATCCCCATGGAATCATTCTCTATCCATCCCACGTATTTCTTTTTCTATATGAACTTGTGTGCCATGTAACTGGAACATGTCAATTTCAGCTAATGCCCCTTATCTTTTCTACCGGAACTTCTAGCATTTGCTAGTTTCTCCTCATTTTATCCTTCATATGAGCGAGGCATATATGCAACCACTTTTATAGAGGCTTGATGGCTTGGAGTACCGTTTTAAATTGAGGTGGGGTACCATTAATCTTAGCCAGGTTTGAAACCGCCACTCTCTTAAAGTCCACATGCTTAGCCCTGTTGAGTAGCGATTCATATCATGCTTGTACATGTACTCTTGCAGCTCTACATAACGTGTACTACGGATGTTTGTACTGAGACTTGGTATTGGATATTGAGGCATTCACAGCCCAAATACCTTAAATTGAGGCGTTTGGATGTGCTAGGTATTCGGCCTGGCTGAATATTCATTTGAGCCGATTCAACTACCGCGAGCAAATCCCGAATGTCCAGCCCCGAATCTGGACATCGCTGGGTACTGATGCCAGACGAGCATCTCTTTCTCACCCCGAGCGCTAGACCTAGCACGTCGTCGACCAAGCAAATCATCGGTGGCGAGGTAAATCAGACGCTTCCCCTATGGATTATCTGGCGTGCACCAGCGTCGGAGGCCTCCACCTCGCCTTCCCTTCCATCCCTCAATTCGTGCCGCCTCATCTCGCGATTTTTTCTGCAGGTCGAGCGAACTCCACCTCCGGGAAGGACCGGGCGAGCTCCATCCCTATCCACCGTCAACCAGTGCAGGTAGGGCCAGCCCGTTCCTGTCCCTCCGGCTGTCGAGACCGCCGGCATCCGACATTCATCTACAAGTAGATCAAAGCAATTCATCTTAATTACCGCTTATAAAAAGTTTTTGTTCTCCCTAATTTTTGCACTCGGGACAATTAAACAGGTGGTAAAAATTGGGGTGTTACAATACGGTTGGCATGTACCTTTTTCGATATATATCCTCTCCGAACAAGACATGCCAACAAAATCCCACCGTCTTCGGTTTGTTCATCATCTATTACCAACGGCGTTGAAGAAGCTGCAATCTTCTTTGCTTCATGTTTTCAAAAGTGCTGCAATTTGGCATTTCCTCTTCATTTCTACACAATAGAAACATATAAGTGAAAAATTCCTCTTCATTTCTACACAATAGAAACATATAAGTGAAATTCCTCTTTATTTCTACACAATAGAAACATATAAGTGAAAATTTTCTCTTCCCTTCTACACAATAGAAACATATAAGGGAAAAATTCCTCTTCCTTTTTACAAGTGTCAAACTACCAATTGAATCAATGCAAATGACATTTTAACACTAACACAGACAATATGAGAAAATTTTAACATTAACAAGGAATGGGGGCAATTCATCTTCCAGATTTAGAGAATTTGAGGGGAGCGAAGCCCCCACGCGGGACATCGGGAGCAGACCTGCAAAGGAGCCATCGGCTTATCAGGGATGGTCGGCCAGTTGAGCTAGCCCCGGTGCTCCGCTTTGTACTAAGTTTGCAAAATTACCATTTTGTATGATAACTCGCGAAAAAGTGATGATTTACCTGTTATTTGTAGCGCGAGGAGCTCGTTAGGCACGCGATGGAGGCATTGGCACTACCTTCGGGACAACGGTCCGACAAAGCACTTGCAAGATTCGCTAAGGTATGTCGCAATAGAATCGTGCCTTCTTTTTGTTAAGTTAATCTCATATTGTTATTTCGAATGTGACAGACTGGCATTGCTCGTGTACGTTCATTGGTCGCGATCCTTGGTTGTCGTTTTATGGTGGAGACAATGCCTAGCGGCTCGAGATCAAACTTGGCTTATGGATAGAGCACGAGTGGTCAGAACGTCGAGCTTGGGGATGATATTGATGAGGATCCAGTGGATATGCTTGAGGAGGAACTCAAGGCTGAGGTGGATGACTTCTTGAGACGGGTATGTGTTTGTTAACACAAACTCTCATTTAATTGCACCATGTGTTTTTTGCTAACCATTTCAATTATAGGCTAAATATGCGATGGAGAGGAAGGTGAATGGACAAGATCATGACGAGATAAGCACTTCTCATCTAGAAGATCCTCCAAAGCCGACTCGGCCTACTCAGCCTCGCGACTTTGGTCTCAAACCGAGGAGGCCTTATAAGCGTTGGACTCCGGAGCAGAAGACAAGATATCAGCGTCTTCGGCCACGCCTTAGGCATCCAGCTGTCATCAAAGATGATGAAGAAGAGGAACATGCGGCAAGGAGGAGGAAGAATGAACAACGCTCGAAGGCCAATCACGAGCACCTCTCAACAAATGTGAGAGCTAAGGGCCAAAAAAATGAGAACCGCCTTGATGTGTTGTCCAATTTGTCATGAACTATGTTTAACTCTATTGTGTACCATGTTGAACTCTGTCATGAATTTGATGTTATTTTTTATCAAATTATTGTGAAAACATTGTTTTCGATACTGTTGAAATATTGCTGTCAAAGGTAGCTGACACTACTGCTGCAAACTATTCATGTGAAAGTCTGAAATCATGACGCCGCGTCGGCGGGCGTTATGGGTTTGCTCTGGTCCTTGACCACACCCATAGTTCACAACATGACGCCAGGCCCCAAGGCGCCATGGTTCTGAATACATGGCGCCGAGTACCATGGCGTTGTTAACCTTAGATGGGGGCTCGGGCCGTCCACGTATGAAAATACCACAGCGTCGAGGTACATGGCGCCGTGCTATCAAACCTCGACGCCGTGCGGTTGGGCGCCATGCTAAAGAGTTAGACCATCGAAATAGTTTCGTCCGAAGTTCATTCTGTGAAATACTTACCAAAAAAAAGGGTCAATTGTGTCGAAATCGCCAGGTTTGGTCCTAGAACTTGCAAAACATATGCTACCATCCTACAACTTGCAAATCATTGGTACTGACAGATGGGCCCCGCATGTAAGATGGCATCAAAAGGTCCATATGCTAGTTAAAAATATTAGGTGTCTTTCTGCAAAATCTGTAACACCACGTGTCAGCACTTGATTGATTGAGTACCAAATCATCACATGATTTGCAAGTTATAGGATGGTGGCATATGTTTTGCAAGATCTAGGACCAAACCTTCACATGAGGAAGTTGTAGGACCAAAGATGTAATTAGCTCTATTGAAAATAGAACATGTATTTCTACGGGTATTGGATCCATGTGGCCAATAAATTTGAATAGGTGCATCATGGGCGAGGAGAAAGATAAACCTAGCTTTTTTGCATTTTGTCCAAGGTTAAATTGGCAGTTCAGCTACACAATGAGTCTCACGAAGAAAAATCTGGCCAGCGGCATGCAGCTAACACAGAAAGCCCGAACATTGTTGCCCTTGTTTGAGCAATGAACCTTGGAAACCCGCTTCTTTCGGCACCATCAATTTGGATTGGTCTTGGAACAAGTCACATAAATAGTGCCTACGAATTCCTGACACCTACCATCCTCATGGAATCATTCTATATCCATCCCACGTAATTCTTCTTCTGTATGAACTTGTGTGCAATGTAACTGGAACAGATCAACTTCAGCTAATATACCCCTTATCTTTTCTAGCATTTGCTTGTTTCTCCTCATTTTATCCTTGATATGAGCGAGGCATATTTGCCTTTTATAGAGGCTCGATGGCTTGGAGTACTGTCTTAAATTGAGGTGGGGTACCATTGACCTTAGCCAGGTTTGAAACCGCCACTCTCTTAAAGTCCACATGCTTAGCCCTGCTGAGTAGCGATTCATATCATGCTTGTACATGTACTCTTGCAGCTCTACATAACGTGTACTACGGATGTTTGTATTGAGGCTTGGTATTGGATATTGAGGCATTCATGGCCCCAATACCTTAAATTGAGGCGTTTGGATGTGCTAGGTATCCAAGCTAGGTATTCGGGTTGAATATTCGTTCGGGCCGATAGAACTACCGCGAGCACATCCCGAATGTCCCGCCCCAGACCTGGACATCGCTAGGTATTGACGCCAGACGAGCATCTCTTTCTTACCCGACCACGACCTTCTGTTCCCCACCCCAAGTGCTAGACCTAGCACGTCGTCGACCAAGCAAATCACTCGGCCGCGAGGTAAATCCGACGCCTCCCCTATGGAACCTCTGGCGTGCTCCGGCGCCGTAGCCCTCCACCTCGCCTTCCCTTCCATCCCCCAATTTGTGCCGCCTCATCTCGCGATTTTTTCTGCAGGTCAGGCGAACTCCACCTCCGGGAAGGACTGGGCGAGCTCTGTCCCTATAAACCAACAGCTAGCGCAGGTAGGGTCAGCCCGTTCCTGTCCCTCCGGCTGCCAAGACCGTCAGCATCCGGCATTTATCTACAAGCAGATCAAAGCAATTCATCTTAATTACCACTTATAAAAATGTTTTGTTCCCCCTGTTTTTTGGAATCAGGACAATTAAACAAGGTCACAAAAGTTGGGGTGTTACAATACGGTTGGCATGTACCTTTTTCGATATATATCCTCTCCGAACAAGGCATGCATGCCAACAAAAGGCCGCCGTCTTCGGTTTGTTCGTCATCTATTACCGACGGTGTTGAAGAAGCTGCAATCTTCTTTGCATCATGTTTTTCAAAAGTGACAGCAATTTGGCCTTTCCTCTTCATTTCTACACAATAAAAACATATAAGTAAAAAGAAATCCTCTTCGTTTCTGCACAATATAAACATATAAGTGGAAATTTTCTCTTCCCTTTCCACACAATAGAAACATATAAGTGAAAAATTCCTCTTCCTTTTTACAAGTGTCAAACTACCAATTGAATCAATGCAAATGCCATTTTAACACTAACACAGACAGTATGAGCAATTTTTAACATTAACAAGGAATAGGGGCAATTCATCTTCACGTATCTGGCCAGATTTTGAGAATTTGAGGGGAGCCAAGCCCCCACGCGGGAGGTCGGGAGCAGACCTGCAGATGAGCCATCGGCGGCGGGCTGGAGGAGCTGGGGAATGCGGACGCCGCCCCGGCAGCCTAGCCCGAGCAATCGAGCATGGAGCGCGTGCTTCTGCTTTAGCGGCCGCGTGGGAGCATAGAAGGCAGCAGCGGCCGGAGTCAGGGAGCAAGGAGAGGTGCCGAGGCGGCCGGTGATTGATGGGGTCGTCGTTTTCTCGTCAAGTCGATGTGGTGGCGAGTCGTCGGCCTCGCCCTGGCGCTATGGTTGCGAGGCAGTCACACAGAGGCTGGAACGCCCAAACATGTCAATTGGGTCTTTCTCATGGGCGAGCGATTCCGATCTACGGAGTACCAAGATGGTATGGAGACTTAAATTACCAACCCAGATTAAAAAAAAGTGCTAATGTATATTTTGTGTCCTGTGCTCTTCATTCTAAAAATGATGATCTAAAATCTCCACTAAGCCATTGGCATGGGATAGGAGATGTAGCTTTCGTTTTCAACAAGAGACAACACTTTTCTGTGACCGTCTAGTGGATCACGTGGCATGGCGTGTTGTATTATGTGGTTAATATCACCCTTCGTTTTACTGTGTCCTAACCTTTGGGTCTTGGTTACAAGGTGTTCATAAGTATCTTCGTTTCCATATTGTGTGAGATCAGAAACATTGTTTTGTTCTATTTGGTTATCTTAGAATGATCTCTTCTGAACAAGAAAAAATTCTCATTTATACAGGGGGTTTTCTTAAGTGTACTAGCAGCAGTATTTCGGTAAAAACATATAAGTTGTACAGATACTGGATGTAGCCACTAAGACTGAACAGATGTATCCTGACGAAAAGGAAGATAATTAAGCATAGCTCGTTTGCAGTTTGTCCAAGGTAAAATGCACAACTCGCTTGCACGGAGAAAATCCACGGTGAAAAATCTGGCTGGCGGACCTAAGATTTAACAATGGGTATGCCGCATAAAAAAATTATTGATAATTTTATTAAAATATATTTAATAATTTAATAAATAATTGCACACTTTGCAATGTAAAATGGTATAGAAGCCACAAATAATATCTAGTTGAAATATTAACTTTGAAAATTGCATATTTACCGCAAAAATAGTTCAAACGCACCAAACTAGTAGTCTGAAATATGCATAAAAAACTTATAGTACTACTACATATTTTATTTGATGAAGCGACGAAGACGAGAAATCAGAATAGTCGCGCAACGGGTCGGTTCAGAAATCAGAATAGTAGAGGGCGTGTGAGATCAAGCTGAAGTAGTTGCCATCGAACTGGAGTTTTCCTTTTTTTCCCCTCCTAGACCGCATGCACGCACGGAATGACGGAAAGCCTCAATCTCAGCAGCTTTGCAGGAATCGGTCGACTGTTTTTCCTCTACTACCAGTACTACACGGAACGGCCAGGTAGCTAAGCAGTTTTGCGTTTGCACCGATCGATCTCTTCCTTCTTCCTCTACTAGTACTACGATGAATGGCCAGACTCCAGGGTATACCCTCTGGGCCCGCTACTGCCAGCGGCATGCAGATAACGTAATCAGACTGTAAAGATATGAACCCCGGAAACCCGCTTCTTTCGGCACCTGCCAAGGTAGAAACCAGTTGGAACAAATCACAGAAACAATGCCTATGAGTTCCTGACACCTACCATCCCCATGGAATTATTCTATATTTTTTTGACCGGAAAACAGTAGGAGAGGCTCCTACTGGTATTTCATTAATCAAACACAGAACTTTACATGAGAAGGTGCGGACACCTTTTTACAAAAGATTAAAGAAAGAAAATTAGATTGTATCTATAAGACTGAAAATGGATTCTACCAGGTTTTGAGGAACCCGAAACCTTAGAAGTTGTAGATCAGATTGCACTCTTGCCCTCCAGGATGCTCTAGTCGGTGTAATTCCTTTGAAGATGAAGTCGTTTCTTTCTTTCCAGATTCCCCAAGCTCCAATAATTAATTTCTCAAAGAAGAGATTTCCGTGGTGAGTTATTTTGGCCTGAGAGATAATAGAAATTCTGTCTGATGCACTAGGCCAAGCTATATTGAGTCTTGGCCAGCAGCTATTAGCAAATTATTCTATATTCATCCCACTAATTTCTTTTTTTATATGAACTTGTGTGCCATGTAACTGGAACATATCAACTTCAGCTAATATACCCCTTTTTTTACTGGAACTTCTAGATTATGCTTGTTTCCTCCTCATTTTCACCTTGATATGAGCGAGGGGCATATGCAAGCACTTTTATACATAGAGGCTGGATGGTTTGGAGTACCGTTTTAAATTTAGGTGGGGTACCATTGATATTACCCAGGTTTGAAACCACCACTCTCTTAGAGCATCTCCATAAGCGTCCCCTAAACCGTCTCTGACGAGGGATCACCTCGGCAATGCCTACGGATTGTAGACTAGGGTTTCGGGAGAGAGCGACAATGGAGATTCCGGGGACGAGATTAGGCACACGACGTACCCAGCTTCGGGTCCCCCGGTAGGATCCTGCTAGCAATCCACTATATAATCATAGATGTGTTTACAGGGTGCCGCCGTAGGCAGAGCTATGTTGTCTCTCTGTTATCTATCTGTTGGCCTCCCTATTTCGGGTGCCCTGGCTAGCTTTATATATGCAACCAGCCTAGGGTTTTACAAGAGTCCTAGTCGACTACTTCTTCGGGTTGCCTTGTTGGGCCTTCTCCATATTGGGTCTTCTCCATATTGGGCCGAGCCGGGTATACTAATAATGGGTACCCGAAGGGTATGCCCATGTCAGTAGCCCCCGAGTTTATAGGGAAGTCGAAGACTTGCGTAGAAACTCCAAGCATAACCATCTCCGAAGTCGAAGAAATACAAGGCGAGGTCCATGCCGTAGATCATGTGTAGCGTAGATGATGTCGACGATTCTCGAAGTTAATTTTCTATCGGGTGCGGCGGCGCTCCCGATGGGAGTAGCCCCCGAGTCTATGGACAAGTGCTTGCACTTGGGCATAGACTCAAGTTGTACTACTCGATGAAGAACTTAACTTTATTTCTGGAGGACTTGATGAAATCCATGTGCTCTCGATGGGAGTAGGCTCCACTCGAGTCGTAGAATCGAGTTGAGTCTACAAACCTTAATTGCCGTAGATGCTGTCGAAGTTATCTTTCTATCGGGCGCGAAGCTCCCGATGGGAGTAGCCCCGAGGCTACAGCCAAGTGTTTGCACTTGGGTGTAGGCTCAACTTGCTTTTAATCGATACCATAATTTTTCCTCTTTCTTGTATCTTATCGGGAGGGTGAACAATACTCTTGATAAGAGTAGCCCCGAGCCTATGGGCAGGTGCTTGCACCTAGGCATAGGCTCAAGTTGTACTACTCGATAAAGAACTTGACTATATTTCTGGGCGCAGCCCCTCTTTATCGACTCCAAGCCATTGCTATTTTTATTTCACATCCATATCTATATTGTACAGGGATAATGGTAATTGGGGCTAGTTCATCTGACGGATCAGGTACTAGTTAACTGCTCTAGTGGCAATCCGCAAAACCTACTACAAGATCACGTCCCTGGACATGATCCCGGGATACTGGTGTTAACTCGACAGTGCCGCTTAAGGTCTTACCATCTGTCGAGCCCAGTCATGTTTTATCGGGTCCACAGCGCGTCCGCTGGGATATTTCTTCACATCTGTTGATGTGGAAAAAAGTAGCAGAGCGCAGTCTTTGGCGATGCCACGCCACACAGGACGGACCCGGGGTCTTACCTTCGCAGAATTTTGCGGCATTCAGAGATTATTCGCGACTTTGGCGCTCTGAGAATATTTTGTCAAGTGCCTTGTTCGGCTGATGCAATGACCCATTTTGTGGGTTCTTCTATTTTTCTCTCGGGCTTGATAAGACAGCCGAATATATTGGTTCTTCTATATTGTCGGGTACATCACCGATGCTCTTGCTCGGAACAATATGACGAGTCAATGGACTCGAAGATTTGTCCACCTTCTTTTTTTTCTTTTCTTTTTTTTTGATGAAAATTTCGTCGAGTTCCTCCTTCAGGAAAATTTCTTCGGGTCCTCTTTGAGGACAATTCTTCGGGTCCTCCCTGAGGACAATTCTTCGGGTCCTCCCCGAGGACAATTCTTCGGGTCCTCCCTGAGGACAATTCTTCGGGACCTCCTTGAAGATAATTTTTCGGGACCTCCTTAAAGATAATTCTTCGGGACCTCCTTGAAGATAATTCTCCGGGTCCTGTTCTTTCTTGAAGACAATTTCGTCGAGTTCTCCCTGTAGACAATTTCGTCGGGTTCTCTCTTATATACTTTGAATTCTGCTTTCTCCTGCACAAATAAACAAACTTTTTCTATCTTTTCCTTGACTCTCTTTTTCGCATGCGGTGTTAGATGCTCAGATTCGATGATATGTAAAGTGAATATATGCCGCGCAGCCCCCGAGCGTCGGGTGCGGAGAAAGTAAATGATAATCAACTTTGTGCAAAATAAAAGAACACTTAGCTTTTTGGACAGGACGAAGTTGATGCATGATGAAGTCTTTGAGTGTAGATAAGAAATATAGCCAAAGTAGAAACCACCAAATATCAAAAGTGGATGCCACCATATTTTTGATGAAGAAATAGCCAAGCCCCCGAGCACTGCTGGGGTGATGCCATGATTGTTGCTTAGATGTCGTGCCACAGTTGTTACTCGAGACGAAGTCATGATCGAGCCCCCGAGTGTTTAGCCATGATGTCGAAAGAAGTTGACGGAATCACATCGTCATATTTGGTGAAGCCATTTAAGATGAAGCCATAGACAATAATATACGAAGATGAATCCCAGATGAAGTATTTGAGATGAATCCATATTGAAGATTACGCCATTTAAATATAGTGCATATATTGAAGATAAATCCGTCGATATCATAGAGGATGAATCCATTGGCCCGAAGAATCCAGTAATAACCATAGAAGATGAATCCGCTGACATCATAGAAGATGAATCCATTGACCCGAAGAATCCAGTAATAACCATAGAAAATGAATCCATTGCCCCGGAAAACGCATCGGGTAATATTGTATAAGAGTGAACTAATAATAATCCGAAGAGAAACAATCCAGCAAGCCGAAGAAAATAAATGTACTGTGCCGAAGAAGATAAATCCACTAAGTCGAAAAAAGTAATTCCACTGAGCCGGAGAAAATAATTCCACTGAGCTGGAGAAAATATATCCAGGGCCGAAGGAAAAGAAATTCACCAAGTAACCGAGTATATATGTGGTAACGAAGTAATGGCGCTGCCCCCAGTATTGGGTGAATTAGCTCTAATGATGTAATGATGCAGCCCCCGAATATTCAGGTGTGATGAAAGTAAATAAATAATTGAATCTCGAAAGAGGAATACTTAGCTTTTTCATCAGATGCGATGGAGTTGTCGCTGAAACAAGTCGTGCAGCTGGCACAGTTGATGTAGACGCGCGGCGTCTGACTGGGAATAGTTGACATCGTGCAGCGCCTAGCCGGCATGGTTGATGTAGTCGTGCAGCGCCTAACCGGCGTGGTCGATGAAGATAACGCAGTCGAAGTAATTGCGCGGCTAGGAGACGAGACGCATGATGACGAACTGGATCGATATAGCAAAGTAGTCGAAGCTTATTTCTGATCTGCAGTTATATATTACGGCACAACAACTGTATGCAAATAATAATAGTACAAGCTTAAGAATTTTTTTTGGCAAAATAAATTCGTGTAATTGAAAATATAGCACTGATAATCTGTATGTTGGGTGGCGAAGTACGCACTAGCAGACTCATACTGGCAAATCCACGACGGATAATTTCGGGAGAGCCGTCGTTTGCAAACAAATCGAAAATTTCTCGCAAAAAATTTCAGAGCAAATATTTATCTATATTTTCCTTTCAATCAATTTTCTTATTAGAGATAAAATCGTGTGTTGTTTGTGTTTGTTAGATGAATAATGTTTAATCAAAGATCAAATACTATAACGTGAAGAAACAAGAATACGAGTACTTAGCTGAATATAACGATCGCATCTTGGAAGAGGTGAAGCATCATGACTTCTCTTTCTTGCTTCTGCTGCTTCCGCCGTGAAACAACAGTCTTTATTTTTTATTTTTAGACGAGACACGTGAATCAGATCTTGGAAGTTGTATCCCGCTTCTGGTCTATGCATGTGCTGCGCTCAATCAAAGGGCCGCCTTCTTTGTTTTTTCCTCTTGCTAATCCTTGCCGAAGAATCCACGCAACCAACTAGCTGTGCCCATGGCACAGTCCAATACTGCGAGCGATATCGCCAACGCGGCTTCATTGTTGTAGATCGGATAGAACGATGCTGCTTTTTGATGTAGATCGGCTGCGCTGCTGGTGCTTTGTTGAGGTCGATTTGTATACGCGTTGTTGATGGTGAAGAACTCGACGGATCCCGCCCGGATAACGAAATCCAGTCGCCGCGATTCCCACAGACGGCGCCAATTGACGAGGGATCACCTCGGCAATGCCTACGGATTGTAGACTAGGGTTTCGGGAGAGAGCGACAATGGAGATTCCGGGGACGAGATTAGGCACACGACGTACCCAGCTTCGGGTCCCCTCGGTGGAGGATCCCTACGTGCTGCTAGCAATCCACTATATAATCATAGATGTGTTTACAGGGTGCCGCCGTAGGCGGAGCTATGTTGTCTCTCTGTTATCTATCTGTTGGCCTCCCTATTTCGGGTGCCCTGGCTAGCTTTACATATGCAACCAGCCTAGGGTTTTACAAGAGTCCTAGTCGACTACTTCTTCGGGTTGCCTTGTTGGGCCTTCTCCATATTGGGTCTTCTCCATATTGGGCCAAGCCGGGTATACTAATAATGGGTACCCGAAGGTTATGCCCATGTCAGTCTCCCAAAGAGATTTGGGGCACGCCGGACAAAAAAACGGTATCGCGTTCTCCAAAGGTTCTTTTTGTCCGGCGCGGCCCGATACGGTGTCCAGCGCTCCGAGCCCGTCCCCGCTACACAGGGGACGCTCCGGGCACATCGGACACAACGAAAAGCGAGGTAGAAGTGGTGGGACCGACGCGTCAGCGGCACAGGAAAAATTCGTCCCCCACTCCCACCAAATCGCGTCTCTCCTGCCACATCGCGCCTCTTCCCGCCGAGCATTTCTGCCCTCCCAACACATTTGCCCTCCTATCCCGCCGATTCACTTCTCCCTCCCGCCATCGCTACTCTGTTCCTCCCGCCGCCGCTACCCTCTCCCCATCCATGGCGCCGCCGACAGCCCCCAAAAGAATGGCCAAGAAAGCGGCCAAGATCAGCCGTCGGGCAATGAGACGAAAGGGGCGAAGGCGCCCTTCGCGAAGCCCCCGGCTCCGAAAAAGAAGCCGGAAGGCTGGACCGATGATCAGTGGCATCAAGACTATCTGAGCCGGAAGTTGTCAACGACGGAGCGGAAAGGACGGAGGGCGGCGCAGCGGGAGAAGAAGAGGAATGAGAAGCTCCAGGCCGAACGGGACCGTCTATGAGGGAAAAATTCCAGAGGAACTGGCAACTTGCTCAATTAGTGAGGGAGAGGGCAAATAGGATGGCCCTAGAAGAGGTGGCTAAGGAGGCGGAGCGCATCAAGGAGGAAAGAGCTCAAGCGGAAGCTTCAAAGACGGAGGAGTGCCACCATTTCTTCGACTCCGTGGTTCAGTTGGCTCGGGACATAAGGGAGAAGGAAGAACTGGCGGAAGAATCTAAGAAGAAGAAGGCGAGGAGGGAGGGAGCCTTTGCCACACAGTGATGTCTCATTGGCTATGTTCTTGTTGTCAAACCTTTATGTTGTCGAACCATGATGTTGTGTGAAACTTGATCTTCTCAAACCTTGATGTCGTCGAACCTTATGTCTTGTCTGAACAATTATGTTGTCTCATTGCTGTTGAAAATTGTTGAAATTTTCATGGTTTTAACACAAGTCAAAGTGTGGCGCCTTTAACATTGGCGCCACAATGCACTGTGTGGCGCCCATGCCACGGGCGCCACACACATCAATTTATATGTCGAAAACATCCAGGGGCTCCGGACGCTTAGTCCTTAGTCGTTTTGGCGAGTCTCTTTGTGCGGCGCCCGTGTCGCCGGCGCCACACTGTGAAGTGTGGCGCCCTTGGCGTCGACGCCATACAAACAGGGTCGCCAAAACGGCTAAGTCCCCGGAGAATTGTCTTACATTATGTTTTGGGCACACATAACAGGATGTGTGGCGCCCTTTCCACAGGCGCCACACTTTCAAAGTGTAGCGCCGGTGTGAGCGGCGCCACACATCCTACCACGTCAGATTCGAGCACACCTCAGCGTCGAGGACGACACGTCGGATGGGAGAGTGGCGCCGCACTCACGGGCGCCACACAATGAGGTGTTGCGCCCATGGGAGGGCGCCACACAAAAGGGTTAGATGAGTGAAATAGTTTGCCCGGAGGGTCGTCTGTGCTATAGTTTCAGAAAAGGGTTATTTTTGTGTAAATCGCCTTGGTTTTACAACTTGCTCATCACGTGAAGGTTTAGTCCTAGATCTTGCAGAACATATGCTACCATCCTACAACTTGCAAATCATTGGTACTGATAGATGGGCCCCGCATGTAAGACGACATCAAAAGGTTCATATGTCAGTTAA
The DNA here is from genome assembly GCA_030979885.1 of Lolium multiflorum. Lineage (NCBI taxonomy): Eukaryota > Viridiplantae > Streptophyta > Magnoliopsida > Poales > Poaceae > Lolium > Lolium multiflorum. The sequence goes on along the minus strand of CM061747.1, from coordinate 52,011,544 downwards.
AAATATTAGGGGTCTTTCTGCAAAATCTGTAACACCACGTGTCACCACTTCATTGATCGAGGACCAAATCATCACATGATTTGCAAGTTGTAGGATGGTGGCATATGTTTTACAAGATCTAGGACCAAACCTTCACATGAGGAACAAGTTGTAGGACGAAAGATGTATTTCTACGGGTATTGGATCCATGTGGCCAATAAGTTTGAATAGGTGCACCATGACGAGGAGAAAGATAAGCCTACCTTGTTTGCATTTTGTCCAAGGTTACATTTGTAGTTCAGCTACACAATGAGTCTCACGAAGAACAATCTGGCCGGCGGCATGCAGTTAACACAGAAAGCCCCAACATTGTTGCCCTTGTTTGAGCAATGAACCTTGGAAACCCGCTTCTTTCGGCACCATTAATTTGGATTGATCTTGGAACAAGTCACATAAATAGAGCCTACGAATTCCTGACACCTACCATCCCCATGGAATCATTCTATATCCATCCCACGTAATTCATTTTCTGTATGAACTTGTGTGCCATGTAACTGGAACATGTCAACTTCGGCTAATATACCCCTTATCTTCTCTACTAGAACTTCTAGCATATGCTTGTTTCTCCTCATTTTATCCTTGATATGAGCGAGGCATATATGGAACCACTTTTATAGAGGCTCGATGGCTTGGAGTACCGTTTTAAATTGAGGTGGGGTACCATTGACCTTAGCCAGGTTTGAAACCGCCACTCTCTTAAAGTCCACATGCCTAACCGTGTTGAGTAGTGATTCATATCATGTTTGTACATGTACTCTTGCAGCTCTACATAACATGTACTACGGATGTTTGCATTGAGGCTTGGTATTGGATATTGAGGCATTCATGGCCCAAATACCTTAAATTGAGGCGTTTGGATGTGCTAGATATTCGGGCGGGCTGAATATTCGTTCGGGCCGATTCAACTACCGCGAGCACATCCCGAATGTCCAGCCCCGGACCTGGACATCGCTGGGTACTGGCGCCAGACGAGCGTCTCTTTCTCACCCCGACCACGACCTTCTGTTCCCCACCCCGAGCGCTAGACCTAGCACGTCGCCGACCAAGCAAATCACTCGGCAGCGAGGTAAATCGGACGCCTCCCCTATGGATTCTCTAGCGTGCACCAGCGTCGGAGCCCTCCACCTCGCCTTCCCTTCCATCCCTCAATTCGTGCCGCCTCATCTCGCGATTTTTTCTGCAGGTCGAGCGAACTCCACCTCCGGAAGGACCGGACGAGCTCCATCCCTATCCACCGACAGCCGGCGCAGGTAGGGTCAGCCTGTTCCTGTCCCTCCGGTTGCCAAGACCGTCGGTATCCGACATTCATCTACAAGCATATCAAAGCAATTCATCTTAATTATCACTTATAAAAAAGTTTTTGTTCCCCCTGATTTTTGTACTCGGGACAATTAAACAAGGTCGCAAAAGTTGAGGTGTTACAATACAGTTGGCATGTACCTTTTTCGATATATATGCTTTCCGAACAAGGCATGCCAACAAAAGCCCACCGTCTTCGGTTTGTTCATCATCTATTACCAACGGCGCTGAAGAAGCTACAATCTTCTTTGCTTCATGTTTTTCAAAAGTGCCGCAATTTGGCCTTTCCTCTTCATTTGTACACAATAGAAACATATAAGTAAAAAAGTTCCTCTTTCATTTCTACACAATAGAAACATATAAGTGAAAAAAATCCTCTTCATTTCTATACAAAAGAAACATTAAGTGAAAATTTCTCTTCATTTCTACACAATAGAAACATAAGTTAAGTGAAAAATTCCTCTTCCTTTTTACAAGTGTCAAACTACCAATTGAATCAATGCAAATGACATTTTAACACTAACACGGACAATATGAGCAATTTTTAACCTTAACAGAGAACAGGGGCGATTCGTCTTCACGTACGTGGCTAGATTTTGAGAATTTGAGGGGACGCAAGACCCCACGCGGGAGGTCGGGAAGCGGACCTACGGAGGAGCCATCGGCGGCTGGTTGGAGGAGCCGGGTAATGCGGACGCCGCCCCGGCAGCCGAGCCCAAGCAGTCGAGCATGGAGCACTTGCTTCTGCTTGAGCGGTCGCGCGAGAGCATGGAAGGCAGCAGCGGCCGGAGTCAGGGAGCGGCAACGGAAGGCGGTCCAGCAAGGAGAGGCGCTGAGGCGGCCGGCGATCGACGGTGGAGTCGTCGTCTCGTCAAGTCGATGCGGTGGCGACGGGGGAGTCGTCGGCCTCGCCCTGGCGCTATGATTGCGACTTGCCAGGCAGTCACAGACGATGTCTCGAAGCCTAGAATGACCAAACATGCCATTGGGGCTCTCGTGATTAGGGGTATTAAAAAATTCAGAAATTCTGGGTGGGCTCTTCGTAAGTCTCTTCGTTTCCATATTGTGTGGGATCAGAAACAACATTGTTTTGTTCTATTTGGTTATCTTAGAATGATCTCTTCTGAACAAGAAAAAATCTCTCTTCTATAAAGGGGGTTTTCTTAAGTACTAGCAGCAGTATTTCGGTAAGAACATATAGCTGGATGTAGCCACTAAGACTGAACAGATGCATCCTGATGAAAAGGAAGAAATGCACAACTTGCGCACGGAGAAAATCCACGGGGGAAAATCTGGCCAGCGGCATGCAGATAATATAGTCAGATTGTAAAGACATGAACCCCGGAAACCCGCTTCTTTCGGCACCTGCGAATTTAGAAACCAGGTGGAACAAATCACATAAACAGTGCCTATGAATTCCTGACACCTACCATCCCCATGGAATTATTCTATATTCATCCCACGTATTTATTTTTCTGTATGAAACTTGTGTGCCATGTAACTGGAACATGTCAACTTCAGCTAATATACCTCTTATCTTTTCTACTGGAACTTCTAGATTTTGCTTGTTTCCTCCTCATTTTCTCCTTGATATGAGCGGAGGGGCATATGCAAGCACTTTTATATATAGAGGCTGGATGGCTTGGACTACCGTTTTAAATTGAGGTGGGATACCATTGATATTAGCCAGCTTTGAAACCACCACTCTCTTAGAGCATCTCCATAAGCGTCCCCTAAACCGTCTCCCAAAGAGATTTGGGGTGCGCCGGACAAAAAAACGGTATCGCGTCCTCCAAAGGCTTTTTTTGTCCGGCGCGGCCCGATACGGTGTCCAGCGCTCCGAGCCCGTCCCCGCTACACAGGGGACACTCCGGGCACGTCGGACACAACGAAAAGCGAGACAGAAGTGGTGGGACCGACGCGTCAGCGGTAGAGGAAATATTCGTCCCCCACTCCCGCCAAATCGCGTCTCTCCTGCCACATCGCGCCTCTTCCCGCCGCGCATTTCTGCCCTCCCAACACATTTGCCCTCCTATCCATGGCGCCGCCGACAACCCCCAAAAGAATGGCCAAAAAAGCGGCCAAGATCAGCCGTCGGGCAATGAGACGAAAGGGGCGAAGGCGCCCTTCGCGAAGCCGCGAAAGGCGCCGGCTCCGAAGAAGAAGCCGGAAGGCTGGACCGATGATCAGTGGCATCAAGACTATCTGAGCCGGAAGTTGTCAACAACGGAGCGGAAAGGACGGAGGGCGGCGCAGCGGGAGAAGAAGAGGAATGAGAAGCTCCAGGCCGAACGGGACCGTCTATGAGGGAAAAATTCCAGAGGAACTGGCAACTTGCTCAATTAGCGAGGGAGAGGGCAAATATGATGCACCTAGAGGAGGTGGCTAAGGAGGCGGAGCGCATCAAGGAGGAAAGAGCTCAAGCGGAAGCTTCAAAGACGGAGGAGCGCCACCATTTCTTCGACTCCGTGGTTCAGTTGGCTCGGGACATAAGGGAGAAGGAAGAACTGGCGGAAGAATCTAAGAAGAAGAAGGCGAGGAGGGAGGGAGCCTTTGCCACGCAGTGATGTCTCTTTGGCTATGTTCTTGTTGTCAAACCTTTATGTTGTCGAACCATGATGTTGTGTGAAACTTGATCTTCTCAAACCTTGATGTCGTCGAACCTTATTGTAACTCGAACATTGATGTCCTCGAACCTTATGTCTTGTCTGAACAATTATGTTGTCTCATTGCTGTTGAAAACTGTTGAAATAAGGTAGGAATTTTTATGGTTTTAACACAAGTCAAAGTGTGGCGCCTTTAACACTGGCGCCACAATGCACTGTGTGGCGCCCACACACATCAATTTATATGTCGAAAACATCCAGGGGCTCCGGACGCTTAGTCCTTAGCTGTTTTGGCGAGCCTCTTTGTGTGGCGCCCGTGTCGCTGGCGCCACACTGTGAAGTGTGGCGCCCTTGGCGTCGGCGCCACACAAACAGGGTCGCCAAAACGGCTAAGTCCCTGGAGAATTGTCTTACAGTATGTTTTGGGCACACATAACAGGATGTGTGGCGCCCGTGAAAGTGTGGCGCCGGTGTGAGCGGCGCCACACATCCTGCCACGTCAGATTCGAGCACACCTCAGCGTCGAGGACAACACGTCGGATGGGAGAGTGGCGCCGCACTCACGGGCGCCACACAGTGAGGTGTGGCGCCCATGGGAGGGGCGCCACACAAAAGGGTTAGATGAGTGAAATAGTTTGCCCGGAGGGTCAGTCTGTGCTATAGTTTCAAAAAAGGGTTATTTTTGTGTAAATCGCCTTGGTTTTACAAAAACTTGCTCATCACGTGAAGGTTTAGTCCTAGATCTTGCAGAACATATGCTACCATCCTACAACTTGCATGTCGTGGTATCGTCATGACATATGCCATAGGGTGGCTAATCGAAGGGGCTCCTGAGAGATCTCACGGCGGTATCCGGAAGCGGGTATGGGCACGAACGACACGGCGACGTACCCAGGTTCGAGGCCCTCCGGTGGAGGTAAAACCTCTACTCCTGCTATGAGTGTATATGGTGTGTAACACAGTACAATGGTGCTCCTTGAGCTGTATCCGGCTGCTCTGAGGTGGACGAAGGTCTCTCTCTCTCAGGGCAGCTCTAAGACTAGTGAATGGTAACTGATCGATCGTCCCCACGAGAGGGGTAGTGCGGCTTATATAGGCACCGGCACTTTACATATAAGACCCTATAGTCTACTAGCCGGCTTGGCCGGCTTCGCCTCCGCTCCTTCCCGAGGTGGTGACGTCAGGAGCCGTTGAGGCGTCGTGGCCTGTCCCATCCGGCTGCCACGGTCAGCGGTATGGAGAGGAAGCGTCTCTGTCGCCGTCAGCCACTGTAGCATGTACGGCGCGTCGTAAGCCATGATGGCCTGTCCGGCGCGTGGCACTATTGCTCCACAGTGCCCCGCGCTTTATGGAAGATGAAGTCAGCGTGGACTTTGGGAACCCGGACCACCAACCTGGTTCCTTCCAATGCAAGACTCGCCAGCCTCGAGTCGGTCTGAGGTACAGACCCCAGTCGGATATGGCTTGTAGAAGCCGGCCCAGCTACAGCATTGGCGGCCGTAACCAGGCCGACTAGGACCTGGAGCCAACCGGCTTCCAAACCAGCCGGCTACGGCTCCAGCCGGCTGCTCCTCAGCCGGCCTTTGCCGCGAGCCGGCCAGTGGTCAGCCGGCTGCTCCGCGTCCATTGCCCTACCCGGGGTCTTCCCCGACATTAGCCCCCGAAGCTGGCAAGGTCCTGCGTTTCAGAAGGACCTAGGCAGGTTTTCCTGGCTTCTCGAATGTACTTGGCGGCACTTGGAGGGGCCGACTGAGAATTTTCATTCAGCCGGCTGCGCCCTCATCCGGCTCGCTCTTGCCGTATGCTTCCAGTCGGCCGCTGTTTTACACTTTACAGTTTTCGCTTTCGCAAGACTTGATGGCGCCTCCGCCTTACTGATGAATTTTGATTCGAGTGGAACTTTTTGTCCGGCTCCGGCTTGCCGTGCGCCGGGGTCCCGCCGCCTCGGTTCTGCGCCCGACTTGACCGGTCTGACGCTGGCCTGGCCGTCGGTTCGTCTGGTCACATCAATGTCCCCCGGATCTGGTGCGGCGGTGGGCGACGTGGCCGTTTCGATAACCGTTGCGGACGTGGGAGGAGTTACGGCGTAGTAAATCCAGGGACGTGGCCCACGACTGCCACTTGAGGCCAACCGCCCGCGGCAGCGGCTATAAATGCCGCGGGGGAGGCATCGAGGCGTCCACTGGCCCTCTTCTTCCTCCTCGTGCTTCTGCCATCTCTCTCCGCGCGCTCAAGCTCACCGTCGCTCTGGTGAACGCTTCCCGCTGGCGAACTCCGGCGAACGATTCTTCACCGCTCCGCCGCCGCCACTTCATCAATCCGGCGCCACGGGGCCGCGCGTCTCGACGGAGCGTCCTCAGCCGCCGTTGTCGCCGCCGCGTCGCAAGGTTCTTCCTCGCCGTTCAGCCTCTCCTGGTCTTCTTCCTCGTCCTCGTCCATGGCGTCTCCCGGATCGTGGAGGGGCTCCTACATGCGGGAGGATGACATCGAGCGCCTGGTGCTCCGGCGGATCCCGCGGTCGGTGATCACGCGGGCGCCCGGCGTGGAGTTGGAGCCCACACCAGAGCCCGACGAGCGCGTCGTCTTCGGCGCGCACCTCGATCGCGGGCTGGGCCTGCCGGCTTCAGCGTTCTTCCGGCGCTTCCTCGACGGTCTCCAGCCGCATCACCTGCCGGCCAACGCGTGCGTCCTCCTGAGCTGCGTTCATGGAGGCTTACGCCGGTTTGTGGCCCGACATCGACTTCTGAGCCGGCTCTTCTACCGAAGGCCCAGACGGAGCCGCGGCGCCGCCTCGATCTACACCCGGCCTGGTACGCCTTTCCCCAAAATCCCCACCGTCGACTCGGTGAAGAATTGGCAAATGTCATTCTTCTATGTGCGCAACGAGGGGGCTCGTCGACCGGATCAATCTGCCGGAGTTCAACCCGGCTCCCCCAGGGATCAACCGGAGCCACAACGCCCGCTCGACGGATCAAACGCCGAGGTGAACCTGCTCTGGGACTTCCTGGCGACAGCCGCCTCGGGCTGACAGCCGAAGATCTTCTGCACCATCGCCGAGCGCCGGGTGCTGCCGCTCCGATGCGCACCCACAAGATCGGGCACATGTCCGGCCGGTTCGATCCGAACCGTACGTCCAAGGTGCTGCTCAACAAGGCCCAGGTGGCCAGCCGGGTGAACCACATCACCAAGGCGAACCTGTCGGAGGACTGGAGCTACGGGCTGGCGCCTTGCGACAGGGACCATCCGCCGGCGCGGGTAAGCCTCGTGTCTTTGCCATTTTGCCGACTTCCGGCTTATCATATGTTCATGTTTTTTCTGTCTCTAGCTTTTTGAGCGCCAGGGCGTCGAGGATGGCGACCTGGCGACGAGGAGGTGGACGCCGGATCACGTCGATCCGGCTGACGCCGGCGAGACGGCCGGCGACGACGATCTGCCGGGCGCCTGATCTAGGCGGCCAGGGGGAGCGCAATCCGCCCCTTCACCGGAGCAGCAAGAAGAGGAGGAGGAGTCGGCACGGGATCCGCCGTGCCTCCCGCACGAGGCCGCCAAGCACCACGGCGACTTCGGCGCCCGGGAAGCGAGGCGGCTCCACAGCCGCCTTGGAGGCGAAGGCGAAGAAACAGCGCCGGCAGCAACCAAAGACGGTCCCGGAGCAGGCCGGGTGAGTTCTTTCTCTCCTTCTTGTTTGATTCCTTTTCTTTCCTTACTTTTATGCTTATTATCTCTCTGTTTATCCGGCTAGGGTTCCTATTAGGTTTGCCCAGGGCGGCGGCTCCCGGCAAGCTCCGCGCGTTGTGTCACCGCTTCCCCGCCGAGGAGGGAGCAGACGCCGCAGCCTTCCTCGCGCGCACCTACGCCGCCGCCGCCTCGCTCAGCCGCCGCAGGGGCGCCTTCTTTCGCCGTGCCGCTGGCCTCAGCGGCTGATCGCGGCACGCGTGCTGAGCCGGCTCGCCGGTGACGCTGGACGACATGTTCCCGGCCGGACTCGTCTTCCGGCTGCTGGGGCTGGCCTGGGCATGCCGCCGTCGACCGGAGCTGGAGCCGATAACTCCGCACCGCCCGCGACTGGAGCCGGAGCCGGCAGGGCTGTGCCGCCCACGGTGGTGTTGGACGAAAGCCCGGAGGGGACACCCCAGGCGCCGGAGACGACTGGGCCGGCCGGGCCATCTGCTGCGCCTGGAGCGACGCCGCCGCAGCCGACGACGGAGGAACCGACCCAGCAGGAGCCGGCGAGGGACGAGCCGGCGCGCACGGAGGGCGCCGACTCGCGCGCGTTGGTGAGGACGGGAGCCTCATCGGCATCGCCGCAGGGCCTGCACGTGGCCAAGGGCGCACTTCTTCTTCAGGTGCCGTCCGCCTCCGACGCCAGCCTCGGCTCGGCTGCCACTATGGAGCAGGCGTGGCTCGTGCCGACTCCTACGAGGTGACCAGCCGGGAGGGGACCACCGGCCAGACGTCGGTGGAGATGTTCTTCTCCAGCCTGCAGGCCAATCTCAAGGCCAGGGCAGCTGAGGCCGCGGCTAACGTCGCCAAGGTAGAGGAGGCCGGCAAGGTAAGCTTCGACTGTTTTTGATCTGATTATTATCCTGGTAGCCCTCCGAGGCATGGGCCGGCTGCTTGGAGCCGGCACGGGTTTCGCCTGATCGACTAACTTTTTCTTCTCCTTAGGCTGTGATGGACCGGCGCACTACTTTGTATAATCGCGCCGTCACCCATTACCACAAGGCCAAGCTGGACCGGATCGACTTGGCCCGCGAGCTGGAAGCCGTCAAGGGTAAGCTCTATGCTTCTTTCGACTTGATGTCTTATCTTCTTTCTAGTGTCTGACATTTCTTTCTGGCCGCCTCGTAGTTGAAGCCGCCAAGGTCCCGCAGCTGGAGTCGGATCTCCGAGCCGCTCGCGCCCAGGTGCGGCGAGAGCGAGGAGGCGGGCCGGTCTGCCGCCCGCAAGCTCAAGCTGGCTGAGCAGGAGCTGACGCGGCTGCGCCAGCTGGAGCAGAATCACCTCATCGAGCTCAACTCCCTCAGGACGGCGGAGAAGGAGAAGGTGGATGATCTGAGCCGGCGGCTGACGGAGGTGGAGAAGCAGCGGCTTGCGCTGCAGGAGGAGGTCACCGCCAAGTCCACAGAGCTGACGGCTACCGCCAAACGCTGGACCGAAGGCTTTGGCGCGCTTGATCGCGGCTTGGCGGGTGAGTGCATCTATGTTTCCTCCCCCTTGCCGGCTGTCGGCTGCCGGCCTAGGTTGGTAGCCGGCAGCAGAAACTTATCTTTTTCAATGTCTCCATCTTCGGGCTGGGGTCGGTTCGTGCCGGCTGCCGCCGGGCTTTTGCTTCCTTCGAAATCTCCATCTTCGGCTGGGGGCAGTCGGTTGCTGCCGCCAGGCTTTTGCTTTGATCCTTCGAAATCTCCATCTTCGGGCTGGGCAGTCGGTCGCTTGCCGCCAGCTTACTTTAGACTTCGGAATCTCCATCTTCGGGCTGGGGCAGTCGGTTCGCGCCGGCTGCCGCCAGTCTTACTAGGACTTCGAAAATTTGCATTTATCAGCTTATTTCGGTTTTGATGGCTTCTGACATGCTTCTTCTTCTTGCAGCGGCCTTCCCGGAGACGCAGGAGGCGGCTTTGACGGCCGTTGGTATTGCGCGCGAGTCTAGGAGGCAGGCGACCGGCGAGGGCAGCTCGGAGTATTTCTCTATGGAGGACCACCTGGCGTCCATGGCTGCCCGCGTCGATCCCATCACCAAGCTCGGCTGGGAGCTTCGGAAGGCGGCTGAGGAGCTGGTGCCCATGCTGTGGCCTGAAGAGGCGGTGCCGCAAGATATCTCCGGCCTCATCTCCGCGATGGAGCGGGCGCCGGACCGTTTCCTCGACTGGAAGGAGTCGGCCACGCGCGCCGGTGCCGACATGGCGCTGTCCTTTGTCCTCTCCTGGTACAATGAGGTGGACCTGGGGCAGCTTGAGTTCCGGCGAGCCGGCGTGGAGACCAAGCTTCCAGCCGATCTCAAGGCCGCCCGCCTTGCTCGAGCCAGCACCATCGCCGACTTTGTCGACAAGACCGTCTTCGTCGCGGACCCGAACCCTCCTCCGTCCGATGAAGATTATATGGACGATGAGGAGGCGGAGAACGTGCCTGAGGACGACCCGGCAGCTGGCTCCACTGATGCCCCTCTGGCTTAGATTTCCTGCTTTTCAGTTGTTCTTTTGCCAAGACAATTTATTAAATCCCCGGGATGCCGGGTGCAGATGTATGAATATTATCGCCTTTTAATTATGTCGCACTTTAATGTGTTTGTTAATCATTTGTGTGCCGAGTTGCTTTCTTCCGACTCGTTCGCTTTTTTCCATCCGCCCCACTCTTTGGCTGTGCCCTTGCCGGTCGTACGTCCGACTTGCGGTCCGTCGCCGGATCAAGAGCGTGCCGCTGGGTGAGGCCGATAGTATTTCAGTCGAGCGAGCTGAATTCGGCAATCCGGCACTTTTATGAAAAGTTGCAAGTCAACTCGCTTTTACTCTTTCCCTTAGTCGTTTTTCGCGTGCCGGCTCCCTAGGCCTTACTCCCGCCAGCCGGACAGCCGGGTTGCGGTCTGTAGCTGGATCGGAAGCCGGCTGTCGGAAACCGGATCACGTTACTGAGCCGACCGCGTGAGAGGGTTCAAGCCAATTGGCGAAACAAGGTAAAGTACGCGAAAACTTGTCGGAAACGGCGCTCTTGGCGCAAGCTTTTTCATAACTCATAAAAGGGATACAAGGGATACATACATTCCTCCTCTCATGTGTAAAATGGGCGGAGTAACCTGACATTCCACGGACGTTTAGTCTCCTCGTCAGCCTTGTCCGGCTTGTTTTTCTTAGCCTCTTGGGCATCTATGAGATAGTAGGAATCATTGCCTACTGCCTTGCTCACGATGAAGGGACCCTCCCATGGGGATGCTAGTTTATGCTGTCCGGCTGTCCGTTGGATCAGCCGGAGCACTAGGTCTCCTTCTCGGAATGCTAAGGACTTAACCTTCCGGCTGTGATAGCGACGGAGGCTCTGCTGGTATACGGTGGATCTGGACTCAGCCATCAGCCGGACCTCTTCAACCAGGTCGACTCCATCTTCGCGAGCTTCTTTGGCTTCTTCTGTATACAGCTTGATTCTTGGCGCGTCGTGCTCGATATCGCCGGCGGGACGGCTTCGGCTCCGTATACGAGGAAGAAGGGTGTGAAGCCGACCGAGCGGTTTGGCGTTGTGCGCAAGCTCCACAGCACGCTGGGCAGCTCTTCAATCCAGCAGCCGGCTGAGCGCGCGGCTCCACCAGCCGGGGCCGGATGCCGGCTAGGATCAAGCCGTTAGCCTTCTCCACTTGGCCATTGGTCTCCGGGTGCGCCACGGACGACAGGTCCATTCGGATCCCCATTTCCCCGCAGGCGTTGAAAACGCCTTCGGCGAAGTTGCTGCCGTTATCGGTGATGATGCTATGCGGGTAGCCATATCTCGCGATTATTTCCTTGAGGAATGTGACGGCTGTGGAGCCATCCAGCTTCTTGATCGGCTTGGCCTCGATCCACTTAGTGAATTTGTCAATCATCACCAAGAGATGTGTCATGCCGCCTCGAGCTGTCTTGAATGGGCCTACCATGTCCAAGCCCCATACGGCAAACGGCCAGGTAATGGGGATGGTTTTTAGGGCGGAAGCCGGCGTTTGCTTTGCGAAGCGCTGGCAGCCGTTGCACTTCTTCACCAAGTCTTCTGCGTCTCTGAGCGCAGTCGGCCAGTAAAAACCGTGCCGGAAGGCTTTGGCCACTATGGCTCTGAGGAGGCGTGATGGCCGCACTCTCCCTGGTGGATTTCCCGTAGGAGTTCAATCCCTTCAGCCGGCTCGACGCACCGCTGGAACACCCCACTTATGCTGCGTTTGTACAGCTCGTGGTTGATGATTGTATAGGCCTTGGCCCTTCTCTCAATCTGCCTGGCCTGGACTCTATCAGGCAGCACACCGTCGGTGAGGTAGGAGAGGAATTCTTGTGCCCATGATGGTACGCATTTTATTTCAAACACGCTAACCACCAAGGCCTCCATCTTCGAGCTTCCGGTTTCGACTGTGTGGTCGCCGGGTTCGGCTGTGAAGCCGGCGGGTTTGGCTGATAAGCCCGAGTTTGGCTGAGAAGCCCCCGTTGGACCGATAAGCCCCCGGCTGGAGAAGCCGGCGGGTTTGGCTGATGAGCCCCCGACTTGGGCGATGAAGCCCCGGGTTCGGCTGAGAAGCCCCCGGGTCAGCCGGCACGAATATGGAATCCGAGTCCGGTGACGGTATGATGGACGGCTTCTTGATAACCGCCAAGGCGATGCCCGGCGGAATGGCTTGCCGGGTTGAGCCGATCTTGGACAAGGCATCAGCCGCCTCGTTGTTTGCTCGTGGCACATGGTGGAATTCGCAGCCGTCGAAGAAGCCGGATAGCTGCTGGACATGGAAGCGGTACGAGGCCATGTTGGCGTCCTTCGCGTCCCAGTCGCCAGATGCTTGCTGTATGACCAAGTCGGAGTCGCCGAAGCATAGTATGCGACGCACGCCCTTGGCGCTTCAGCCCATGAATGAGCGCTTCATACTCCGCCACGTTGTTGGATGCGGCGAAGTGGATCTGCAGGACGTAGTCCAGCCGGTCCCCTTTGGGAGAGGTGATGACAACGCCGGCTCCCAAGCCGTTGCGCATCTTCGAGCCGTCGAAGTGCATCTTCCAATGTGTGGAATCCGGCACAGGCGGCAGGTATTGCATCTCAGCCCAGTCGACGAAGAAGTCCGCGAGGATCTGCGACTTGATGGCTGTGCGTGGCTCGTAGAGGATGGTGTGGGCGGCTAGCTCCAGGGCCCACCTGGCAACCCGGCCATTGGCATCCTTGCTGCCGATGATTTCCCTGGGCGCTGTGGCAACCACCCTGATGGGATGCTCTTGGAAGTAATGTTTGAGCTTCTTGGCCGCCATGTAGACACCGTAGGTGACCTTCTGGTAGTGGGGGTAGTTTTGCTTCGACGGGAGAGCACTTCGCTGAGGTAGTAGACGGGCGCTGGACCAGTGCTCTCTGTTTTCGGCTTCTTTGCGCTCCACCACCAGGACAACGCTGACCACTCGGTTGGTGGCTGCGATGTACAACAGCATCGGCTCCATCGAACCTGGCGTTGCAAGGATTGGCGCGGTTGAGAGCACACGCTTTAAGTCACGAAAGGCTTCATCCGCTGCGGACCTGACGAATTTGTCCGACTTCCTCATCAATTGATACAGGGCAGTGCCTTCTCCCCCGGGCTGAAGCGGCCAAGGAGGCCAGGCAGCCCGTGAACTTCGGACGTCCTTGAGGCACTGCGGCAGTTCCATCTTCTCAATGGCACTGATCTTCTCTGGGTTGGCTTCGATTCCTCGCTGAGAGACGAGGTAGCCCAGGAGTTGGCCGGCTGGCACGCCGAACGTGCACTTGGCCGGGTTGAGCTTCATCCGGAATCTTCGCAGGTGAAGGTTTCTCTTAAGTCATCAAGGAGGGTAGGCATCTTCTTGGTTTTTACAACGACATCATCCACGTATGCGTGAACATTTCGCCGATTTGATCCTGCAAACACTTTTGCATGCACCTTTGGGGGCGCCTGTATTTTTCAAGCCGAATGGCATAGTCGTAGCAATAAGCCCCATACGGGTAATGAACGAAGTCTTTATTTGATCAGCCGGATTCAAAGGAATCTGGTGGTAGCTGAGTAGGCGTCTAAGAAAGACAACAGTTCACAGCCGGCAGTCGAGTCTATGACTTGATCTATGCGCGGCAGGGGGAAGGGGTCCTTCGGACACGCCTTGTTGAGGCTGGTGTAGTCGATACACATGCGCCAGGAGCCGTTCTTCTTCAAAACCAGGACCGGGTTCGCCAACCAGTCCGGGTGCAGTACTTCCATGATGAAGCCGCAGCTAGGAGCCGGGCAATTTCTTCACCGATGGCCTTCCTTCTCTTCGGCGAAGCGCCTGAGAGGCTGCTTCACCGGCTTGGCTTCAGGCCTGACGTGGAGGTGGTGCTCAGCCAACTCCCTCGGTACACCCGGCATGTCCCTTGGAGACCATGCGAAGATGTCCCGATTCTCACGGAGGAAGCTGGTGAGCTCGCTTTCCTATTTGCTGCTCAAGACGGCACCGATGGTGACGTACTTGTCCGGCTGGGCCGGGTCGAGCAGGATCTTCTTGGTGTTGTCGGCCGGCTGGAAGTGAGTCGTCCCAGCCGGGTTGCCCACAGCCGGCATGTCCGCCTGCGCGGCCTTAGCCAAGGCGACGGCGTCGTGGATGAGCTGCTTCTCGGTGGCGATGACCAGCGTCTGGGCCATCTTGGAGCTCTGCGTGGCGCAGTCCATGGAGCGGCGATAGTCGCCGGCTACGGTGATGACCCCCTTGGGGCCAGGCATCTTCATCTTCAGGTACCCGTAGTGGGGCACCGCCATGAACTTTGTCAGGGCCGGCCTGCCCCGGAGCGCGTGGTAGGGACTCACGAGGTCCACCACCTCGAACTCGATGTTCTCCGTGCGGAAGTTGTCCGGCTTGCCGAACATGACCTCCAGGGTGATCCGGCCAATCGGCTGGCAGCAGTGGCCTGGCACGATGCCATGGAAGACGGTGGGGTGGGCGCAACTCGGCCTCTGGATGCCCAACTTGCGGGCGGTGTCGCGGTAGAGGATGTTGATGCTGCTGCCCCATCCATGAGGACGCGCGAGAAGCGCACGCTGCGCCGGGTTGTGCCGATGGTGGGGTCGAGGACCATGGCGTAGCTGCCCGGCTTTGGTAGGACAGCCGGTGTGTCGCGGCGATCAAAAGTGATGGCCTGCTCTGACCAGTGTAGGTACTGGGGGACCGGCGGCATGACCGCGTTGACTTCGAGGGAACGGCGCTGCTGGCTCGTTGTCCTCGGGCTCGGTGGTGAAGATGATGTAGGTGGCATCCTCAGCCCGGCCATGGTGCACTTGGTTAGCCTCGTGGTGCTCGAGGTTGTTGGCTTCTGCGCCGGCTACCCGGCCCGCCGGCTGGTGGTGGTGGGGGTGGAGGCGGAAGGGGCTCGCGCTCGTCAGCCGCTTCATGAAGTGGCAATCGCGGGTGGAGTGGTTGGAGGGGTTCTTGCCGCTGTGGTACTTGCACGGCGAGTCGAGCATCTGCTCGAAGGTGTACTTCGGCTTCCAGGGCCGGTCACTGGCGCCGGCTTGCGCCGCGTGCATCACGTGGCGGCTACTCGCTGCTGTGCCGCCGTGTCCCGCCGGCTGTGGTGGCCGCCGACGCTTGTGCTCGCTTGTTGTTGTCCCGCCTGGATGGAGCCGGCAATCTCAGGCGTGCTGCTGGTTCCATCAGCCAGATTAATCTGCGATGGCCATCAAGGCAGCCATCGTCTTGGGGTCGCTGCAGCTTGTGCCAACATGGTGTTGGGCCGCAGCCGGCCATGAAGAAGCCGACTGCCTGGATCTCGTGCACGCCCTCGCAGGAGTTGCGCATCTCGCACCGGCGCGTCAGGTACGCGCGGTCCGTCTCTCGCGCCCTGCTTGCACATCTCAAGCTGTTGGGGCGACCTGGCCGGCGGTAGGTGCCGGTGAAGTTGGATGAAGGCGTCCTCGAAGTCGAGCCAGCCGTTGATGCCGGCGGCTGGTGGAGCCGGCGGCGCGCGGAGCCGAGCAGCATGAGGGGGGAGTAGCGCACGGCCCAGCGCTTGTTGCCCTGGGCGATGCCGACTGCGGTGGAGTAGTCCTGCAGCCAGTCCTCCGGCTTGGTCGTGCCGTCGTACTTGGGCGTGTCGCGGGGGAGCTGGAAACCGGCTCTCATGGGCTCGTTGAGGATCCGCGGCCCGAAGCACTTGGGGCCGGCTGGCCCTTCTTCCTCCGCGATGCGGGATTCGACCAGCCGGTCGAGGCGATCTCTGGCGTCCGCCGGCTCGACGCGTGGGCCCAGCCGGGCGAGCCGGCTGGCGCGGGCCACTGGCCTCTGGAGCCGCGCGGTGCTTGATGGTGGATGGCCTCTCGTACTCTTCGTCGTCGTGCCGGCTTGATGGTGGCCGGCTGCGACCGCTGTTGCCACTGGGCGGCCGGCTTGTGCGGCTGGAGCTTGCATGGGTGTTCCGGCTGTCGGCCCGCCGGCTTGGTGCGAGGGAGGTGGACTCGGCCGTGTCCTTCGGACCGTCTCGGTCCTTGCCTGCAGCGCCATGAGCGTGAGAAGCTCTGGGGGCATGGGCGTACCTGGGGTCCTGCGTTTGGCGGTTGGCCGCCTTCAGCAGCTCAGTCACCCGCTCGCTGGCGGCGTAACTCGCGCCTTCGAGGCGGTGCAGCTCTTCCGCGGCTTCAGCCGCGAGCATGTTCTTGTCGGGGGTGTTGTAGATGGGCAGCTCCGTAGATGGAGCCGGCGATGCAGCGCCGTCCCGGGCGATCTCTGCGCCCAGGCCGCCTCCTCTGCGGCGGATCTGGCCGGCTCGGCTTGGGGTTGTCGCCGGCTGGCGTGAGGCCGTGGGCGCGGTTGAACTCGCGCTGGGAGATCTCCCACTGGCGCTTTGCAGCAGCCAGCTCTTCCGTTTGCTTGAGGAGGAGCTGGCGGTGCTCCTCCAGGTCCTTCTCGATGGTGGTGGGGTCGGCACCAGGCGTGAGCGGAGTGCTCAGCTTGGCCCTAACTTCGTCCAGCCGGGATGGTGGTGGCGGCGCCTTGCGCCTGAGGCGGAAGCGCCGGCGTCCTTGTTGCGCTCCAGCGCAGGACCGCGGATGCGCGTGGTCTTGTCGGCGGCGTCGTTGCCGGTGGTCATGACCTCCTGCATGATGCAAGGGCCGGTGGTGGTGAGGCTGGCGCCGGCTCCAGGGGAGGGCTTGCGCAGCGCACGATCTCGCGCGGGTAGCGCGGTGGTGCAACGGTGGCGACGTAGACGTCGAAGCCGCCGGGCTGATGACGTTGCCGCCGGCAGGGAATGGCCGGTCGGCGAAGCAGCCAGCGTTGTCGCTGACGCAGTCGAGGAGCCGAATCTCCAGACCAAGCCTGAAGCGACTCGCTCGCCGGTGGTGATGGTGAGGCCCGTCCGACACCGGCCGAGGATGCTGAATGCCCCACGGTGGGCGCCAAATGTCGTGGTATCGTCATGACATATGCCATAGGGTGGCTAATCGGGGGCTCCTGAGAGATCTCACGGCGGTATCCGGAAGCGGGTATGGGCACGAACGACACGGCGACGCACCCAGGTTCGAGGCCCTCCGGTGGAGGTAAAACCTCTACTCCTGCTATGAGTGTATATGGTGTGTAACACAGTACAATGGTGCTCCTTGAGCTGTATCCGGCTGCTCCGAGGTGGACGAAGGTCTCTCTCTCTCAGGGCAGCTCTAAGACTAGTGAATGGTAACTGATCGATCGTCCCCACGAGAGGGGGTAGTGCGGCTTATATAGGCACCGGCACTTTACATATAAGACCCTATAGTCTACTAGCCGGCTTGGCCGGCTTCGGCCTCCGCTCCTTCCCGAGGTGGTGACGTCAGGAGCCGTTGAGGCGTCGTGGCCTGTCCCATCCGGCTGCCACGGTCAGCGGTATGGAGAGGAAGCGTCTCTGTCGCCGTCAGCCACTGTAGCATGTACGGCGCGTCGAAGCCATGATGGCCTATCCGGCGCGTGGCACTATTGCTCCACAGTGCCCCGCGCTTACGGAAGATGAAGTCAGCGTGGACTTTGGGAACCCGGACCACCAACCTGGTTCCTTCCAATGCAAGACTCGCCAGCCTCGAGTCGGTCTGAGGCAGACCCCCGCCGGATATGGCTTGTAGAAGCCGGCCCAGCACAGCATTGGCGGCCGTAACCAGGCCGACTAGGACCTGGAGCCAACCGGCTTCCAAACCAGCCGGCTACGGCTCCAGCCGGCTGCTCCTCAGCCGGCCTTTGCCGCGAGCCGGCCAGTGGTCAGCCGGCTGCTCCGCGTCCATTGCCCTACCCGGGGTCTTCCCCCCGACATTGCAAATCATTGGTACTGATAGATGGGCCCCGCATGTAAGACGACATCAAAAGGTCCATATGTCAGTTAAAAATATTAGGGGTCTTTCTGCAAAATCTGTAACACCACGTGTCACCACTTCATTGATTGAGGACCAAATCATCACATGATTTGCAAGTTGTAGGATGGTGGCATATGTTTTACAAGATCTAGGACCAAACCTTCACATGAGGAACAAGTTGTAGGACGAAAGATGTATTTCTATGGGTATTGGATCCATGTGGCCAATAAGTTTGAATAGGTGCACCATGGCGAGGAGAAAGATAAGCCTAGCTTGTTTGCATTTTGTCCAAGGTTACATTCGTAGTTCAGCTACACAATGAGTCTCACGAAGAACAATCTGGCCGGCGGCATGCAGTTAACACAGAAAGCCCCAACATTGTTGCTCTTGTTTGAGCAATGAACCTTGGAAACCCGCTTCTTTCGGCACCATCAATTTGGATTGATCTTGGAACAAGTCACATAAATAGTGCCTACGAATTCCTGACACCTACCATCCCCATGGAATCATTCTCTATCCATCCCACGGATTTCTTTTTCTGTATGAATTTGTGTGCCATGTAACTGGAACATGCCAACTTCGGCTAATGTACCCCTTATCTCTTTTATACTGGAACTTCTAGCATTTGCTTGTTTCTCCTCATTTTATCCTTGATATGAGCGAGGCATATATGCAACCACTTTTATAGAGGCTTGATGGCTTGGAGTACCGTTTTAAATTGAGGTGGGATACCATTGACCTTAGACAGGTTTCAAACCGCCACTCTCATAAAGTCCACATCCTTAGCCCTGCTGAGTAGCGATTCATATCATGCGTGTACATGTACTCTTGCAGCTCTACATAACGTGTACTACGAATGTTTGTATTAAGGCTTGGTATTGGATATTGAGGCATTCACAGCCTGAATACCTTAAATTGAGGCGTTTGGATGTGCTAGTTATTCGGGCGGGTTGAATATTCATTGGGCCGATTCAACTACCACGAGCACATCCCGAATGTCCAGCCCTAGACCTGGACATCGCTGGGTATTGGCGCCAAACGAGCGTCTCTTTCTCACCCCAACCATGACCTTCTGTTCCCCACCCCGAGCGCTAGACCTAGCACGTCACCGACCAAGCAAATCACTCGGCGGCGAGGTAAATCGGGCGCCTCCCCTATGGATTCTCTGGTGTGCACCAGCGTCGTAGCCCTTCACCTCGCCTTACCTTCCATCCCTCAATTCGTGCCGCCTCATCTCGCGATTTTTTCTGCAGGTCGGGTGAACTCCACCTCTGGGAACGACCGGGAGAGCTCCATCCCTATCCACCGACAGCCAGCGCAGGTAGGGCCAGCCCGTTCCTGTCCCTCCGGCTGCCGAGACCGCCGGCATCCGACATTCATCTACAAGCAGATCAAAGCAATTCATCTTAATTTCCACTTATAAAAAGTTTTTGTTCCCCCTGAATTTTGCACTCAGGACAATTAAACAAGGTCACAAAAGTTGGGGTGTTACAATACAGTTGGCATGTACCTTTTTCGATATATATACTTTCCGAACAATGCATGCCGACAAATTAAAGCCCACCGTCTTCGGTTTGTTCATCATCTATTACCAACGGCGTTGAAGAAGTTGCAATCTTCTTTGCTTCATGTTTTTCAAAAGTACCGCAATTTGGCCTTTCCTCTTCATTTCTGCACAATAGAAACATATAAGTAAAAAATTCCTCTTCATTTCTGCACAATATAAACATATAAGTGGAAATTTTTTCTTCCCTTTCTACACAATAGAAACATACTGTATAAGTGAAAAATTCCTGTTCCTTTTTACAAGTGTCAAACTACCAATTGAATCAGTGCAAATGCCATTTTAACACTAACACAGACAATATGAGCAATTTTTAACATTAACAAGGAATAGGGGCAATTCATCTTCACGTATCTGGCCAGATTTTGAGAATTTGAGGGGAGCCAAGCCCCCACGAGGGAGGTCAGGAGCAGACCTACGGAGGAGCCATCGGCGGCTGGCAGGAGGAGCCGAGGAATGCGGACGCCGCCCCGGCAGCCGAGCATGGAGCACTTGCTTCTGCTTGAGCGGTTGCGCGGGAGCATAGGGGGCTGCAGCGGCCGGAGTCAGCGAGCGGCAACGGAAGGCGGTCCAGCAAGGAGAGGCGCTGAGGCGGCCGGCGATCGACAGGGGAGTCGTCGTCTCGTCAAGTCGATGCGGTGGCGACGGGGGAGTTGTCGGCCTTGCCCTGGCGCTACGGTTGCGACTTGCGAGGCAGTCACAGACGATGTCTCGAAGACTAGAATGACCAAACATGCCATTGGGGCTCTCGTGATTAGGGGTATGTATTAAAAAGATTCAGAAATTCTGGGTGGGCTCTTCATAAGTCTCTTCGTTTGCATATTGTGTGGGATCATAAACATTGTTTTGTTCTATTTGGTTATCTTAGAATGATCTCTTCTCAACAAGAAAAAATCTCTCTTCTATAAAGGGGGTTTTCTTAAGTACTAGCAGCAGTATTTCGGTAAGAACATATAGCTGGATGTAGCCACTAAGACTGAACAGATGCATCCTGACGAAAAGGAAGAAATGCACAACTTGCGCACGGAGAAAATCCACGGGGGAAAATCTGGCCAGCGGCATGCAGATAACATAGTCAGACTGTAAAGTCATGAACCCCGGAAACCCGCTTCTTTCGGCACCTGCGAATTTAGAAATCAGGTGGAACAAATCACATAAACAGTGCCTATGAATTCCTGACACCTACCATCCCCATGGAATCATTCTATATTCATTCCACGTATTTCTTTTTCTGTATGAACTTGTGTGCCATGTAACTGGAACATGTCAACTTCAGCTAATATACCTCTTATCTTTTCTACTGGAACTTCTACATTTTGCCTGTTCCCTCCTCATTTTCTCCTTGATATGAGCGGAGGTGCATATGCAAGCACTTTTATATATAGAGGCTGGACGGCTTGGACTACCGTTTTAAATTGAGGTGGGGTACCATTGATATTAGCCAGGTTTGAAACCACCACTCTCTTAGAGCATCTCCATAAGCGTCCCCTAAACCGTCTCCCAAAGAGATTTGGGGCGCGCCGGACAAAAAAACGGTATCGCGTCCTCCAAAGGCTCTTTTTGTCCGGTGCGGCCCGATACGGTGTCCAGCGCTCCGAGCCCGTCCCCGCTACATAGGGGACGCTCCGGGCATGTCGGACACAACGAAAAGCGAGGCAGAAGTGGTGGGACCGACGCGTCAGCGGCACAGGAAAAATTCGTCCCCTACTCCCGCCAAATCGCGTCTCTCCTGCCACATCGCGCCTTTTCCCGCCGCGCATTTCTGCCCTCCCAACACATTTGACCTCCTATCCCGCCGATTCATTTCTCCCTCCCGCCGTCGCTACTCGTTCCTCCGCCGCCACCCTCTCCCCATCCATGGCGCCGCCGACAGCCCCCAAAAGAATGGCCAAGAAAGCGGCCAAGATCAGCCATCGAGCAATGAGACGAAAGGCGCCTTCGCGGGCCGCGAAAGCCGGCTCCAAAGAAGAAGTTGGAAGGAGGACCGATGATCACATCAAGACTATCTGAGCGTTGTCAACGACGCGAAAGGACGGAGGGCGGCTATGGGAGAAGAAGAGGAATGAGAAGCTCCAGGCCGAACGGGACCGTCTATGGAGGGAAAAATTCCAGAGGAACTGGCAACTTGCTCAACTAGCGAGGGAGAGGGCAAATAGGATGCACCTAGAGGAGGTGGCTAAGGAGGCGGAGCGCATCAAGGAGGAAAGAGCTCAAGCGGAAGCTTCAAAGACGGAGGAGCGCCACCATTTCTTCGACTCCGTGGTTCAGTTGGCTTGGGACATAAGGGAGAAGGAAGAACTGGCTGAAGAATCTAAGAAGAAGAAGGCGAGGGGGGAGGGAGCCTTTGCCACGCAGTGATGTCCCTTTGGCTATGTTCTTATTGTCAAACCTTTATGTTGTCGAACCATGATGTTGTGTGAAACTTGATCTTCTCAAACCTTGATGTCGTCGAACCTTATTGTAACTCGAACCTTGATGTCCTCGAACCTTATGTCTTGCTATTGAAATTGCTATTGTTGTATTGAAAACTGTTGAAATAAGGTAGGAATTTTCATGGTTTTAACACAAGTCAAAGTGTGGCGCCTTTAAAACTGGCGCCACAATGCACTGTGTGGCGCTGATACGTCTCCGACGTATCGATAATTTCTTATGTTCCATGCTACTTTATTGATGATACCTACATGTTTTATACATTTATATGTCATTATTATGCATTTTGGATCTAACCTATTAACAAGATGCCGAAGTGCCAGTTCCTGTTTTCTGCTGTTTTTGGTTTCAGAAATCCTAATAACGAAATATTCTCGGAATCGGACGAAATCAACGCCCAGGTTCCTATTTTTCCCGGAACCATCCAGAACACCCGAGAGCCGCCAGAGGGAAGCCACGGGGGCCCCACACCACCCTGGCGCTGCCAGAGGGGGGGGCCGCGCCGCCCTATGGTGTGGTGGCCCCAGGCCCCTCCGAGGCTGCCCTTCCGCCTATTTAAAGCCTCCGTCGCAAAACCCTATTACGTTGGACGAAACCCACGAAACCTTCCAGAGCCGCGCCATCGCGCCAAGATCTGGGGGATAGGAGTCTCTGTTCCGGCACCCTGCCGGAGCGGGGAAGTGCCCCGGAAGGCTTCTCCATCGACACCGCTGCCATCTCCACCGCCATCTTCATCAACGCTGCTGCTCCCATGAAGAGGGAGTAGTTCTCCATCGAGGCTCGGGGCTGTACCGGTAGCTATGTGGTTCATCTCTCTCTATGTACTTCAATACAATAATCTCATGAGCTGCCTTACATGATTGAGATTCATATGATGATGCTTGTAATCTAGATGTCATTATGCTAGTCAAGTGAGTTTTACTTATGTGATCTCCGGAGACTCCTTGTCCCACGTGTAAAGGTGACAGTGTGTGCACCGTGTGGGTCTCTTAGGCTATATTTCACAGAATACTTATTCACTGTTATGAATGGCATAGTGAAGTGCTTATTTATATCTTTTTATGATTGCAATGTGTTTTGTATCACAATTTATCTATGTGCTACTCTAGTGATGTTATTAAAGTAGTTTTATTCCTCCTACACGGTGTAATGGTGACAGTGTGTGCATCCGTGTTAGTACTTGGCGTAGGCTATGATTATGATCTCTTGTAGATTATGAAGTTAACTATTGCTATGATGGTATTGATGTGATCTATTCCTCCTACATGGCGTGAAGGTGACAGTGTGCATGCTAAGTTAGTACTTGGTTTAGTCGTGTCGATCTTTCATGCACTCTAAGGTTATTTAAATATGAACATTGAATTGTGGAGCTTGTTAACTCCGGCATTGAGGGTTCGTGTAATCCTACGCAATGTGTTCATCATCCAACAAGAGAGTGTAGAGTATGCATTTATCTATTCTTATGTGATCAATGTTGAGAGTGTCCACTAGTGAAAGTCTAATCCCTAGGCCTTGTTCCTAAATACTGTATCACTGCTTGTTACTGTTTTACTGAATTACTACTGCTGCGTTACTACATGTTTACTTCCTGCAATATTACTACCATCAACTGCACGTCAAGCTATTTTCTGGCGCGTACATCGCTCATATTCATTCATACCACTTGTATTTCACTATCTCTTCGCCGAACTAGTGCACCTATTAGGTGTGTTGGGGACACAAGAGACTTCTTGCTTTGTGGTTGCGGGGTTGCTTGAGAGGGATATCTTTGACCTCTTCCTCCCCGAGTTCGATAAACCTTGGGTGATCCACTTAAGGGAAAACTTGCTGCTGTTCTACAAACCTCTGCTCTTGGAGGCCCAACACTGTCTACAAGAATAGAAGCACCCGTAGACATCAAGCACTTTTCTCGCGCCTTGCCGGGGAGGAAAGGTAAAGGTACTCACACTCCGGATCTCGGCTACTAAGCTATTTTCCGGCGCCGTGTAAGTACTCGAAGCTATTTCCTTTAGACTCTGCAATTGCGACATTTGGTTTCTTGTTTACACTAGTTAGGCATAATGGACAACAATGACCTTCTTATTCTATTTCCTGATTTAAGACATGGATGGTTTGATGCGAGAATTAAAAAACCCATGGAAATTTATATGCATGCTAATGGGAATGTTATTAATATGAATGCTTTGAACACCATTGTTGCTAATGCTATGGAAAATTCTAAGCTTGGGGAGGTCGGTTTTGATGAAAATGATCTCTTTAGCCCTCCGGGTATTGAGGAGAAAGTTTATGTTGATTATGATATGCCTCCCATTTATGATGATTATAATGATAGTGGTCTTTTGGTGCCACCTACTATGGAGAGTAAATTTTATTGTGATTATACTATGCCTCCTACACTTGATGAGAATAATAATGATAGTTACCTTGTTGAATTTTCTCCCACTACAACTAATAAAACTGATTATGCTTATGTTGGGAGTAGTAATTTTATGCATGAGACTCATGATAAGAATGCTTTATGTGATAGTTATATTGTTGTGTTTGCTCATGTTGCTACTGAAAGTTATTATGATAGAGGAAAATATGGTTGTAAAAATTTTCATGTTACTAAAACACCTCTCTATGTGCTGAAATTTTTGAAGCTACACTTGTTTTATCTTCCTATGCTTGTTACTTTGCTCTTCATGAACTTGTTTATTTACAAGATTCCTATGCATAGGAAGCATGTTAGACTTAAATGTGTTTTGAATTTGCCTCTTGATGCTCTCTTTTGCTTCAACTTCTATTTCTTGCGAGTGCATCATTAAAACTGCTGAGCCCATCTTAATGGCTATAAAGAAAGAACTTCTTGGGAGATAACCCATGTGTTTTTACTACAATACTTTGTTTTATATTTGAGTCTTGGAAGTTGTTTACTACTGTAGCAACCTCTCCTTATCATGTTTTTGTGCCAAGTAAAGTTTCTATGTTAAAGTTGATGTTATATTTGGGATCGCTGCGCAGAAACAGCATTGCTGTCTGTCACGAATTCTGGCACAAGTCTCTGTAGAAAATTCGAAAAAATCTGCCAATTTACGAGCGTGATCCTCAGATATGTACGCAACTTTCATTAGTTTTGAGTTTTTCCATTTGAGCAAGTCTGGTGCCATTTTAAAATTCGTCTTTACGGACTGTTCTGTTTTGACAGATTCTGCCTTTTATTTCGCATTGCCGCTTTTGTTAAGTTGAATGAGTTTCTTTGTTCCATTAACTTTCAGAAGTTTTGTGCAATGTCCAGAAGTGTTAAGAATGATTGTGTCACCTCTGAATATGTGAATTATTAATTGTGCACTAACCCTCTAATGAGTTTGCTTGAAGTTTGGTGTGAAGGAAGTTTTCAAGGGTCAAGAGAGGAGTATGATATACTATGATCAAGAGGAGTGAAAGCTCTAAGCTTGGGGATGCCCCCGTGGTTCATCCCTGCATATTTTAAGAAGACTCAAGCATCTAAGCTTGGGGATGCCCAAGGCATCCCCTTCTTCATCGACAACTTATCAGGTTTCTTCTAGTGAAACTATATTTTTATTCGGTCACATCTTATGTACTTTACTTGGAGCGTATGTTTGTTTGTTTTTGTTTTAGTTTGAATAAATGCTTGTGTGGGAGAGAGACACGCTCCGCTGGTTCGTATGAACACATGTGTTCTTAGCTCATAATATTCATGGCGAAGTTTCCTCTTCGTTTAATTGTTATATGGTTGGAAACAGAAAATGCTACATGTAGTAATTGGTAAAATATCTTGGATAATGTGATACTTGGCAATTGTTGTGCTCATGTTTAAGCTCTTGCATCATATACTTTGCACCCATTAATGAAGAAATACATAGAGCTTGCTAAAATTTGGTTTGCATATTTGGTCTCTCTAAGGTCTAGATAATTCTAGTATTGAGTTTTGAACAACAAGGAAGACGGTGTAGAGTTTTATAATGTTTACAATATGTCTTTTATGTGAGTTTTGCTGCACCAGTTCATCCTTGTGTTTGTTTCAAATAAACCTTGCTAGCCTAAACCTTGTATCGAGAGGGATTACTTCTCATGCATCCAAAATCCTTGAGCCAACCACTATGCCATTTGTGTCCACCATACCTACCTACTACATGGTATTTCTCCGCCATTCCAAAGTAAATTGCTTGAGTGCTACCTTTAAACAATTCAAAAGTTATTACCTCTTATTTGTGTCAATGTTTTATAGCTCATGAGGAAGTATGTGGTGTTTATCTTTCAATCTTGTTGGGAAACTTTCACTAATGGACTAGTGGCTTCATCCGCTTATCCAATAATTTTGCAAAAAGAGCTGGCAATGGGATTCCCAGTCCCGAATTAATTAACAAAAATAGACACTCCTCCATGGTATGTGATTGTTGGTCGGCACCCGAGGATTCGGTTAGCCATGGCTTGAGAAAGCAAAGGTGGGGAGGAGTGTCATCATAATAAAACTAAACTAAAAAGGCACTCCTTCATGGTATGAGATTGTTGGCAGGCACCCGAGGATTCGGTTAGCCATGGTTTGTGAAAGAAAGTTTGGAAGGAGTGCCACCCAAAAATAAAATAAAATGGGAGCCGCTCTTTGAAGGTTTGTCTGGCAAGGGGGTTAGAGTACCCGCTACCATTCGTTGACAACAACAAACACCTCTCAAAACTTTATGCTCTCTTGATGTTTTCAAAATCAAAGCTCTAGCACAAATATAGCAATCGATGCTTTCCTCTTTGAAGGACCATTCTTTTACCTTTATGATTGAGTCAGTTCACCTATTTCTCTCCATCCCAAGAAGCAAACACTTGTGTGAACTTTGCATTGATTCTTACATATTTGCATATTGCATTTGTTATATTGCTTTGCATTGACAACTATCCATGAGATATACATGTTACAAGTTGAAAGCAACCGCTGAAACTTAATCTTCCATTGTGTTGCTTCAATGCCTTTACTTTGAATTTATTGCTTTATGAGTTAACTCTTATGCAAGACTTATTGATGTTTGTCTTGAAAGTACTATTCATGAAAAGTCTTTGCTTTATGATTCACTTGTTTACTCATGTCATTACCATTGTTCTGATCATTGCATTCATTACATATGTTTACAATATGATCAAGGTTATGATGGCATGTCACTTAAGAAATTATCTTTGTTATTGTTTTACCTGCTCGGGATGAGCAGAACTAAGCTTGGGGATGCTGATACGTCTCCGACGTATCGATAATTTCTTATGTTCCATGCTACTTTATTGATGATACCTACATGTTTTATACACATTATATGTCATTATTATGCATTTTCTGAACTAACCTATTAACAAGATGCCGAAGTGCCAGTTCCTGTTTTCTGCTGTTTTTGGTTTCAGAAATCCTAGTAACGAAATATTCTCGGAATCGTACGAAATCAACGCCCAGGTTCCTATTTTTCCCGGAACCATCCAACACCCGAGAGCCGCGAGGGAAGCCCGGGGGCCCCACACCACACCCTGGCGCGGCCAGAGGGGGCCGCGCCGCCCTATGGTGTGGTGGCCCGAACCCCAGGCTGCCTTCCGCCTATTTAAAGCCTCCGTCGCGAAAACCTATGTACCGAGAAACGAGAAACCTTCCGAGCCGCCATCGCGAAGCCAAGATCCGGGGGACAGAGTCTCTGCCAGCACCCCGGGCGGGTGCCCCGGAAGGCTTCTCCATCGACACCTGCCATCTCCACCGCCATCTTCATCAACTGCTGCTCCCATGAAGAGGGAGTAGTTCTCCATCGAGGCTCGGGGCTGTACCGGTAGCTATGTGGTTCATCTCTCTCCTATGTACTTCAATACAATAATCTCATGAGCTGCCTTACATGATTGAGATTCATATGATGATGCTTGTAATCTAGATGTCATTATGCTAGTCAAGTGAGTTTTACTTATGTGATCTCCGGAGACTCCTTGTCCCACGTGTGTAAAGGTGACAGTGTGTGCACCGTGTGGGTCTCTTAGGCTATATTTCACAGAATACTTATTCACTGTTATGAATGGCATAGTGAAGTGCTTATTTATATCTCTTTATGATTGCAATGTGTTTTGTATCACAATTTATCTATGTGCTACTCTAGTGATGTTATTAAAGTAGTTTTATTCCTCCTACACGGTGTAATGGTGACAGTGTGTGCATCCGTGTTAGTACTTGGCGTAGGCTATGATTATGATCTCTTGTAGATTATGAAGTTAACTATTGCTATGATGGTATTGATGTGATCTATTCCTCCTACATGGCGTGAAGGTGACAGTGTGCATGCTAAGTTAGTACTTGGTTTAGTCGTGTCGATCTTTCATGCACTCTAAGGTTATTTAAATATGAACATTGAATTGTGGAGCTTGTTAACTCCGGCATTGAGGGTTCGTGTAATCCTACGCAATGTGTTCATCATCCAACAAGAGAGTGTAGAGTATTGATGACCCACAAGTATAGGGGATCGCAACAGTCTTCGAGGGAAGTAAAACCCAAATTTATTGATTCGACACAAGGGAGGTAAAGAATACTTATAAGCCTTAACAACTGAGTTGTCAATTCAGCTGCACCTGGAAAAGCACTAGCAACAGGGGTGATGTGAAAGTAGCAGTAATATGAGAGCAGTAGTAACAGTAACACAGCAGCAGTAATAGTAATATGAGAGCAATGGCACCAGAAAATAGATGATACTACTTCCAATGACATGTAGAACGAGTATATGATGATGCGAGATGGACCGGGGTTCCCAGCTATCTACACTAGTGGCAACTCTCCAATAACAAGTGTTGGGTTAACAAATTACAGTTGGGCAATTGATAGGATTGAAATAGCATTAAGACAGAACATCAAGATTATTAATCATGTAGGCATGTTTTCCAATAATAGTCGTACGTGCTCGCAATGAGAAACTTGCACAACATCTTTTGTCCTACCAGCCGGTGGCAGCCGGGCCTCAAGGGAAACTACTGGATATTAAGGTACTCCTTTTAATAGAGCACCGGAGCAAAGCATTAACACTCCGTGAAAACATGTGTCCCTCACATCACCGCCATCCCCTCCGGTTGTCCCGATTTCTTTAGGGGCCTTTGGTTCCGGACAGTGACATGTGCATACAACTTGTAGATACAATCTAAGCAATAATTATAGAGCTCAAATCTAAGATCATGCCACTCGGGCCCTAGTGACAAGCATTAAGCATAACAAGATTGCAGCAACAATAACTTCATAAACTTTGTAGATAGACAAATCATAATGTATCATCCATCGGATCCCAACAAACACAACACCGATTACATCAGATGAATCTCAATCATGTAAGGCAGCTCATGAGATCATTGTATTGAAGTACATGGGGAGAGAATACCAACTAGCTACAGCTAGAACCCGTAGTCCATGGGGGAACTACTCACGGAGCATGATGGAGGCGGTGGCGTTGATGGAGATGGCTTCCGGGGGCACTTCCCGTCCCGGCGGGGTGCCGGGACAGAGACTTCCCCCGAATTGGAGTTTCGCGATGGTGGCGGCGCCCTGGAGTCTTTCTGGAGTTTCGTCAAGTGGTACTGCGTTTTTAGGTCGAAAGGGCTTAAATAGGCGAAGAGACGGCGCAGAGGGGCACCAGGGCGCCCTCCCCATAGGCGGCGCGGCCAGGCCCTGCCCGCGCGGCGGGTGTGGGGGCCCGGCCTCCTCCGACTCCCCTTCGGTGTTCTGAGCCTCCCGGGAAAAATAAGATCTTTGGCGTTGATTTCGTCCAATTCCGAGAATATTGCCCGAACAGCCTTTCTGGAACCAAAAACAGCAGAACAGAACTGGCACTGTGGCATCTTGTTAATAGGTTAGTTCGGAAAACGCATAAAAACATCATAAAGTGCAAGCAAAACATGTAAGTATTGTCATAAAACAAGCATGGAACGACAGAAATTATGGATACGTCGGGGACGTATCAGCATCCCCAAGCTTAGTTCCTGCTCGTCCCGAGCAGGTAAACGATAAAAAGAATAATTTCTGTAGTGACATGCTACTTACATAACCTTGATCATACTATTACAAAGCATATGAAATGAATGAAGTGACTCAAGGCAATGATCTATAGTTGCTAACAAATAGATAACATATAGCAAAACTTTTCATGAAGAGTACTTTCAAGACAAGTATCAAAAGTCTTGCACAAGAGTTAACTCATAAAGCAATAGATTCAAAGTAAAGGCATCGAAGCAACACAAAGGAAGATTTAAGTTTCAGCGGATGCTTTCAACTTTCAACATGCATATCTCATGGATAATTGTCAACACAAAGTAATATGATGAATGCAAATAAGCAAGTATGTAAGAATCAATGCACAGTTGACACAAGTGTTTGCTTCTAAGATGGAAGGAAGTAGGTAAACTGACTCAACATAAAGTAAAAGAATGGCCCTTCAAAGAGGGAAGCATCGATTGCTATATTTGTGCTAGAGCTTTGGTTTTGAAAACATAAAGAGATCATAAAAGTAAAGTTTTGAGAGGTGTTTGTTGTTGTCAACGAATGGTAGTGGGCACTCTAACCCCCTTGCCAGACAAACCTTCAAAGAGCGGCTCCCATTTTATTTTATTTTGGGTGGCACTCCTTCCAACCTTTCTTTCACAAACCATGGCTAACCGAATCCTCGGGTGCCTGCCAACAATCTCATACCATGAAGGAGTGCCTTTTTATTTTAGTTTTATTATGATGACACTCCTCCCCACCTTTGCTTTCTCAAGCCATGGCTAACCGAATCCTTCGGGTGCCGTCCAACAATCACATACCATGGAGGAGTGTCTATTTTTGTTAATTAATTTGGGACTGGGAATCCCATTGCCAGCTCTTTTTGCAAAATTATTGGATAAGCGGATGAAGCCACTAGTCCATTGGTGAAAGTTGCCCAACAAGATTGAAAGATAAACACCACATACTTCCTCATGAGCTATAAAACATTGACACAAATCAGAGGTGATAAATTTTGAATTGTTTAAAGGTAGCACTCAAGCAATTTACTTTGGAATGGCAGGAAATACCACATATTAGGTAGATATGGTGGACACAAATGGCATAGTGGTTGGCTCAAGGATTTTGGATGCATGAGAAGTATTCCCTCTCGATACAAGGCTTAGGCTAGCAAGGTTATTTGAAGCAAACACAAGTATGAACCGGTACAGCAAAACTTACATAAGAACATATTGCAAGCATTATAATACTCTACACTGTCTTCCTTGTTGCTCAAACACTTTTACCAGAAAATATCTAGACCTTAAGAGAGACCAATCATGCAAACCAATTTCAACAAGCTCTACGGTAGTTCTCCACTAATAGGTTTAAACTACATGAAAAAACTTAATCATGATCTACTTGAGAGCTCAAAACAATTGCCAAGTGTCAAATTATTCAAGACATTATGAGGCATTTTCTATTTCCAACCAAATACCAATAAGTATTGTAGCTTCCAACTTTTATCATTGAACATTAAAAGTAAAACGAAGAACAAGTGTTCATATGAAAAAGTGGAGCGTGTCTCTCTCCCAAACAAGGATTGCTAGGATCCATCTTTATTCAAACACAAACAAAAATAAAAGCACATAGACGCTCCAAATAAAGCACATAAGATGTGACCGAATAAAAATATAGTTTCAATAGAAGAAACCTGATAAGTTGATGAAGAAGGGGATGCCTTGGGCATCCCCAAGCTTAGACGCTTGAGTCTCCTTGAAATATGCAGGGATGAACCACGGGGCATCCCCAAGCTTAGACTTTTCACTCTTCTTGATCATATATCATCCTCCTCTCTTGACCCTTGAAAACTTCCTTCACACCAAACTTCTCATAAACTTCATTAGAGGGGTTAGTACTCAAAAAACTTGAATCCACCTTGGTCCTGTAGTGACACATTGCAAGAACTCAATAAAACATTAGCTACAGCTCTCCACGTCTAGAAAGCCTCACATAAAGTCCACAAGAGACAATGCAAAAAACAGAGACAGAATCTGCCAAAACAGAACAGCCAGTAAACACGAATTTTAAAATGGTACTTCCGTTGCTCAAATCAGAAAACTCAAAACTAATGAAAGTTGCGTACATATCTGAGGATCACGCACGTAAATTGGCAGATTTTTCTGAGTTTCCTACAGAGAAATAAGCCCAGATTCGTGACAGATAGAAATCTGTTTCTGCGCAGAAATCCAAATCTAGTATCAACCTTCGATTAGAGGCTTCACTTGGCACAACAAAACACAAAACTAAGATAAGGAGAGGTTGCTACAGTAGTAAACAACTTCCAAGACACAAATATAAAACAAATTACTGTAGCAAAATAACACATGGGTTATCTCCCAAGAAGTTCTTTCTTTATAGCCATCAAGATGGGCTCAGCAGTTTTAATGATGCACTCGCAAGAAATAGTATTTGAAGCAAAAGAGAGCATCAAGAGGCAAATTCAAAACACATTTAAGTCTAACCCACTTCCTATGCATAGGAATCTTGTACACAAATAAATTCATGAAGAACAAAGTGATAAGCATAAGAAGATAAAACAAGAGTAACTTCAAAATTTTAAGCATATAGAGAGGTGTTTTAGCACCATGAAAATTTCTACTACCATATTTTCCTCTCTCATAATAATTTTCAGTAGCTTCATGAATAAACTCAACAATATAACTATCACATGCAACATACTTTTCATGATTTCCAAACACATAATTTTTATCAAGTTCAAGAATAGTGGAATTAAAACTTTCAAACTTACTTTTATTAATAATATAACAAGGTAGGTGATCAATCTCAATAGATATGGGACTCATAGAATAAGTCAAGAACTCTCCAATCCCATTTTCATTAGTAGTACAATTAATATTATCAAATAACATAGGACCATCATCTAGAGCTTTATCATAAACATTTGCCAAGCAAAATTCTTTAGTACCATGCATTTCGACATCAGGCACAAACAAAGCATTATCATAAGATTTATCAAAGTAGCATGGATTATCATATATAACAGCAGCATAATCATTCTCACAAGTATTACTCATAGGTACTATTTCAAGAGAATCCACAGGAACATAACATTCAACCTCTTCCGGTAAGCATGGAGGACAATCAAATAGTGTAAGAGATAAAGAGTTACTCTCATTAGAAGGTTGACATGGGTAGCTAATCCATTCTTCCTCCTTTTGTTCGTCGCTCTCTTCTTCTTTTTCATCCAATGAGCTTTCAGGTTCATCAATTTCTTCTTCCACCGGTTCCTGCAAATTGTGAGTGCATTCTTGTGCATTAATGTGTCTCTCTTTATAATCAAGGATATAAGGATTCCTACTGTAGCATTCTATGCAAGAATTAAGGATAGTAGAGACATAATCTTTAAGGCCCTTACAAACAACACAAGTTTCATAATTCTCAACCATGAAGGATTCTATCTCGGAGGCTCCCATAAATAAGACAAATTGTTCTACCTCTTCGAACCCATAATGAATATAGCAATTCCGATTATAGTTCTTAATTAAAAATTCCTCACTAGAGCCACATTGAAATTTAAGATGTTTAGTATCATGTTGAGAGCAACAGTTTATATTATGGCGTTCAAGCAAGATTTCAGCAATTGTATTCAATTTTTCTATCATAGCACTCATTATTTTACCAGTTCTTGATTCTCTATAATTATTATAACATTCTATAAGCTCCAAGTAGGTTGTTGGTTCTCCCATAACAGCAGTTTTTAATTTTTAGGTTTTTCAAATTTTTATGGATTTTCGGGTATATAGGGAAAATAAAACAAGACAAAAATAAACTAGACAAAAGTAAACTAAGCAAAATAAAACTAGACAGAAATAAACTAGCAAAACAAAATAAAATAAAAGCAGAGAGAGAGGTAGAGTGTACTCCCCAGGTGAACTTATGAGTAGAGCTATGCCTCCCGGCAACGGCGCAAAATCAGTCTGAATCTCAATCATGTAAGGCAGCTCATGAGATCATTGTATTGAAGTACATGGGGAGAGAATACCAACTAGCTACAGCTAGAACCCGTAGTCCATGGGGGAACTACTCACGGAGCATGATGGAGGCGGTGGCGTTGATGGAGATGGCTTCCGGGGCACTTCCCCGTCCCGGCAGGCGCCGGGACGAGACTTGTCCCCGAATTGGAGTTTCGCGATGGTGGCGGCGCCCCTGGAGTCTTTCTGGAGTTTCGTCAAGAGGTATCGTTTTTAGGTCGAAAGGGCTTAAATAGGCGAAGAGACGCGCAGGGGGGCACCGGGCGCCCTCCCCATAGGCCGGCGCGGCAGGGCCTGCCCGCGCGGCCCTATGGTGTGGGGGCCCCCTGCCTCCCCTCGACTCCCCTTCGGTGTTCTGGAGCCTCCCGGGAAAAATAAGATCTTTGGCGTTGATTTCGTCCAATTGAGAATATTGCCCGAACAGCCTTTGGAACCAAAAACAGCAGAAAACAGAACGCACTGTGGCATCTTGTTAATAGGTTAGTTCGGAAAACGCATAAAAACATCATAAAGTGCAAGCAAAACATGTAAGTATTGTCATAAAACAAGCATGGAACGACAGAAATTATGGATACGTCGGGGACGTATCAAGTATGCATTTATCTATTCTGTTATGTGATCAATGTTGAGAGTGTCCACTAGTGAAAGTCTAATCCCTAGGCCTTGTTCCTAAATACTGCTATCACTGCTTGTTGTTTTACTGAATTACTACTGCTGCGTTACTACGCATGTTTACTTCCTGCAATATTACTACCATCAACTGCACGCCAGCAAGCTATTTTCTGGCGCCGTACTGCTCATATTCATTCATACCACTTGTATTTCACTATCTCTTCGCCGAACTAGTGCACCTATTAGGTGTGTTGGGGACACAAGAGACTTCTTGCTTTGTGGTTGCAGGGTTGCTTGAGAGGGATATCTTTGACCTCTTCCTCCCTGAGTTCGATAAACCTTGGGTGATCCACTTAAGGGAAAACTTGCTGCTGTTCTACAAACCTCTGCTCTTGGAGGCCCAACACTGTCTACAAGAATAGAAGCACCCGTAGACATCAGGCGCCCATGCTACGGGTGCCACACACATCAATTTATATGTCGAAAACATCCAGGGGCTCCGGACGCTTAGTCCTTAGCCGTTTTGGCGAGCCTCTTTGTGTGGCGCCCTTGGCGTCGGCGCCACACAAACAGGGTCACCAAAACGGCTAAGTCCCTGGAGAATTGTCTTACAGTATGTTTTGGGCACACATAACAGGAGGTGTGGCGCCCTTTCCACGGGCGCCACACTTTCAAAGTGTGGCGCCGGTGTGAGCGGCATCACACATCCTGCCACGTCAGATTCGAGCACACCTCAGCGTCCAGGACGACACATCGGATGGGAGAGTGGCGCCGCACTCACGGGCGCCACACAGTGAGGTGTGGCGCCCATGGGAGGGGCGCCACACAAAAGGGTTAGATGAGTGAAATAGTTTGCCCGGAGGGTCAGTCTGTGCTATAGTTTCAGAAAAGGGTTATTTTTGTGTAAATCGCCTTGGTTTTACAACTTGCTCATCATGTGAAGGTTTAGTCCTAGATCTTGCAGAACATATGCTACCATCCTACAACTTGCAAATCATTGGTGATAGATGGGCCCCGCATGTAAGACGGCATCAAAAGGTCCATATGTCGTTTAAAAATATTAGGGTCTTTCGCAAATCTGTAACACCACGTGTCACCACTTCATTGATTGAGGACCAAATCATCACATGATTTGCAAGTTGTAGGATGGTGGCATATGTTTTACAAGATCTAGGACCAAACCTTCACATGAGGAACAAGTTGTAGGACGAAAAATGTATTTCTACGGGTATTGGATCCATGTGGCCAATAAGTTTGAATAGGTGCACCATGGCGAGGAGAAAGATAAGCCTAGCTTGTTTGCATTTTGTCCAAGGTTACATTCGTAGTTCAGCTACACAATGAGTCTCACGAAGAACAATCTGGCGGCGTATGCAACACGAAAGCCCCAACATTGTTGCCCTTGTTTGAGCAATGAACCTTGAAACCCGCTTCTTTCGGCACCATCAATTTGGATTGATCTTGGAACAAGTCACATAAATAGTGCCTACGAATTCCTGACACCTACCATCCCCATGGAATCATTCTATATCCATCCCACGTAATTCTTTTTCTGTATGAACTTGTGTGCCATGTAACTGGAACATGTCAACTTCGCTAATATACCCCTTATCTTCTCTACTAGAACTTCTAGCATATGCTTGTTTCTCCTCATTTTATCCTTGATATGAGCGAGGCATATATGCAACCACTTTTATAGAGGCTCGATGGCTTGGAGTACCGTTTTAAATTGAGGTGGGGTACCATTGACCTTAGCCAGGTTTGAAACCGCCACTCTCTTAAAGTCCACATGCCTTGTCGTGTTGAGTAGTGATTCATATCATGTTTGTACATGTACTCTTGCAGCTCTACATAACATGTACTACGGATATTTGTATTGAGGCTTGGTATTGGATATTGAGGCATTCATGGCCCGAATACCTTAAATTGAGGCGTTTGGATGTGCTAGATATTCAGGCGGGCTGAATATTCGTTCGGGCCGATTTAACTACCGCGAGCAAATCCTGAATGTCCAGCCCCGGACCTGGACATCGTTGGGTACTGATGCCAGACGAGCATCTCTTTCTCACCCCGAGCGCTAGACCTATCACGTCGCCGACCAAGCAAATCACTCGGTGGCGAGGTAAATCAGACGCCTCCCCTATGGATTCTCTAGCGTGCACCAGCGTCGGAGCCCTCCACCTCGCCTTCCCTTCTATCCCTCAATTCGTGCCGCCTCATCTCGCGATTTTTCCTGCAGGTCGAGCGAACTCCACCTCCGGGAAGGACCGGGCGAGCTCCATCCCTATCCACCGACAGCCAAGGTGTAGGGCCGATGTTCCTGTCCCTCCGGTTGCCAAGACCGCCGGTATCCGACATTCATCTACAAGCATATCAAAGCAATTCATCTTAATTTCCACTTATAAAAAGTTTTTGTTCCCCCTGATTTTTGCACTCAGGACACAATTAAACAAGGTCACAAAAGTTGGGGTGTTACAATACGGTTGGCATGTACCTTTTTCGATATATATCCTCTCCGAACAAGGCATGCCAAAAAAAGGCCATCGTCTTCGGTTTGTTCATCATCTATTACCGACGGTGTTGAAGAAGCTGCAATCTTCTTTGCTTCGTGTTTTTCAAAAGTGTCGCAATTTGACCTTTCCTCTTCATTTCTTAAGTAAAAAATTCCTCTTCATTTCTGCACAATATAAACATATAAGTGGAAATTTTCTCTTCCCTTTCTACACAATAGAAACACAATGTATAAGTGAAAAATTCCTCTTCATTTTCACAAGTGTCAAACTACCAATTGAATCAATGCAAATGCCATTTTAACACTAACACAGACAATATGAGCAATTTTTAACATTAACAAGGATTAGGGGCAATTCATCTTCACGTATGTGGCCAGATTTAGAGAATTTGAGGGGAGCCAAGACCCCACGCGGGAGGTCGGGAGCAGACCTACGGAGGAGCCATCGGCGGCTGGCTGGAGGAGCTGAGGAATGCGGACGCCACCCCGGCAGCCTAGCCCAAGCAGTCGAGCATGGAGCACTTGCTTGCTGAGCGGTCGCGCGAGAGCATGGAAGGCAGCAGCGGCCGGAGTCAGGGAGCGGTAACGGAAGGTGGGCCAGCAAGGAGATGTGCCGAGGCGGCCGGTGATTGATGGGGGAGTCGTCTTCTCGTCAAGTCGATGTGGTGGCGAGCCGTTGGCCTCGCCCTGGAGCTATGGTTGCCAGGCAGTCACATGTCACATTCTCATGGACGAGCGATTCCGATCTACCAAGATGTTAGGGCATGTACAATGGTAGGGAAGACGTGCCTTTCCTTACCCGCCATGTCAGCTAGAGAAGACATTAGATATAAGTTATAAAATGCATTATCTCATACAACCATCTCTAGCAATTAATATGAATAATTAAATTTTGGTAGAAAATTTGTTGCTAAGGGAAGACATATGTGATACAATGGAGAAAATAGTCTTCCCTTATTTCCTAAGAGATGATCTCTTAGATAAGGGAAGACAACCTTCTCTCTCTTCATTCTCTCTCCTCCAACTAAGCAAAAATCTTACGTGGCATCACTAAGAGAAGGCTGACATCACCCCATTGTACGTGCCCTTATGGAGACTTAAATTACCAACCAACATTAAAAAAAATGCTAGGGCATGTACAATGGTAGAGAAGGCATGCCTTTCCTTACCCCGCCACATCAGCTAGAGAAGGCAATAGATATAAGTCATACAATGCATTATCTCTTATAGCCATCTCTAACTACTAATATTAATAATCAAATTTTGGTTGAAAATTTGTTGCTAAGAGAAGACATATGTGATACAATGGAGAAAATATTCTTCCCTTATTTCCTAAGAGATGATCCCTTAGCTAGGGAAAGACAACCTTCTCTCTCTTCTTCTCTTTCCTCCAACTAAGCAAAAAATTCGACGTGGCATCTCTAAAAAAAGGCCAACGTCACTCCATTGTACATGCCATAATGTATTTTTTGTGTCGTGTTGTTTTCATTCTAAAAATGACGATCTAAAATCTCCACTAAGCCATTGGCATGGGGATAGGAGATGTAGCTTTCATTTTAAACCAAGAGACAACACTTTTCTATGACCATCTAGTGGCTCACGTGGCATGGCGTGTTTTTTTTTGCGAGGGAAATGGCATGCTGTATTATGTGGTTAATTGTCAACACCCGGATTTTTAAGTCCAGATGCCTATTATGCCATTCCTCGCAATCCCAGGAATATTGTTTTTGCGAGACATAATAGCTTGATATCACAACACATCATTTATTACAACACATAATCGTCTTACAACAAAGGATCACATGATCCAGTCTTAATACAACATAGTGGATCTAGAGATCCTATTACAAACACATAGCGGAGCGAAGTAACGGTCGTGGTCCATCTGTTCCACAGAAAGTTGACGTCAGAGCGGTCCTAGTTGTCGTAGACGTTCTGCTGTCCATCTTCCTCATACAACTGTTCACCTTCATAGTCTGGCCATTT
This sequence comes from Lolium multiflorum, assembly GCA_030979885.1. Taxonomy (NCBI): domain Eukaryota; kingdom Viridiplantae; phylum Streptophyta; class Magnoliopsida; order Poales; family Poaceae; genus Lolium; species Lolium multiflorum. The sequence continues at coordinate 51,972,500 of CM061747.1, read as the reverse complement.
GAATAGCCAGGGACAAAGCCATGAGTACTTTTAAAGTACTCGCAAACTAATACTAGTGTAAGCACTATTAATTGTGGTAAGGGGGTACTAAGCTCTAGGTTTATTTGCATAAAGCCAAGTTTATTTCATAAACATTTAGTAAAGATGCTTGAATCACTAGACTAACTCAAGTGGGAACATTAGTGTCATTCCCACAACTCAGTTGTGATCCAACTCAAAGTCACCATTCACCGGTCAACTTCAAGTCACCAGTCACATGTCACATTTTTGAAAATGGTCTGATGACGGAACAGTATGGCCTTTCCAATCGTCCGTAACCGTGGACACGGCTATTCGAATAGTTCTACACTCTGCAGAGGTCGTACGCTTGTGCCACAATATTTGCAATAATTCGTCAGGGTTAACTGGCCCTGATTTATCATACTCCGTATGCGGACTACCAACCATAACCTTCCACTTAGATACTCTAGTACAGGCACCTCTCCCCATGAGCTTGGCCTCCCAGTGAGAACCAACTGATAACCCGGGAACTGCACAGGGCTTGGGCCGGACAATTCACCTCAATCACGTCATTTCGCAATATCTCATATTGCTTCGGAGGCAGCCCTTGGCATAACCCCTATGACGCTTGTTTAGAGGGAACCCATACTAAAGCACATAAATTTCTAGTTACGCCCTTACCCATATTGGGTATTGTGGGGGTACTTTCAAAATTGGAATGGTATCGCATCCGAACCCAACCATCAGTTTTATATCAAAAATCACCATCTTCTCTTGGTCATATTCACCTTCAAAGTCATTCAATGGAATGAACCATCATTCCAAGGTTTCAACTTCCTTTCAAAGTCACATGTTCCCATCTAGAGTAGTCTCAATTTTAATTGATTAGCGATAGCCACTATATGAGGGGTGCTATCTAGCTTTGAGGGGTGCCAATCTAAATCAAGTATTGTTCTACTCTAGACCAATTGAATCATAAATCAAAAAGTACTTTGAAATAAATAAGCCAAAATAAAAGTAGTTAAAAACATGGGATAGGAAATACATAGTAGTAAAGTGTGAGGGTGCCTTTGCTCTTGTAGAGCTAAGCATTTGTGTTTAGCAAGGATTAGCTTGCATTAATATCATCTTGCAAGAATATTAGCTTGCCTTGATTGGTGAAGTGATCAAAGTATTCTTCTTCTTCCTCTTGGTAGAATACCTCCTCCTCTTGATAGTCTCCGGTACTAGCGTCTATAAACGAATACGAGGATACAATCACCAAACAATACTTAAGTACTCTTAATTAGCCTTAGTGGCTCACACAATGATCTAGCATCACTACTTAACATTTATCACAAGATTATGCTAGGGTTTTCTTATTTAATAATAGGAAAATAATTTCCTCTCATTGAAAATGGAGTTAGGGTTTCTCTTTAGTTTGTGAGAAAATAATTTCCTCTCATTGAATCTTCTTAAGATTTAATTTCTCTTATGAATAATATATGACCTAGGTTGACTAAAGTCAACCTCTTCATACTTATCATTTGAGAAAATGATTTAAATGAGGTTCCATACCTCATGCAATTTAATACTAACATGGTAGTGTTTTAATGTCACCAAATAATTCAATATGAGGTTACTTGGACTATGATTACTACCTCATGTTGAATTATTTGAGAACAAGGTTTAAATGAGAGGAATATCTCTCATATGATTTAGCACATAAGTGTAACAAATTTAAAAGGGCTATTATTGAGGTGATTTAATATTCTCCAAATAACCAGGGATGATCCCTTGTTGACCAAGGTCAACACTTCACACTTATTATTTGAGAAAGTGAGTAAATGAGATTCATCATCTCATGTGATTTAATTAATTAAATATTATTTAGATTTAAGATTTATGAATGAGCAAGCATGAGCCTAGGAAATTAAAGGTCAAAACATTACTTCATATTATTTGAGAAAGATGATTTAAATGAGGTGGGTACCTCATATTATTTTAATAATATCTTACAATGGTTTATATATTATTAATTAATTAGAAGTGAATTTTAATTGACCATGGGATCTACTTCATATTAATTTGGTTGAGGTAAGATTTAAATGAGACCAAAGTCTATTATATGATTTAATAAATAAGTTTGAAATATTTAAATACTACTTATGAGAAAGATTAAGTATTTTCAAATATAAACCTATGGGTCATTAATTATGTGTTATTAATTCTTATTGAACTATTTGGACTAATGGTTTATGTGAGAGGCTACACCTCATATAAGTTAAACTATCCTCTAAATGATTAACCTCTCTAATTAACCAAGCATGAGACTTATTTGATCAAGGTCAGTACCTTTATTTGAATTACTTAAGATCACAATTTAAATGAGAGATAAGCCCTCATACTATTTAAAGAATTCTATGGGTATGTATTAAATGATCTAGAAATGGCTCCATAGTCCTTATTTAATTCTAATCCATGATCATGCAAAACAACCATGCTATATTTTTGCATAAACAATTATATTATGTCAAAAGTGATTTATTAGAGTTGGAATCAACTTAAAATCATTTCTAGATAATTTCTAATATTTATTTGAAGTCGGAAAAGGCCCTGCCTTGTTATTTTTATCATTTAAATTTTATTTCGAATTTGGACATGAGGCCAGTGACATTGTTTAGATAATTTCATGGGCTTTCTAAATATATAAAATTTGTTAAATTTGGTGTAGTAGATTTTAAACTATTTAATTTTGAAGTTGGCACCAGTATTGAATTTAGCTAAAAGGATTAAATCGAATTTGAATTACTGGGCTTGGCGGGAAACACTATTGGGCCGAAACGGATTAAACCAACACTGCACAGCCCATCTAGCAACTGGTGCGTGTGGGCTGCCCTGACGAGGTGGGGCCTACACGTCAGTGACTTAAATCGACCGAATCGGTACCTGGTGATATCGGCCGTTAGATTAGGGCTCGATCGGACGATCGTGGAGCGTCGTCGTCGACGGGGGAGAGGAGCTCACTGCGCCGGCGAGGTAGGGGGTCGGAGAGCGCAGGAGGTCGCCGGCGGTCGAGGGCGGTGGTCGAGGCGAGGTTGTCGAGGGTGTAGAAGACCCTGGTACCGCGGCGAGGCTCGGGGCTGCTCCAATCGATGGCGATGGTCTGCGAGCTCCGGCGGGTGTGAGCTTGCGATTGGGGCTGCTCCGGCGAGGTCTGGTGAAATTGATCGGTGGGGAAGGCTCAGTGAGAGGAGGGGAGTGGATGGGATGCAGAGAGAAGGCGCCGATCGTCTCTATTTATAGCGTCGCGTGGTGGCCGCGGTGTGCTGGGAAGGGTCGACGACGGTGAGGTCGTTCCAGGACGCGAAGGGGCAAGCTAGGGCGAGCATCGTGTAGGCGACGTCTAGGCGGTGCTAGCGCGCTTGATGGCGCTTCAAATGATGGTCTGTGGCGCCCTGGCGACGGTGGTGTACTGGCAGTACCGGCGCGGCAGGTCGGCGATCATGGCGACGTCGACGGTGCAGGGGCAGGCCTGGGGGTTTGTCTAGCTTGTAGAGGGCGGGGAGTAGGTGCTCAATGCGATGGTAGCTTGGCCAGAGAAGGACGGGGGCGCTCGAGCGCTTGGTGTACTGGCGGCGTCCAGGGCGTGGTCACCGCGCGTGCTGGCATGGTTCGGGCGCGTCTGGGCACGCTTCGTTCGGCCAATGCCGTGCGTTGGAGAGCTCCAGCTGGGTACTGGCAGGATCGTGGTGATGAGTAGAAGCTTCTAGGCAAGGTTGTACTGAGAGAGAGAGGCTAGAGAGAGAGTGACCAACGGTGGCCGGCATGGCATAGTTTGGCATACTTTAGGTTTTCTCCTCGACTTTAATCAATCATGCAAGTACTGGGCTAGGGGCAGGGGGTGTAGAGAGGTGATGATCATCACCAGATAGAGGTGGTTGAGGCCAAAACCCACTGGACAATAGCATGTGTGCACATATATGAACCATGCCTGCAAGGTGTTCGACATAATGGCCGCATGAAGAAAATCTTGATAATTTGGAATTCTTTTTGGTGGAGTTTAGTTATATATTAAATGTGATTGAATGGTGGTGGTGGTGGTCAATTTGGTCAAGGTTTGTGAGATTCCAAATTTGGTATGATCTTCACATTAATTCAAAGTCTCCACTTGGCAATTCTTTACTGGTCAACCTGGTCAACATTTGCAGAGATGGTCAACATGAAAGTTGTTGACCTTGACATGGTCTTGGATGACATGGTCATAGTTGACCAAGTTTGGTTTAGGAAATGAGAATTACAGAGGGGTAAAGTGGGGAACATTTTATAAAGTGACAAAATGACCATTATCACATGTATGATGAATTCTTGATTTCTTTTGATTTGATTCTTGATCCAATGATGCAATTGTGTTAGTTTATCATATTGAAGTATTTTAGAAACAATGGGGCAAGCAAATTTGGCCTTGGTGGAGGATTTGCATTTTGGCATATGTGTATGTGAGTGAATTTTGGGAATTTTCTCCCTATTTGATTTCTTTCCATTTGATTTGACTTTGGTTGACTCTAATATGGTTCTTATGAGTTTAGTAACATTTTAAGAGCATTGAAACTAAATCAAATGGTCTTGTTCAAAGATTTGCAAATTTGGCCTTAATACATAAGGGATGAGGTGTCAAATTTTCATAAACTTGTACTAGGGTTGTTCTTGCCTTACTTGGACATGGGTTAGGGTCCATTTAGTGTTATATTAGGTTTAGAGATGGTTTCACACCATTTAGTCAAGGTTTAGAGACATAGGTCAAGGTTTGGTGAAATGACTATGTGTCACATAGGCTTCTATGCATATGTGGTATTTTATTTTTAATTTGACTTGGTTTGATTCACAATGGTGTGGTGGATTGTTGAAATGATATATGGAGGTGATCCAACCATCCACACAAGTCCTAGGGTTAGTTTTCTTAAATTCTCATATTTGCTATTTAGCTTTCATATGCCTCTATGGCATTTTTAATTTCTTTATATTCTTTTTAGTTTCAACTTGGCAATGATTTAAGAAGTGCTATATAAGGTTTACAAAGCTTTTCCAATCTTTTAAATAAAGTGAAAAGGTCTAGGGTAAATATTTATAATTATAGCCATAGGCACATATGCCTTTTTCTTATTTAATTCCCTTTTATTTTATTTTAATTGGGATGGTGAGAAGAGGGGTGAGGTTTTAGGGTTTAAGATTATTTCAACTACTAATAACAAGCAATCATGGCAATAGCACAAGAATTATGCAAGATTATTATGTATCAATCTTAATTTAATAAAAGTTTTTGTTGGTTCCAAAATTTGGAACTAGGGAAATTTGTTTATTTTGTTTTAAATTTCTGGGATGTTACAAACCCTTCCCCCTTAAACAAATCTCGTCCCGAGATTTTAAGAGGAGCTAGGTTCCTAAGAGAGATTGAGCATTTTGATTAACAGGAAGGCATACTTGTCAGGGTCGGGGGTGCTTCCTGAGCTTCAGTGGCAGTCATGTGGTAGAAACGTCCGTTGTTGTTGTTCTGGTTCCTTCTACCTGCGAAACGACGCTGTTGCTGGACAGGTGCAGCGGTGTTGGCGGCGATCTTGGCAAGCTTCTTGGGACATTCTTTGGAAAAGTGGCCTACAACTCCACATTCATAGTAGTTTACCGTTGATTTGTCCTTCGGGGTGACGGGGATGGCATTACTTCCAGTTCTTGGGCCAGGGTTGGTGTTGGTGTAGTTCCCATTGTTGTGGTGGCTGTTGGGGTTGCGGTTGTTATTGTTGTTGCCTCCGGGCTTCGGGGGTCCTCCGTGGTTATTGCTGTAGTTGGGGCGATAAGTCTGAGCAAGTGGCCTGTTGTTTCTGGGGGTGAATCCTCCAGAGGAGTTATTGCGGTGCTTCTGGGTATGGTGGGGTCCACTCTGGTTCATCATTCTGCGCTTGCGGTTCTCATTGGCCTGATGCAGCTTTCCTTCCATCTGTATGGCTGAGTCTACGAGGGCTTCGAGGTCAGCGAACGGAATATTCACTAACACCGTTTGCATCTCGTCGTGCAGTCCGTTCAGAAATCTTTCCTTTCTCTTCTCATTGGTGTTGGTCTCGTCCGGGGCGTACCTTGACAGAGTGAGAAACCTGTCGCGGTATTCCACCACGGACATTCTTCCTTGCTTGAGTTCACGGAACTCGTCTCTCATTTTCTTGATTAATCCTTGGGGCACATGGTACTTGCTGAACTTCAGCTTGAAGTCTTCCCATGTCATCATCTGTCCCGCATTCATTGCACGGGCACTAGTCCACCAGGCTCTTGCAGGTCCTGACAGGTAGTGGGTGGCAAACAGTACTTTTTCTGCGGCTTCAACTCCCGCAACTTCAAGGTTGTTCTCTATTGTCTGGATCCAGTCATCAGCATCGAGGGGCTCTTCGGTTTTGCTGAACATTGGAGGGTTGGTGTTCTGGAAATTCTTCAGCTTTGACCCAGGGTGATCGTGGTTTCCATGGCCTTGATTGTTCTGAGCTATCTGTTGCAGTGCAGCAAGGTTTGCTTGGCGTTCAGCTCTTTCGGCTTCCCGGTCTGCCATCATTGTCTGTAGTAGTTGCATCATGGCATCCGAGGTGGTGTTGCGGTTTGGTGGGGCCATCTAAACATGTAGGTAGATCATGAGGTAAGAGGGAAATTTTCTATGGCTTATTTTGAGTAAGTTTAAAATTAAACTTAAGATATTTTCAGGATGAACATAACACATATTTTATTTATTCACAACAAACATCACACATTACAAGCTAAAGCACTAAGGGTTTTAAGAACCCTTCTTCCACAATCTACGATACATGGTGCGGGGTACAACTCACACCTACGTAAGTGAAGCTAGTGCAACTATTCCTCATTGTCTTCATCCACATCGATGGGAATGATCCCATCCTCTGCAGCCTCCAGAAACTCGTAGTCCTCCTCATCAGTGAACTCGTCATCCTCAAAGTCGTTGTCGTCACTCAGGAAGTCATCTCCTCCTTGGATGTCTTCTCCATCCTCCTCCATCTCCTGGATCTGGTCCTGCTGTGTCCGGACAGTCACCTCTAAGGTGCGAATCTTCTCGCGAAGACGGGTGATAGTAGCGACATTCTTGGCGCGCTGCAGGCGGAGTGACCGCGGTCCTTGGCGAGTAGCCTGATGGCGTCAGCATGATGAGCCAAAGCCATCTGAGCACGGTGGGAGTGAACACGTGTCAGCTCCAGGTCCTTCCGGGTCTCATGAAGCATAAAGTCCAAATGCTGCACATGGATCTTGAGCACCGGGTGCGAAGAGAGTGCCATGGGTTCCCCCATGGTGTCGTGCCTCGCGAAGTGGGCGAAGCGGCTTCCCCGGAGTGCGGCGATGTTCTGTCCACACACCCGAGCAAGTCCCTCCTGAAGGGCGTGAGCAAGACCGTCCACCCAGCTGTATGCCTTGAAGGAGAAAAGGATCCTCTCCGAGATGGGAGGTTCCGAGCTTCCCTTCAAGTCAGCGGTGATCATCCACTGCTGTTCCCCAGTGGGGGTGTTGTGGATCCGGACTCCGTGGAACTGGGGAGGTGGGCGTTCGAGCTTCTCGGACACTAGGTACAAGTCGCGCTCAAACACCAGACTTCCTCCGTTTTCCAGATCGTAGGTCTCCGTCTGGACGTAAGGCTCCATCTGAAAGTGAAATGGACGAGTAGGTTAGAGATGTGAACAAGTGTGGCAAAATTTTAAATAGGTTTATAAGGAGGTGCATGGCTTATTATTTTTAAGAAGAGCTGGTAGAGAAGAAAATGAATAAGTTTTTCACAAATACTCACTTCAATTGTTTTTTTTAGAAACTAAAATTTTCCGAACGTCCATTCTAACTAGGGTCTCCTAAGGTCAAACAATGGCTCTGATACCAACTTGTCAACACCCGGATTTTTAAGTCCAGATGCCTATTATGCCATTCCTCGCAATCCCAGGAATATTGTTTTTGCGAGACATAATAGCTTGATATCACAACACATCATTTATTACAACACATAATCGTCTTACAACAAAGGATCACATGATCCAGTCTTAATACAACATAGTGGATCTAGAGATCCTATTACAAACACATAGCGGAAGCGAAGTAACGGTCGTGGTCCATCTGTTCCACAGGCAACTGTTGACGTCAGGAGCGGTCCTAGTTGTCGTAGACGTTCTGCTGTCCATCTTCCTCGTACAACTGTTCACCTTCATAGTCTGGCCATTTGAATAGCCAGGGACAAAGCCATGAGTACTTTTAAAGTACTCGCAAACTAATACTAGTGTAAGCACTATTAATTGTGGTAAGGGGGTACTAAGCTCTAGGTTTATTTGCATAAAGCCAAGTTTATTTCATAAACATTTAGTAAAGATGCTTGAATCACTAGACTAACTCAAGTGGGAACATTAGTGTCATTCCCACAACTCGTTGTGGTCCAACTCAAAGTCACCATTCACCGGTCAACTTCAAGTCACCAGTCACATGTCACATTTTTGAAAATGGTCTGATGACGGAACAGTATGGCCTTTCCAATCGTCCGTAACCGTGGACACGGCTATTCGAATAGTTCTACACTCTGCAGAGGTCGTACGCTTGTGCCACAATATTTGCAATAATCCGTCAGGGTTAACTGGCCCTGATTTATCATACTCCGTATGCGGACTACCAACCATAACCTTCCACTTAGATACTCTAGTACAGGCACCTCTCCCCATGAGCTTGGCCTCCCGGTGAGAACCAACTGTTAACCCGGGAACTGCACAGGGCTTGGGCCGGACAATTCACCTCAATCACGTCATTTCGCAATATCTCATATTGCTTCGGAGGCAGCCCTTGGCATAACCCCTATGACGCTTGTTTAGAGGGAACCCATACTAAAGCACATAAATTTCTAGTTACGCCCTTACCCATATTGGGTATTGTGGGGGTACTTTCAAAATTGGAATGGTATCGCATCCGAACCCAACCATCAGTTTTATATCAAAAATCACCATCTTCTCTTGGTCATATTCACCTTCAAAGTCATTCAATGGAATGAACCATCATTCCAAGGTTTCAACTTCCTTTCAAAGTCACATGTTCCCATCTAGAGTAGTATCACTTTTAATTGATTAGCGATAGCCACGATATGAGGGGGGCTATCTAGCGTTGAGGGGTGCCAATCTAAATCAAGTATTGTTCTACTCTAGACCAATTGAATCATAAATCAAAAAGTACTTTGAAATAAATAAGCCAAAGTAAAAGTAGTTAAAAACATGGGATAGGTAATACATAGTAGTAAAGTGTGATGGTGCCTTTGCTCTTGTAGAGCTAAGCATTTGTGTTTAGCAAGGATTAGCTTGCATTAATATCATCTTGCAAGAATATTAGCTTGCCTTGATTGGTGAAGTGATCAAAGTATTCTTCTTCTTCCTCTTGGTAGAATACCTCCTCCTCTTGATAGTCTCCGGTACTAGCGTCTATAAACGAATACGAGGATACAATCACCAAACAATACTTAAGTACTCTTAATTAGCCTTAGTGGCTCACACAATGATCTAGCATCACTACTTAACATTTATCACAAGATTATGCTAGGGTTTTCCTTATTTAATAATAGGAAAATAATTTCCTCTCATTGAAAATGGAGTTAGGGTTTCTCTTTAGTTTGTGAGAAAATAATTTCCTCTCATTGAATCTTCTTAAGATTTAATTTCTCTTATGAATAATATATGACCTAGGTTGACTAAAGTCAACCTCTTCATACTTATCATTTGAGAAAATGATTTAAATGAGGTTCCATACCTCATGCAATTTAATACTAACATGGTAGTGTTTTAATGTTACCAATTAATTCAATATGAGGTTACTTGGACTATGATTACTACCTTATGTTGAATTATTTGAGAACAAGGTTTAAATGAGAGGAATATCTCTCATATGATTTAGCACATAAGTGTAACAAATTTAAAGGGCTATTATTGAGGTGATTTAATATTCTCAAAATAACCAGGGATGATCCCTTGTTGACCAAGGTCAACACTTCACACTTAGTATTTGAGAAAGTGAGTAAATGAGATTCATCATCTCATGTGATTTAATTAATTAAATATTATTTAGATTTAAGATTTATAAGGAGCAAGCATGAGCCTAGGAAAGTAAAGGTCAATCCTTAGTTTTTCCTCATTTTTTGTCTAAACCCGCAGAAAGAGCTCGGACGGAAGGAATCCCGTTTAGTTGACGTTGGTTGGTGCTGGCAAGTGGGGCCGCTGTTGGTGCCCCGCAGTGGACACGTCTCCACTTATCCAGATCATCGTGGGACCCACAACTTGTCCACGTTAGCGCGCCGGACCCACAGCTTACCCAGGTGACCGTTGCAAAATGGGAGCCCGAGCTAGCCCCGTGCCCGTGCCCGTGCCATTGCTTCCCCTTTCTTTCTCCGCGCCCCATTGTTCTTCTTCTCCGCCAGCGGCAGCCCTTCTCCGGCACGCGGGTGATGTCTAGTTTCTCTTCGACCTCCCGTTCTTCATGGCCGCAGTATGGACCCGTGCCTTTGACAAGATGCCCTGACTGCCCACGCCAGGAGCCTCTGAAGCGGTCGATCTGTAAGACGGACGAGAACGGCAACCGTGGACGTGAGTTCGTTGCATGCGAGAGCTTGCCATATAGAGAGGGGGATAAGGTTAGATCTCGCTCCAATTTCTCTGTTTTCTCTCGATTTTCTTGTTATTCCCTCGAATTTGGGATTTAGGGTTCACGTTGTTGTTTTCAGATCTTGAAGAAATGCAGGCATTTCGAGTGGATCGATGTGTACGTTCAGAGGCTTCAGTTGCAGGAATCAATTGGCGCTATTGGGGGCGCAATTTGGGAGGGGGGACTTGCTGTAGAGAATGCGGCGGAGAGAGGAGCCGTTCCGATTAGGGACCTTCCGATTATGCCTAATGCTCCCAATGCAGAACTGGTGGAAGTGAAGGGAGAACTGAAGAAAATGAACAAGCAGTTAAGGCAGCTGATCGAGTTGAAGAAGCAAGCTAATATGATGGCTGGTTGTTTTTTTTGTTGTATAATTACGATCGGATTCTTATCATTGCTCACCAGGCGCTAGAAGTTGTTACAAGGGATACCTTGTTACAAATCCATTATTCAGTTACATGTACTTGTAGTTGTTTTCAAAGTTAGTGTGTGCATTCACCGAAATTACCAACTATATTCCCTAAAAGAAAAGGAAAGCTAAAGATAGTTGATAATTGTTAGAGGGGTGACAAATAATGCAATCCCCGAAATCCGCAAATATGTATGCCTCATGTTTATACCAAAATTATACCACTTTTAGGCCTTTCCAAAATACCAATACCATATCCCAAACTATATTCCCTAAAAGAAAAGGACAGCTAAAGATAGTTGATAATTGTTAGAGGGGTGACAAATAATGCAATCGCCGAAATCCGCAAAAATGTATGCCTCATGTTTATAACAAAATTATACCACTTTTAGGCCGTTTCAAAATACCAATACTATATCCCAAACTATATTCCCTAAAAGAAAAGGAAAGCTAAAGATAGTTGATAATTGTTAGAGGGGTGACAAATAATGCAATCCCCGAAATCCGCAAATATGTATGCCTCATGTTTATACCAAAATTATACCACTTTTAGGCCTTTCCAAAATACCAATACCATATCCCAAACTATATTCCCTAAAAGAAAAGGAAAGCTAAAGATAGTTGATAATTGTTAGAGGGGTGACAAATAATGCAATCCCCGAAATCCGCAAATATGTATGCCTCATGTTTATACCAAAATTATACCACTTTTAGGCCTTTCCAAAATACCAATACCATATCCCAAACTATATTCCCTAAAAGAAAAGGACAGCTAAAGATAGTTGATAATTGTTAGAGGGGTGACAAATAATGCAATCGCCGAAATGTCATGTTTATAACAAAATTATACCACTTTTAGGCCGTTTCAAAATACCAATACTATATCCCAAACTATATTCCTCATGTTTATTCTCCACCGACAGAGAGAGAGAGAGAGATGGGTGGCCACGAAGAGAGAGAGAGAGAGAGAGAGAGGTTGCCACGAAGAGACGGATAGGGGTATACTGCCCGTTAGATCAGTGGATCAACGGTTCGTGGAGTCGATCCGTGTGACAACGGCTCAACCAATCAGGATAAGTTTGGGCTTCTCAGAGCATTTGTGACAGTACTTGAGGGCAAAACTGAGTAGTACTAAGAATCCAAGGGCACATAAATAGTAAATAGACTAAGGGATTCAAACAAAAGAATTACAAAATGAAAAATGTGTGTTTTGTACAATATAATTCATATTGGGCTACATCAAATTATTTGCAATTCAAATATACATGAGTGTGACAATTATGGCATCATTTAGACAAACTATGTTTTGGGAAAGATGTTTTGCAAAGGGGTTTGGGTGGAAAACCATGCATCTTCATAGCTACACTAGTGATTCTGAGAAGTGGCAATTTGTGGTAAAACTTGATTTATATATGTTTGTTAAGGTTTTCTAGGTGGCAGGTTGCGTAGGAAGACTCCATGAGTAGTTGCCACTATGTTTTTATTTTTTTGGATTTTTTTGCGCATGAAATGACTCAATTAGCTATGTTAATCTCATTTGTTGACTCTCTGTTGACCAGCTACTTGAGGGTAAAACTGAGTATATTGCACTTGCCGGTCTAAGTCCTCGAGGGGAAAACTGAGTACAGATAAAATTTCTGTATAAGGCCCGAGGTTATAACTGAGTACACCAAACGTCCCAGGGTTAGACTCGTGTAGCGGTGCACGCTGCAGCCGTGCATAGCGGACGCGTGTTGCGGTACACGCCACCTTCGTCTTTATAGAGCCCCTCTTTCTCCCCTCGACGCACGTTCTCACTGGCTCACTGCAACCGCCTCTCCTGTCCCATCATCTTCTCCACAACCGAAGAAAAAACCCCGAAGAAAACCGCCGGCGATGGAGAAGAATGAGATGCCCATTGTCGGCGCATCGGCCGCCGCCCCCGTCCAGGCCCCTGTCGCTGCTTCCAACGTAGCAGCCGGCGCATCGGCCGCCGCCCCCGTCCAGGCCCCTGTCGCTGCTTCCAACGTAGCAGCCGGCGCATCGGCCGCCGCCCCCGTCCAGGCCCCTGTCGCTGCTTCCAACGTAGCAGCCGGCGCATCGGCCGCCGCCCCCGTCCAGGCCCCTGTCGCTGCTTCCAACGTAGCAGCCGGCGCATCGGCCGCCGCCCCCGTCCAGGCCCCCGTCCATTGGGACCCGTACGAACCAGTGCAGTACGACGCGCCGAAGAACCCCTACGACACCACCATCGTCGACTACGATTCGGAGGTAACCCTTTGTTCCCTTGTTCTTATCTCATTTCAATCATTTTGTGTTAGATCTAGCGTTATTACGGTTCGTCTGTTCCTAGTTCAATCCTTTTGTGTTAGATCTTGCGTTATTACTGTTCGTCTCTTCCTAGTTCAATCCTTTTTTGTTAGATCTTGCGTTATTACTGTTCGTCTGTTCCTAGTTCAATCCTTTTGTGTTAGATCTTGCGTTATTACTGTTCGTCTGTTCCTAGTTCGATCCTTTTGTGTTAGATCTTGCGTTATTAGTGTTTGTGATTTGCTTTTGTTTCAGATTTGTGCCGATGATGATGAATATTTGGGCATCCCTAAATTGATTCAGGGTTTGGTCAGTAAACAATTGGTGTGTACAAATTTGTTGTGCATGATCTTTGGTTTACTTACTCAAATCCTGGATATAAGTGTGTCCAATGTAACTGAGGCTACCTCTTTTTTCGAGCCCATATTATCATGCATGATTTTTTGTTCACTCTCTGTTCAATCATCGTTGCAATTGACTCCGTGTTTTTTGCACGATCTTTGGTGCTACGTGACAGGTCGAGAGCAGCGACGTCGACAGCGACGACGAGTCCTTCCACACCAAGACTCGTCACGTCCTCAGGAGGCTGCAGTCCGGCCAATACGGTCGCCCCTTTGCTCAAGGCATTTACAAGTGCCCCTTCTGCAACAGGAGGCTCTTCGACACCAACTTCAACACCCTGCTGAACCATGCTGAATCCATTGGCAGCCATGGCGCTAGAGTTGGAAGTACCGTGAACGTGCATGCGTACATGGCCAAACACAAAGCACTTGGGATTCACCTGCGCAACCTCCAAGCGAGTCACACGCGCCACCTGGAGGCGTTGAACGTGCCTACTGCACTCTCTGTATGTGACTGCTCTATCTGTAGAGCAGATTAAATTCATGTAAAATGTAGCTTATGTTGGATCTATCGGTACTACATTTGGATCTGTCCTGAATATATCTATGCTATGTTGGTTGCTGTATGCAGCTTATCCTATATTTTCTCTCTGGATTTGTGCCCTAGATTTCCTACCTGATTGGGTAAAAACGAAGGCATAAAGAAATGAATGGCGTTAAAAAACAGAAGGAGAAGCTTCTCTAGATTTGCTACCAATTTGGGCTATCAAATATGAATGAGATCGAGCGATAGAGAGGAAAAAGGTACATTGAAAACTGCTAATCTGGGCGAAAGAGACAGAAACCACTCGTGCCCCCGTCCCGGACCCACACGGCTCCACACGCTACGGCCCTACACGCTACGGCCCCACAAACACGGCCTCGTCCTGTCCCACGCGGTCCCTTCCTACCAGCCCCACACGACGCGGTCCCACACGACGCGACCCCACAAACGACACGACCCCACTCGTCAGCACGGAACGGTCAACTTAACGGATTCCTTCCGTCCGAGCTCCTTCTGCGGTTCAGACAAACGTTTGGGTAAAACTGAGGAAAAACTAAGGACCTGGGGAAAACTGAGTACAACTAACGAAGCAGGGGCACGAAAATAGAAATCCCTTAAGATTTATGAATGAGCAAGCATGAGCCTAGGAAATTAAAGGTCAAAACATTACTTCATATTATTTGAGAAAGATGATTTAAATGAGGTGGGTACCTCATATTATTTTAATAATATCTTACAATGGTTTATATATTATTAATTAATTAGAAGTGAATTTTAATTGACCATGGGATCTACTTCATATTAATTTGGTTGAGGTAAGATTTAAATGAGACCAAAGTCTATTATATGATTTAATAAATAAGTTTGAAATATTTAAATACTACTTATGAGAAAGATTAAGTATTTTCAAATATAAACCTATGGGTCATTAATTATGTGTTATTAATTCTTATTGAACTATTTGGACTAATGGTTTATGTGAGAGGCTATACCTCATATAAGTTAAACTATCCTCTAAATGATTAACCTCTCTAATTAACCAAGCATGAGACTTATTTGATCAAGGTCAGTACCTTTATTTGAATTACTTAAGATCACAATTTAAATGAGAGATAAGCCCTCATACTATTTAAAGAATTCTATGGGTATGTATTAAATGATCTAGAAATGGCTCCATAGCCCTTATTTAATTCTAATCCATGATCATGCAAAACAACCATGCTATATTTTTGCATAAACAATTATATTATGTCAAAAGTGATTTATTAGAGTTGGGATCAACTTAAAATCATTCCTAGATAATTTCTAATATTTATTTGAAGTCGGAAAAGGCCCTGCCTTGTTATTTTTATCATTTAAATTTTATTTCGAATTTGGACATGAGGCCAGTGACATTGTTTAGATAATTTCATGGGCTTTCTAAATATATAAAATTTGTTAAATTTGGTGTAGTAGATTTTAAACTATTTAATTTTGAAGTTGGCACCAGTATTGAATTTAGCTAAAAGGATTAAATCGAATTTGAATTACTGGGCTTGGCGGGAAACACTATTGGGCCGAAACGGATTAAACCAACACTGCACAGCCCATCTAGCAACTGGTGCGTGTGGGCTGCCCTGACGAGGTGGGGCCTACACGTCAGTGACTTAAATCGACCGAATCGGTACCTGGTGATATCGGCCGTTAGATTAGGGCTCGATCGGACGATCGTGGAGCGTCGTCGTCGACGGGGGAGAGGAGCTCACTGCGCCGGCGAGGTAGGGGGTCTGAGAGCGCAGGAGGTCGCCGGTGGTGAGGGCGGTGGTCGAGGCGAGGTTGTCGAGGGTGTAGAAGACCCTGGTACCGCGGCGAGGCTCGGGGCTGCTCCAATCGATGGCGATGGTCTGCGAGCTCCGGCGGGTGTGAGCTTGCGATTGGGGCTGCTCCGGCGAGGTCTGGTGAAATTGATCGGTGGGGAAGGCTCAGTGAGAGGAGGGGAGTGGATGGGATGCAGAGAGAAGGCGCCGATCGTCTCTATTTATAGCGCGCGCGGTGGCCGCGGTGTGCTGGGAAGGGTCGACGACGGTGAGGTCGTTCCAGGACGCGCGAAGGGGCAAGCTAGGGCAAGCATCGTGTAGGCGACGCTCAGGCGGTGCTAGCGCGCTTGATGGCGCTTCAAATGATGGTCTGTGGCGCCCTGGCGACTGGTGTACCGGCGCGGCAGGTCGGTGATCATGGCGACGCGACGGTGCGGGCAGGCCCTGGGGGTTTGTCTAGCTTGTAGAGGGCGAGAGTAGGTGCTCAATGCGATGGTAGCTTGGCCAGAGAAGGACGGGGGCGCTCGAGCGCTTGGTGTACTGGCGGCGTCCAGGGCATGGTCACCGTGTCGACTGGCATGATCTGGGCGCGTCTGGGCACGCTTCGTTCGGCCAATGCCGTGCGTTGGAGAGCTCCAGCTGGGTACTGGCAGGATCGTGGTGATGAGTAGAAGCTTCTAGGCAAGGTTGTACTGAGAGAGAGAGGCTAGAGAGAGAGTGACCAACGGTGGCCGGCATGGCATAGTTTGGCATACTTTAGGTTTTCTCCTCGACTTTAATCAATCATGCAAGTACTGGGCTAGGGGCAGGGGGTGTAGAGAGGTGATGATCATCACCAGATAGAGGTGGTTGAGGCCAAAACCCACTGGACAATAGCAAGTGTGCAACAATATGAACCATGCCTGCAAGGTGTTCGACATAATGGCCGCATGAAGAAAATCTTGATAATTTGGAATTCTTTTTGGTGGAGTTTAGTTATATATTAAATGTGATTGAATGGTGGTGGTGGTGGTCAATTTGGTCAAGGTTTGTGAGATTCCAAATTTGGTATGATCTTCACATTAATTCAAAGTCTCCACTTGGCAATTCTTTACTGGTCAACCTGGTCAACATTAGCAGAGATGGTCAACATGAAAGTTGTTGACCTTGACATGGTCTTGGATGACATGGTCATAGTTGACCAAGTTTGGTTTAAGAAATGAGAATTACAGAGGGGTAAAGTGGGGAACATTTTATAAAGTGACAAAATGACCATTATCACATGTATGATGAATTCTTGATTTCTTTTGATTTGATTCTTGATCCAATGATGCAATTGTGTTAGTTTATCATATTGAAGTATTTTAGAAACAATGGGGCAAGCAAATTTGGCCTTGGTGGAGGATTTGCATTTTGGCATATGTGTATGTGAGTGAATTTTGGGAATTTTCTCCCTATTTGATTTCTTTCCATTTGATTTGACTTTGGTTGACTCTAATGTGGTTCTTATGAGTTTAGTAACATTTTAAGAGCATTGAAACTAAATCAAATGGTCTTGTTCAAAGATTTGCAAATTTGGCCTTAATACATAAGAGATGAGGTGTCAAATTTTCATAAACTTGTACTAGGGTTGTTCTTGCCTCACTTGGACATGGGTTAGGGTCCATTTAGTGTTATATTAGGTTTAGAGATGGTTTCACACCATTTAGTCAAGGTTTAGAGACATAGGTCAAGGTTTGGTGAAATGACTATGTGTCACATAGGCTTCTATGCATATGTGGTATTTTATTTTTAATTTGACTTGGTTTGATTCACAATGGTGTGGTGGATTGTTGAAATGATATATGGAGGTGATCCAACCATCCACACAAGTCCTTGGGTTAGTTTTCTTAAATTCTCATATTTGCTCTAATTTCTTTATATTCTTTTTAGTTTCAACTTGGCAATGATTTAAGAAGTGCTATATAAGGTTTACAAAGCTTTTCCAATCTTTTAAATAAAGTGAAAAGGTCTAGGGTAAATATTTATAATTATAGCCATAGGCACATATGCCTTTTTCTTATTTAATTCCCTTTTATTTTATTTTAATTGGGATGGTGAGAAGAGGGGTGAGGTTTTAGGGTTTAAGATTATTTCAAATACTCATAACAAGCAATCATGGCAATAGCACAAGAATTATGCAAGATTATTATGTATCAATCTTAATTTAATAAAAGTTTTTGTTGGTTCCAAAATTTGGAACTAGGGAAATTTGTTTATTTTGTTTTAAATTTCTGGGATGTTACATTAATATCACCCCTTCGTTTAGTGTGTCGTAATCTTTGGGTCTTGGTTACAAGTTGTCATAAGTCTCTTCGTGTGGGATCAGAAACATTATTTTGTCCTATTTGGTTATCTTAGAATGATCTTTTCTTTTTTCAAAAAAAAATTAATATCACGAAGATAATTAGTACATCTAGCTTCTGCAACAAATTATTGCCCTATTGGCAATATGGATGCACACAACAAAAGAAAACACAAGAATTGTAGAGAAAGAAAGTCCCGGTGTAGCAAGCACCACCAAGACAGCACCAAAAATCCACTTCCCCAAAAGCAACGCCTCCAAGAAGAAGACAATGCACAGACGATGTCATCGCTTTGACGTTTTCATGAAGGAGAAAATATGCACTCACAAAACAATATCTTTAGCAAAGTCATTGCCAAGCACAACCAATTAAGATCAAATCTTAGGCTTTCACCCTGCAAGTTCATACTATAAATTTTTCTTCTGTTGTCGTCCCCACTTTTCGATGGTGTTCCTCCAAATTACAGATCACCAAACAAAAATGTCATCGCCACCAGGTTGTGAACCTCCATGACTAGTACCGAGGTCTCGGCCTCCATGCCTCCACGACTAGTTCACCATGGGACTAAAACATATGCCATGATGGCAATAGATTACAAAGTTTCGACTCGCTCCCTCTAAAATTAAATGGTCAGAAAAATCATGGTTGCGCGCGACCGAATTCCAGTTGATCCGGTGATCTCCGACATCTCGTCCATTGGAGTTCACCGGCGGAGCCGTCCGGAACTCGACACTCCGATCAGATCAAAGAAGACATGAATCAAGTGGATCTTCGTCTTGGCGCGAGAAGAATCTTAGGACCGCCGACATTATTCAGGTCGAGCCCCCACGCATTTGGCCATCAACAGCGCCAACCCCCGGCTGCAGAGAGGAGGAACACCGCCAATCATGGAACAAATCACAGAAACAGTGCCTACGAATTCCTGACACCTACCATCCCCATGGAATCATTCTCTATCTATCCCACGTAGTATTTCTTTTTCTGTATGAACTTGTGTGAACATGTCAACTTCAGCTAATGGCTCCTCTCAGCAAATATACCCCTTAGCTTTACTACTGGAACTTCTAGCATTTGCTTGTTTCCTCGTCATTTTCTCCTTGATATGCCACATATGCAAGCACTTTTATAGAGGCTGGATGGCTTGGAGTACCGTTTTAAATTGAGGTGGGGTACCATTGATCTTATCCATGTTTGAAACCGCCACTCTCTTAAATTCTACATGCTTAGCCCCGTTGAGTAGCAATTCATATCATGCTTGCACTTGTACTATTGCAGCTCTGCATAACGTGTACTATATGCAATATTATCAAAGTAAAAAAGAAGTAGACTTGTAATTTCATGTACCAGTGATATTGAATCCCTCGCCATCAATTGATCTATATAAGCACTCTTATGCACATACAGACATACCTTTGGTAAGCCGTCTAGAAAATGTTATTACTGATGAATGAATCAATCTGCAACCATTCTAAAGGTGAATTAATCTTGATACTAAATTTCGGTCAAATATTTATTATCTATCTTGGGATCTTATCTATGTATGCATTTTCATAGTAAGAAACACAAAGCTAGTACGCACTTCTCACCACGGAAGTATGAATATAATTTGCTGCAGTGGCTTTTTCATGTACCTTTGCAGTGTACTAATGAATACTCAAGACATGTCTGAACAATAATTAGGCTTTGCTAAATATTTTGAGTTCGGTGCAGCACAAACAATTATGGACCGGTATTACAGCCACACTCAAAGAAATTATCTACATTAAGAAAAAATGAAGAGTCTAATACCTATTTGAGGAAGCAAGCAACTGACTGATCAAGTGAACGCCATCAACAGAAGGAGAGAGAGAGGTTCATATTTGGAGGCAGTTTCAGCGCTGGTTTCTGTGTCTGTACACTGCTAGCCCGTTTTAGCCGTGGGAAAGGTTCTTATGATGTAGCTTTCGTTTTCATATATATTGATTAGGTGGAAACAATACCTCCCGCATCATGGCGTACAAAGGGGACCGTATTGGGCAGTGTACTACATGGTAGACATACAGAATTCATACGTGTTACAACTCTAACAACCCCCATAGTCTAAACTTCGATGAAGGTCACGAACAACCCAACGTCCGAAGGATTTGGATAATTTTCCTTTCCATATTGTGTGGAATCAACAACGATGTTCGGTTCTAGTATTGGTTATTGTTGAATATATAAGCAAATATCCATATGAAATAATCCGTACGAATAATTGATAAATCATGACTATGAAAATAATAAGTAAACTAATCGTGCAGACTAGTAAGGTAGATGAACAGATCACATCTAAACAAGACAAACCGATCGCATCTACCACATATACTAGAAGAAGAAACTCTAACAGAAACTGAAAGAGAAACGACAAGATCACGTACTTCACAGCAGCGTCGTTGTCGCCCATGTTGAGGTTGTCGAAGAAGTTGCTGAGATCCGGGAAGAAGTTGTCGGTGTGGAGGAACTCGTCGTCCGAAGACGACGTCGTGCTGCCAGTAGTCGCGCCGAGCGCTCCCCAAAAACCTGATTGCCCCTCACCCGTACAGGTTCACGAGAGGCAGGGTTCCGGAGGCCTACTGTCCCGGCAGTCGGTGCACGCCGACGGACGGGATGAGGAAGACGAAGGCGGCGGCGCAATGAACTGAAAACAGGTAGTCGCATATGTGGCACGTACAGGCTAGGGTTCTCGTCCGCGCTTATATAGTGTGGTTCGGGAAGGTCGTGGGGCGCAGCCCACGTCCGAGTCGGCACAGCCACGATCCAGAAAAACCGGAAGGCAAAACGGCTGAGTAACGCGTCCGTTAATGACTCAAAATTGATTACACAATTAATTTCCCAAACAACAAAAAGATAAGCTCGGCTCGGCGAGATTCCCGCAACCCGCGGCGCGGCGCGGCGCGTCGTGACGAGGCGAGGCGTGGCGAGGCGGAGGGAGGAGGAGTGCGCGAGGGCTCTCTCTCTCACTCACTTACTAGGACTAGAACAGCCCACCTTATATACCACTCCAACTCTCTCCCAACTAGCAATGTGGGACTAAACTTTAGCTCCCACTAGTGCTGCCACTGATTATTGGAATGGGCCATGTGAGTTTCAGAATTTGATAATGGGCCATGGGCCAAAGGCCAAATGCCCACAAATTCCAGCAATCCCCCACAAACTCTCATTGGCACATCTCATCAATAAGTTTCCAGAACATTGTTTTATATACCGGTATGTCGTGGAGACTGTTAAGTTGAACTTCCACTTAAAGCTTCATATTACACTAGATTGCAACTTGGATAGTGGACTATGCCTTGAACTACAAGTTTTCTGCGCACTAGCTTCATACAAAGCCTAGACCGATACTAGGCTGCCGCGAGGCTTCCTCGCGGTTTGGAGCTTATACGTCATACTCCAGGGCCTTTCATGAGTTTACTAGAGAGCACCCAACTCTCATAGATTGCGACGTTTAACAATCGGACTCATATAGGTGTGTTCTTCAAAAGATGTTCTGCAGGACAACATCTCTGCTAAAATAAGCCACTTAGAACACATTAAGATAATTATCAACCTGCCATGCAGATTAGGAGAGTATTGCATCTTACGGAGTGGTAAAATTGCTATAGGGATATATACTCTCCTCCCAGCTGACCAACAGCTTGTCTCCCAGCTCTAATTCACGGGATCTCCGATCACATAGAGTGGGTTACCACCGTGGACAGCTCATAGTGTGGGTCTCATACCCATCTCCCTCGATGCATTTTCTATCACATTTCGTGATAGTCCCTTTGTGAAGGGGTCTGCCAGGTTTCTAGACGTATGGATATAATCCAACGCTATAACTCCGGAGTTTCTCATTTTCCTGACAGTTTTCAGTCTCCTCTTCACATGCCTTGATGACTTCATATTATCCTTAGAACTGTTTACTTTGACGATCACAGTTTGATTATCACAGTTCATAGGAATAGCGGGTATTGGTTTTTCAACCACAGGTAAGTCCATCAATAGCTCACGAAGCCACTCTGCTTCAACAGTGGCTGTGTCTAATGCTGTGAGTTCTGCTTCCATAGTTGACCTCGTAATGATGGTCTGCTTGCAAGACTTCCAGGAAACAGCGCCACCTCCAAGTGTAAACAAATAACCACTTGTGGCCTTAGTCTCATCAGCATCAGATATCCAATTTGCATCACTATAACCCTCAAGTACCCTTGGATACCCAGTATAGTGAATGCCATAGCTCGCAGTGCCTTTTAGATAGCGCAAAACTCTCTCAAGAGCATGCCAATGAACATCTCCAGGTCTAGACACAAAACGGCTGAGTTTACTTACAGCAAAGGAGATGTCAGGCCTTGTGGCGCTGGCTAAATACATAAGCGAGCCAATAATCTGCGAATATCGCAATTGATCTCTAGCAATTCTTTTATTCTTACGAATAATCACACTAGGATCATAAGGCGTTGGAGAAGATTTACAGTCGCTATACCCGAAGCGACTCAGGATCTTTTCCACATAGTGGGACTGAAGCAATGTAATCCCACCATCGTCATCTTTAAGCAACTTGATGTTTAAGATCACATCAGCTACTCCCAAGTCCTTCATCTCAAAACAACGAGATAGGAACTCCTTGACCTCCTTAATCACATTAAGGCTGGTCCCAAATATCAATATGTCATCGACATAGAGACAAAGAATAACTCCCTCGCCCCCACCATGGCGATAGTATACACACTTGTCAGCTTCGTTTACAACAAAGCCTTCAGCGGTTAAAGTTCTTTCAAACTTCTCATGCCACTGCTTAGGCGCTTGCTTAAGCCCATACAAAGACTTCAGTAACTTACACACCTTTCCTTCCTGACCATCTACTACAAATCCATCAGGCTGCTCCATATAAATTTCCTCTTCAAGCTCTCCATTTAGGAAAGCAGTCTTAACATCCATTTGATGAACGAGAAGACCATGTGAGGCAGCCAAGGATAGTAGCACTCGTATGGTGGTCAATCTGGCAACAGGTGAGTATGTATCAAAGAAATCTTCACCTTCTTTCTGGGTATAACCCTTGGCCACAAGGCGTGCCTTGTACTTTTCAATAGTACCATCAGGCCTAAGCTTTTTCTTGAACACCCACTTGCATCCTACAGGTTTGCACCCATAAGGACGATCAGTAACCTCCCAAGTTCCATTAGCTAAGATGGAATCCATCTCGCTACGGACAGCTTCCTTCCAGTAGTCAGCATCCTGAGATGCATAGGCTTCTGAAATAGAAGTGGGAGTGTCGTCCACGAGGTACACAATGAAATCATGTCCAAAGGACTTTGCAGTCCTCTGTCTCTTGCTCCTTTTGGGAGCTTCATTGTCATCCTCCACAGGATTTTCAAAGTGTTCTATAGCCATGGTAGGTTCAGGAAATAATTCCTGAGTAGATGAACTGGGCATCTCCTGAATTGATGAGCTAGACGTTTCTTTCATAGGAAAGATATCCTCAAAGAAAGTTGCATCATTCGACTCCATAATTGTACCAACATGCATGTCGGATACCTCAGATTTTACTATCAAAAATCTGTAGCCAATGCTATGAAATGCATATCCCAGAAGAACACAATCCACGGTTTTTGGTCCAAGCTTGCGCTTCTTGGGTATCGGCACATTTACTTTTGCCATACAGCCCCAAGTTCGTAGGTAAGAGAGTTTCAACCTTTTCCTTTCCCATTCCTCAAACGGGGTAATGGTTTTGTTCTTTGTGGGGACACGGTTTAGGACATGACATGCAGTCAATATCGCCTCCCCCACCATGCCTTGGATAGACCCGATGTATCTAACATGGCGTTAACCAAATCAGTTAGAGTACGGTTCTTTCTTTCGGCCACCCCATTTGACTGAGGTGAGTAGGGAGGCGTCCTCTCATGGATAATACCATGTTCCGCACAAAAAGAATCAAACTCGTTGGAAAAATACTCTCCACCACGATCAGACCTTAGCCGCTTGATCTTTCGATCAAGTTGGTTTTCTGCTTCAGCTTTAAAGATTTTGAAGTAATTAAGAGCTTCATCTTTGGATTTCAGGAGATACACATAACAATATCGAGTAGAGTCATCGATTAAAGTCATGAAGTATCTTTTCCCTCCTTTTGTCAATTCACCATTCATTTCACAAAGATCCGAATGTATAAGCTCCAGCGGTGCCAAGTCTCTTGCCTCCGCAGTCTTGTGAGACTTACGTGGTTGCTTAGCTTGCACACATACTTGACACTTGGATTTCTTGACAATAGCAAATTTCAGAATTATATTCATATTCGCTAGCCGCGTCATGCACCCAAAATTAATATGACAAAGTCGTGAATGCCAAATATCGGACTCACTATCATTGCAAACATGATTAATAATTTGAGTACATAAGTCTGACAAAGATAAGCGGAACAAGCCTCCGCATACATAACCCTTTCCAACAAATTGTCCACACTTGGAAATTACAACTTTATTGGACTAAAACCAACTTAAAACCATCTCGACATAAAAGCGATCCGCTGACGAGATTCTTATTAATGGAAGGAACGTGCTGCACATTCTTCAGCTGGATGGTCTTTCCCGAAGTAAACTTCAGATCCACCGTACCAACACCACGAACAGAAGCACGTGAGCCGTTTCCCATCAGCACGGAGGAAGTCCTTGCGACCTGATAAGAAGAAAACATAGAGACATCAGAACATACATGTGTATTGGCTCC
Organism: Lolium multiflorum; assembly: GCA_030979885.1. Taxonomy (NCBI): domain Eukaryota; kingdom Viridiplantae; phylum Streptophyta; class Magnoliopsida; order Poales; family Poaceae; genus Lolium; species Lolium multiflorum. The sequence goes on along the minus strand of CM061747.1, from coordinate 51,947,409 downwards.
GGTGTCTATCCACCAATCAGGAGAATTACATACTGAAAGGACAGTAGGGGAAATACCGTACCCAACGTCCTTCATCTCAGTATCAACGCCAATAACAACATTTGCGGACTTGCCGCTGTTCCCACGCCGATCATGGCGTTCTGGGCAATCAGGAGCCCAATGTCCAGGAGCGCCACAAACATGGCAGTTCCCTTTCTTCTTATAAGGAGTCTTCCTTTTGAAGTTGGTTGAGTTGGAGGCTTTGTTCTTCTCGTCAAACTTGCCTTTTCCATTGTTCTTATTCTTAGACTTGTGAGATTGGAAGTTCTTCTTCTGTACCACATTGGCACTGGAACCTCCCTCAAAACTACGAGCGCGTGTGTCCTTTGCTCTCGCCTTCTCTTCCACATGAAGCGAGCCAATGAGATCCGAAACGGAAAACTCTTGTCTCTTATGTTTCAGAGAAGTAGCAAAGTTCCTCCACGAAGGAGGAAGCTTGGCAATAATGCCACCGGCCACAAATTTGTCCGGTAAGGTACACTTAAACTGCTCGAGTTCCTTGGCAAGTGACTGAATCTCATGAGCCTGCTCAACCACGGAGCGCTCATCAGTCATCCTGTAGTCATAGTATTGCTCCATGACATACAATTCAGTGCCAGCGTCCGAGACCCCAAACTTGGCCTCGAGCGCATCCCACGCATCTTTACCATGGTCGAAAGCCATGTACGGGTCAACAATGTTGTCCCCAAGAATGCTGAACAAGGCCGCCTTAAACATGGCGTCGACCTTCTCAAACTTTCCCTGCTCCTCTGCAGAGAGAGGCCCCTCAGGTCTAGCATCTGTGGCGCTAAAACAGCCTAGGTTTGTAAACCATAGGACTGCCTTTGTGCGCCACCTCTTGTAATGCATACCATCAAAGGAGGGAGGTCGAGTAGCGGCAGCAATGCTGCTTGAATTGATTTGCCTATAATCAGGTTTTTGGATTGTTGAATATATAAGCAAATATCCATATGAAATAATCCGTACGAGTAATTGATAAATCATGACTATGAAAATAATAAGTAAACTAATCGTGCAGACTAGTAAGGTAGATGAACAGATCACATCTAAACAAGACAAACCGATCGCATCTACCACATATACTAGAAGAAGAAAGTCTAACAGAAACTGAAAGAGAAACGACAAGATCACGTACTTCACAGCAGCGTCGTTGTCGCCCATGTTGAGGTTGTCGAAGAAGTTGCTGAGATCCGGGAAGAAGTTGTCGGTGTGGAGGAACTCGTCGTCCGAAGACGACGTCGTGCTGCCAGTAGTCGCGCCGGAGCGCTCCCCAAAAACCTGATTGCCCCTCACCCGTACAGGTTCACGAGAGGCAGGGTTCCGGAGGCCTACTGTCCCGGCAGTCGGTGCACGCCGACGGACGGGATGAGGAAGACGAAGGCGGCGGCGCAATGAACTGGAAACTGGTAGTCGCGTACAGGCTAGGGTTCTCGTCCGCGCTTATATAGTGTGGTTCGGGAAGGTCGTGGGGCGCAGCCCACGTCCGAGTCGGCACAGCCACGATCCAGAAAAACCGGAAGGCAAAACGGCTGAGTAACGCGTCCGTTAATGACTCAAAATTGATTACACAATTAATTTCCCAAACAGCAAAAAGATAAGCTCGGCTCGGCGAGATTCCCGCAACCCGCGGCGCGGCGCGTCGTGACGTGTCGTGACGAGGCGAGGCGTGGCGAGGCGGGCGGCGGAGGAGGAGGAGTGCGCGAGGGCTCTCTCTTCTCACTCACTTACTAGGACTAGAACAGCCCACCTTATATACCACTCCAACTCTCTCCCAACTAGCAATGTGGGACTAAACTTTAGCTCCCACTAGTGCTGCCACTGATTATTGGAATGGGCCATGTGAGTTTCAGAATTTGATAATGGGCCATGGGCCAAAGGCCAAATGCCCACAAATTCCAGTAGTTATTATCTGAGTGATGTCTTGTAAACAAGAAAAACTCATCTATTTTATAAAGGGGCTGTCCTCAAGTACCAACATGAGTATTTCAAAGGAACATATATTTTATACGGGTATTGGATCGATGTGGCCAATAAAATTGAACATGTGCACTGATACGTCCAAAACGTATCTACTTTTTCGAACACTTTTGCTATTGTTTGCCCTCTAATTTATGTGTTTTGAATACAACTAACACGGGCTAACGCTGTTTTCAGCACAATTGCTCTGGTGTCTCGTTTTTGTGCAGAAATCCAACTTTCAGGAAAATTTCCGGAAAATATCGCAAAGTCCCTATTTTACCCGAAGACTCACGGAGCCAGAAGACGAGACGGAGAAGGGCCACGAGGGGCCCACACCTGGCCTAGGTGCGGGCCAGCTCTAGCCGCGCCTAGGGGTGGTGTGGCCGCCTTGACCACGCCCTCGACCTCTCCTCCTGACTATATAAGAGCTTATGACCTGAAAACAGAGGGGGGTTCGACGTTTTGCAGAAAGAGTTCCGTCGTCCCGCCGCCACCAGAAACCCCAATCCGGGAACCACAAACTCCGTTCTAGCACCCTGCCGAGATGGGGAATTGGAGGAGATCATCGCCATCGCCATCACTGATGCCTCTCCATCAGCCATCCATGATTCCTCCATCCATGTGTTAGTAACGCCCCACTGTAGGCTGTAGGGGATGGTAGGGATTGGATGAGATTGTTCATGCAATAGCTATAATATTGTTAGGGCATAGTGCCTAGTATCCGTTGTTAGTATTTTTGACATTGTTGCAACTTGTTATGCTTAATGCTTTTCACTTTGGACCCGAGTGTCATGATCTCAGATATGAACATGTTATTGATTCATAGGATAATTATTGTTTTTGATCATACCTAAGTTGTATACACATATCGTTGTCCGGAACCCGAGGCCCCAAAATGACAACAATTGGGTTAAGCGGAGGGGATGACTATGATGTGAGGATCACGCGTGTTCATGGAGTGCTAATGCTATGCTCCGGTACTCTATTAAAAGGAGTACCTTAATTAATAACAGTGGATTCCGTTGAGGCCCCGCTGCAAACGGGCTGGTAGGACAAAAGATGCCGTGCAAGTTTCTCCTTGCGAGCACGCACGACTAAATAGGAACACATGCCTATGGTTACTTTATATTGGGATGCTTTTATCATTATTACTTGCAATGCCCACGTCTTGCTTATTATATAAATTATCTTATCCATGCAGCGTCCGTTTATCCATCCCTATGCCTACAGTATTTTAATCCCGTTGTCTAAATCACCGCTACGCTGTTTTTGTTTCATTACTGTCGTTACTTTACTACTGCTACGCCTATAAAACTGTTAATACTGATAAACTGTTGCGAGCAAGTCTATTTCTAGGTGCTGCTGAATTGACAACTCATCTTTTAAATCTTATAAATATTCTTTGGCTCCCATTGTGTCGAATCAATAAATTTGGATTTTACTGCCTCGAAAACTGTTGCGATCCCCTATACTTGTGGGTCATCATGCACCATGATGAGGAGGAAGATAAGCATAGCTCGTTTGCATTCTTTCCAAGGTTAAAATCACAATTTGGTTGCATTAAGAATCCCGTGAGGAAAAATCTAGCCGAGGGAATGAAGTTAACATCGTCATACCCAAGAGCTTGCGCTTGTTTAAGCCATGAACCCCGAGAACCCGCTTCTTTCGGCACTAGCAAGTTGGGTTTTGGAACAAATCTCTGTTCGCCAAAGCCCACCGCGAGCAGAGGGGTTAAGCAACACGAAGAGCCGAGGCTTCCAGGCTGCAGGGGCCCTTCCCTCGACGTCGTCCCGCAAATGCTCCGCACACGACCCGGCGGCCGCAAGGGCGTGCCACCCGACCCATACCCGGCCAGGAAGGTGTGAATTGCTTCATTAGTTCCTCTATGGCAGCACACGTAACATTGGGGCCACGAGCCCTATCGTTCAGTGTTGCCCTGTGGATCGCAAAGAGCCGATCGCCCCATGGTTCATGTTGGATTTTCAATGACATGGGGATCCTGCTTGATCATAACAAAGCAAACCAATCTACGAAGCTTAGGGTTTTCACCGTATGATCGGAACATCCTACACGTAGTTGAGCCTAATAGACACGAAAGATAATGGAAAACTAACCCTAAAAGAGGCCTAAAAACCAACATTAAGTTAATTCCTGGAACATCCCTCTTAGGACTAACAAACCATACCTAACGACTACCTGATCGTTCAACCCGTTTGCAAGGCCTAACCATACTGATATTAAACTAATCCTGAGGAACAAGGAGCAACTATAACAGATCGGATCTACTAAGTAACGAACAGTAAGACGCTCTTACACCCGGATAGGTGTAAGGGCAGCTAGATATTGAGGACTCGTGACAGCTGCGTATATATGGCATAAGAAAAGCATCCATGAAGTTCCAAAACATTCATTTATAAATAGTGCTACTCGCCATCAACAACGCTTCGCAAGACGAGCAACACAAGGTAAATCCATTAAACAGTGCTGCCTAGATCGCAAGATGCGATCTAGGCAGCATGGTGCTTACCCGAGAGAAACCCTCGAAAGAAGGGGTGGCGATGCGCCTGATTTGTGTTTGTTGTGAACGTGATTGTCCTCCCTTTTCCGATAACCCTAGATACATATTTATAGTCCAAGGGACTTTCTAATTTGGACGTGCACCTAACCGTGCACGGGTCAAACTCTATCTTTTAATCTAAACTACGATGCGATCTACTATATTACAGATACACGGGCAATTAAGCCCAAACTCTTTGCACAAGCGCAAGGCCGCTTCAAAGATGCTCCACGTGTATGTCCTTCAAGCCCATCTTCACTTACGGCCCATCTCCCGATTTGGCCAAAATCCGGTGATAACACATGCCCCTGGTTTTGGTAATGATAATTTCAAACCCACTTGTTTTTACCTTCGAGGGGTCATGTCGTGGCAGATGCAACCGCTGCAAGATTTTTCATCCCCGACACCTGCCTTCAACTTTCTCCGCACTCTCCATTTGATTCGTTTTGGCATTCATCCTCGAAACTGCTTAAGCATTAAATCTCTGCTATATCCCTTTATTTAGCCACTTCTTGTGGCTTCACCGTCGGCACACCGAAAAAACCCTCCTCCACCATGGACTCATCCGGCACCATGTCTTCCTTCTTCTCATCGAGCTCCGTCCGGGGCCCCCCGCCGGAGCGACGCCGGAGTGGGACCCGCAGGAGGCCATGCGGCCAACATCCGCCGCGCCATAGCCGACGGGGACGAGCCTCCAGCCACGACTTCTCCGTCTGGCCTGAGGACGCACCAACCCCGACCGACGGGTAAAGCGACTTCCGCTTCCTCGTGGATGGGGAATCTGAGGAGGAGAGCGGCACACCCGTTTTTCCTGGCGTATTTGACCCTCCGAGGAGGTGAAGGAGGAAGAAGAGGAGGAGGACGACACAGCCTCTCCGACGAGCCGCCGGCCAAACGCCACTGCCCCTGGCCCGGCAACTCGCCGACTTCGGCTGGGCCGACGACGATGCCGACGAGGAGGACGAGGACAATGAGGGTCCCGCCGGCGGCCGCTGCAGCAGCGACGACGAGCCGGCCAGGAGCAGCGCCGACAGCGGCGATGACGACGACGAGGGCAAAGAACGCCCTAGATAGAATAGAGCTAGGAGTCGTATGGCAATGTATCCCTTAGTAATTTCCTTTGAGAGCACCGCCTCCTTCCATGTAAGAAATCCGATTATCAATGAAGAAATTCCCCAATTCTGACTTTGTCGATCTCTTCCATATTGATTTAGCCGATCTCCCCTATCTTGATTTTGCCGATTGTCACCTTGATCTGCCAATGAGCCGATGGCAACGCATCGGTCTCTTGTAACAGATTTCAGATAGATCAGTCCAGATCCAATCAAACAGGACCAAATCGCAATCGTGCAAACCTCAGATCTTGGAAATCCAAACCTCCTGAGCTTAATGTTAGCTTTAACGGCCAAAATTCCGGAGTCAATGCCTTCAGGAGAACTCCAGGACTATTGCTGAACACCTTGATGCTGAAGCTAGAACTTCTGCATAACAGATACCATTTGCCCACAACTTTCCTTGTGATGTTCTGTTCTTTTGCAGCAACAAACTGGTCCAGAGCCTATCAATGATAATGGCTCCCTCTTCAAACTCCTCCATCAATTCTGGTGGTTTCCTTCTGAAAGAACTCACCACTTTCCAATACGGTTGTGATGCAGAGCTAGCCGATTTTAACCGAAATCGGCTCCCAAGAGCAAAGGATCTTCAGGGGCAGCTGCCCCCCGAGCCTCAGTCAAGGACGGTAGCGAAGTAGATGGCTGCCAGGACAACTTTGAAGGGAAAACACCCCTCTAGTCTTTGGTTATCCTATTAAGTCCAGTAATCCTGCTCTTGTAGACTTCCCCCGAAGATGATATCATCAAGGACATGCAATCCAGCTGACGGAGCTCCAACTTGGACACCTCCGGGTACACCACCATGTAGCACTAGCCAGATATGTCACCATCGGCTTCCACGAAAAGGGTCAGCCCTTCACTCCCATCAAAACAAGATAGGAAAGCTTATGCACCAGGAGTCGATGTACCACGAGGGTTCAGCAGGACCAGCAAATCCCTTCTTTGAACCAAGAAGCTTCTCATGCAATGGCTCTTTAACTCCTCCTGGCTCAATTCTTGTGCTTTGCTGCTTAGATCGGCTCACCATCCTTGACGATGACTCTGCAGTTGAAGCCCTGACCAGTCGTGACGTTGCCTGTCTTCGAGTCATTTTCCTTCACTGAGGCCTGATCAAGTGGCAGTTTTAAACTCTGTAATTCTAAAGTCGATGTCCGAGCATCGGCTGTGCTGAATTTTTTTGTATTTTCGATTTTTTATTGGCCGATCGATTCATGAATCGGCTTCCCCTGGGTACATACTTCATGGTGTCTTGTACCTTCTCCGTGTGTATGCCCCCCGAGCCGAATCCTTCAAGTGATTGAAGATATCGGCTTTTCAGCCAATTCAAGCTTGTCTCACCACTCACCACACGAAATAGCACATCAGTAAACATGGGTGGTGGGAATAGTTTTAGCCGATTGCTAGAATCGGCTCCCCTTGCAGGCGGTGATCCAACCTATTTGCTGATAAATGTTGGCCATGGCTTATCCCCAGGACCAATGTTGATCTCTTCTAGTCCATCAGCAACAAACCCATATCTCGCCTTTCCATTGCCTCGCGAATCACGATGAACACAGCAAAAGGTAGGTTGAGAAGCACTGTGGCCGATTGTTAGAATCGGCCTCCTTCTCCATTGCAATGTTGAACGAGGGTTTACAACTTCTTGGTCTCTCTGCTACGACGACGTGGCATGTTTGAAGTGAGATCCTTGTTTATTTTTTTGGGGCCGATCGCAGTGATCGGCCTTGCCACGTATCGTCCATAGACTTGATCTGCTACTCACGTGCCGTTGGATAAGACTAGCCTCACTCCCGCTAGAAGGCCGATGCGCCGCCGTCCAGATTGATTCCGTAGAGCGGCCTGCTCTTTGGTCGCTTGCTTCCCTGATGTTCATGGCAGCCAAAGAGATATCGACTGAATCATCCGCATGAACAACCTCCACTTCATCCCCATCCCATTGTATGATGCACTGAATGCATTGCAGATGGAATGCCAGCTAGCATGGATCCAATCCTCTCTAGCGTAATGAAGATAAGTGCTCTTGCTGCCGACGCATGAAGAAGGACGGGGGATGGTCTTTCGGGCCGACGCTAAGTCCACGTTCAACACCCTGGCTTCCGACTGGCCGCTGAAATCGCTTACGTGACGCTGGTCTTGGATCAGATCTTCAAGAGAACGGGCCCCAAACGTCGTAACATGGAGCACGGCGCCATGTTGACTGCCGCTTCCCATGTCAAACAAAGATCTTGCGAATAGGTCGTCATGATATAACCCTTCGTACAAAAATTTCGATGCTCATAGCTCCTTTCTCGTGGCTTCTCAAAGATAACTGGCCGTGGCCCGCAATCGTGCCACCGATACTTCCTCGTCTTTTGGAGCACAAAACTCTGACGGGAGAACGAACACCATGTTTGTATCAGCCTATGTCCCCGTGACTGCTTTCGCTTGGGGCTGCTCTACACTTTCTTCTATGGGCGAGCTTCTGCTTGAAGAGTTTGTCGAATTTTCACTACCGACGGGTGCCGTGCTTTCAACATACAAAATCGCGCCGGCTTCTTCCGTTTCCCGAGCCGGGTTGCACTCTCGCGCTTTGGGAGTGGTCGAGTCCATCAGACACCACCTTGGTCGGTGATATCTATCTTCCTCTTCCGACTCCTCAAAGTCTTCATCTTGGGATGACTCAGCTTGTTCGCTCCAAGGCGGGAGAGGTCCCAGACGCTTGAACACTGAAACTCCATTTGTTCCCTTCCTCTTCCGTCTACATTCTGGCTCTCGATTGTAGGCAATCGGCTCATTCCCGAGTCCCAGCACAGTGTTTGAAGAAAGGACAATTCCAATGCATGTCCACGTCCTCTTGCTCCCTTGACCTCCCTCTGGCGTGACGCTCATACCCTTCGTATCGATGGTATTTCCTGTTGTTTGCATCAGACCGACGATATTTATCATCATCTACGTCGTAGCGCCGACGTCGGTCGTATTGCTGTTCATATTTGTTAAGGAGGTGCGCGGAAAGTGGTCGTTGATACCGCACGCTGATCACTTCTTCCTCCGTCAAATACCGTCTGTCATCATGCTGGGGCCGGTCGCGTGGATCGGCCTCCTTCTTATCCTTGCCACGAGAGTGACTACTCTCTGGCTTATCATCGCCATGGCGATCTGCGAGCCCTGCCATATTGATATCAAACGAGAAACCTGGCTCGCGTTCTATGCAATGGCCGAGATCGACCATGTTGACTTCCGGAAACGGCTGCGTGTCAACTCTGGCAACCGACCGAAGAGTAATCGGCCTTGTTCGCCATCTGAATCTGTCTGCGAAGGACTTTGCAACGTGGTGGTATGGGTGAACGTGTGATGCCATTTGCAGTATGGCTTGCCGTTCATCTCTTGAGGCGTGGGGATTTTGTGGCCTTCGGGTAACTTCAGCTGTTTCTCCTTCAGCAGCAGACAAAATTTGCTCGTCTTGCTCAAATCGAAGTCGAACCCCTTCATAGGCCCTGGTTGCTTCACCCACTTGCAGGACACGGGTTTTGCCCCCGAGTCCACTCAGCTACAACGACCTCCCTGATCTCCTGCAGAGTCTTCATCTTCGTCCGTCTCGATCGTGGCGACACGCTTGTATTGTCTTGGCACAATTCGGATGGCGCTGTTCATATGCCGTCAACTTCTCGAACCATGTGAATTGTACTCTGCTCGGAAGGTCACATCTCTAAGCGGCGCTGATAGTCCTGCTACCGCCAGCTCGACTGCTCTTCTCAGTTAGCGAACCGAATAACACGGTTCTGATGGTCCTGAACCTCTGGATGTACTCAGATACCGTCTCTCCTCGCCGAACTTGGGTCAGATCGGCAAGGCTAGCTTCCGTAGTTTCCGAATGGTATTGTACATGGAACTGCTCTTCCAGCTGCTTCCACGTCCGAACCGAGTCTGGTAGCAACGAGGTGTACCACCCAAAGGCTGGACCCGTAAGAGACTGCGAGAAAAGCCTCACACGTAGCTCGTCTGAAGCTGAGACCATGCCCAACTATGCCAATCGCTCACGTGCTCGATCGAGCTGGTTCCTTCGATCCACTAAATTTGTGGTCAGAGCTGATACTTAGGTGGCAAGGGACTGTGTCGTAGTCGTTGGATACGCTGGAATAGCCGATCATTCTCTTCTTCGGCAGGATGCCGAACTCTCATGATTGCGGTGATCTCATCCACCGTAGGAGCTGTAGAAGCTGATCGTTCATGACTTGTATTGGTGGCATATTTAGTTAGCCACGCCTGTTTCTCAGCATCCGCTCCAGAACTGCTTCCTGCTCCAGCGACTCCTCCTGCCGTGGCAGTCCTTCCTGCTGTAACCTGGGTCATCCAGTTGTTGCAGTCCGGCACGTATGTGCACACGTATCCATGTGGAACTTCCTTGGGCGGCTCATACAGGAATTGGTAGTCGCCTGGATCACCTCCCACCTTGTAGACGACGCACGCCTGGTGAACCTTGTTGCGTGGAGCTGCAATCGTGTGTTGCAGTGGTGGCCTTGTGTAGAGCGGTACCTCCCTTGGTGAGTTCCTAGAGCAGGACCTGACGGAGAGTACTTGTGCTTCGTGACTTCTTGCACCACATTGAGCGCGACATCTGCAGTATTCACTAGCTCTCAAAGATCGATGAAGAGAGGAGCAACGGCATAATTGACTTCCTGTCGCAGGGCTCTGGTACGTTCGTCCGAAGGGAGAGATAGATCTAGGCCATCTAGCGCGCCTTCGGGTTGGAACCCTTTAAACTTGATCCCGTGCGAACGGGTTTTCTCAAAAGCGCCGATGAGATCGGCTTCCAGGATGGCCTTGAGCTCATCATATCTCTTCTTATGCTCAGGAGGCAGATCCTCATACTTGACTGGTTCTCCCGCAATCTGAGGTGCGGATGACGACATGGTTGTTGCGGAAGATTGTCCCGATGTCCCACCGGGCGTGCCAGAATGTGTTGCCTGCCAAAGCCCACCGGCGAGCAGTGGTTAAGCAACACGAAGAGCCTGAGGCTTCCAAGGCGGCAGCGGGCCCTGGTCCCTCACGTCGTCCCGCAAATGCTCCGGCACACGACCTGGCGGCTGCAAGGGCGTGCCACCGACCTATACCCGGCCAGAAGGTGTGGATTGCTTCGATTAGTTCCCTGCATGGCACACGTAAACATTAAATACGAGCCCTATCGGCTCTCAAGTTGCCCGGTGGATCGGCTCAAAGAGCCGATCGCTCCCCATGGTTCATGTTGGATTTTCAATGACATGGGGATCCTGCTTGATCATAACAAAGCTAAACCAATCTACGACAGCTTAGGGTTTTCACCGTATGATCGGAACATCCTGCACGCGTAGTTGAGCCTAATAGACACGAAAGATAATGGAAAACTAACCCTAAAAGAGGCCTAAAAACCAACATTAAGTTAATTCCGGAACACCCTCCTAGGACTAACAAACCATACCTAACGCACTACCGGATCGTTCAACCCGTTTGCAAGGCCTAACCATATGGATATTAAACTAATCCTTGAGGAACAAGGAGCAACTATAACAGATCGGATCTACTAAGTAACGAACAAGCAAGATGCTGCCCTTACACCTGGATAGGTGTAAGGGCAGCTAGATATTGAGGGACGGCATAGCTAAGCAGATATGCATAAGAAAAGCATCCATGCAAGCCCCAAAACATCTACGATAAATAGTGCTACTCGCCATCAACAACGCTTCAGTACGAGCAACACAAGGTAAACGAATAAACGTGTGCTGCCTAGATCGCAAGATGCGATCTAGGCAGCATGGTGCTTACCCGGGAGAAACCCTCGAAAGAAGGGGTGGCGATGCGCCTGATTTGTGTTTGTTGTGAACGTGATTGTTCTCCTTTTCCGATAACCCTAGATACATATTTATAGTCCAAGGACTTTCTAATTTGGACGTGCACCTAACCGTGCACGGGTCAAACTCTATCTTTTAATCTAAACTACGATGCGATCTACTATATTACAGATACATAGGCAATTAAGCCCAAACCCTTCGCGCAAGGCCGCTTCAAAGATGCTCCACGTGTATATCTTTCAAACCCATCTTCACTTACGGCCCATCTCCTGATTTGGCCAAAATCCGGTGACAACAAAATCACAGAAAACAGTGCCTATAAATTCCTGAAACCTACCATCCCCACGGAATCATTATCTATCCATCCCACGTATTTCCTTTTCTATATGAACTTGTTACTTGTGTGCCACATGTAACTTGAACATGTCAACGTCAGCTAATGCCCTTGATATGAGCGAGGCACATATGGAAGCACTTTTATAGAGGCTAGATGGTTTGGAGTACCATTTTAAATTGAGGTGTAGTACCATTGATCCTAGCCACCTTAATTTGAAACCGCCATTCTCTTAAAGTCCACATGCTTAGCCATGTTGAATGCAATTCATATCTTGCTTTTACTTGTACTCTTCTAGCACGACACCATAATAACGTGTAATATTATAATATATGCAACCCTAGCCGTCACATTAAATGTTAGAAAATTGGCTTCTAAACCACGAAAAAGGACAATATCCTACGAATGAAGGTACCCCTCTTCTCTCTCGCAAGCATTTACCTATACAGGTATGTTCTTTTTCATGTCTTACCAATTTTGAGAAGATAAAATAAGGTTTTTTTTCTCTTATTAGAAATAAAATCGTAGAAAAAAATTCACTCTATGCTATCTAAATATGAGCAATCCACCAAGTTAATTTCTCTCAACATACAAGCATGGCACCTCATCAAGGTGCCACCTCAACAAATACGGAAATATCTCTATGTGAATCCCATTCTATTACCATTCGTGACCATTTTTTACACCTAATGTGAGGCGTTGTGTTTCTATTGTTGTCCCCACAACTCCTGCGAGGCGCTGGGTTCCTATGTCTCTTCATTTTCTACATCACCACCCACTATTGTTCAACAACATTCACAACAATCATAATTTATATCATCTAGAAATACAACAATTTAAAACCTATATATCAAGGGTTAATCTCAAGTGGCGCTATGGAGTATCAACTCCAATACTAGGGACAAAGAGAGCGTTTGCTGGATGTGGAACGAACTCCGCGAGATTTACACTTCTTTGAGAACAAACCACTGATGCCCTTGGTGCTCCTCTTCTAATAGCTGGCTGTTAATTATGCCTCATGTTGTGGGGAGAGTGAGCCCTTCTTGTTTCTTTCTCTTGCTTTTGGTGCGTGTTTGTTGTCGTACTTTGGTTGTTTTGGCTAAGCTGTATGCCGCAGAGGCTGTATAAACATATTAAACCTTTCCAGGATTTATTAATTTAAAGTAAGGCATCTCATGCCTTTTATTTTAAAAAATCTCAACTTGCGCTAGAAAGTTCATGGTTTAGTTCAGATGTACATAGTTTATGGTTCAAGTCGTACACAACAAGCTAGTATAGGATTGAAAACCAAACTTCAACTGCATTGTTTTACTCTTGCAGTATTATTGTACTATGGAATAGATTCCAGTGCATACATGAGAGAGTTTTATCTCTTTGGTCACGAACTCGTGTGAGATTTCATTAGCAACTAAAGAAAAGGTTTACTTGCTAACTACATTTGAGTAATATTAACACCATAAACTAGCTAGCAAGTTTTCGATCAGGTGTGTTCAACCATTTAGAATATTTGAAGATCACACTTCACAATTTTCATGGAAAGTAGGACACGAAACAAGCGATTTTTTTAAATAATACGTTTTTCAGCAATTTAACAACGAATACAGATTTTAAAATTTTACAAATCTATGACTCGGTCGGTTGGACAGCCTCCGGTCGGTGGCCGATGGGGGCACTGGCTGATGACCATGCCGTTTTTCTCATGCACATGCATGTCCACAATACGTGCTAGCTAGTACATGGTTTTGTGGTGGCTGCCCAGGCTCAAAACCTGGTCGGTTACCAGTCGGCCGATCGGCCAGCAGCAGGCCGACCTAGTCTTAGATTTCAATTTTTTTTAAATAGCATATTATTTGTAAAATTGATCGAAAAAATATATTATTTTTAAAAAATCGCCGCAGAACACGATAAGAGCAAAATGCTACTTTTGTATTGACAATATAAATTAGTTTTAAAACAGATACACCCTAGCGGGGCGACACGGGGATCGTTACATCAAGCCCTAGAAAGGAACTCTATCGCTGCATCTCAACCTAGTTCACCTCTCCGCCACGACAGTGGTGCTTGGCTCTCTTACGAACACATGGAGGGATCGGCATGAAGGGCGCCCGTGGCAGTAGCCGACAAGAACAAACAAAACTATGAGAATATTTCTATAAGACATTTTTAGAGTTTAAATTAAAATTCCAAAATATCTTATATTTAGGGATAGGGTGTCCAAAACTTTTCCATAGAAGCTTACATGTAGCTTTTGGACCGCAAATATGTGGTATAATACATGTCAAAACAAACTAGGTTCACATCCAAGAGTCCATTTATTTTCTCAAGCATCTTACCAAGCTACATCCATTGCCATTGGAAGCCTCTTGTTATATTCTTCTCTCTCGTACTATTTGGTACTCTCACTCATCTCTCTCTATCTCAAAACGCCTCTCTCTTGTCCCCCTAGAGGGTGACATCGAGCTCTTAGAGGGACGATGACGACAAGGTGGCTATCGACATCGACAACGAGCGTACGTGTAGGGGAACAGTGACTTCTCGATATGACTCATCCCACCTCCTACCGTTGATAGTGGTGTTATGATGAGCGCTCGTCAGTGGTGCTACCAAGCATGGTGTCGGTATCATGTGGTTGGGGTGCGCGTGTCCCAGGCTGTCTTAGTGTTTTATTTTTATTTTCGAGTGTACCTTCACCGATGGGTCTATACCCGTGGTGGAAGGGCACCGCTAGGCCTAGGGCCTTTTCACTTTTCCTGTGTATCTCCTTACTGGCCAAATTCGTAGAAATGTGTCCTCAAACTAGCTTTCTTAACCACCGATGGGGCGCTGCACTTTAGTGGAAGGGACTAGTGGGCCCATCTATAGAAGGCTCTTGTGACACTTGTTATATAAACTCCAAGATTGTGTTCAATCCATTTGCTATCTTGAGGAGGTATTATGCAAACATAGTATCTAAGATAGATATATGCACAAAGTGCAGTGCATGGACTGTTTGGAAACTCGTAATAAGGGCTGGCCAAGAGAGAAACCGTTTTCAATTTTCTAGGTCCATGATCATGATCAACGTTCAAATAAAATTCATTAGGTTATACTACAACTGAAAGAAGCTTGTTCTCCTATACTATAATGGAAGATCTTCCAATCAAAGATTTTGTGAACGCAACTTATCAAAATGTTTTTTTTCCTTGCCACTTTCGTGGAAGATTTCCAAGAGCTGGAATTTGTCGCTTATCATTGACCTGGCATCTTGATCAAAGTTTACCAGATGTATGTCTGCTTATATGGGGTAAGGAGCAGAGACTGCCTTAAAATTTTACAAGTTCATTTTTCCAAGCTTGCCTTCTCAGACCCAAGCAGAACTTATTGCGGAAATCTCAAGCCTTCCCTAAACTGGAAAGTATTTGTCCGGATGCTTATCATGGACCGCCTCAACACCAAAGATATCATGCTCCGTAAGCAGTGGCATGTCGAAGGAGGTCCCAACCGTGTTTTATGCTATGTCCATATTTTAGAGACTAGACACCACTTGTTCTTTGATTAAATTTTTCACGAGCATGTTGGGATTGTGTTCAGATTCATTGGGACATGACTGCCCCGACCACTGATCGAGTTGCCTTGGCATCACATGTCTTTAATGGACCATGTTTTATGGAAGTTAACTCTAGTGCTGCATGGAATATCTGGAAAGAGAGGAACGACTTTATCTTTAAGGGTGTTTGGCAATACGGAAAGTAAAGTTTCAAAGCGATCTTGAGGTTCATAAGTACAGAGTAAAGGCATCTATTGTTCAAATTCTCATTGATTGGTTGCTAACTATTTTTGTTTAGTTTTTTTTATACTAGTCTCCACTCCGCTCTTTGTTTCCCTTCTAAGATAACTCCTTGTATTTGGTACTATCTTTCCTTTTAGCAAAAAGAAGAGCACGCCGTAGGGGATTCCCCTTTGGTAGAGCAGTAAAAAAACCCGAAAGAAGCTTTCAATGGTGGCACCAAGAAAACACAACACTCACAATGGATCGACTGATAGTGGTGGAACGAGGATGGCGTCGGCCAGAAAGACATGGCATAGGGCACACGGGGCGTGTTTGTTGACATTTAGAGAAGAGGGAGATGATAAGGAGGCGGTAAGAGAAAAATGATAAGGTGGAAGGAGACTTAGGTGAGTTGTGATGTGTAAATGATTAGATGGGAGCATGCGGGCTCTGCATCATAGTGTCCAAGATTCAAAACAAATAGATCATGTGTTGCCTGCCAAAAAGCCCACCGGCGAGCAGTGGTTAAGCAACACGAAGAGCCGGGAGGCTTCTAGGCTGCTAGCCGGGCTTCGGTCCCTCGACGTCGTCCCGCAATGCTCCGGCACACGTCCTGGCGGTTGCAAGGCTGACCTATACCTGGTCAAGAAGGTGTTGGATTGCTTCGATTAGTTTCCTGCATGGCATACACGTGAACATTAAATACGAGCCTTATCGGCTCTCAGGGCCCTGTGGATCGGCCCAAAGAGCCGATCGCCCCATGGTTCATGTTGGATTTTCAATGACATGGGGATCCCGCTTGATCATAACAAAGCTAAACCAATCTACGACAGTTTAGGGTTTTCACCGTATGATCGGAACATCCTACGCGTAATTGAGCCTAATAGACACGAAAGATAATGGAAAACTAACCCTAAAAGAGGCCTAAAAACCAACATTAAGTTAATTCCTGGAACATCCCTCTTAGGACTAACAAACCATACCTAACGCATCTACCGGATCGTTCAACCCGTTTTGCAAGGCCTAACCATACGGATATTAAACTAATCCTTGAAGAACAAGGAGCAAATTCATAATGATCGGATCTACTAAGTAAATCTAACAAGAGTGTTGCCCTACACCGATAGGTGTAAGGCGGGCCTAGATATTGAGGGACGGCACAGCTAAGCAGATATATGCAAGAAAAGCATCTATGTAAGCCCCAAAATATTCATTTATAAGTAGTGCTACTCGCCTATCAACAACGTCAAAGACGAGCAACACAAGGTAACCATTGAACATAGTCGCCTAGATCGCAAGATGCGATCTAGGGAGCATGATGCTTACTCGGGAGAAACCCTCGAAGAAAGGGGTGGCGATGCGCCTGATTTGTGTTTGTTGTGAACGTGATTGTCCTCCTTTTCCGATAACCCTAGATACATATTTATAGTCCAAGGGACTTTCTAACTGAGGCGTGCACCTAACCGTGCACGGGCCAGACTCTATCTCTTTAATCTAAATTACAATACGATCTACTATATTTACAGATACATGGGTGATACGTCTCCAACGATCGATAATTTCTTATGTTCCATGCTACTTATTGATGATACCTACATGTTTTATGCACATTATATGTCATATTTATGCATTTTCTGGAATTAACCTATTAACAAGATGCCGAAGAGCCGCTTGTTTGCCGTTTTTGGTTTCGTAAACTTGTAAAGAAATATTCTCAATTGACTCAACCTCGCCTGTGGTCCTATTTCTTGCACGAAGCTTCCGTAAGACCGAAGACTCAATCTATGGGCCACGAGGCGGCCAGAGGGTAGGCCGGCGCGGCCCACCGGCCGCGCCGACCACTGGCCCCCTCGTGTGGCCCCCGTTGACCTCCGCCTACTTAAAACCTCCGTCGCGAAACCCCCAGTACCCAGAGCCACGATACGGAAAACCTTGCTGAAGACGTCGCCGCCGCGAATCCCATCTCGGGGATTCAGGAGATCGGCACCCTGCCTGAGAGGGGATTCATCTCCCAGAGGACTCTACACCGCCATGGTCGCCTCCGAAGTGATGGTGAGTAGTCCACCCCTGGACCATGGGTCCATAGCAGGAGCTAGATGGTAGTCTTCTCCTTGTTGTGCTTCATTGTTGGATCTGTGAGCTGCCCAACATGATCATGATCATCTATATGTAATTCTATATGTTGTGTTTGTTGGGATCCATGGGTAGAGAGTACTATGATTATGGTGATTATCAATCTATTGTTCATGTGTTGTTTATGATCTTGCATGCTCTCCGTTATTAGTAGAGGCTCGGCCAAGTTTTACTCTTAACTCCAAGAGGGTGTATTTATGCTCGACAGTGGGTTCATGCCTCCATTGAATCTTGGACAAGTGACAAAAAGTTCTAAGGTTGTGGATGTCGTTGCCACTAGGGATAAAAACATTGATGCTATGTCTAAGGATGAAGTTGTTGATTACATTACGCACCTGCTACTTAATGCAATTGTCTGTTGTTTTGCAACTTAATACCGGAGGGGGTTCGGGATAACCTCAAGGTGGACTTTTTAGGCATAGATGCAGCTGGATGGCTGTCTATGTACTTTGTCGTAATGCCCAACTAAATTTCACTATATTTATCATATCATGTATATGCATTGTTATGCCTTTCTACTTGTCAATTGCCCGACTGTAATTTGTTCACCCAACATGCTTTATCTTATGGGAGAGACACCTCTAGTGGACTGTGGACCCCGGTCCTATTCTTTACATAGCATACAATCTACTGCAATTGTGTTTACTGCTTTCTTGCAAACATCTTCCACTCGATACGTTTAACTTTGTTACAGCAAGCCGGTGAGATTGACAACCTCACTGCTTCGTTGGGACAAAGTACTTGGGTTGTGTTGTGCAGGTTCCGCGTTGGCGCCGGAATCCCTGGTGTTGCGCCGCATCACATTGCGCGACCATCAACCTTCAACGTGCTTCTTGGCTCCTACTGGTTCGATTAAACCTTGGTTTCATACTGAGGGAAACTTGCTTCTATACGCATCATACCTTCCACTTGGGGTTCCCAACGGACGGTGCATCTACGCGTATCAAGCCAAATTTCTGCGCCGTAGCCGGGGAGATCAAGACACGTTGTAAGGGGAGTCTCCACTTCTCAATCTCTTTGCTTTGTTTTTGTCTTGCTTATTTTATCTACTACTTTGTTTGCTGCACCCAAACAAACACAAAAAAATTAGTTGCTAGTTTTACTTAATTTACTGTCTTGTTTCTATATCGAAACACAAAAATTAGTTACTTGCATTTACTATCTAGTTTGTTTTATTTACCGCTGCTAAAATGGCCAACCATGAAAATACTAAATTGTGTGACTTCACAAATGCAACACAATGATTTCCTATGCACACCTATTGCTCCACCTGCTACTACAGCAGAATTTTTGAAATTAAAACTGCTTTACTAAATCTTGTTATGAGAGAACAATTTTCTCGTGTTAGTTCTGATGATGCTGATGCCCATCTCAATAATTTTGTTGAACTGTGGAAATGCAAAAGTATAAAGATGTAGATGGTGATATTATTAAATTGAAAGTGTTTCCTTTCATTAAGAGGAAGAGCTAAAGATTGGTTGCTATCTTTGCCTAAGAATAGTATTGATTCATGGACTAAATGCAAGGATGCTTTTATTGGTAGATATTATCCTCCCGCTAAAATTATATCTTGAGAAGTAGCATAATGAATTTTAAACAATTAGATACTGAACATGTTGCTCAAGCTTGGGAGAGAATGAAAACTTTGGTAAAGAATTGCCCAACCTATGGACTGACCACTTGGATGATCATCCAAACCTTTCATGCAGGACCAAATTTTTCTTCGCGGAATTTATTGGATTCACCTCTTGAGGTACCTTTATGTCCATCACATTGGGGGAGGCTGCTACAAAACTTCTTGATGATATGATGATAAATTACCTTAATGGCACACGGAAAGAGCTCCACAAGGTAAGAAGGTAAATTCGTTGAAGAAACCTCTTCCTTGAGTGATAAGATTGATGTGATTATGTCTATGCTTGTGAATGGTAGATCTAATGCTTGATCCAAATAATGTTCCTTTAGCTTCATTGGTTGCTCAAGAAGAAAATGTTGATGTGAATTTCATTAAAAACAATAATTTCAACAACAATGCTTTTATAGAACAATCGTAATAATAGGCCATATCCTTCCGCTAATGGTAATGGTTATGGTAATTCTTATGGGGAATTCTTACAACAATAATAGGAATATACCCTCTGGTCTTGAAGCTATGCTCAAAGAATTTATTAGTACACAAACCGCTTTTAACAAATCTGTGGAGGAAAAGCTTGATAAAATTGATACTATCGCTTCTAGAGTTGATAGGCTTGCCTCCGATGTTAATCTTTTAAAATTGAAAGTTATGCCTAATAATGATATTGATAATAAGATTACTACTACATCAAATGCCATCCAAGTTAGAATTAATGAGAATATAAGATTAATGGCTGAATTGCGTGCTAGGTGGGATAGAGAAGGAAATGAAAAACTAGCTAAAGAGAATAATGTAGCTAAAGTTTGGACTATTACCACCACTAGTAATGCTAATTCTTCACATGTTGCTGCACCTCCTACTATCAATGGTAAAATAATTGGTGTTGGCAATATTTCTACTCCTAGTGCAAAGCGTACAAAACTGCCTGAAATTGCTAAAACTGCTGAAACTGCTTGTGATAAAACTGCTGAAAATTTTTCCAACCTTGGGAACAATGATCCCATTGCCGTAGCTCATAATGATTTAGATTTTGATGATTGCCACATCTCTGAAGTTATAAAGTTCTTACAAAAACTTGCTAAAAGTCCTAATGCTAGTGCCATAAATTTAGCCTTTACAAAACATATTACAAATGCTCTCATAAAAGCTAGAGAAAAGAAACTAAAACTTGAAACTTCTATTCCTAGAAAGTTAGAGGATGGTTGGGAGCCCATCATTAAAATGAAATTCAATGACTTTGAATGTAATTCTTTATGTGATCTTGGTGCAAGTATTTCTGTTAGCCTAAAAAGATTTATGATGTGCTTGACTTGCCACCATTGAAGAATTGTTATTTGGATGTTAATCTGGCCACAATGTTAAAAAGAAACCTTTGGGGAGGATTGACAAGCATATTACGGTTAACAATAACCTTGTCCCCTGTTGATTTTGTTGTCTTGGATATCGAATGCAATGCATCTTGTCCTATTGTGTTGGGAAGACCTTTTCTTCGATCCGTTGGTGCTGTTATTGATATGAGGGAAGGTAATATTAAATATCAATTTCCTCTCAAGAAAGGTATGGAACACTTCCCCTAGAAAGAGAATGAAGTTGCCTTGATTCTATTATTAGAACAAGCTATGATGTTGATGCCTCTACTCTTGATTTGCACTTTCTGCGCCTAGCTGAAAGGCGTTAAAGAAAAGCGCCTATGGGAGACAACCCATGTTTTTACCTACAGCAATTTTTTGTTTTGTTGAGTCTTGGAAGTTGTTTACTACTGTGGCAACCTCTCCCTATCATGTTTTTGTGCCAAGTAAAGTTTCTATGTCAAAGTTGATGTTATATTTGGGATCGCTGGGCAGAAACAGCATTGCTGTCTGTCACGAATCTGGGCACAATTCTCTGTAGAAAATTCGAAAAAATCTGCCAATTTACGAGCGTGATCCTCAGATATGTACGCAGAAACTTTCATTAGTTTTGAGTTTTTCCATTTGAGCAAGTCTGGTGCCATTTCTAAATTCGTCTTTACGGACTGTTCTGTTTTTGACATATTCTGCCTTTTATTTCGCATTGCCTCTTTTGCTATGTTGGATTTATTTTTTGATCAATTAATGTCCAGTAGCATTATGCAATGTCCAGAAGTGAAAAATAATGATTGTGTCACCTCTGAATGAGTGAATTATTAATTGTGCACTAACCCTCTAATGAGTTTGCTTGAAGTTTGGTGTATGAAGTTTTCAAGGGTCAAGAGAGGAGAATGATACACTGTGATCAAGAGGAGTGAAAGCTCTAAGCTTGGGGATGCCCCCGTGGTTCACCCCTGCATATTTTAAGAAGACTCAAGCGTCTAAGCTTGGGGATGCCCAAGGCATCCCCTTCTTCATCGACAACATCATCAGGTTCCTCCCCGGAAACTATATTTTTATTCAATCACATCTTGTGTTCTTTACTTGGAGCGTCGGTTTGTTTTTGTTTTTGTTTTTGTTTGAATAAAATGGATCCTAGCATTCACTTTGTGGGAGAGAGACACGCTCCGTTGTTGCATATGGACACATGTGTCTTTAGGCTTTTACTTATAATGTTCATGGCGAAGTTTCTTCTTCGTTAAATTGTTATATGGTTGGAATTGGAAAATGCTACATGTAGTAATTCTAAAATGTCTTGGATAATGTGATACTGAAATTGTTGTGCTCATGTTTAAGCTCTTGCATCATATGCTTTGCACCCATTAATGAAGAAATACATAGAGCTTGCTAAAATTTGATTTGCATATTTGGTTTCTCTAAGGTCTAGATAATATCTAGTATTAAGTTTTGAACAACAAGGAAGACAGTGTAGAGTCTTATAATGTTTACAATATGTCTTTTATGTGAGTTTTGCTGCACTTGTCCATCCTTGAGTTTGCTTCAAATAACCTTGCTAGCCTAAACCTTGTATCGAGAGGGAATACTTCTCATGCATCCAAAAATCCTTGAGCCAACTACTATGCCATTTGTGTCCACCATACCTACCTACTACATGGTATTTCTCCGCCATTCCAAAGTAAATTGCTTGAGTGCTACCTTTAAAATTCCATCATTCACCTTTGCAATATATAGCTCATGGTACAAAATAGCCTTAAAAACTATCGTAGTATTGAATATGTACTTATGCACTTTATATTTTATTAAGTTGCTCGTTGTGCGATAACCATGCTTCTGGGGAACGCCATCAACTATTGTTGAATATCATGTGAGTTGCTATGCATGTCCGTCTTGTCTGAAGGTCTATCATTTTAGTGGTTGGAGCATGCAAAATTGTTAGAGAAGAACATTGGGTCGCTAACTAAAGCCATGAACCATGGTGTTTCTGGCTGGACATATATCCTCAACTTATATGAGAATAATAATTGTTGCTACATGCCTATGCATTTAAGAGGAGTCCATTATCTCATGTCCATGTTGTCCCTAAAGCGGATGTCTGCTGAGAATAATCAAAAGCTTAGAACCGGAATGCAGCACTACAAGAAAAGTTCGATAGACAACGTCCCAAAATCGTTTTCAACTATATTTTTCGCCGCCTATGGGCCTAACCCGACGATATGGGTTCGTTGTCGAAATCGAAGGCAGGCAAAGTCCAACGACGATTTTTCGGTCCGTCGCGTTAGCGCCCTTCCGCCACTTTAAAATCGGAATCGTTGGCAAGTGTTTCCTGGAGCCCGCTGACTCGACGCCATGCAACCGACACGTGAGGTGACGCGTTAATCGCGCTAACGGCGTTAACTCGCTGAAATCCCGTGGTAGATGGTAGGCCCAACACGAGGCCCGGCGCACGTCTTGCTGCCGGGGCGATGACATAGTTTGGACTCTGTCAACTATATAGTCAAGTCGGTCCACGCTACGTGGGCCGGCCTAACCTCTAATGTTGACCGGTCAAAAGTTAAATGGGCCGCCCATTTAACATGTGGGGTCCCCTTACAAGAATCGGTCGCCCCAAGAAGCAAGTGGCCGGCCAAAACACAGTGGGTCCCACTTTCCCCGTTAAAAGGCTTCGCCCATTTAGTGTGTGGGGTCCACCATATAGAGTGGGCCGGCCTAACAAGCTAGTGGGTCGGGCCAAAAACACATGGTGGGTCCCACTATCCCGTTAAAGGGCCGGCCCATTTAGTATGTGGGGTCCACCATCTAGCAAGTGGGCCGCCAACAAGCTAGTGGGCCGGCCAAAAACACAGGTGGGTCCCACTTTCCCGATAAAGGGCCTACCATTTAGTATGTGGGGCCCACCATAGCCATGGGTCGCCCACCAAGATAGCGGGCTCGGCCAAAAACACAAAAGGGTCCCACATTCCTCAGTACGCAGCCGCTCAACAAGACAGCTGTCGCCAAAACACGTGTGGGTCCCACCTCCACTTAAAGGGCCGGTCTACTTCTACCATGTGGGACCACCATAGAGCAGCTGGGCCGGCCCAACAAGATAGCGGGCCGGCTCCAATAAGCGCCGTGGGCCCCCACTTTCCCCGTTAAAGGGCCGACGATCTAGTGTGTGGGGTCCACAATATAGGGTGGGCCGCCCAACAAGATATCGCCCAAAACACAGGTGGGTCCCACTTCCCTCTTAAAGGGCCGGCCCATTTATTATGTGGGGTCCTCCAAAGCAAATGGGTCAGTCTAACTTATTTAGTGGGCTCACTAAAAGAGTTGAAGGGGTCCACCCTTAAAAGCAAGTGGGCCAAATTTAAATAGTGGGGTCCACTGTAGAATCAAATGGGCTGGCCCAAGAAGTACGTGGGCCAGCCCGTTTAGTTGCTGTTTATATGCCGGCACAATAGGCGCTTTAGTTTTGCGGGCAGGCACATATGTGATTTCGTTTAATTGGGCCGTTTAAGGGATGGGAATTCGTGATTTAGATACTGAGAATATTTACGCAGCATTGATTTCTGTCTGATAGCCTCACTTACCACAAGCACCAAAGAAAAAATGCGCGAAAGAACTATAAAAACTAACTATATTACATCAGCTGCAAGGCATTGAAAAAATATTACATAACCCAGAGAAATTGAATGGTAATTAAACCTAGCAATACAATGAAGCGATCCTGCAATCTTTTAAGTTGTCCATGCAGCACCTATATCTGAAACAAAGACATTACAAGTTAAGACAACAACAATGGAAAGGCAATGACACTACAATATTGTTTGGCAAAGAATTTGGAACTCATCATTTCGTCGGTTATAACAAGATCATTGTAATGCGAACAATAAGCAAACAAAGAGTGCATGCCGCATACCAATAGCCAATATAATGAGTATGTTAGAATGAATGAAGAGATGCACATCGCTGAACAGTCCCATGCAAACCAACATGTTCAAGGAGTACAAAATTGGCATGAACAACATAGTACAGGCTATAAATTTTGTAACAATCGAGCAAGATGAAGTTATGATGGCTACATCTACGGAGGCAAGGAATGTAAACCAAAAATAGAAGTTACGATGGCAAAAGCTAAAGAGAGGGAATGTGAACCAACATGTGCCATGTGCAATTACTTCATGGCCGTGAACTAAATAATACTCCTGAACTTATATAGCGGGATGCAAATCAAGATGTTTCGGGATATAAACTTGTAATGAGCAACATGAGGATAGTTAATGCCGGAGCTTAGGATGGACCAGATACGGAATATAGTGGGATCACCGTGAACTTTATAAGAGGGAATGCAACCAATATGTTCAGCTTTTCCATATGTGAGCGTCATGCCGACAGAGAAACAAGTCAATAATGCAGCTTTGATGAACAAGATGGTACGCGAAAATTATTATCTAGGAGTATGACAAGTTTATTTGTACTACAGGCTAGATAGCAAAGTGATAGCATGCCAAACTAAGTCCTTACTTTGTTAGCTTACAATGAACTAGATACAAAACAATGGCATCACCCGTAGTACAGGGAATGCAAGCCAACATGTTTATGGAGTAAAAAATTGGCACAAACAACATAGTAGCAGGCCATAATTTTTGTAACAACGACTGAGCAAGATAAAGTTATGATGGCTAGATCTACAGAGCATGGAATGTAAACCAAATATAGAAGTTACGATGCCAAAAGCTATAGAGCAGGGAATGCCAACCAACATGTGCAATTACTTAAAATTGGCCATGAACTAAATAATAGCAGGATGTTACTATAATACCCATGATAATTTTTGTAACAACGATCGAGCAAAGATAGAAGTTATGATAGCTACATCTACAGAGCAGGGAATGCAAACCAAAATGTTCAATCGCTTAAAGTTAGCAATGAAGTAGAAAATAGCAAGGTGTTACGGTCATAGCTAGGAATGAACTAAAAGAGCTTCAGACAAACAAGCATCTGAACCCATAACATGGCGCTAAAACAAGGGACTTACATTAGGAGAAGCACTCGGTGGGAGTCACAGCAGATCTTCCCGGGGTTGATAGATCCGGTGATGAAGCACGCTACATGTGCTACTGGGTTGGGGAGACGGCCATTACACTTCATGGTTACTCATCTCGTCTGCGCCAAAACGTAACGGCGCGTCGTTAGCACAAAAAAGTTCCCCCAAGATTAAACAAGAACTCGCAGGCAAGCAATAGAAAAGCGACAGTAGAAGAGTTTAGATCATACACGGCGCCGGTGAAGCAGATCCGGTTCATGCACCGCGGTGTCGGTGAGCAAGATCCGATGCAGTGGACGACGGATCCGGCGAAGCGGCTCCGGTGGGGGGACGGGCTGCAGCACTGCGATCGCGAGATCGGGCCGGATGAGCATATGGTTTCGAGGTTCGGCGGGGGTGATCCGGGTCCGGTGGATGACGGCGTCGATGAAGCGGCTCCGGCAGGCAGCCGGATGACGAGGATCGCGAGGCCTCGGGTAGGCCAGGGAAGTCCGGCGGGGATGTTCCGGTGCGGTGGTCGGGGAGGTGGGAGAGAGAGGGACTTGGGAAGTTCCGGTGGGTGGTCTCAGAGGAGAGAGTGAGGGAAATGAATTTTTTTTCGGGAGTCTTGAGCTAGAGGTGGATCGAAAAAATGACGGGTAGACCCCCCACCAACCGACTTATACATGGACATTGTTATCATCTTTACGAGGGTAGAATGGGAAGTTAGAAGCGTGTGAAATATTTGTATTTTTCGGGCGGGAAGTTTTGCCGCTGGAATGAGATTTCGAATTTGGCTACAATCCAAGTAATACAAAAATATGAGACCGTACTAGTACGGCCAAATGTCACATCAATTCATCATCACGTTGAAAATCGGTTACGACGATCATAATTATTGGCCGTTGGCACAACAGTTCTCCAACGCTTGATCCAACGGTCAAAGTTCCTTTTTTTAAGAGAACGGTCAAAATTCATTGGATTCGCTCGGGAACTGCGCGCGCCAAAACGAGTCAGACGAAGATGTTTCTAGAGTTCTCACGGACGCGTCTTGGCGATACATTGAATGCAAATCTTGCAAGGTCAAAAAAATGCAAATCTTGCAGGATCGTATGTGGCTGCTATGAGCTGAAGTACTCCATGAAACCGTGAACATACATGTAGATGGGAATCCCATGTAGACGATCTGAAGAACGACCCGCTGCATCTTTCACAAATCCATCTACATGACATGATAAACTTTAATTAAGAAGCAGCCACGTAACAATTATTGCCCAAAATCTAACGGGTTCGACAATAAGCTGGTAATTCTCTATTATATATAAACACCAAAAAATATAGCAAGTAAGAAAGGAGTGTCAATGCCACCAGGACTTACAAAAAAAAAAGGGAATTAGCACTTCGTAATCTCTTTGTTTTTACACATACCTTCTGCTCAGGAATCCAGGGCCTAGGGTCACATCAAGTCATAATCAGAAACCAAAGTCGGTTCCCATGTTCTCCAATTCAAAACGCGTACAAAATATTTCAGTGTGTGAAATAATGTTGAGATTTTGAATTAGAGGGTTGTTAAGCTATTGATTATATGGAGTCAAAATTTGTAGCATACATAAGTATCTCTGTTCACAACTCGCCTGTACAGAAGCAGGAACAGCTGTTGTGTTGCAGCACAACACAAAGGAGAAGCACTGTTCCGTTCATTGCACTCAATACAGCGATGAATGAACCAGACCAGTTGACAAGCTTCTAGACCAGTATGTAGAAAGATGGAAATCAATGGATCACAGAAAATCATCAGTGTCAAGCTTTAATGCACTAGCCAA